>OW240912.1:213195549-213383049 GCA_933207985.1 Pelobates cultripes | reverse complement strand
ATGTGTTTTTAGATGTTCAGCAATCCTATCCTTTAACATGGTTTCCATCACTTTCCCCACTACTGAAGTAAGGCTTACTGGCCTATAGTTGCCCGACTCCTCCCTATTACCTTTCTTGTAAATGGGCACAACATTCGCTAACTTCTAATCTTCTGGGACTACTCCTGTTAACAATGATTGGTTAAATAAATCTGTTAATGGTTTTGCTAGTACACCACTAAGCTCTTTTAATAGCTTTGGGTGTATTCCATCAGGTCCCATTGACTTATTTGTCTTTACTTTTGACAGTTGAAATAGAAACTCTTCCTCTGTAATCTCACGTGTAATAAATGACTCATTTATCCCTTTTCTCAACTGAGGTCCCTTTACTTCATTTTCATCTGTAAATACAGAACAAAAATATTCATTGAGGCAGTCAGCTAGACCTTTATCCTCTTCTACATACCTTTCTTCTTTTGTTTTTAATCTAACTAATCCTTGTTTTACTTTTCTTTTCTCATTTATGTATCTAAAAAATGTTTTTCCCCCCTTTTTTACTGACTGTGCGATTTTCTCTTGTGTGTGTGATTTGGAAGCTCTTATAACTTGCTTAGCCTCTTTCTGCCTAATCTTATAGATCATTTTGTCTTCCTCACTCTGGGTTTTTTTATAATTCCTAAATGCTAACTTTTTGTTTTTAACTTTATTGGCCACATCTGTGGAGTACCACAGTGGTTTCTTGATTTTTTTGCTTTTACTGACAAGCCTAATGCAATTTTCTGTTGCCTTCAATAGTGCAACTTTTAAATAATCCCATTTCTCTTGGACTCCAGTGTGGTGTGACTGAGTCACTGTTCTTATAGACTGGTGGTAGAATTAGTGCATGGAAAGTGTTAAAATACCACCATCTGAAATACCCTAGTGTGTCTACTTTTCAAAAATATATGGTTTGATGGGGGTAAATTAAATTGTCCGGCTTCAAAAATGTCCCAAATGGGACATGGGTGCATAATGACTAACTGAAAATTCCAAGTTGGAAAACTGGAATGCGCACACTCCAAATAAGGTATTTTACCCCCCGAGAACCCAACACACCTATACATGGGTGGTATCCCTGTACTCAGGGGGTGATGCTGAACACATATTGGGGTGTTCTTTGGCAGTGACCCATAATGTTCAAAGTACATATATTCTTAAATTGCTATGTGTCTCAAAATAATCACCAATTAATATTATTTTAATTTGGCATAAATTGGTGGTAAAATGGCTGCATGAAAAGATTCAAAATACCCCAGGTTTAATACCTTAGGTTGTCTTCTTTTAAAAAATATATACATGTGAAGGGTTATTTGGGGATCCTGACCGATATTAAAGGAACACTATAGTCACCTAAATTACTTTTGCTAAATAAAGCAGTTTTAGTGTATAGATCATTCCCCTGCAATTTCACTGTCATTTAGGAGTTAAATCACTTTGTTTCTGTTTATGTAGCCCTAGCCACACCTCCCCTGGCTATGATTGATAGAGTCTGCATGAAAAAAAAAAAAAGTTATTTCACTTTCAAACAGATGTAATTTACCTTAAATAATTGTATCTCAATCTCTAAATTGAACTTTAATCGCATACAGGAGGCTCTAGATAGCTATTAACACAGCAGGGGTTAAGAAAATCTTAATTAAACAGAACTTGCAATAAAGAAAGCCTAAATAGGGCTCTCTTTACAGGAAGTGTTTATGGAAGGCTGTGCAAGTCACATGCAGGAAGGTGTGACTAGGGTTCATAAACAAAGGGATTTAACTCCTAAATGGCAGAGGATTGAGCAGTGAGACTGCAGGGGCATGTTCTATACACCAAAACTGCTTCATTAAGCTAAAGTTGTTCAGGTGACGATAGTGTCCCTTTAATTTTTAACAAAATTGGTTTGGAAATAGCAAAGTGCTACTTGTGCTTATAGCCCTATAACTTTCCAAAAAAAGCTAAGAACATGCTAACATTGGGCATTTCTAAACTCAGGAAAAAATTTAGAAACTATTTAGCACGGGTGTTTTTGGCAGTGATAGATGCGTAACAGATTTTGGGGGTCAAAGTTAGAAAAGGTGTTTTTTTTTTCATATTTTCTTTTCTAGTAAATTATATGATATGATGAAAATAATGGTATCTTTAGAAAGACCATTTAATGGTGAGAAAAACAGTATATAATATGTGTGGGTACAGTAAATGAGTAAGAGGAAAATTACAGCTAAACACAAACACCACAGAAATGTAAAGAGCCCTGGTCCCAGCGGCAAATATTTTGAAAAACGGCCTGGTCACTAAGGGGTTAAAAAACTAAAATAAAAAAATCCACAGTATGTAATAGTTACTTACCTGGTACAACAATGCATTTGCTATTGGTAGAATTGGGCTATATTACATTTCAGCGCAAAACAGACCTTAGATCAGTTGCATATAGTAAATATACTAAGGATGTCTATAAATTGGGATTATAGAATAGCAACTTGCATACAGAATATACTAAGAACATATTGTGGGTGTTTCTTAACAGCGCCTTATACATAGAGATATCAGTCAAATATACTGTTAAAACCGTAAATCATACGTAGCCTACATCTTCTATGTACAGTGACAGGAGTGGGCGCAGGACTTTTCTTTTTGCATTCATTTTTTGTATCACACAGCTAGGTTACAATGCTGCTGCCCATCCCATGTGTTCCCTATTAAGGGTTAATAAGTATATAGGGGTGTGTGTGTGTATATATGTGTATGTATATATATATATATATATATATATATATATATATATATATATATATAAATACTCCTTTCTGTCTCAGAGATAATTTTGCCAGAAGCTCATGGAAGCAAGAAGGGTCAGTGTAGGACCCGTGTAAGGGGGTTTGCTTTGACGTTGGCAGGCAGGCATTCCCTCCAGTGGCCATTGGAGTAACTAAATGATCTCTATTTATTTAAATATACATAGGGATTAAGGAGAACACGCAGGTAACCTTTTTTCCTTTGGTTTTTGCTATATGTATTGGCTGATGTGTACTGTAGTCATTGCTGCCGCCCAGGAGTGGTAGGAGTAAACGCAGGACTTTTCTTTTTGCATTTATATTCAGTGACACTATGCCTGCACACCAGCACGTATATTAAAATTATGAGTGCGCTAAATTGAGGCTGTTTTCACAGAACTTCATGCACAGATTATACCACTCACATATACTGAGGTTGTGACTAACAGCAACCCACACACAGAACTTGTATTAGATTGGACTCCTATAGAGGATGCGTCTTATTCAAATTTATTGTTGTGTTTTCACGAATACATCAAGTATGTAGTGGACCTATACTGAAGCAATATTACATATAAAGCATGTAGAGAACATATACGAAGGCTGTTTTCACAGCAACTCAGAGATAGAGAATATAGAGAACAAACACAACCCCCCCAAGCCTGTCTTCAGACCAACTCTTACAGGCGGTGTCCTCATAGCAACCCATATATTGAGTATATACTGGACATTCTTCAAACAAATTCATACATAGAGCATATAGTGGAAACATACAGATTCTGTACCACAAACCAGTTAATGTACAGATACTGAGTCCCACTGATCTCATAAATTGTATTTTTTTCCCACTCTGAAAAAGCATGCTTATTTGCTATAATGCACAGATAACAGCAATCAATGCCACATGCCTTGATAGAAACGAGTGTCTGTGCAGACTTGGGTTTTAACCAGTCATATACACGTGTGTAATTTAATCAGTCATCCAGGAAAGTTCTCTTACCTTGGTTATTTCTCTGGCTTCAGGACTGTAATTCCAGCAGACTTTATATAGCCAGGATATCCAATAGCACTCCTTTTGCAGAATGCACCCTTTCATGTATAAACTTACCTAAATGTGACCTATTAGAAGGAAGCCTAATGTAAGCAGCTGGGAGGGATTGAAAGAATAGAGACCCAGGTGCCTATACTAGTTTTAATCGAAATTAGTAATGCACTTACCTGAACAGCTGCAGGCCTGCGTTTCAGTGCCAAAATGGGTATTTTAACAACAGCCTAAGCTGTTTAAATTATAGGCTTCCACCTGTACCCCATATGCCGTTCGTCATCACCAGGGGGAGAATGTTTAAACCAAACAAGATGGAATACATAGAGGCATACCCAGGTAGTCACCGTATGGAATTGCTGTTTGCTGAGTCTTCAGGGATAAGAGGCTGATCCCTGGCATGCAGTGGACCATTTTCATCCCCTGAGGGAGAGGTTGAGTCCCACCCCCGGTCACTAAAAGGGGTACCCAGGCTAGCCACTTTTACACGAGTGCGTTCCTGGGTCTTCAGGGTCTAGGTCCTGAACCCTGGCAGGGCTACAAAAATATTGCCTGGTGAGCATAAAATAAATCTAGGCTCCTTCCAAATTGCTGTGAAGAACAGAAAAAAAAACAAAAAAACCTACCTGATGGGAATGGGGAGGATCTATACCAGTTTCACTGTTTTATTGCCTGTCCTTTCGGCTGTAAGGGGAGGAGCCAACCCATGAGTAAATGCTGCCATGATTGATCAGGAAAAATATAAAAACGAGAGACTACAATGACATCACAAAATTTAAAAGTATTTTATAAGCTCTAAATACACAATTGCTCATAAGGGTTCTATCAGGATATAGGCACCTACATAATATACAATCTAAAACATTTTGGCTCTGGAGGCCTTTTTAGACTCCCACACTATTGGACGCATAATCCACCTACTTCCAGGTCTGTCTCCCTGCTAATGTCATAGGCCTTCACTTGTCAGACCTCTCTTATTCAACCATAAATCAATAGAAGGCATGTTTGTGTGAATAATATGCTACTTTTTAATACTCTTTTCACTGCTATGTTTAAATTTAAATCTAGCTTTTTAGAGAGCCAATCATTTACTTTTGGTATTTTAATACAATTCATTCACATTGCATGAATTGAAATACAAATTGCAAACCAGACTAAAATAAGTATGCAGTGACTAAAACTGAGCAGGAACACTTTCCTGCTCCTCTATTTTGCATATTAGATTTCAATTAAAGTCCAAGATCAATATTCAAGTCACATAAAAAAAAAAAACCAAAAAAAAAAAACGAACACATGTACCCCTTTTGCATCAGGTTAGACATTTCATTTGTTTATTGAAAATAAAAATGGACACAAACAATTTCCATTTTTATTACAGTATGTTTGCCAAATATATAACAAGCAGAGTATATATTTGAATTAAACTGGTTGCTATCAGTTAATGTTTTTAACACACCATCTGTTAAGAACATATAAAAATACCTCTTTTTACAAGCTTTATAAGAAAGGGAACATAAATGACAATTCCACAACAGGTCTTCAGCAAACATTACAATATACTATTAAAGACTAACAAAAACTTGATAAACACGATTGTGTCCTGCAGATAAATGATTACATAAACTAAAAGTGAAGTCTCAGGTACAAGGGAAAGCCTATTTAAACTAAATGACAAAAGCAAATTATTTTTATTTCTACAGGTGTTATTCGGAAATTATGAGATTCATAAAGATTTTACAAAAATATAAATACACAAAGTTTTGTTCTTTTTTGCAATGGTAAAGTAAGTTGTATTACAGCAGCTCCACAAAAACTGCAGTGTGTTAATAAAATTGCATACAAAACAACGTAGAGATGGGACATCTCAAGTGCCTGTCTCTATAAGAGTCCTGAAGAAATGTCCTGTAATGGGCTATTATTTTGGATCCAGTGTTTCCCAACTTGACTGAGTTAATCATGAAATTAGAGACCTACCCAAGTATTTATAAAGAAAAATTACTTTACACAATCAAATAAAATCCCAAGTGATACCTTAATGAACAAAAATTAACTACTACAGAAGAGGGGGTACAAACAAGTTTACTTCCGATTTGAAACCAAACAGCATTCAAGAAATGAAATATTCACACACACAAAAACTTAAATTCATGCACCCACCTCAATACATTAATCTGCTCACACATTAACACTATTTGATTACAAATGCCAACATATGGTGCATTTAGTTTTACATCCTCATAACACCATGCAAAACGTGGAGATTCTAATCCTTGGCACAGGGATTTATTGTATACTGGAAAACACTAAAATCTTTAATTTTGCATTACCATTCAGAAAACACTTTTTTTGCCTTTAATTAGGAAAAAGCTTTATTTACTGTACACTGAGTCAGTCCATCATAAGAAATGTATATATATGCAAATCCTTTTCTAAATAGAAATCACTCCTAACCATTTCACAAACCTTTGTGGCTTTTAGGCAAAATAGTTACGTTACAAAAAGGTTATGCAGCCAGTTTAAACACTATTAATAATAAAAAATGCTGTACATAGGTACAGAGTCAAACTAGCTTTGAAGAGAAAGTAGCTTGAATAACAGCTTAACAAAACTAAATAAAAAGTTGACAACATTGTTTAAGGTATTTTCACTTTTCTCACTTATGGTTACAACATAGGAAATAGACACAAATTGTTGCACTTGCATCTTTAAGATGGATGGGGTGGGTGAGAAAACAAAAAACACATTCACATTTCTATAAAAACTCAATGCAGCATTAATGGCCACTGGATTTATGACTATTCCAAGACCTTGATCTAGATTTTGACCGTGATCTGGATGGAGAGTGGGATGGGGATTTTGATCTCTCTTGTTCTCTTCTTGATTCCCGGCTATATTTGGAGCTTTGTTTATGATTTGATTTGCTGTCTGATTTGGAAGCTGCCCGGGATCTGGAATTTGATCTACTGCCAGAGCGATGGTGTCTTACTTCCTTCTTTGGCTGGGACTTTGAGCGTGACCTAGAGTTTGATCTAGACCTGGATTGTGATCGATTCCGACGGCTGAACCTGAGAAAAGATAGTCAAGATTGTCCTTTTTATATATATATATATATATATATATATATATATATAAAGCCATTTGTACGAAAAATTATTTTCAAAGAAAGTTAATTTAACTTAACATTTCTAATTTTACCAGCAATGTGAAATAGCCTTTTAAGTTTTGTCACATTATAAAGAAACTGTATGGCTAAATTTATCTATATTAACAAGATCTCCCCAACAGTGTAATTTGTCTCAACTTTTTTTTATTTTTTTTTTATTGTGTGGCTTTCTGTTGCACTGATAAAGAATGGCTTTTTTTTTTATATAGCTGCTCTTTTGTCTTGCTGTGCACAAACACTTTATTAATTTGCACAACCAGATTCTTAAATGACTCAATTTAGATTGCATACATGGTTGTCCTGTCACAGACCAAACAAATTAGAAAATTACTCCCCTTCCACGTATATCCATAAGGCATTTATATAAATATGTCAGAATGAGTACAATCACTTTTGGAACATCAGTGTATGATTATGTTAGACACTAAAGTACTGCAGAAATGCTCCATTGTACACTGTGGCCAATGAATTTCTTTGCACTGAAGAAAAGCAATACATCAATTTAATCTAATTGGATTGGCTATAATGCCTGTAGTCCTCTGGCATTGTCCCTCCATGAGACGTTTAGCACTAAATAAGTCGCTGGCCACCTACAATTCTGCCCCCATCGGCGTTATGGCTAAGACAAACTACACACTTCCTTCTAGCCATATCAAGTCAGCAATGAGTTGTGTGATAGGCTGAAATTGCTTAGCTGACAATCTTATTCAATCACAGCAGTTCATTGCTGCTCAGGCTAATGCTTACTCATTGACCAAAGCAACACAGAGAGGATGTGTTGCTGGGGACTCTAATTTAGTATTTAAAAAAAAAGGTTGAATGGTGGAACTTCAGACACCATTTCAACTAAATGAAGCAGCTACTTGTGCCTACAGTGTCCTTTTAAAGGCAGGAACAGCTTACCTGCCATGTTCTGAACGGCTTCTGCTACGACGTGGCCTTTCTGATGCACGGCTATATAAAAAAAAATTAAAAATGTTTTTTTCTTCTAGATATGGCAATCATCAAATACTACAGGCTACCAGTAAAAAAAAAATATTTTTTTTTAAAATAAACTGTTATAAACAAGCTGTTCTGCCTTTGAATGAAAAATACTATTTACCCCCTCGGGCTGTAGGATCTCCCATAGTTCTGATCAAGAGATCGACTCCGAGATCTTCTCCTCTCATAGCTACGACTTCTGGACCTCCTACTGTACCGGTCATATTCATCATAATCGCTTCTTCCCTCCTTGGCTTTCATTTGATTTGGTGCTATTTAAGATTTAGCAGGGAAAAATAAATAAATTTAAAACTCAAAAGTAAACAAAGATGAATGGTGGACGAAATAAAGAGAAAAACAAATTCTTAAATAAACACCACTCCCAAAAAACAAAAACAAAAAAAAAAACACAAGTGTGTATGCAATATATACACTGCTTAAAATTTTCAAGACCTAGGCTAATCAAAACTTAAAGTTACTTGCCACTGCAAGCCTGGAAAGTCCATGCTATACTCACCAGAAAGATAGAATAAATATAAATACACACACAGATTAGATTGCTGTACTCACAGACTTTCAATTCCAAACTTAATTTCCAATTCATTAAAAACATGATCTCCTTTGGAACACTGACATTACATCCTAGCAGAGCGAGGTGGTGTAGCAGAATCCTTAAAGGCCTCCTGAGGCCTATCTTACTGAATATAAAATTTTTGGTACATTATTTTTCAGTTTTTCATTAAATTTTCCATTGTTCGTTTATTGTTTTCCTTTTTTCAGGGATTTTAACTTAAGTACCTTATACCTGCCCTCGTGTGTTCAAATTTGCATTGCTTAGAGGGAATAATATCTCTTACCAGTGGGGTAGATTACTGCCTCGTGAAGTTATTGGCTAGGAGATATGGAGATATATATATATATATATATATGAATTATATCTAAAACCCTCACTTGACTTGCCATTTTTTGTACAAAGTTTTCATATTATTGTTTCACTCACTAAGTCATGTTTCTAACTTCACTATTTATGCTTGCATTCTCACAAGTGAAGAGTTAAAAAAAAATAATCAACGTTTCAAGTAGGGATGTTCATATATACGTGGGACAAACATTTCCATTTGTAACGATTTGGAAATAAAGATCGGAAAAGTGAGTCAGCAAGTGCAGCTATCTATATACACACACACAACCTTGCAATCTAGCTTCAAAATTACGTGGCTGGGTGCACAGCCAGGGCTCCAGTACCAAAGTAGTTAAAATAGATGGCTGCACTCTCGGTCTTGAATAAAAACTTTTTTATTTCAGCTTTTTAAAAACAGGATTAAAGTTTCAGTCCTCCTCAAGGACTTTCATCAGGATCATAAAAATGTTTTATGATCCTGATGAAGGTCCTTGAGGAGGACAGAAACGTTGATCCTGTTTTTAAGAAGCTGAAATAAAAACTATTTTATTCAAGACCGAGAGTGCAGCCATCTACTTTTAACACACGCGCTTGCTTTCTCTGGGTAATTTTCAGATAAATGCTAATTTATTTATTAATACAAATAATGGATATATTCTTTCAATGCAAGATGTGGCACCAATAAAATAGTCTTTACACAAACAGTTGCATATAAATTCAAAGCAAATAAAATGAATACATGAATGCCAAATGGTTTACTTTTAAAATTTGTATTTCTTATTGGTTTTGCTTCACTTATTTCTTACACAAATTTACAGATTTCAAAATTCTTTATACATGAGCATGGAAACAAATTGCAACACTTCAATTGAGATTAATTTATTAGAGTTATATGTGCTATAAGCCCGCAATTTAAATGTTTACTGTGTTAATCAAAAACATGTGTAAGACTACAAATGCTAAACAATCATACTTTACAGTTAAAACTAGTGTATTCTCAAATTAGTCACCCTGCGCCCCCCCCCTTAAAAAAAAAAAAAATAAAAAATAAATTTACTTAAAGGAACACTATAGGGTCAAACAACACAAACATGTATACCTGATCCTATATAGTGTCACCATCTTACCCACCTATGCCTCCCTAAATATAGTAAAATCTTGCTTGTATTCAAGTCTGCAGCTGCTGCCTCTGCCCCTAACCTGCCTGTTATCATCAGAAGTGATTCTCTGAACCAATCACAATGATTTTCAATAGGATTGGCTGAGACTGTCAAGAAGGCAGATCAGGGCCAGAGCCAGCACAAGTCAAACCCATCCCTGGCAAATCAGCATCTCCTCATAGAGATGAATTGAATCAATTCATTTCTATGATGAAAAGTTTAGTGTCTCCATGCATAGGGAAGCGCCTGTAGCAGCCATCTGAGCATTGGCCAGTGGAGGTATGCCTGGGCTGTAATGTAAACACTGCATTTTCTCTGAAAAGCCTGAAGGTAATGATTCTACT
Source organism: Pelobates cultripes (assembly GCA_933207985.1). Classification (NCBI taxonomy): domain Eukaryota; kingdom Metazoa; phylum Chordata; class Amphibia; order Anura; family Pelobatidae; genus Pelobates; species Pelobates cultripes. The sequence goes on along the minus strand of OW240912.1, from coordinate 213,372,687 downwards.
CACCAGAATACATTAAACTGTAATTGTTCTGGTGACTATAGTGTCCCTTTAAATTTTACACATAACAGAACTCCCTCCTGATTTAAACATCCCTCACTCGGTGCCAAACAATCCAGCAGATTACCTCCACATTAGACAAGAGAAAAGACCAGACATTGAAACACTTGTTTCAGATCACAGAATAGTAAAGTTACAGTCCGTGAAACAGGCACTTGTTAAAGCTTGAGAAATATCAATTTCAGGGGTTGAAATGTTGGCAATCTGATTATGATTGATGTGTCTCTGTATTAGTCATCCATCCTTGAGCACCAGGCCATCTTGCCTTTTTACTTAATTTTCAAAACACTTCTCAAAGAATAACTCACTTTTTCGGTCTCCTTGTGCAAACTGAATTTCAATCTGACGTCCACATATCCACTTCTTGTCCAAGTTATGCAAGGCATCTTCTGCATCGCGTACATCTTCAAACGTGTCACAGGTTAAGGTATTTGACAGAACAGTGCTATTGAAACTAGATAAATTCTCACTTTTTGGGGGGGGGAAATAGGTCTTAATACTGCATGTTCAAGAATTTAAAAAAAATACAATATAAAGAAAGGAAACCATTAGAATACAATCGTTATTTCGGACAATAGGTTCCCTTCTGTCTGCCCCTATGCCACGCAAAAATGAAGTTAAATTTTACTCACCTTGTTTCCAATGCTGCTGACATCAACCACAATGTCATCCAATGCTTCTCAGAGGAACACTGGACTAAAAAGAGTGCATGCATGGCAAAAAGTATCTATCCTGCAATGAAATACTATACCCAGTCTGAAGGAGTGGCACACCATGTAGAAATATTTTTTTTTGTTTTTAACCACAAGACCAGCCTAAAAAACACTTTATGTATGCTACTTATCAAAAGTGCTGCTGAATTTAGTTCCCCACCCCGCCTCCTTGAATACCTCTATTAAAACTATTTCTGGTGTACCTTGTTCTAAAACAAGTTAATTCAGGGAACTGCACAAATATAATCCAGAGAGCGCTGTAGGTAATATATACATATATATATATATATACACACACACACATATACATATATATATATATATATATATACACATATATATATATATATATATATATATATATACACACACACACACACACACACACACACACACACACACACACACACACACACATATATATATATATATATATATACACACACACACACACATATATACACATATATATACACATACATACATATACATACACACATATACATACATATACACACACACACCAAATATAGAATATGCCTGTTATTTCAACAAGGAGATCATGTTTTTCAATTCTGTACTCGGGAAACAATATTTTTAGGTGTACAATACCAACACCACATAAATGATGCTTGGCACTACACACCTCCTAATAGGTCTACTAGGAATGATAGGGGTAGCATAGTTAACTATGCTTGTAAGTGACACATTACCTAACAATTCTTAGCATGTAGGGGTTGCAGGAAAAACTGCCTGGTGCCTGCTTAATATTAAGGCTTGAAAATAAATGTGTCCCTGCACATCTACAAGTTTGCGGAAGAGAGAAACCTACCTGTGATCTCTCTCCCTCTTATACAATGGAGTCTTGTTTAAGAGGCATTACTTGGTCAGGTGAGGGATGGTAGTGGACCAGCAGATTTCTACACTGTGTACGGAGTATACAATTGCAGATAATGCAATTCCTGGTTAAACCTGACTCATGTCCTGTTGGTCCATTTATCAGCCACTATTGCAATAAGCGAATTATGTTTAATGTGTTTGAGTATAGGTAGTGTACAGTCTTAAGGGCTGAATTTCAAATTGCCAATGGCAAGTTTAAAATTTTGATCCCTGCTGTATTGACATCATACTGTAATTAGCACACAGTGAGTAAAAAATGCCTGACGTTTCAGCGATTTAGAAAAAACCTTGCAAGAAATATTTAAAATCTGCATTAAAAAAAAATTGGCTTTCTGATGCCTCGAGAACACCTTAATGGTATTATTTCTACAGACTTTGTGGTACATACAAACTATTCAATGACCATGCATAAGTCACATTTCCTATTTCAAACTGTCCTCTGAGCTTGCCCAGGAAATGTAAAAATAACATTTTCACATTGTCAACTCTGAAATGGCGGCGTGAAGAACTGAAATGGTTGACAAATTATGGATAAAACTATACAAAACATGAATATGTGATGCCACAAGAAACTGATTTTTTTTTAAATCTTATGTGCCACTTAAGGAATGTGACAATTGGAATGCTATTGTAATATCCCTCTCCTCACCTGTTCCATACTTTAGGTTATCATTGCAATAGGCACACCGCATAATCTCAATCCGCAGTGAAGAGCCATTGTAAGATGCGAGAAAATCCTACATCTCATGGAAATGATGGCACACCAAGATCAATTGCGTACTTACACACGTTGATAAACGCATCTTTGTTTGATAGGATACATCAGGCATGACTCCTGCAATCGTGGCCACCATTCAACGTCATCTTGACCTTTAAGAGCTTGTCAGGAGGACTTGACATGAGGCGCTTGCCAATAATGACAGATGGCTTTAGCTTTAACTTTCAAAAATAACTTTCCCCCTTTTGTGGATAAAGCGAAGCTTTGTCTCCTATTATGGCTTGTTCTTCTTCCAGCTTTTCTTTAATCTTTTTTTCTTTTCCCACTTTCCCTTTTTATCTTCAAGCCTGATCATTAACAGGTCTTTGGTTTGTCTACTTGTCTTAAGAGACGAACTCTACTCTAAAAGGTTTTTCATGCTTTCTCTGTGGTTTCGCCATTACTGTACAGCTTTACAATCTCTGAGGTAATAACAGAGGACAGCAGAATTAGGGGACAGAATTAAGTTAATCATCATAAAATGTTTTAAAGTAATTTAGAAGAAAAAAAAAATGATATGAGCTTTATCCAAAAATACTATATATGATTTAAAGGGACATTATAGGCATCAATACAACGTTACCCTGAGGAAGCATTTTGGGTGTATAGATCACGCCCCTGCAACCCCAGCCACACCTCCCCTGGTTGCAACTCACACAGTCTGCATGTGGTTTCATATTCAATCAAAAAAAAAAGAAGAAAGTTGACTTATTTTTAGCTCCTCCTCTGCAAATTGAATTTTAATCGCACAGGAGGTTCCTGCAGCAATCTTCATAGGGCATGAGATAAATTCCAAATAAAAAGACTGCAGTAAAGTATGTTTACACATTAGATCTGTTTACATGAAGTGTTTAGAAAAGCTCAGTAAGTTACATGTAGGAAGGTCTGATTAGGGTTGCATAAACAAGTGATTTAACTCCTAAATGGCAGATAATTGAGCAGTGAGATTGCAGGGGTATGTCAATACACCAAAAGTGCTTCATTAAACTAAAGTTATTTTGGTGCCTACACTATCCCTTTAAATACAATAGAAGCACAATTTATGAATATATTCAGAGAATTACTTTGCAATGTACAGAAACTTTACTGCAAGCAACATGGAAATTAACTTAAACATAGCAAAGCAATTCATTTTATTTACTTGGTTACCTCTTACAATCTTTAAATGATAACTTGACCTCAAACAGTCAGTCGAATGAAGAAAGGATATTGAACATAAGCAAACCCCCTGGGGCGACGAGTGTAGAAATCAAGAGGCACGTAGACATCAACAATAGGACCATATCGACCAAACTCCCGACGCAGGTCTTCTGACCTAAAATAGAAGAAATGATACAATTTTAAAACTACTGAAATACAGCCATAGAAACAACATCCTCAGCACTAGAACATCTAATGCCCCTTCTCAAATTACCTAGACACTTGAGAGCAACAGTGGTTGTGATGGCATCCACGGAGTTACAATGTATCAATAAGGTGTCACTCACTTCACAGCACACATTTCATAGCACATTATTTTCTCCCATTTTTTAAAATATTTTTTTTCATATTAAATTAGGTTTCATTCCTAAATATTTGATGTTAAATGAAAGCCCTGTAATTATATATAAGTGTGCTTGCATTTAATATGAAAAATCACGGCTGGACAGACAGAGCGCAAATGCCAGGTTTTGTTTCGATTACAACTTGTACATTTGGCTGCAGTCTTAAGGGGTTAAGTAACATCTCTGCTCCAGGAGTTAAAACTGGAAGCGGTTAAAAATAATAATTAAAAAAAAAAAAAAAAATAGATTACAAGTAGTGTACAATTATAAAGAAACCTTATGTTCCTTTACACCCAATATCACCTTTGACTATGTCATAAAGATAAAATATTTATGAAATACTCCTATTGAATGTTGGAATTTCACTGAAATTCCAAAGCACAGACAAAACGGATTGTCAAGTTACCAAATCCCACACGCATGGGCACAGTATGGCAGGGTTGGACAATTTTGCTTTGAATCTAGGAGCCAGCTAAAAATAATATACAAGTAGCCAGGATTTTTTTTAAAACAAAAATAAAATTCTTAAAGGGACTCTTAATCCACTAGTTTTCAATGTAAACACAGCCTTTTCAGTTAGTTAAAAAATACAAACTGACTCCTAAATTCAAAGCAAATTTGTCAAGACCTGCCATAGCATGTGTCTGTAATGTGCCCTTAAGTAAGGGAATTGGCAGCTTGACAGCATAAGTTCTGCCTTTTCTCAAGTTTAGTCAGCCTCGCAGAGAAAAGGCAGTGTTAACATTGCTGCCTAGTTACAACTCTAGTAGCAGTTATTCAGATGGCCACCAAAGTGCTTCATATCTCAGTGTCTCCATACTCTGCATGGAGGCGCTTAACATTCCCTATAGAGATGCATTGATCATAGCGCCAACAGATTCAGTAGCGCTTTACAATATTCAATGCTTCTCGGCACAGAATTTTGATACACATGCGCAGTAGCTTGAGATTACCAAGCTTGATTATCTCAGCCATGGAGGTGGGACCAGCTTCAACATGGGAAAATAAAGAGTTAAAAAAAAAACCATCAGAGGGGGGCAACTCACATTATCCCACATGCTCAAAAACTATTTGTTTTAATTCAATTTGTCCACCAGCCTCCCTAACCTTTGGAGAGCTGGAGTGGATCTGTTTTCCCTGAGGTCCAGTGGGGCTGTCATTTGGAAGCTCTTTTAGATGTTCTCCCTCGCATGCAATTTAGTGATGCTGGGGCCGGAATGGCATCATATTCCAGCTCCCAGCAGCAATGCAGGGCATGCGAGGAAGAGTAAGAAGAAGATTACAGCGCCCTAACCGCCTGCATTCTGCCTCAGCCTCCTGCTCACCTCCAAGGAAACAGGCCAATACACAGGTGCTACGACAAACTTTTTAGTAGCCGTAGCGACCTGGGATTTGGGCAGATGAGACACCGTTGGCTGAAAACCACACACACATATATAAATTTCAACAGTTTCTGGCACTCATCCCCAAAAAATAAATAAATCACGTCCAACAATTACCAGTTGCCTCTCCGTACAAAAATATAAACCGAAAAGATTGAGAGCACTCAATGGATTTTGTAAATCAATAATGTATTAAATATAACGCATACAAATCAACGTTTCGACCGTCTAGCGGTCTTTATCAAGATGCTATACCATGTGAAAATGCAAAAATAAATACCATATCATGTATTAAACTTACCCAATCACCGAGTGTACCCTGTCTATCCGACCTGCTCTGTGAGTGATGCCGCAAATCTCGGACTATCGTGCGTACTGCCGTAAAGTGACAAACGTAAACACCAAGAGTTGCCTAGTAACGGCAAAGCCATTACAAAAAGAGAATCGGAACGAGTTTAAAAACATAAACGGAGGAGAAAAAATAAAAATGTATAAAGCTTAAGTTCATAGTCCTGAGTATATGTGGATGTAAGATGTTAAAAGAAGCAGACTAGATGGATCAGAGTTTACCGGATAAAATAATCAGTACGGACTCATATTTGTGAATATGAATATACTAAGTAATAAGAAGTGATGAGCTGAAAGAAAAGGACTGTATGGTGTGAAATTAATATGTTAAGAAATTAAAAGGAACTGTGGTGTGTGTGAAATGTGGTGTATGTGGTGAGCTGAAAAAATGAAAACTGTGACAAAAGTTAGAAAACTGTATCTGAAGTGACATGTATGGTCTAAGGAGACTAGGTGTGCAGATGGGTTGTAAAATTGTTATGTCACTTTACGGCAGTATGCACTGTATTGCATTTCTGCATGCTGTTTGTTTGACCACAGTCACTTTTCTTTTTCCGCTCACCTAGTATCTTCAGACCATGTAGTTCACTCCAGACACAGTTTTATCCATTATTCATTCGTTTTTTTAGCTCATCACACACACACCATATTTTTCTGTAGCATATTTCCAATTTTACAACCCATCTGCACACCTAGTCTCGGTAAACTCTGATCCACCTAGTCTGCTTCTTTTAACATCCTCCATCCACATATACTCAGGACTATGAACTTAAGCTTTATACATTTTTATTTTTTTCTCCTCCGTTTATGTTTTTAAACTTGTTCCGATTCTCTTTTTGTAATAGCTTTGCCGTTTCTAGGCAACACTTGGGAGTTTACGTTTATGTCACTTTACAGCAGTACGCACAATAGTCCGCGATTTGCGGCATCACTCACAGAGCAGGTCGGATAGACAGGGTACATTTAATACATGATATGGTATGTATTTTGCATTTTCACATGGTATAGCATCTTGATAAAGACCGCTAGATGGTCGAAACGTTGATTTGTATGCATTATATTTAATACATTATTGATTTACAAAATCCACTGAGTGTTCTCAATCTTTTCGGTATATTATATATAATACAATGCTAAACAAAAATCTGCACACCAGTCAAGCCATAAGACTTGCTTTTCCCACAGAAATCCCAAATCAGCAGTAATGTTACCAGTGAACCACTCATGGACAGCTGTTTCGTTGTTAATGCAACTCTTCATGTGGATAGTATTTGGGATTTCTGTGGGAAAAGCAAGTCTTATGGCTTGACTGGTGTGCAGATTTTTGTTTAGCATTGTATTAACTATCCACATACTTCAGGTGGAAGGGGTTTTCAATCACAATTTTTCCCCACCATAACCTATTTGGATTTTGCTTCCCAAGCACTACCAAGCCTCACTAAGCAAACCAGTAACCAACCTCATGCTGAAGAGTTGCATTAACAACGAAACAGCTGTCCATGAGTGGTTCACTGGTTTTGCATCTTATCCTAAATTGTGTTCCAAGCAGTTGTATACTGCAAACACAAATTAAAAGGAATCCATGTTTAAAATGGAATGAGGCAAAAATGTGATTCTTTGCTAAACTAATTTGCATATGCCCACCCAGAATCCTTTGCGGTTGTAACATCACTGCTGATTTGGGATTTCTGTGGGAAAAGCAAGTCTTATGGCTTGACTGGTGTGCAGATTTTTGTTTAGCATTGTATTAACTATCCACATACTTCAGGTGGAAGGGGTTTTCAATCACAATTTTTCCCCACCTATATATATATATATATATATATATATATATATATATATATATATATATATATATATATATATATATATATATATATATATATATATATTTTTTTTTTTAAATGGTGGAGCCCATGAAGAAAAGCTTCAGGTATTTCTCGCCTTAGCTTAACCCTCCAGCCACACAAAGACTGACTTAAAAATGACATCTTTGAGTGTATTTTCAAAATATAAAACCAAACAAATTTATGCAAGAAAAAAACAAAAAAAAAAACAAACAGCACAAATGAGGCCAAACCCGAATCAAAAGCTCTTGACTAGCGCAATGGGAAAACAAAAAGAAGCACCAGCCATTTCTGCCACGTGTCCTAGTTAAAATGAACTATAAAAACAGAATGGGCTCAGTAGGCGGGCTTATTTACTAAATGGAGATTACCTGGAATTAAAATTTTACACGAAAACAGCCAACCTGAAAATAAAGAATTTAGTTGCCCATTTGTATTCTTTAATACAACTATTTTGGCCTAAACTTGAAAATTTAAAGCAATTCTCACTTTAGTAATAACCTTGGAAGAGGTCAAGTGCAAGTTATTACCTTCATCACCCTTCCTCAAAAAGAACTTGAACCAGTGCAGGGAAAATAGTACTGTGGTATTGGAGGTGTATACTTTTTGAAATATTAATTTAGAGGGGAAAAAAAAAAAACAACAACATTTATTCCAGAGATGAAGGGAGGACAATTGTTTCTTTTATATGGCTTTGTAGTAGCCTTTCATACTGTAAAAAAAATAAATTTACGTTTTAAACATTAACAAAATGTCTGATTCCCTAAAGAGTGCATTACAGTGAATTTCAAATAAAACTGCAAGCTTCGGGAAAAAACTAAAATGGAGACCTTTTGAACTTATGTATGCTGACAAAATAGTACTGAACTCAGTTTAGTGAATACGTCTCAATTTGGGTTTTTTCACTGAATGTTAGAAAGTGAAGGAAAAAAAATTATGAGGAAACAATAATACAAGCTCTATTTTGGTTTCAAGCATGGTTTTACTTGCAGATCAGCAAGTAAACCTTTAAAGTGGAATCAGTTATTCACAAAAGTGTGAACTGTTGGAAACACATTAAGGTATATCTACTAAACTCCAAAGTGTAGCAAATTGAAATTAGAATGGCAAACTGGCAAAGATTGCCAAATGGTGATCACAACCAAAATAATTTATTTATAGCTTGGCTATTGTAACAATTTTGTTTTCGAATATTAATTTGCCTCAATTCAGATTGTAGTTGATAAACCCCAAAGTGAATTTCAAACTTCAAGATAAAATATCAAAACTTGAAACGCAGTAGACTTGAGGATTCTTCCACTCTGCTACTAATGCTACACGGTTACAAGGTTATTCGTTTTCACAATATAAAACAATGGGGGAAAAACAGGCAAAAAAATATCAAATAAATCTAGGGGGGGAAAACCCCTCCATTTCCGTCAATCACGTTTTGATATTTTGATTTAATTTGCTAAACTGGAGTTTAGTGAAAAACCCTTAATGACCTTATATCTTAACGTGTGAAAAAGTTTTACATCACTTTGACACTTTTTTGTACATATCCGACCCTCATCCTTTCCCACAAGCACATGGCTGGATGTCCTGAGGAGCAAGGATATGACTTAACCCACATTAATAAATCCTCTTTGCATAACGTTTGTCAAAGAGTTGATCTACATATTTATTCAATACAGCGAGAGTCTGTCTGAAATTCAGAATATTAAATTAAAAGACAAAAATAGCCCCCCCCCCCTCCCACCCAAAACCTAATATGTGCCTATTCTTCCAGCTCAGCTACCCAGGTTTTAATTTTGAAATTCTATTAGAAATCCCAACAATTCTCACTGCAGTGAATAATGGTGTAAACTATGAATTTCGGAGGATTTTAATCCAAAATGCAACATTCAGGCTATCCCCCCTCCCTCCCCCCATGCTGGCTACAGTGCGAGGCTGGCTGGCCATGCTGGCTGGCTGTGGTTACTATGAGGAGCGCGGTGAGCTGGATTGTAATGGCTGACACGCTGCATGCCCGGCCCTGCCTCCCTCCCTGTTTCCTGCACACGCGGTGTAGCCATGGCCGGCTCACTCTGACACACATGCAGGCTGCCAGACCCGGCCCCCCCGGGCCACACACCGGAGAGCCCGCACTGCCAGCACACAAAGCCGCCCCTCCCCCACCGCGATCCGGCCGCTGCTACCGGCCTCACCAACCTGATGTCGTCCGCCACGTTCCTGACGAAGAGCGAGGTGTTGGGAGGACGGAGATACCGAGACATGGCGCCGACCGCGAGCAGCTACACACCGCACAGGAGAGGATGAGAAAAGGACCCGGAACGACCTACACAGCGCCGACACTCACACACACAGTTCGACCGAGCGCGCGAATCACAATGGCCGCTCGAGCCTCCGCCCCCGAAACACGCCGCCTGGCCGCCGCGACACTCGCGAGAACTGGGGGGGAGGGGGAAATGGCGGGAGAGAGCGCGCGCGCACCGCTGACAACATGGCGGCTGTGCTAACAGAGCGATCAAGGGGTCACTGCAGTGCCCTCAAAATCCCCAGGAGACACCTGCATGTGGCACAGTGGTTTATTGTTAAATACATTGCACGTTTTAGAATTTTTTAAATAAAAACTTTATGTACAATACTCCTTAAGGACACATGACATGTCATGATTCCCTTTTATTCCTGAAGTTTGGTCCTTAAAGGACCACTATAGGCACCCAGACCACTTCAGTTTAATGAAGTGGTCTGGGTGCCAGGTCCCTCTAGTGTTAACCCTTTTTTTTTTCAGAGAAACTGCTGTGTTTATATTTGGGTTAATCCAGCCTCTAGTGGCTCATTGACAGGCGCTAGAGGCACCTGCGTGCTTATCACAGTGAGAAGACGCCAGCGTCAATAGGAAAGCATTGTAAATGCTTTCCATTGAACTGGCTGAAAATGCGCGCGGCCAGCCGATGACGTCGTTATGAAGGAGGAGAACTCCCTGCCCGGCGCTGGAGAAAGGTAAGATTTTAACCCCTTCCTCTCCCCAGAGCCCGGCGGGAGGGGCACCCTCAGGGCACTATAGTGCCAGGAAAACAAGTATGTTTTCCTGGCACAATAGTGGTCCTTTAAGGGGTTAAACTCAAGTCATGTATTTTGTTAAAGGACAGCCGTAATCTCAGCACTGTTTTTTTTTTTTTTTTTTAATAATAATAAGTTAATGAAGTTTTGAAAGGAAACAGTTTGTTTCCAAATTATGTTTATGTAAAGAAAAAGAAAAACTCATCTGTACCCTCAGCATATGACCGGTTCCTTCCGCCATATACAGACACCTTGGGTCAGACAGTGTTTGAAAACTGACAGTATCTATCTTTATTCTCTCTGATTCACTCTGTGCCAGTGACATTGTCAGACTGCTGTCAGCTTTGTCACTCGAACCTGCGGAGTGTACGATGGCATGCACACCATGGTAACGGTCCAAAGCAGTCCGATTGGCTCCACGGTCAGATAAATCTCTAATTGTGCTGGATAAGTGTCCTGGGAGTTGTTATTTACTGAACGCAGGACCTGAGTGAGGAGCCATCACAAAATGCGTCAGGTCGTCATGAAGCTCAGGCCCGCTACCCCGGTTATGAGGATTTTGAAGACTTCTTGGTCAGTGACCCACTGAGAAGTGTATTTTGTTTCTTGAGTGCTCACCACCCAGTGACTTATCTTATACTTGTATTTATAGAAATGGTTTTCTATTTGGTGACCACCTTACAGTGTCTTTTGTCTTACATACCAGCTTCCTAGTTTTTTTATTCATATGTATATTTCCAACTTCACAGTATTTACTTTATGTATCATAAGATAAGCTAGTGTGTGCTATTCATGATATCTTGTGAAAGTGTCATCAAAACATGCTTGCCTGTGAAATTATATTGGGTGGTGTTGAGGCGAGCATAGTTTGCTGTGTCTTCAAGGCCAGAGATCATGTCAGAGAAATGATAGTTGTCAAAAGATATGTTTGTTTCTAGTTACCCAAATAATATCCTTCGCCTAAAGGTAAACATTCTGGCAGGTGTTCAGTTAAAGTGCCCAGGGCATCAGTAGTAATAAACTGTGCTATGTCATACATCATGTCAAGTCTTGCTTCTGGGGCCACATAGCAAATAGCAGAATGTTTAGCTATTTCTTTCTTTGTTAACCCATTGATGTAAAATATCTCCTTACGCTTTACTGGCAAGTACACACATACATAGAATAGTAAAGGACTACTATAGGCACCAGACCACTACAGCTCAATGAAGTGGTCTGGGTGCCAGGTCCATTTAGGGTTAACCCTGCAGCTTTAAACATAGCAGTTTCAGAGAAACTGCTATATTTACTTTAGGGTTAATCCAGCCTCTAGTGGCAGTGAGAATCACTGTGAAAATCACAGTGAGAAGACGCTAACATCCATAGGAAAGCATTGAGAAATTGTTGGAAGAGGGAGAAGAGTTCCCCAGTACCGATGGAGCCTGGCACTGGAGAAAGGTAAGAGATTAACCCCTTCAGCCCCCATCATCCTGGCGGGAGTGGGACCCTGAGGATGGGGGGGACCTAAAGACCCTATAGTGCCAGGTTAATGAGTTTGTTTTCCTGGCACTATAGTGGTCCTTTACTGTAAAAGAAAGAAGTAGATAAAAGCAATGTATACATTTCCAGTGTATATAGTGCAATATGATTACCTATTAATGTTTCTGCATGTGCCTAATCAGTTTGCATGAATGTTGCCATGTGCTGCTTGTATTATGTGTGATGCAGCAGCTTTGTATGGCTGTATTTGTAGATATCTGCATGAGCAATTTGTGTTACCCCTCCAATGCAACTCTCTGTACACATAGTTACACATTGGCATATAAGCAGAGACTGCACCGGAGCCCGCACACTCAGGGGGTCCATCAGGTGGCCATACACTTAGGGCCACCCAATGGCAAAAGTGTTTTCAGTAGCCAGGTTACACGCTGCGGCCCTTAACAGTGCAGCTAGGCCCCTGTAATCTTCCTCCCAGAAAACACAGAGCCGGATGGGAGGATGGCAGAGAGGAGGTTGTGGAGTGGGAGAACCTCTGACTCTCAACAGCCTCAGCCAGTCTATTGGACCCCAGGGAAGCAACCCTCTTGCACCCAAAAGGTAGGAAACAGGAGGGTGGCTCAAAATGTTTACATTTTGCATGTATATGTGTGTCAGTGAATCTATGTGTCTGCGTGTGTATCTTTGTGTCAATGTGTACTCCATGTATCTGTGTGTCTGTATATGTGTATTAGTATTTGCATGAGTATCATTGTGTGTATCTGTGTGTGTGTCTGTGTGTTAGTGTGTGTATCTGCATGAGTGCCAGTGTGTGTGTCTGTGTGTATCTGTATCACTGAGTGTAGCAGTGCAAATGTATATGTGCATACATCTCAGCATTCAAACTTAAACACTATAAACAAATACACCACTGCATTCAAACATCAACACCACATACAAACACACCTCTACATACAAAGGCAAACACTACACACTACACAGGTAAACAACTGTTTTTAAATGGCAACAGTACATAAAAACACACAATGCAAAACTAACACAAATACACACCTACATTCACACACATACTCAATACAAAAACATGCTTGCATTCAAACATACAAACATTGTTCAGTGCTAAATACAACTTTGCAAGGATCGGCAAATGGTAGATCCCCAGCTGGCAAAGCATTGTGGGAGTTGTACAACAGAAGGGGATCTATTTTTTTTTCTGTCCTTGCAATAGGAGGTCACCAAAAAATGTCTGCACCAGGGCCCTCTCTACTTTAGTTCTGCCACTGCAAATACCCTAGTCTCCCACACACTGTTAGACATTAACAAACTGCAAGACACACAATACAACCCACACTGCTAAACCGACACATTGACGAAGATGTTATTTTTAGCACCTCCATTTTGCTTTCCATTTAGCAGCAGGAGTTCCAGAAGCGATCAGGCTGGCCGGGGCAAGGGCAGATGCTTCGGTTGGCTGCTCTCTTCCAGCACGGTTTCGTCTTCCAAATCGCTGGGAAGAAGTGATCTGAGATTGGTTCCTCCGAGCACTGCCACAAGTGAATTAATTGAGGACTGACATTAATTAATTGAGGGCTGCTCTCACTGCCTGCTGTAAACAGGAACTAGCAGATATCTGAAGAAGTCCTACTGGGACCACTTTCAGGCCAGCTTTGGGGGAGACCCTCAGATTTCCCCAGCCTCTTTGGCCCTGGCACCCCTGTGTGCCGTGCAGACACCTTCCGTGCCATAGGTTGCTGACTGCTGTTTAAGACTAAAATTTGCAATTCCCTTGTCAACTATATACAATAAACACACTTGAAAGCAATGTGACATATCAATTCTATAGTGTAATAGGTATTGTTTTTTTGTTTTTTTTATATCCAGAGGTTCTAAGCCGTTACAGGCCCTCTCATATCGAAGGTATACACATATAGTTAAAGGAAGAGCTCAACTGAGAGTGGGTGGTAAATATGTGGCTTACAAGGTAAGGGGTGCTTTTTAAGGGGAACAAAATCCGCCCCCACACCGGATATAAATACATAATAGAAATAACAATAACCCCAAGACACACCAATTTGCACATAAAAAAGAGTTTATTCATACATACAAAGTAGGGATTGATCGATTATCGATTTTACCGATATTATTGGCCAATATTTTCGGCCAATATAGATACCGATATTGCCGATAATACCTCCTAGGACTGCCGGGCTCATTATAAGCCCGGTGGTCCTGGGGGGGCCCGCAGAAGCTCTTACTTACCTTTCCAGAAGCTCCCTTCAGTTTCCTGTGTAAATCTGACGAGTCCCGCGGCCGTCAGAGCGTTACCATGGGTTACCATGGCAATGCTCCGCGCAGCACGCTAGCCGCGAGATTTACACAGGGAGTTGATGGGAGCTGCTGGAAAGGTAAGTTAGAGCTTCTGCGGGCCCCCCTGCTCAGTACATGCCACTGGACCACCAGGGAATGCCACAGCCCCCTCCCTGGTCAGGTAACAAGCAGGGAGGGGGGACAAAAAAAAAAATCAAACACAGAAATATTAAATATAAAATTACTATAATTTTACACAAATTAAATTTTGCACAAATTACATCACTTCAGAAACACACACACACACTACACAAACACACATACACTCTGCATTATACACACACACTACACAGACACACACTACACAAACACACACTCTGCATTCATTATATACACAACTATACAAACACACACACACTGCATTATACACACACTACACAAACACACACACTGCATTCATTATATACACAAACACACTCTGCATTATACACACACTACACAAAAACACACACACACTCTGCATTCATTATATACAAAACTATACAAACATACACACACTCTGCATTATACACACACACTACACAAAACGGCACACACTGCATTCATTATATACACACACTACACAAACACACACACTGAATTAACTATGCACACACTACACACACACTGCATTCACTATACACACTGCACACATACTGCATTCACTTTACGCCCACTACACACTACATTCACTATATGCACACTACACAAACACACACTCTGCATTCACGATATATACACACTACACAAACACTCACTGCGTTCACTTTACACACTACACAAACACACCCTGCTTTCATTATATACACACTACACAAATGCACACTGCATCCACCAGCCAAACACACACAGCTCCCCTGTTTAAACACACTGCATCCACTACATGTGGCATGCATATTTTGTGCATTTACCTTAAGAAATAGTTTATTTTTTCAAAATGGTAAATGTACAGAATATCGGCAAGTTATCGGCTATCAGCCTGAGTTCACAGATTATCGGTATCGGCTCTAAAAAATCAATATTGGTCGATCTCTAATACAAAGTACATCAGAATATCTTAACAGAAGTAAAGTGCATAGTAAAGTGTATAGCCCATTAATAGTACCAAAAAACCACAGTAATAAAGTGCTAGATGCAATCACCCATTAAAAAGGTATACTGACCAAATAAAAACCCTGACTTTTTGGCTATGAAGCCTTCCCCTGGGGGACCTCTCCCTCTCATATCGAGGCCCATTAGATCTTAATGTCATGACAACATTCCTAACAGAACCCAAAGCTCCAAGAGAGCAAACAGAAGCACAAGCATGAGCAAATCCTCACAGTGTGTTCTCCTGAGAGTCTAGTTGCGAAGATCTGTTCTTTGAGGCTTTACCGAGATTGTTCAGTAAGCACAATTGTCCAGCATGTCCTTTACTGGAATAAATTAGGCAGCTTTTTTTTGTTGGTGATAGTGGCATGAGAATTCCAAATTTTATTAAATGACACGAAGGCTCATATTATGCTTTTTTTTCATTCTTTATTCTTCAGCAGCAAAGAAAGGATACTGTAATATTCATAGAAAGAATTCAAACATGCACCCTGAAAGGGTTAACAACATAATATGACATCCAATAAGAAAGCTCCTTGTACCATAAGCCCCCATGTGACCCTAAGCCACTCCTCTTTCTTTGCTGCTGCCTCCTCAGCTAAGTATAATTCAATTTTCTCCCTGTCATTACCAGTTAATTTTAGTGTCATTTTCATGTTTGTGTTCCTGACCTTATAGTTCTCCTTTAAGTAGATGCCAAGACAATACACTGGATGTCCTTGGTCCCAGTGCTAAAATATTGGACATGGTCGAAATGGCCCTGGGAGGTGGTACTCCTGCGGATTTGCTGACCATCAGGTGTTGGATCCAGTGATCCGTTTGTTTGCTTGGCAATGCCAATACGGCATTGGCTACTTGCAAGGCAATCCTTATAAAGATTAAACCAAAATTGGTGAACATGGCTATATTTGAACCTGGCCACAGGCAAAAATACCTCCTTTTTGGGGACAATTTTGTGAAGGAACTGGGCACGTATGTGTGGACTTTTACCGCACTCGATAAGGCGCAAGCCAATATGAACAAAGTATTCTCCCAAAGAGGTTTTAGCAGGGCTGGCAGATATTTGGGTGTATGCCCGGCCGTTCCTCCCTGGGATCGTACCGGGGTTCTCGAGGCTCCATGCACTCCTGATTCCAAGTTCCTGAACCTAAAAACACCTCACCATTCTTCCAAGTTCGTGGCAGGCCTTGGCAGTCTCATGGATCCAAAGGTTTATCCTATGGCTGATTGCCTTATGGTAAGGCACTATGGTATTCACTTCCATCACATCTCTCTTCAATAGCAATTGTGGGGGGCAGATTATGCCATTTTGTTAAATGCCTGGCGCATGTTAACTTCGGACTCGTGGGTCCTGCAAACTGTTCTGGGTTATTCCATAGATTTTGTTCAATACCCTGTTCTAATGTGGCTACCCAACCAAATAGTTTTCTCTTCACATGACCGGTAGCTGTGGAGATACAGTCTCTAGCTACCAAAGGCACAATCTCAGAGATGCATTCACACACCCAAAGGTTTCTAAGCAATCTCTTCCTTGTACCGAAGAAATTTACACCCGCTAAACGCATTTGTCGCATACCACTATTTCAAGATGGAAGGTATTCACTCTCTCCGAGACCTACTTCTGCTGGGGGATTGGATGGTCAAGCTTGACCTGCAAGACGCGTACCTCAATATTCTGATGGTCAAGGACTGCCAGCAGTTCCTGCAATTCTGGTGGGAGAAGACCATGTGGCATTTCAATTGCCAAACGGGTTACACATCAATTGCCACGAACTACTGGCAGACTTGTTTGCCCTTCAAAGTCTATTAGGGATTTTGACCAACTGCTCCATCCTTTTTCGTATGGACAACGTTTCGGCAGTTTGCTACATCAACCATCTCTGAGGCATTATGTCCACGGTTTTGGTGGAACTGGCCAAAGAATTCTGGCAATTCTGCCTGGATCACATTATCTCGGTTCAGGCGGAATACATTCCAGGCATGTCCAACATAGTGGTAGATTGTAACTCCAGATTTTATTAAGGACACAGAGGCTAGTGTTATCCCACCCTATACAGGTACGTTGCGCCCTCCCTTATATGTTTTTCTGAAGAGGTTATTACACGGTCTTATGATTTTGCTGTGTATTTACCTAATTGATGGTTCTATTATGATACTATTCTGTTCATATTGGATATTTTAGTATATTTAATAATGCATTATAGATGTATTTCAAAATCCGGAAACACATTTTAACAGTTTGTTTCTCTGTTCCTTTTAGCTTCCTAACTGGACTTGGCACAGTTTTGCATTCGTTCCTTCCTTGTTCCAACAGAGGATCTCGTCTTCCATGAAATACTGGTGTCATCCACCTATGGAGTTGCTGTTTCTTCTTCACGTTTGACCATATGTTTTCTTAGATTTAGATGTTCGTCGGCATCATCAATAAAGAGTAGTGGCTTAGGGTCACATGGGGGCTTATGGTGCAAGGAACATTCTTATTGGATGTCATGTTGTTAACCCTTTGAGGGTGTATGTTTGAATTTTTGCTATGAATATTACAGTATCCTTTATTTGCTGCTGAGGAATAAAGAAAGATATAAAGCATAATATGAGCCTCCATGTCCTTAATAAAATCATGACTTTATGTCATGAAATTAGTAAAATCCGATAATTTCCTTTCTCACTTGGTTCAACCAGCATTAAGCCAGTCCAAGAGCATACATCCATATATTCAACAGACAACAATACAGGTAGGTGGATTGAACTCGTAAGGTTTTCAGTAATACTTAGTTAATATAATGGGCCACAGATACTAATAATAAGTAGATGCATAAAGGATGTGTTTAGCGGCAAACAGGGCCGTCTTTAATATTGATTGGGCCCTGGGCAATCATTTGCTTGGGCCCCCTGGACCGACTCCCTGGCATGCAATCACGCCTTCCACCCCAACGCAGTGGTGGAACTAAAGTAGAAAGAGCCCTGGTTCAAGAATTTCATTGGGCCCCCAATCACAAGGTTGGAAAGAAGGTAGAACACTATCTGTTATGCAACTCCAGCAATGCTTTGACAGCTGGGGCTCTACCAATTTCCCATGCTTGCAGGGTTGTATTTAGCACTGTGTTTTTTGTGTTTGAATGTAAGCATGTTTTTGTATGGAGTATGTTTGTGTGAATGTGTTTGTATGTGGTATTTGAATGCAAGCGTGCATTTAAGTGTAATGCTGGTTTTTGAATGTAGGGGTGTGTTTATAAATAATTTTAGTGTTTAACACAGAGGTGTGTTTGTATGAAGTGTTGACATTTCAAAGCAGGACTGTGTTTGTATGTAATGTTGAAGTTTGAATGGAGGGGTGTATTTGTATTTAATGTTGGTCGTCAGATGCTCAGACACACAGGTACACACGCTGACACACATGCAGATACACACACTGACTACATACAGATACGCACACAGATACACACACAGACACACACAGATACACAGACAGATAAACTGAGACATACTGACACACAAAAATACATACAATGATAGATATACCGAGACATACACTGATACATACTATCACACAGGCACATACAATGACAAACATACTGACATACAGATACATATACTGACACACACACAGGTACAAACACAAACAGGCACATATACAGACATACTGACACACACACACAGTATGTATATCAGCGTATGTGGCTGTGTGTGTGTGTGTGTCTGTATATGTGCCTGTGTGTGTGTGTGTGTGTGTTTCATTATATCTATCAGTGTATGTGCCTGTGTGTGTGTCAGTATGTCTGTATATGTGCCTGTGTGGGTGTCAGTATGTCTATCAGTGTATGTGCCTGTGTGTGTGTGTGTGTCAGAATGTCTGTCAGTGTATGTATCTGTGTGTCAGTATGTTTGTCATTGTATGTGCCTGTGTGTGTCAGTATGTCTATCAGTGTGCCTGTGTGTGTGTCCGTATGTCTGTATATGTGCCTGTGTCAGTATGTATATCAGTGTATATGCCTGACACACACATACACACACCAGGTACATACACACACACACACACACAGACAGACACACTGGTAGACATACTGACACACAGGCACATACACTGGCAGACATACTGACACACACAGACACATACACTGATAGGCATACTGACACACACACGGGCACATACAATGTCAGACATACTGACACACACAGACACATACACTGTCAGACATACTGACACACAGACTTACTGACACACACAGATACATACACTGTCAGACATACTGACACACACACACAGACATACACACACACACACAGATACATGGACAGACATACTGACATACATGTAAAATTTACATTTTGAAGCCCACCCTCAAGTTTCCTACCTTTTGCTGCAGGGTGGCATCCATGGGGGCCAGTGTGCTGCCTGAGGCTGATCCGAGTGAGGAGCCATCCTCACTGCCTCCTCCTCCTCCTCCTCCTCCTCCTCCTCCTCCTCCTGGCCGTCCCGCTCCTTCTGCCCTCTCCGCGCAGCAGCTCTCTTTATGGGAGGAAGTGACTCTCGGCTGTCACTTCCTCCCAGCACTGCCGAAAAGCAGGGGCCCAGTCGTGCTGTTAAAGGGCCACAGCGCCTGACCGGGCCCCTGCTGGTACAAGCCCACTGGGTGGTCCTAAGTTCATGGGCCACCTGGTGGGAATCCTTACAGTGCGGGGCCCGCCTAAATCGTCTGGGAACATTTTTTTTTTTGTTGAGGGCAGCGGGGCCCACGGGACAGCTGCCTTGGGCCCCCAGGAGTAACTGGGCCCGGGGCAGCTGCCCCGTTTGCCCCGCGTTAAAGACGGCCCTGGCGGCAAACTCTAGAAACGTATGATACAGTTCAGTAATGGAAATGCTTGGTCCAAAAAGTCCTGTTAAGGTGGGAAATTAACAATTAAACCAATTATTATAAATCTCTCATTTTAACAGAGGAAAGCAATAGCACTGAACGAATGGGCACCAGAGTTTCAGAATAATATTTTGCATATTGCTCTGTGGTACACAGCAACACAGCAGTTCACATGGTTAGTTTGATAGCCCTTCATTAAATACTAGAAAATGTGTCCTAACTTACCTTAATTTTCTTTTCCCTGTCCTTGGCCACGGTAGCACTGACTATAAAGGTTAAGTCCTCCCCCACAGAATTGGACAGGAATTAATAAAAGAAGCACATTTCCTCCCTTGATGCCCTCATTCTAATGTATTTCCCCTTTGCTTGCTTCTGACTGGGTAATCATTCCCCGTCTTGTGTTAAACATGGCTCCCAGACAGTGGTGGTACTAAAGAAGAGAGGGACCTGGTGCATGAATTTATTTGGGCCCCCTTTTGCAAGGATGACCAAAAAGATCCCAATCTGTTGTACAACTCCCACAATGCTATGCTGGATGGATTATACCATTTGCCCATCATTGCAGGGTTGTATTTAGCAAGTGAGCAGTGTGTTAGAATGTAAGCATGTGTTTGTATGGAGTATGTTACTGTAGAATATTACATATTCTATATGTTCCTATTCAAATACATATTAAGGTGTGGCTGTCTAATGGGTTAAAAAGAACAGATGGAGTTTGCTATTCTGTACCATGAGGACTCTGGAATGTGCTGTATAGAGAGATTGGGGGTAGGGTCCTTATATGGGGAGTTTCCTTATGTGGCCAGAGAATTAAACATTAATTCATTAATTAAACATTATGACGTAATTTTGCCTATAAAGGAAGAGGACAAGCAACTTACACCCTAAATGGTAGTGAATTAGACCACATTCTCTTCCTCCTACGATCTGCTCTCCTCTCCTGATGTGTTCCTGACTTGCTGATACAAAGACGACTACTTAAGATCTCTCACTCTCTGTAACGTCGTTAAGAAGTACCATCTGTTAAGTATATTATTGTTAGCATTTGAAGTAGAATAAATGCATATTTTTTATAAACAACGTCAGATTGCGTATTAGTTCTTTTCATTAATATTGACGTATATTAATGTTGCGAGCCTTTGACCCAAGAAGAAATATATATATATTGTGATAAAGTGAAGGCAGAGAGGCCTTTAACATTTAACCCCAGGGGAAGTACGTGTTGTATGTGTGGTGTGCAACACAAAGCTACATTTAGTTATGGGCCCCTGGGGTGGAGCATTTGGAGAGCAGGGTGGGCCAATGCTCCACTCCTCAGTTTATACACAACTGGGAGAAATAAGTTCCAGGCCAGAGTTTTTTGGAACTGTCTCCAACCCACTGCTCAGCTGCAGATAATCAGCTGTAGCAGTGGGAATAAACCCCTCCCTGCTAGGCAGGTAAAGGGAGATTGCTGGCTTCCTCCCTGGAAGCAGGTAGGAGAGAGGCTGTTCTCTCCTGAGAGAGTCAAGGAGATTGAGCACTGGGAGTGCAGAAGGAAAGCAGTCAAGGCTGGCTTGGAGCACTGGGAGTGCAGAAGGAAAGCAGAAGGTGGCTTGGAGCACTGGGAGTGCAGAAGGAAGCAGTTAAGGCTGGCTTGGAGCACTGGGAGTGCAGAAAGGAAAGCAGTTAAGGCTGGCTTGGAGCACTGGGAGTGCAGAAAGGAAAGCAGTCAAGGCTGGCTTGGAGCACTGGGAGTGCAGAAAGGAAAGCAGTTAAGGCTGGCTTGGAGCACTGGGAGTGTAGAAAGGAAAGCAACAGGCTGACTTAGCACTGGAGTGCAGAGAGCTGACAAAGACACTAGGTTGGTGAAACCAATATTGTTTTGTTCTAGTTTAACCTCTGAGAGATAGGGAACCTGAAGTTAGTAAGTGCTCAGACGAGCTAGGTTTTTGTTTATAGGGATTTGTGTTATATTTATGTTTTCATTTGCTGCTGTCTCCTGTGTGGACTTACAAATAAAGTGCCTGGATTATATGAAAATAAAAGGACTGTGCCTGTTGTTTACCCTAGAGGACCGTGCTACCTGCAGACAAGGATCACAATATATAAAAGACTTATTCAACAAAATAAACACAGACCAGGTATAACAGTTACATAGTTACATAGCTGAAAAGAGACTTGTGTCCATCAAGTTCAACCTTCCTCACATATATTTTTGATCCAAAAGAAGGCAACAAACTAGGAAAAAATTCCTTCTTGACCCCAAAGTAGCAGTCAGATGTCTCCTTGGATCAAGCAGCTATTACCCCACTAATTAGAAATTATATCCCTATATGTTAAGTTTTTGCAAGTATTTATCCAATTGCAGTTTAAAGGGACACTATAGTCACCTGAACAACTACAGCTTAATGTAGTTGTTCAGGTGAGATCTATAGCTCCCTGCAGGCAATCTAATGTAAACACTGTATTTTCAGAGAAAATACAGTGTTTACATTGATTGATAGGAATACCTCCAGTGGCCGTCATTCAGACGGTCACCAGAGGGACTTCCTATCATGCAGGGCCCTAAAAAGGCCTTGTACACGTCAGATGTATTAAAATACGTCTGACGTGTGCAGGAGAGAGAAGGCAATGTGTGCGCAAAAGGGAGCAATTACTCTTCCAAACGGAAGCGTCTGATTGCTCGCGCCCGCCTATTTCATCATTTTGACGAAATAGGGGGCGCGGCTTCACGAGGCTCCCGGCGCTGGAACCAGGTGAGTAAAACGGGTTGGCTGGAGAGTCCCTTTAAACATTTGTATGGACTCTGATAAAACCACCTCTTCAGGCAGAGAATTCCATATCCTTATTGCTCTTACTGCCTTAGATTAAATCTCTTCCAGCTGAAATGCATGACCTTGTGTCCTATGTATAGCCCTGTTTATGAATAGATTTCCAGATAATGGTTTGTACTGGCTTTGAATATATTTGTATAATGTTATCATATCCCCTCTGAGGCGCCGTTTTTCCAAACTAAAGAGATTTAAATTTTTTAACCTTTCTTCATAACTAAAATGCTCCATTCCTTTTGTTATATTTGTAGCTCGTCTCTGCACTTTTTCTAGTGCCATGATCTTCTTCTTTAGAACAGGTGCCCAAAATTGCACAGCATATACAAGGAGTGGTCTTACCAGCGATTTATAAAGAGGCAAAATTATATTTTCATCCCGAGAATTTATGCCCTTATTTATACAAGACAAAACCTTACTGGCCTTAGCAACTGCAGATTGATGTTGCATATTGCTGCCTAATTTGTTGTCTATAACAATTCCCAAATCCTTCTCATGTGTGGTTATCCTTAATTCACTACCATTTAGGGTGTAAGTGGCTTGTGCATTCTTGACTCCGATGTACATAACTTTGCATTTCTCTACGCTAAATTTAATCTGCCATTTTAGGGCCCAGTCCCCCAATCTATCCAAATCCCTCTGCAGCAAAGCAATATCCTGCTCACATTTTATTACTTTACTAAGTTTTGTATCATCTGCAAACACTGAAATATGGCTTTCAATGCCTATTTCAAGATCATTTATAAATATGTTAAATAGAAGCGGTCCCAAAACAGAAACCTGAGGGACACCACTTACCACTTTTGTCCAGCATGAAAATTTACTATTAATGACAACTCGTTTTACTCTATCCTTAAACCAATGTTCTACCCAAGAACAAGTTTAATCATTGTGTGTGTGTGATTGAAGGAATGTGTTTGTGTGTAGTGTTGTGTGTTTTCTATGTACTGTTACCATTTGAAAGCAGTGGTTTATTTGTGTGTACTGCAAGCCTTTGAATGTAGGGGTGTGTATGTATGCAGTGTTGACATTTGATTGCAGGGGTGCATTTGTGTGTGTGTGTTGGCATTTGAATGCTGAGATAAATGCAAAAATACATATACACTACCACACACACACTGATACACATGCACATACAGACACACACTGACACACATACAGATACACGTATACACAAGTACAGACATGCACAGGTACACACACACATGCAGATACATAGATGCACAGATACACACACTAACACTCATATAGATACACAGACACACACTGACACACATGCAGATACACAGAGGGTCAAATACAAATACTGATGCCTATGCAAATGCACAGACATATACACTAACAGACACAGAGATACACACACTGACACACATGCAGATACACAGAATGAGTGGAACAAAAGAATAATAAAATAAAATAAAAAATGCAAAAACAAAAATGGGCACTACCAGTAGGTGTCGAAATAGAGTCTTAATTGTACCTTAAATGAAAACTTAACTTTTAATATAATTATAAATTAAAATAACATAAGTAAAGCAAGAATTATTAAAATAGGGTAAGCAGTCCTGATGCTGTCTGTGTGATAACAGCTTTAGTGGAGCTCGAGAAAGTAGGTGGTCGTTAGTATAACTTATATTAGCAGTCCATTGCTATATTCTAGATACCCTAACAAGTAAAACATCCTTGAGGTTTATTGATTGTAACTTGTTTTATGGCGTACTAGCTGCCTAAGGACACATGGACTGTACTAATATACTGTTGCTTTGAATACACTCCTAGTGACTATGTGTTACAAAGTAGCAACCTAAGGGTTGATTCTTGTCAGAGAAGCAGATGAAAAGGAGTGGGTTTAAATAGGCAGACAGGACAGTGTGATCTTCAAAGAAGAAAAGGATAGAGCAGGTGGAGTTATAATTGCTTGAAAGGTACATTGAGGGGAAAGAAGGATGCCTACACCTCCTCCTTTACAGTTGAGTCTGGGAGTGTGAGAGAATTGTATCCCACCAAAACACAAAGAGGCAGGAGTAGCGCTATCAGAGGGGGACAGCCAGGTCTCTGTAAGTGCAAGTAGTGTGAGAGAGTTTGAGATGAAAAAGTTGTGTATGGCTGTTGATTGAAATTACTATATGATCTAGATATAATATAATATAGATATAATCTAGATAGCTTTGTATTTCTAAAAGAGAAGATATTCTGGAATGTAAAAAGACAGTTATTTATGATATGGCCACTAGAGGGATCATAAGAGAATCATCTATCATCCTGCTGTCTTACATATAAGGTCATCAGGAAACTCTACACAGAAAGTGACACAAAAGCATACATAAATACATGGAACTGATAATTCATAGATATACCACTAGAGGGACTAAAGAGACTGAACTATAGATCTAATTCTAAAGTAAGTGCTGCTGTGCATATGGCTGGGAACTTAAAATTGTTGGAGCAAGACCAAACACTTATACTTTGTTCTCTTTTACCTGAGTAAAAATGAAGGAATAGTGGAAGCCTCCAGTAACACTCTATTACGAAAGTTATGGCAATCTCCAG
Source organism: Pelobates cultripes (assembly GCA_933207985.1). Lineage (NCBI taxonomy): Eukaryota > Metazoa > Chordata > Amphibia > Anura > Pelobatidae > Pelobates > Pelobates cultripes. The sequence continues at coordinate 213,346,973 of OW240912.1, read as the reverse complement.
TTATCTGTTTTCACGTGAATGTAGCAAGTAGACTTGGAAATTTGTTTAATTGTGAACTGCAATTTGTCCAAACTTGGGCCAATTGAGTTACCATTTGACTTCCACCATTTAGACTGATCACAAAACAAATGACTTGTGCAATGAACAAACATGTTTGTTTGATTCATGATTCAGAGTTCTGCCCCCCAAAAAAAAGTATATATTTTCAGGGCTTGGCGAATTTGCTTGGAATATAGGAGCTAGCTAAAAAAAGATAGAAGACAGGTTTTCTTTAACCCCTTAACGACCTAGGACGGTTCAGGACTCTCATCTGCATTTTTGCATTGCCGACTGGTGACGGTCCTGAACCATCCTAAAGGTGCAATGTACGCTGGGGGAACGACGGAGATCGGCATTGCTCCCGATGTGGGGAGACTGCCTGCAGCCCAGACAGTCTCCCGATGGAGGATTAGGACCCCTGGGGCCATGTGATCGTTCAACAGAGCGATCACATGGTCACAATAGGTGTCCATGTGTCTGCCTGCAGGGGGACTGTCTGTGCTGACAGGCAGTCTCCCTGCTAGTGTAAAATAAAAAAAAATAAAAATAAAAGTTAATATTAATAAATAAAAATGTCATACTAAGTGTATTTTTATATTAATATGTACTTATATTAATATAAAAATACACTTATAATTAAATTACACACGTATATATTATAAAATACAAATAATAAGTAAATTAAGTAAAATAAAAAAATTTAAAATAATACATTTAAAAAAAAAAAATTATATCTATATGAAATTTTATTGTAACTATATTTCGATATTAAAATATATATTTATATCAAAATACACTTAGAATGAAATTGTATATATATCTATGTATATATAAATAAATAAAAATAATACAAAATATACATATGTCTATATACAAAATTACATAAATAATTATATAAATATACACGTAGACTTCAAATATATAAATATGTATATATATATTTAAATTCTACGTGCATATTTATGTAATATTTTTACATAATTAAGTAATTTTATTAATTGCAATTTGAGGGACCTGCCTGCCAACCCAGGCCGAAAGTCCAGAGAATTTAATTTGCTAGCACTGAATTTTACACTGTAACAATAAAACCTGTACATGGGGGGTACTGTTTTACTCAGGAGACTTCGCTGATTACAAATGTTAATGATTCAAAACAGTAAAACATATCACAGCGATGATTTTGTCAGTGAAAGTGACTTTTTTTACGCATTTTTCACACACAAACAGCACTTTTACTGATGATATAATTGTTGTGATACGTTTTCCTGTTTTGAAACACCAATATTTGTGTTCAGCAAAGTCTCCCGAGTATAACAGTACCCCCCATGTACAGATTTTATAGCGTTTTTGAAAGTTACAGGGTCAAATATATGGGTCAAACATTTTTACATTGAAAATGGCCAGGTTGGTTACGTTGCCTTTGAGAGCGTATGGTAGCCCAGGAATGAGAATTACCCCCATGATGGCATACCATTTGCAAAAGAAGGCAACCCAAGGTATTGCAAATGGGGTATGTCCGGTCTTTTTTTAGTAGCCACTTAGTCACAAACACTGGCCAAAATTAGCGTTCAATTTAGTTTTTTACTTTTTTCACACACAAGCAAATATGAACGCTAACTTTGGCCAGTGTTTGCGACTAGGTGGCTACTAAAAAAGACTGGACATACCCCATATTGAATACCCTGAGTTGTCTACTTTAAAAATAATATGTACATGTGGGATGTGTTTCAGAGATTTATGACAGATAATAGTGTTACAATGTCACTATTAATAAATTTGAAAAAATGTATGCTTTGAAACCACTTTATCCTACTTGTACCTATAGCCCTATAACTTGCAAAAAAGTATGTAAACACTGGGTATTTTAAAACTCAGGACAAAATTTTGAATCTATTTAGCAGTTTTTTTTATTCGCTTTTGTAGATGAGTAAAAGATTTTTCAAGTAAAAGTCAAACATGTATTTTGTCCAATTTTTCATCATATTTCTTTTAAATTAAATTACATGAGCTTATATAAATAATGGTATGTAAAGATGCCTATTTTGTCCTGAATAAAACAATATATAATTTGAATAGGAACAGTAAATGAGAGAGCGGAAAATTACAGCTAAACACAAACACCACAAAAGTGTAAAAAGAGGCTTGGTCGCAAATGTACAACATCGCAAAAACAGTCCAGTCCTTAAGGGGTTAAATTAAGCTTTATTTTCAATGACAAAAATACAATTCTTAAAAGGACACTAAGGTCATTAGAAACACTACAGCTTAATGTAGTGGTTCTGGTGTCTTTAGCCTGTTCCTGCATGCTTTTCAATGTTTAAATCCTGTTTGCATATTTTTGGTGCCGAGGGGAGTGCAACTGAGTAGATACTTTTTGTGGTAGGAAGGATGGGCCTCTTCATACCTTATTTGAGGGCCATTCCAGCCTGCCAGTCTCTCTCTGCTTTCTCCTCTACAGGTTTTCATGCCATTCCCACAATGGATTTTCTGCGGAGGACTTCCTTGTGGAGGCATTTCACCTCTCCTTAGTTGAGGTGGTTAGTTGCCCAGTGCAATGCCCGCTTAGTCGAGCTTGCCGCTCTGCCGGTTTAGTTTTTGACTTTCCTGTGGTAGCTGTCGATTTATTCAGTCTGGCATCTCCATTGCTCTCTTGAGTGGGAGTTTTGTTCTATTTCTCTCTCTTGGCTTTAGGGTGATGCAGAGATAGAGGATGGGAGTGCCTGCAAGTTTTGGTTGGGCTGTTTCCTCCTCAAGTTGTTGTGATGTGTGGGGTGCCCTCCCAGAGCATCAATCTGAGGTGCTGGGCCAATGATCTCCCCTGTGGTCCGTTATGCCACTGCTTGGGCAGAAGCGCTGGGAGCTCCATTGCAGGACTAGGTGGGAGCTGCATCTTCTTGTGGTCTGAGGCAAATGGTTAGAGCCTCATTGGCATTGGCTCTAGCAACATTTATTCTATATTAATATTTGTTATTTATTTGTCGATTAACTATTGGATGCCTTTTTATTATTGTATATTAAAGCAACGGTTTTCCAATCTGTTGACCGTGTCTCTTTGATATACTGGGCGAAGTTTGGGGAAATGGTAAGGCGTGTGGAGGTCGTGTATTTAGTTATGTTTTTATCTATGTAGTTGCATGTAAGGACAATAGGAGATCTACCCTTTATAAGTATGTGGGGGATTAGAAAAAAAAATCCTCTCTGTCTCCTTAGATTTTGCCTTTCAGCTTAAAGAAGTAAGGAGAATTGTTAGTGCTAGTGTTGCCTTGATGTGGTGAGCTTACACTTTAATGGAGTGATTGGAGTGATACCAAAAACCTTCCAGTTTTTTTAAATATGCATAGAGATTTGGATTAGTGTGCAAGTAACTTTTTTCTTTAGTTTTTATTCTATGTATTGAGGCTGATGTGTACTATAGCTTTGCTGTCCTACTAACTCTTTGTAGACAGCTAGCTATCAAAACGGACAGAAATAGCATTGTTCCTTTCAAACTGAGTTTACTTCTGTAACAAGTTCTGTAAAACGGCAAAACAATTAGATGAACTAAGATTACAATATGTATATACATGTGACAATTTACAATTAAGTAGGGTTTTAAATAAATTTACAGGCATATGTGTATCTATAGGCAAAATAGAAGAGCATCACTTGTCTGCTTCTGAAATTAAAATGGCCTCCGTAACCGGCTTTATTTGTTCTATAAGAAACTGCGAACTTTATTAACAATGACAAGACACTTCCTGTCTCATTACTGTGAAGAACTGTTGAATTACAACAAATAACCACCAGTTATACTCAATGCAATAATCATGTAATACAAGCATGTCAAACTCGCGGCCTGTGGGCCGCCTGCGGCCCACAAGGACCATCTTTGCAGCCCGCCAAGTTGCGAGTATTGCAGGTGCCTACTCTGCTAACACTTACCCGGCCGGGGAGGAGAGGATGCTGCCGGCCAGCGAGGGAGCTCAGTGTTCCTGCTCCTCACTGCTCCCTCGTGCGAGCCGTCTGAAGTGAAACCGTGCGCCGGAATATGACATCATATTCCGGCACCCGGCATCACTAAACTGTGCAAGGGAGCAGTGAGGAGCAGGAAGGACCCCAGGGAGATGCCCCATATCGGCTCCCTAAGGTAAGGAACAATAAAGAAAAGTATGTGTGTGTTAGTGTGTGTGTCTGTATGTGTGTGTCTGTCAGTGTGTCTGTATGTGTGTGTCTGTCAGTGTGTCTGTCAGTGTGTCTGTCAGTGTGTGTCTGTGTCTGTCAGTGAGTGTGTGTGTGTGTCTGTCTGTCTGTCTGTGAGTGTGTGTCTGTCTGTGTGTCTGTCAGCAAGTATGTGTGTGTCTGTCAGTGAGTATGTGCGTGTGTCTGTCTGTATGTGTGTCTGTCTGTATGTGTTTGTCTGTCAGTGAGTGTGTGTGTGTCTGTCAGCAAGTATGTGTGTGTCTGTCCGTGAGTATGTGTGTGTGTCTGTCAGTGAGTATGTGTGTCTGTGTGTGTGTCTGTCAGTGAGTATCTGTGTGTGTCTGTCAGTGTGTCTGTGTGTGTCTGTCAGTGAGTATGTGTGTCTGTGTGTGTAAGTACGTGTGTGTGTCTGTCAGTGAGTATGTGTGTGTCTGTCAGTGTGTCTGTATGTGTCTGTATGTGTCTGTATGTGTCTGTCAGTGAGTATGTGTGTGTGTCTGTCAGTGAGTAAATGTGTGTGTGAGTGTGTGTGTCTGTCAGTGAGTATGTGTGTGTGTGTCTGTATGTGAGTGTGTGTGTGTGTCTCTGTCAGTGAGTGTGTGTCTGTCTGTGTGTGTTGGTCTGTCTGTCACTGAGTGTGTGTGTCTGTCAGTGTGTGTGTGTGTGTGTCTGTCTGAGTATGTGTGTGTCAGTGTGTCTGTATGTGTGTGTCTGTCAGTAAATATGTTTGTGTGTCAGTGGGAGGATCAGATTTGGCACAGGGTGGTAGGGGGGGTGCTGTGGTTTAGTAGAGGGGGGGTTGGGATTTAATAGAGGGAGATGCTATGGTTTAGTAGAGGGGGATACTGTGGGGAGGTTATATTGTACTTTTTAAAATAAACCTACGTTTCTATGAATGTAACATAAATGTAACATTTATTTTTTTTGCGGCCCACATAAACTTAAACCTTGTTTATGTGGCCCGATCCAGACTTTGAGTTTGACATGCTTGATGTAATAGCACAATAGTAATTGTTGCTGCCCAAGAGTAGTGGGACTTAATTTTTTGTGCAAGTAAGTGCTGTTGCCAACCTTTGAAAGTAGGCTTATACACTTAAAAAAACATAAAAATAATGTAATATATAAAAGTAATGTAATATAAATGTAAAATATACAGTCGTGTGCCGTGCAATATTATGTGCAGCCATGTTGCACCCTCACTGCAAAATATTTTCCATCATCACCAACCTCATTCTAATTTCCTTATCTAGGCCTCCTGGTAGGATTGCCACTCCTTCGGGTTTGATGTGTTCCAGCTTGTTAGGAGGTATTTAAAGCGGCACAGTCATGCCGAACTTACCTTTCCCCAATCGCTTCCTCTTCTCTCCCTCTCTCAGGATCCTTTTACTTTTCCTGAACATCCCCTCATTTAGACAGGACGCCAGAAAAACTACCGAATTTCATCCTAACAGAATGTGAACAGTTTGTTCATTCATATTAGGACGTAATTCTGGACTTTAGTTTGGATCGGAATGTCTTTCGAATGAATGAAAGTTCGCTCCTATTCGTACCCTGAGTAGGTAGCTCCCTAATTCCCAAGCTATCTACCAAAAGGCTGACAGACCTAAATTGGTCTTTCAACCAACTTTACTAATACTAAGTAAAGATTACTTAGTATTAGTGAATAAGGGAGTTTTAAATCACCTGTGGCTGCTCACTGTTTTAAAAAAATAAACTCCCTCCCCCCTAGTACAGGTCCCCCATGGTGGGGCATCTAGAAAAATGTGGGGGCCATAAGTAACAAAAGGAGGGGGACAACATATTTTCTCCCCCCTCCCGGCCCCACCCACGGGTGGGGGCCATAAGTAACACCTTATGTGAAAATCCCCCCCTCCCAAGGTAACTAGGGGTCCCAAAGCCCCTAGTCACCCCCACCCAAATAAAATTAAACTCTATCTCCCCCCTCACCCTAAAAATAGTTAGGGGGGAACAAAAAATGAAATACCTGTAAATAAAAAAAAAATCCAACTTACCATTTAGATGTCTTCTTTTTTCTTAAGCCAACCAAGAGTGCTCTGATTCAGATTTGATTTTCTTAAACCAACCAATTAGAGTGCCCTGAGTCAAATTACAGGGCATGGGAAGGCTTTATAAGATTTTCCCCGCCCTGTGGAGCTCAGTCTATGCAGTACCCTCACTGGGTGAAGATGGATTCTTTTTTTTAGCGTCTGGTTTTTCTTTTTTTCTGCGTGTAGGTCCCCCCCTCCTTTTGTTACTTAGGGGCCCCACCCTCCGCTCATGGGTGGAGGTGGGAAAACAATAGGTCCCACCCCTTTGTTACTTTTGGCCCCCACCCGCCGCTCATGGGTGGGAGCCGGGAGGCGGGGAAACAATGGGTCCCCATCTCCTCTTTTTACTTAGGGGCCCCACCCGCCGCTCATGGGTAGGGGCCGGAGGGGGGAGATAATAGCTCCCCTCCTCCTTTTGTTACTTAGGACCCCCACCCGCCACTCATGGGTGGGGGAGGGGGTTGAGACAGTAGGTCCCCCCCTTGTTACTTTTGGCCCCCACCCTGCTGCTCATGGGTGGGTGCAAGAAGGGGGAGACAATAGGTCCCCCCCCACTGTTACTTTTGGCCCCCACCCGCTGCTCATGGGTGGAGGTTGGAGTGGGGAGGCACTATGTCCTCCCCTGCTAATTATTTCTCTAGATGCCCCATCATGGGGGACCAGTACTAGGTCCCATATTAATTGAATTGTGGGGTGGGGAGCTTATTTTTTAGAACAGTGAGCAGCCATATTTCAGATTTCAATCTCCCTTATGTTAATATTGACCCCCAAAGAGTGAGGGAGGACATGGGGGCTTAGAAATTGGCAGGGAGCACTGCTCCCTGATGCTTCTATTTTTACATATTACAAGGAGGGAGCTGCGCGTGTTTGTTTATTCATCTGAAATTTCTATTAATTAATTTGTCTTTCTGACAAATTAATGAATAGACGAAATTCCCATCCGAATTTTGTACAATAGCGGATGCCCAAGTGTTTAACTGGGCATGCATGTGAATTTCACAGAGCTATCTAGCTATCACAAAAATGGCGGCCCCCATGACCTAGGTCCAGGTATAAATGAAAGTTATTCAAAAAGGTAAATTGGGGGGCCTAGGGGCATTTTGGGGTGACAAGGGGCATACTAAAATGTATTGGAGTCGGAAAGGGGGATTAAAAAAAAAACTGATGCGGCCATGCCATTGCCAATTTAAAAGATTTCCCATGGCAATCACCTTAGGATCCAAGGTTTTAGCATTTGTTTACATGCCCTGGTGGCAGAGACAGGTTCAGGGGTTCCTTGCACTGTGATGTTTGCAAGAGTGTATGACATATCTTCCAGCTCTTCCAGGTTTGGTGTTTCTCTCCCAACTTCAGGCTCCTGTCACAACTTCCTGGGTTTGCTCCCTGGTGCCACACTTTGAACAGCAATCTGAGCGTGATCTGCCCTGAGTGGGGCTGGGAGGTTGACAATATGCATACACTGACATCCCAACATACAAAAACCCATTTCAGGGAGGTGGCTGCATCCTCCCCCATGGGCGCCCCCACATGCTTCCTTTGCGAGCCCCCACACACAGTCAGACACAACTATTTACACACACACTATTAACACACAGTCACATGCACACACCTTGACACACAGATACACACATTGACATATAAAGACAACTTGACACACAGATACCCACACTAGCACATACACACACACACTCAGAAACAAACACTGGCACATACCCACACTGGCACACTGACACATACACACACTGGCACATACACTCAGATACACACACGTACACATACACACAGATACACACTGACATACATACAGATACTGATGGGAGTGAGCATGTAGTTGCTCACTTCATCCTCTCTATGCTGACTGTGGTGGTGCTGCCTCCAGCCTCTTCCTCCTCCCTCATGCATGGCTGTCCTTTTAGCTGGTAAGAAATTACAGGATTTATTTATTTATAAAATATTTTACCAGGAAAGATACATTGAGATTTCTCTCGTTTTCAAGTATGTCCTGGGTCCACAAAACATTGCATTGCAAAAACAATATTAATACATAATATATACAAAATTAAACATAGAACAGGTAGGAAATATATCATCAACCATGACAGGTGCATTCTGTTTTGAGGTGTGTAGAGAGAGATCTCTTAAAGGACTTTAGGAATCTCTTAAAGGACTTGGGACTTTAGGGATCTCTTAAAGGACCTGGGGAAGATATGAAAGTGTGCGGGAGGTCGTTCCATAATTGCGGTGCTCTGTAGGAAAAGTAGGCTCAGGCTGCTTTCTTTTTGTATTGAGGTAGACTAAATAAAGTGCTGGTACTGGATCGGAGGTTATAGGAGGTGGGAACAGCCATGGAGAGCATTCTGCTCAAGTAGGGTGGGAGCCAGAAAGGCTCTTAACCCCTTAAGACAGCAGGGTGTTCTATGCCGCCCTTAAAAAAGCGGCTCTAAACGCCGCAGGGCGGCATAGAACGTCCCTGCGATCTTATGTACTTACCCGGTCGCCGGCGATCCCACGCCAACAATCGCGTTATGGGGACTCACCTAGGAGCCCAGGGAGGCCCCCTCCTTCCTCTTTGGCCCCTCTGGGCCATGTGATCACATGGACGGCATAGCCATCCAAGGCATTGCCAGCAGGGGGAGTGCCTGTAATGACAGGTACTCCCCCCGCTGTCTGAAAAAAAAAATGAAACATGTTAAAACAGTGTAAAATTAAATAATATATACTTAGATCATATATATATACTTGTGTAAGGGGAAAAATAGCCGTATATGGAGTAAGGATCCAGCATAAGCTTAGGATAGTGTAAAGGGAGCAAGTCGGTTGTGGTGTGCCGATACCGACGATACGGTAGGCCTGTAAATAAAGAGGGCCCACCAAGGAGTAAGAAAGTAAAGTAAATGGAAAGAAAAGAGAAAGTGTTGAAATGAGGAGTGGGTGGGAGGGTCATTCTGATGCTGACCTCAAGCGATATGAGTCAGGTAAGGGGTGTCCCTTATATAGGGGAGTGAATTAATTTAAGCCCCTCCCACAAATACAGGCAAAACTGCCTTAATACTTGTGTAAGGGGCAAAATAGCCGTATATGGAGTAAGGATCCAGCATAAGCTTAGGATAGTGTAAAGGGAGCAAGTCGGTTGTGGTGTGCCGATACCGACGATACGGTAGGCCTGTAAATAAAGAGGGCAAAAATGAATAATCAAAGATTTAATACAGTCAACAAATATATACAAATTAACCAGACATTTCCTTAAATGAATTACAGTATTTGATTCCTGAAAGGATTTTGAAGGTAGGAATCTAGGACCGAAAGTGGGCACCATTTGTTGTGGGTAGGATAGTATGTTATCTCTACTGTTGATGCATGTTGACTCATTTCAGAATGTGGTAGAGCCAATAGGTAATGATATATGTGTTTACGTACGTGGGATCGTTGAAGACAATGATCTGTCTGAGTGGTGGTGATGGTAGTGGATTCTCTGGCCTGAGAAAGGCATAAAAGGCAATGTGCATGGCTGGTAATGGCAGACTTGGTAGTATAATTGAATGGTTGTAGATCTAATAGGTCCGATAAGGATGAACAGTTGGATGGCTATTGGTAATCTCTGAGAGGAACGTGGGGGAATGGATTCCTGAAAACCTCTGAGTATATTCTTTTCTGGTATGATAGCATGAAGTTTATGGTAGTTTTGGCCATAGGTTATCATGTGTTGTTGAATGCCTGTAAAATATATAATTAATGGTGTATGAGATAGTTTAAGTTTAAGGTGGCAAAAATAAGCAAAACTTAGGAGAAATTTTGTGACACAGGTTGAGCTATGTCGTGTTCCAATGAGATTCTTTAAGCCAGGTGAAAAGCTGTGTTATGCGTTCTACAAGTATGGGACGAAAGTGCTAGGTGGGATAGTGCATGCTATGCTGCATGAGTATGTCTAATCCATGATTTTGTCTCTGGAACGAAAGAGTGGACGTGACTGTATGGGCGGCTGTAGGAAGCGTATGATGAACATGCCTGGAATATAAATGAGACAGTTGTCGGCAGGGATGTATACCCCCGTCTGGTACATGAAAGTGAAATGTGATAAGTGGCCAACCAAGTGAGTTTCCCAGAAACATCATGAACTTATGGATGAGTAGTGGCGTTTGTTGATTATATGATATGTGCTTAGTTGTCTGAGTAACAACGGAATTGATGACCCTGACCATGATTTACCCCATGCCACAGCAGCTGCTACAATGGGGTAGATCTCCCAAAGGGGCTGAAGTGGTGGAAAAATTTCCAAACCTGGATGCCATGGCCAACAGCCCCAAAGCAATTGTTCCCGGTAGATCGCTGCCAAACCCGTGGTATACGCTGCGTCTGACCATCTGGTTGGAGAAGTGTCAGACAATCCTGGAAGGAACATGCTTTTACCATGCCAAGTGGTTAAGAAATCCCCCCCCATGTGCAGGTCTGCTGTTGCTGAGGTGTCTAGGCACCTCCTCTGATCGTCATGTTGGAAGTGTGGAAAAAAGGGGAAAGTACTCTGGATGTGAAAGCGTGGTCTTGTGGTATGATTGGCATGGCAAAATTAAGGAACCTGGTAGGGATTGTAGTTACTTGTAGTTGTAAGTACTAAGCAGGAGGTAGTGATTAATTTAGTTGAGAATGTTCCCTATTTGTCTTGTGGTAACTTGCGTGTATGGATGCCGACTCAAGTCATATGCCCAGTAATGTGATGATAGTGTCTGCGCCTTCTGTTTCTTATGGGGTACTGGGACGCCCAAGTGGTCAACCAGACTAAGCTGCCATGAGGCTTCTAGTGAAAAATATGCTTTCTTTGAGCAACAAGAAGTCTTCTAGATAGTGTATGACTGTAATGCCTCTGGATATGTTATCATAACCAGCACAGAGTATCTGCGAATATCGATAGTAGGTTAACCTGTAGCTCGAAAGTTGAGCAGGGAAAGGATTGCCCAATTTATGCCATGTAAGTGCCAGTGTGTAGGGTAGATGGTAGCTGTTTACTGCGTTGATGATATTGGTCTTACTTAACCAAGCTTTAACCCATGCTTGAGTGATAGCTGTAAAGGTAGATCAATGGTGTTGTATAGTAAGAAGGGAGTTGAGACTTGGGGTAGCGGAGGTGTGTGGTGCCAATAAGTCTATGGTTAGTCTTTGTTTAAGGGAAGATTCCTTGTGACAATACCTATGTGTGTGTTTGGTGCCATGCTGTAAATGGTGGAGATTGGAAGACCACTCTGCAAATCTTGGCTATGAGTGTGTTTTCAGCCAATGGTTTTGTTGTGCTGACTGTAAGTGAGGGCATGCTATATTCCTTGAAGGTGTGTTTATGATACCTGTATGGGAGCCCTTTGAAGCTCCAGAGCTTTAGTAAATCTACTACAAGTCTGGAAGGGTGATGAGTCAGTAGTGTTGAAAATGCATTGGTGTGTACAGATGGTGAGTACGTTATTTGTAAGTTGTATTGGGCCACATGGTTTGTCATGTGCCCTGAACCATTTGAACATATATGCAACAGTCTATATGCAATGCAACTACTCATATCAATCGTCTCTGGTAGTTCAGAGGTGCTGGTACCTGGAGCCTGAGAGTGCTCGTCCATTTGTTTGGGACAGAACCTCTTCTGTATGGGTACCTGCACAAATAAACATCTCTACATATTCCAAATACCAACCCATCCAAGAGATGGTCAGTTCCCGATTTACCTGGAATCCCTGAATCTGACCATCACAGATACATCATCATACATATATATGCCTTGCTTCCCCAATGTGCTGGGATCATACGTGCAGGGTTAACATCTTGTGTGTCATAAGAATTGATTGTACCAGGTAACCGAGTTTCGGTTGGTGCTGGTTGTACAGTAACGTGAGGCCCAGCCTTGTGAGGGCTGTGGTGACCAACTCGAGATTGCCAGTCTGTCATAACATTTTTTGGTTCATGAATTTATGAGTGAGGCTAGCATAGCTTGGGTGTCACCTGAGTTGATGTAGCTGGGCCTTCCCCTGCCTCCGTGTTGTCCGTTGATGTATGGAGGAGTTTGAATAACTCTGCTTTCCTTGCTGTAGCAGGGTAGGAGATTTGTCACCTCCTTAGGTCGGTGGTAATGTGTGGGATCGTCCAGGATCTGATTGCTGCAGGACTAGCAACATCTCCTCTGCTTGAAGGTGTATCAGTTCTAGCCAGGGTGCTAGGAAGAGGTGATTCTTCACCATCTTTTGGAGAAATACTTAAATAACAATAAAGATGCAATTATTTGTACCCACGGTTCTTGTACTGGCTTGCTTACTAAGCCGTAAGGCGAAACGATTAGGCTTGGTGTTTTTTGGTGACTGGTGAGGCCCTGCTAGTTGCCAAGTGGCTTGAGAGGCTCTATCTATGCTTGGCGCGAGGGGATTTTGTGTGGCCACCGAACATTGTGGCAGGATGTTGGCCTCTCGGTGACAGTAACCAGAAAATAGGAAGGGGAGTGACAGGTGAGGCCCTCTCTATGATACAATGCGAGGCGGCTAGCTCACGAGTGGCCCGAGGGGTGTATGCCTCCGAGTGTGAGGCAGGGTGTTGGCCTCGCGGGACCACTAACCGAAGCATAATGCAGAGAAAAAAGGGGGTAATACCTATTGGGCCCTAGAACCCTAATTGCCAGTACACTATTACTATTCCAGGGAAGGTAAGAGATGGATAACTACGTGAGCAGGTGTATGTACCTGGTAGTATGGTATTGAACCTGACAATCCGTATAGGTTTTTTAGTAGTAACTGTAACCTGAATGGATAAAACCGTATGGCATAAGGAAATATGGCATAGACCAAGCTTATCTTAATACGTACAGTATATGTGAAAAGTAAAGTGCCATGATGTGTAAATATTAAACATCGTAGCCATACTGGTTAAATATGTATCAATCCTAACCCATTAAGTGCCGTATGTACAAGTGAAAATGTGGTCTGTCCCCACCTTGTATGTTGTATGTCCCCTTGCTAGGGGAAAGTCTGTTGCGTGAGCAGCGTGCTGTGAAAAGTGTATGTGAACTATATTACCAGTTACGTATATACAGACGCGTCTGCTACTGTGTAATAATATATGTATTTATCTGATGTTGATATAGTGCTTGCTATGTGAATTGTTGTATGTCTTATTGAATGGTAGGGGTCAGTGAACATGGTGTTGCAAAATGCAAGTGCACTGGAGATCTGCCGAGTGCCCTATAGGTGGCAGTGTAGTTGGATACTGATTGGTATGTGAAATGTTGTTTGTCTGTTGACCTATAGGTGTAAGTGTTTTGGTGTTTGTAGAACCCCATGAAAATTGTCAATGTACTTGACAGACCTGCAGGTGGCAGTGTTGATAGAACCACTGTTGGCCTTGATGTGAAATGTAAATTATTGTGAATTAAACCTGAATTTGAGCCCGTGCTGGAGTTTCATTTATGGTTTATGGTTATGTTTAACCCCGTAAGGACCAAACTTCTGGAATAAAAGGGAATCATGACACGTCACACATGTCTTGTGTCCTTAAGGGGTTAAAACAATCTTATGTGTAATTTATATTGGCTGGTAAATTGTATATGACATGTGAAGACAGTTTTGCTGTTGACCAGTAGGGGTCATAAATGCTGATTGTATGGTAAAAATACCCTTTAACCCCTTAAGGACCAAACTTCTGGAATAAAAGGGAATCATGACATGTCACACATGTCATGTGTCCCTAAGGGGTTAATCCTACCATATGACAGATAGGAGTCAGTATAAAAGCGAAAATGCTGTAGTTAGTTTGTTTGCTTATGAAGTGAAATAAAGTCTGAGAAGACTGTAGTATACCGATTGACCGGTAGGGGTCAGCATGTAGACGAAAATGCCGTGGTTCGTTGGTTTGTACATGAAATGCAATAATGTCTAAGAAGCCTGTAGTACACAGAATGACTGGTAGGTGTCAGTGTGTAGGTGAAAATGCAGTGCTTTATTGTTTTGTACATGAAAAGCAATAATGTCTAAGAAGCCTGTAGTACACCGAATGACTGATAGGGGTCAGTGTGTAGGTGAAAAATTAAGTGGTTTGTTGGTTTGTACCTGAAGTGCAATAATGTCGGAGAAGCCTGTAGTACACAGAATGACCGGTAGGGGTCAGTGTGTAGGCGCAAATGCAGTGGTTCGTTGATTTGTACATGAAATGCGATAATGTCTAAGAAGCCTGTAGTCCACCGAAAGACCAGTAGGGGTCAGTGTGTAGGTGTAAATGCAGTGGTTTATTGGTTTGTACATGAAAATGCAAACAACGCCTAAGAAGCCTGTAGCACACCGAATGACCAATAGGGGTCAGTGTGTAGTTGAAAAATGCGGTGGTTCGTTGGTTTGTACATGAAATGCAATAATGTCTGAGAAGCCTGTAGTACACCGAATGACCGGTAGGGGTCAGTGTGTAGGCAAAGATGCAGTGGTTCGTTGGTTTGTACATGAAATGCGATAATGTCTAAGAAGTCTGTAGTACACCCAAAGACCAGTAGGGGGTTTAAACGAATGATATGCATGAACATGCAATGGTTTTAGAACAGACTTAGACAAAATGCAGCAGTAAAGTGAGGACCTGACCCTTGCATGGTGCCGTGGGACTGATGCCTGGCGTAACGGGTAGGTCAACTTACGGTTTGTGAGTCACTTGGACACCATCCACAGCGATAGATTGAAGAAAGAAGGTGGTAGGCCGGAAAAGCCTGTGGCTGGATTCCTGACACAGCTCAGCTTAGAAAACCTCATGGAGTAATCAGGTAAAATGGCTTCTGGATGACCCGGAAGTGGAAATCATTCTGATGCTGACCTCAAGCGATATGAGTCAGGTAAGGGGTGTCCCTTATATAGGGGAGTGAATTAATTTAAGCCCCTCCCACAAATACAGGCAAAACTGCCTTAATACTTATCATATATATGATCTAAGTGTGTGTGTATATATATATATATATATATATATTTATATTGTGATCCTTGTCAGCAGGTAGCACGGTCCTCTAGGGCAAAAACATGCACAGTCCTTGTAATTCATATACTCCAGGCACTTTATTTGTAAGTTCACACAGGATACAGCAGTAAAATGAAAACATAAATGTAACAGAAAACCCTATAAACAAAAACCTAGCTCGGTCTGAGCACTAACTCACTTTAGGTTCCCTATCTCTCAGGGTTAAACTAAACAAAACAATATTGCACCAACCTTATTAGAGAGCAACACTCTGCTAGCTAGCCTGTTGCTTTCCTTTCTGCACTCCCAGTGCTCCAAGCCAGCCTTGCCCTGACTGCTTTCCTTTCTGCACTCCCAGTGCTCCAAGCCAGCCTTGCCCTGACTGCTTTCCTTTCTGCACTCCCAGTGCTCCAAGCCAGCCTTGCCCTGACTGCTTTCCTTTCCGCACTCCCAGTGCCTCCAAGCCAGCCTTGACTGCTTCCTTCTGCACTCCCAGTGCCTAGTCTCTTTGACTCTATCTGGAGAGATCAGCCTCTCTCCTACCTGCTTCCTGGGAGGAAGCCAGCAATCCCTCTCCTTTACCTGTCTAGCAGGGAGGAGTTTATTCCCACTGCAACAGCTCATTAACTGCAGCTGAGCAGTGGGTTGGAGACGATCCAAAAAACCCTGGCCTGGATCCATGTCTCCCCAGAAAACCACTAAACTGTGGAGTGGAGCATTGGCCCACCCTTCTCTCCAAATGCTCCACCCCAGGGGCCCATAACTAAACAGTGTTTTGTGTTGTGCAACACACAAACTACACTTTCTTCCCCTGGGGTTAAAAGGCCTATCTGCCTTCACTTTATCACATATCCTCCCCCCCAGCTCAGACCCATCGGGTCGAGCGACCTTAGAACACAAACCATGAACAATCACGTCACCTAGGGCTGTACCAGCCCTGACTTGCTCCTCAGTTACAGGAAGTGGCCTATTGCAGATGGCTGCTACCTTGCTCCCTTGTAGTTTAAGGAACCCCCACCCAAGTGGATAACCCAAATAGTTAGCTGCCTCAAATCCTGGATAACACTTAGTGTTAGCGGTCAGACCGGCAGCCCTTACATTATTCACAACTAACTGGACCCTCATCAGGTGTGCTTCCAAGTCCACCCTGTGAATCGCCACATCACCAAGGTAGGCAGCTGCATTCTCTCTGTTGGGCCAAAGTATCCTATTCATATGCAGAAAGGGGGCTGGTGCACTATGCAACCTGAATGGCAGTACTTTATGTTGCCATAACCCCTTGGGAGTAGAAAACGCTGTCCTTCCCTTTGCTTTCTCTGTCAGGGGAACCTGCCAATACCTTATGACCAGGTCCAAGGTACTCAGAAAACTGGCCTTACTTATACGCTCTTGCGTTTGAGCTACATGTACTACAGGGCATTTAACTTTTACTACCTCAGTGACAAACTCTACCTCTGCCATGGGGTATGTGCGGGTGTCACCATGTGTACCCACAATATCGATCACTTGTCTTAAACCAAATTTTTCTGGCTGGAGCAGAACACTTTTCAAAGTAGCCTCACTCCCTGAATTAATTAGTGCTTGTGCACTCTTCCCTACCACCATCACCACTTTTAGCTGTGCTGTAACACCACCAGTCACCATACACATCTTTAAGCAAGGCAATACTATCCTATGCAGAGCCCTTATTCCTATGTCACACTGTATTGGCTCTTCACTCTCAGGACAGTTATATGTAATATGTCCATGCATGTGGCAGTTGAAGCATCTGAGTTTCTCAGTCTGGTCTCGTAGCTGTAATGGGACTTTTGGGTACGTTCTACCATTATATTGTCTCAGACTCAGTATCAGATTTTGTCCTTTCTTTCCAGTTTCCCCGCTTATTTGGTTGCTAGCAGATCTAGGCTGATGATCAGTACTGTGTGGCTCTTTAGTAGCCAAGTTCCTCTGAATCATCATCTGCTTCCACATCCACAGCAGCTTCTGGTTTGATAGTCTCTCAATGTCCGTGTTACTTTCAAACGCAAACTTTACAAAAGCTTTGCGTGTAACTAACTTTTCTATATCACTTATACGTCCAGTTGTTTCATAAGACGAATTTGCTGGATGCTCAACCTCTTCAAGACCTGGTTCTGTCACCAGCTCATCCTCCACTGGAACCGGTCCCTCCATGAAGGGCTTCACAACATCCTCCATCTGTTCTGTGAATCCCTGGGAACCTTCATTGCTTTCTACGGTTAATGCTACAGGTCTCATCTCTATATCCTCAGGGGGTTGGCCAAGGAGGCTGTCTAGAGCACCCTCCTCCTGCACGAATGCAGCCTTTGATCCCAGCTCCATCCCATCATGCTCGACCTGGCTTGGCATGGAGCGCTGTTCTACCTGAGGCCCAGACTCCCGGCTTAGCTCATCTCTCCTTTGCCTGGCTTCCTCCCCAGGGGTATCCTCCGAATGCTCTGCCTTGAGTGGCCACCTCTCACTGTCAGAAAAGCTTTCCTCTGGGCTGTCTGGCAGTCTCCCTGCTCCCTCGGGGTTATCCGGAGACGCAGTCATGGCCTCTGGCTGGGTCATGACAGCCCCGGTATCAAACAGCCGGTCAGGAATTCCGAGTTCCACCTTTGATTCCATGATTGTGCTCCCAGAGTCTGGCAGGTGTTCCAGGTAGTCAGTGCGCCCAGGCCGTGTAGCAGTAGTCTTTGCCAGCAGATCAAGTTCTACGGCTCCCGAAAATTCATTCAAAGTCTTTGTAGCAATACCAGATGTCTTTGAAATATTTAATTCTGCTACGCCAATGTCACCTACTTTGTGACGTTCGCCTTGGTCTGGCTTAGCTGCGGACGTGCCCATCTTATCATCACCGCTTGGTTCTGTAACTGTCGCTCTCTCTTGGCTTAGATCAGAAGCGGCTACTTTGCCTTTCTTTTCTCTGCCAAACTGTTCAACAGCTGGTCGACAATCTTGGGTAGCCTCGGCTACTAAACAGTGCACCGCATTGCTATACTCAGCTGGGGTGCTTTGCTTCTCTCCATTAAGCTCAGCTCTTTTGCAGTTGTCTTCTCTGACTCCCCAAGTCAGTCTGCTTTTCATGCCTTTAGCTTGTTCACTTGGGTGTACATCAGGGGCTCCTGCTTCGTTTTCTTTTATATGTGATCCCCCTGGAATTGCATCTATTCCCTTCTCTTCACCTGTCCTTCTGGACGCTTCACTTAGAAAATCTAGAACTCTTGTTTCCACTATAAAATCTGGGTTCCACAATAACTGGTCATCATTTTCATACACTCTTTCAGTTTCCTTGTACTTGCAGATGCCAACTGGAATCTCTGCCTGGAACATGGAACCAACCATTATTTCCTTTTGCCAGTCTTCTGAAGGAACATAATCCTCATCATCCTCTGATTCTTCTTCTGTTACCTTGGGAAGATTTATCAGTACCTTTCTGTTTTCAAATGTCTTTCCAGCATTCTCTTGAAACATGCAAGATTCAGTTTCTGAGCATGAAAATATTTTTGTTTCCAACTCTTTTCCCAAGATCGCTTTATCTGTTGTGATGCCATACAGAGCAAGTTTGAGGCTTTCATGTGAAGCTGCAACGTTTTGATTTTCAAATAAACACTTGTCAACTTCAGTAATCAGTTTGTCTCGTTCTCCCTTCTGATTCCTCTGACCTCTCTTACTTTGGCGCATGTCATCACTGTCACCATCACTGCCTCTTGACAATTCCGGGTTTTCCTTTAGATTTGCTGGTCTCGTTACTACCTTTTTCTCTTTTGCTTTTTGTTCCATGGATGATCCAACTCCCTTTTCACCATCTTCCACATTATCACTGCTTTCAGGATCAATTTTATCCTTCTTGCCTTTTAATTCCGGTTCTCTCTCTTCTGTGTGTTTCTCAACATCACGCTTTGTTGCCTCCATGCTTTTCAGCTTGCGAAAGACTTCTTCTACTGCCTCTGTCATCTTATGCAGGATGTCAGTAGCTTGGTTATGGGGTCCCTTGTCCCCACTCTCACTGCAGGGGGCAATCTGCAAAACCTCAGTAAGTGCAGCTCTGTGCTCCTGCTGAGCATTCCTCAGGTTCTTAATCTGTGCAGCCAGGAAATGGTTGGTGTTTTGTTGTATAGCAGTTGCCTCTTGTTGTACAGTGGTTGCCTGTACCAGAGCCTTCAGCAGGTCCTCCATTATAGCACCAAGCAGATAAGAGTCTTAAAGGTACAGGGCTACTAATTTGTTTTTTTTTTTTTGTTTTTTTTAAACAGGTCTGCAAAAATAAAAAGTCCTCAAGCAGACTACTGAATGACTGGCACACCCACAGATCCTCAATGTGCTACTATGCCCGCATTCTCCACCATATTGTGATCCTTGTCAGCAGGTAGCACGGTGCTCTAGGGCAAAAACATGCACAGTCCTTGTAATTCATATACTCCAGGCACTTTATTTGTAAGTTCACACAGGATACAGCAGTAAAATGAAAACATAAATGTAACAGAAAACCCTATAAACAAAAACCAAGCTCGGTCTGAGCACTAACTCACTTTAGGTTCCCTATCTCTCAGGGTTAAACTAAACAAAACAATATTGCACCAACCTTATTAGAGAGCAACACTCTGCTAGCTAGCCTGTTGCTTTCCTTTCTGCACTCCCAGTGCTCCAAGCCAGCCTTGCCCTGACTGCTTTCCTTTCTGCACTCCCAGTGCTCCAAGCCAGCCTTGCCCTGACTGCTTTCCTTTCTGCACTCCCAGTGCTCCAAGCCAGCCTTGCCCTGACTGCTTTCCTTTCCGCACTCCCAGTGCCTCCAAGCCAGCCTTGACTGCTTCCTTCTGCACTCCCAGTGCCTAGTCTCTTTGACTCTATCTGGAGAGATCAGCCTCTCTCCTACCTGCTTCCTGGGAGGAAGCCAGTAATCCCTCTCCTTTACCTGTCTAGCAGGGAGGAGTTTATTCCCACTGCAACAGCTCATTAACTGCAGCTGAGCAGTGGGTTGGAGACGATCCAAAAAACCCTGGCCTGGATCCATGTCTCCCCAGAAAACCACTAAACTGTGGAGTGGAGCATTGGCCCACCCTTCTCTCCAAATGCTCCACCCCAGGGGCCCATAACTAAACAGTGTTTTGTGTTGTGCAACACACAAACTACACTTTCTTCCCCTGGGGTTAAAAGGCCTATCTGCCTTCACTTTATCACAATATATATACACATATACATACATACACACAAATACACATACACATACACTTTCTAAGTGTATTTTAATATTAATATATATATATAATTATATATATATATATATATTTAATATCAAAGTACACGTACAATGATATTGACTAAATATATATATAATTATCATTATATATATTTATAAATAATATAAAATAAACAAATATGTAAATACGTTAAAAAATAAAATAAAAAAATTATAAAAAATAAATAAAAAATATATATACATGTGTAATTTCATTCTAACTGTATTTTAAAATTAATATATATATATATATATATTTATATATTGATCTCAAAATACATGTAGAACAAAATAATATATATATCTATATACATAAGTATATACGTATATATCACTATATATATATATATATATACATATAAAAAAAAATTATATACATATATATATATATATATATATATATATATATACACGTGTGTGTATATAATAATTCTACGTATATATTTATGTAATAATTTTACATAATTAGGTCATTTTATTAATTACAATTTGCAGGACCTGCCTGACAACCCAGGCTGAAAGTTCAGGGAATTTAATTTGCTAGCACTATATTTAACCCTGTATCTTTCCAAGACACCATAAAGCTTGTACATGGGGGGTACTGTTTTACTCGGAAGACTTTGCTGAACACAAATATTAGTGTTTCAAAACAGTAAAACGTATCACAACAATTATATCATCAGTGAAAGTGACATTTTATATATTTTTCACAAACAAATGGCACTTACACTGACGATATAATTGTTGTGATACGTTTTACTGTTTTGAAACACTAATATTTGTGTTCAGTGAAGTCTCCCGAGTATAACAGTACCCCTCATGTACAGGTTTTATGGTGTTTTCAAAAGTTACAGAGTCAAATATAAGACTTGCGTTTCATTTTTTTCACATTGAAATTCGCCAGGTTGATTATGTTGACTTTGAGACCGTACGGTAGCCCAGGAATGAAAATTACCCACATGATGGCATACCATTTGCAATAGTAGACAACCCAAGGTATTGCAAATGGGGTATGTTCAGTCTTTTTTTTTTTTGCTTGCATTGATTACTGTGTGGTCTGCGTACATGTGTACCTGTGAGGATTTACTGACATTAGGCAAATAATTTATAAATAATGTGAATAGTAGGGGGCCGACAATGGAACCTTGGGGAACACCACACGTGACTAGGAGAGGGAGGGAGTTGCTGTCAGAAATAGATACATATTGTGAGCGATCCGATACATATGATCGAAACCAGGTTAGCGGACAATCACCAATACCTGAGTTTTTGAGTTTTTGCAGTAGAATGTCATGGTCTACTGTGTCAAAGGCCTTTGCAAAATCAAGGAAAATAGCTACAGTTAGGTCTCCTTGTTCCATGCCAGTTTGGATGTCATTGAAAACATTTAAGAGGTCAGTTGTAGTGGAGTGATTTGGGCGAAAACCCGATTAATCAGGGGTGAGATAGTTAGATTGTTGGTAATACTCACATAGTTGCATATGGACGCATTTTTCTAAGATTTTTGACAATACTGGGAGCAATGATATTGGGCGATAGTTAGAAACCAAAGTAGTGTCACCACTTTTATGGATAGACACTACTCTTGCAGTCTTCCAAAGTTTGTGGATGTATCAAGACACCAAGGATTCGTTAATTAGGGTTGTGACAGGTTTAGCAATTGCTGGCACACTGAACTTCAACAGCATTGCTGGGATTTTATCAGGTCCAGACAGTTTTTTCATTTTTAGATTATTAAGGTGATTCCTAATGACACTGTGACGGACCGCCTGGCATCCCAACCTCCATCGATTGCTGCTTGCTAGTACTTGCGTGTGCCATAAGCACCGCACTGGAACACCATAACCACTGTTGGTTGGGGTCTCGCCGTCCTCCACCCACCCTGGACACAAGTCCAGGATCCAGCTTCCAAGTCCAGAGAGCATAGCAGGAACAGCTCTTAGAAGAGCTAATGATTATACTCAGGGGAGTATTGTGATTATAGTAATCCCTAGAGTGTGTATAGTTCTCCAATCCCCCAATCATGAGCCAAGACTTCATGAAGGGGTAAAGTATTCTGTTTATTGGAAGCCACAGCTGGCCTTTAATGCAAGCCCCCAAGCAAGGTGTACACCCACATGGACCTTGTTGGGGACTGGGACACAAAGCTTACAAACCAATCAGAACAGTAATTAAATGTACGACACTCCCATAACAAACATACAATCCCTCCCCTCTGCCTGTGAGTTAATTGAGTCAGATATTGCATTAACCCAATTATCTCCAGGCAGAAAAAACACATATTTTATAGACATGTGCAATTCGTTTTGGTCCGAATGTGAATTGCCCGAATTTCGGGCAATTCGGACATTTGGGTACTTCCAAATGTCTGAATTGCCGAATTTCCGAATTGTCGAAGTCCCGAAGTTCCGAAATTACCGAATTTCTGAAGTGCTGAAGTTCCGAAGCATAGTATTGCCTAAGAACTAATATACTTACCCAGTGGAAGAATTAAGAATGTTACACTGTATACAATTTTAAATAAAAAGTATACAAACGTAGCCAGGATTCAGCTGTAAGTATTTGCAACACTTACAACAATCAAGTAACATACATTCATATAAAATGTAAGTTACTTAGCCAGTCCATGTAATGACAGGAATGAATAAGTAGATAACTCCCTAATTCCTACGGTATTAGGGAGCTATCAACTAAAAGTCTGAAAGACCTAAATTGGTCTCTCAGCCAAATTTACTAATACTAAGTAAAGATTACTTAGTATTAGTAAATTATGCCCCTACTCGCTATACTGCGAGTAGGGGCATGTCTATTAAACAGTGAGCAGCCTGTGGAAACTATGGATGAAGAAGGATTTATTTTTTTTATTTTTTTTAAGTGCGTAGGTTATTATGGATTTTTTATTTGGCCTTTTTTGGGGCTGAAAAAAGAAGATTTTAGAAGAAAGAAAACATCAAATGGTAAGTTGTTTTTTTACAGGTACTTAGTTAATAGTCCCCCCCCTCATTATTTTTAGGATGAGGGGTGTAGGTAGGGGTCAGTTTGTTTGGGGAGGGGGGTCACTAGGGGTTTTGTGACCCCCACCCGCCGCTCAGGGGTGGGGGCAAGGGGGGAGCACATTAGGTCCCCCCTTATTAGTATTTAGGGCCCCCACAAACTGCTCAGGGGTGGGGGCCATTGGAAATGACATTAGTTCCCCCCCATTCTAATTTAGGGCCCCCACCCACCGATCAGGGATGGAGGCCAGGGGGGAGGACATAAGGTCCCCCCCTTATTAGTATTTAGGGCCACCACCCACTGCTCAGGGGTGGGGGCCGGGGGGGGGGACATTAGGGGACAGGGGGGAGGACATTAGGTCCCCCCTTATTCTAATTTAGGGCCCCCACCCACCGCTCAGGGGTGTGGGCCAGGGGGAGGACATTAGGTCCCCCCTTATTAGTATTTAGGGCCCCCACCCACCGCTCAGGGGTCAGGGGGGAGGGCAATAGGTCCCCCCCATTATTTTACTTTAGGGCCCCCACCCGCCGCTCAGGGGTGGGGCCTGGGGGGGAGGACAATAGGTCCCCCCCATTATTTTACTTTAGGGCCCCCATCCGCTGCTCAGGGGTGGGGGCCGGGGGGGGGGGCAATAGGTGGGGGCTCGGGAGGGGGGACCTTTTTTTTTATAGTGAGCAGCCTATGTTTAATAGACATAAGACATAGACATAATTGTTACTTAGTATTAGTAAATTTGGCTGAAATACCAATTTAGGTCTTGAAGCCTTTTTGGTAGATAACTCCCTAATACCGTGGGAATTAGGGAGTTATCTACTAAGCGGCTGCACGAGAAGTCCCGAAGTTGCTGAAGTGTCGAAGTTCCAAAGTGTCGAATTGCCGAAGTCCCGGATTTCGGAATGCTGAACTGAAAATTTTCCCCATGCACATGCCTAATAGTTTACAAAGTCCCATAAGTACCCCAAAACACAACATATCCCCATAAATGATAGCCCTTATCTGGGTGAACAGCATATCCAAAAATCACCCAGATCAGTTAAGGGGTTTAGAAATTTCCTGGAAGTCTTATTTTTGACTGACCGTGCACATGGTCCCATGCCCAAATCAGTTACAGAGAATTAGTACTAACGGTCAGTCTCTCTGTCTGGAGTACAAAAGGTACATACTTCACATGAACGGAGCCTTTTAAAAGTATTTTAGCCAGGTCTATTGCAGGGGCCATAGTCACAGGGTAGGAGGCTGGCAAACAGGCCCCTCCAAAACCTTGTGGCAAACTCACAGGAAAAGGGGAGTTTGTCACAGACACTAATAGGTACAGGTCTAAAAATGAACTTGTCTATATTGGGTCTTTGCAAATTTAGTGCGGCCTGATCCACATTTGTAGTTTTGGGATGTGTGTCATTTATTAGCTTGGCAATCAGGGTAGTGGAGCATCGGACAAAATAATTGTTAAAGACATTTGCTACATCTAACGGAAGTTGCAGGGTTTGGTTATCCTCGTTGACAGTGGAGGGTTGGGAGTGGATTGGGGGAGTTTGTAATTTATTTATGACTTTCCAAAAGTTTCTAGGGTTTGATTAGGTTATTGTTCAGATTTTCACAGAAATATTGTGCCTTGGCCAATTTTGTTTGTTTTGTTCATATATTTCGCCATTGTCTATACGCACAGTGATCGTTCATAGAGCCAGTACGCTTGAACTTTGACCACAATGAATCGCAAAACTGGTACATTTGGATGAGGTCAGCTGTGATCCAGTTCATATGTGCCTCTTTTACTCTCAACCTACGCAGCGGGGCATGCAAATTCCAAACTGGTCGGAGTTCAGACTGAAAGAATTCAACTGCACAGTCTAGATCTGGGATAATGTTTAATCTGTGCCATGGGAGGTTCTTGAGGTCATTAAGAAAGGATTCAAGATTAACTTTTTTGACGGACCAGGTAATTTTAACCTTGGGAGAGGATTTACTAGCCTTTATTGTGCGCACGCAGTACATTAAACAGTGATCACTGAAACTGTTAGGGAGAACACCTGCCTCCTGGATTCTATCAGGAGAAGTAGAGAGAATACAGTTGTGGCGAAACCGACCTTGCCACTGGGCATTGGAGAAGACTGATTGCCAGCCTCCTGCCATGTGACTATGGCCCCTGGGATGTATTGACCTTTAAAGACATGATTTGGGCATAAGGGATTTGTGTTGTGCTGCTGCTGGCCCTTTAAGAACCATCTGGGGACATACTGTGGAGTTACTGGGTGGTCACCATTTCATGTATCAGAGGCACATGGTGAGAACAATGGATGAAGCACATGGTGAGAACAATGGATGGCGGCCATTTTAATTCAGACACTGTTTGGACTTTTCTACACGGTGCCATCTCGCCGGTATTTGGTGCACAAAGACATCGTGCAGTAATTTTAAACTATACAGCAGGGGACACATTATACAGTAATTATTTTTCATATAGCTTGTATATGTTCTGCAGAATCTGCATTAAACTGTATCTTCCAAATTACTGAACGGATCTGGGTGAATTTTGGATATGTGGTTCACCCAGATTCCCTGGTTCCGAGGATATATGGGGTTATTGCATGTTTTGGGGTCCCTGTGATATGTTTTATAATACTGTATTTCTCTGCCTGTGATAATTATATTAACCATTGTGTTCAGTAATCATATCACAGGCAGAGGGGAGGATTTTGTGTGGGAGTGTCTGTGTGTATTGTACAGATTGATTGGTTGTATTTCAAAACCCAGTGGGCAGTACTATGTTTGTGGATTGTGAATAAAAGAAGCTGTATGTGCCAGTACAGTCAGTTCTGCTTGACCTCAAAACGAAGTGTCGTCTCGTTATTGGGGGAATTGGATTGTATTCTGATTGCCAGGAGTGTAAGCTGATTGTATGCTTTTCCTGTTCAGCTGCTTACAACATTCATATGCTTGAGAGCATTCGTATGCTTCTCTGGTTCGTGGTTGTGGTGTCTGCTGCAGGGCTTGGAGTCCTCAGGAAGCGCTAGTAGCATCCTTCAACAGAGGTACCCAGTCGGGGTGCCAGGTGATCCATTACACCCAGGGCCAGATTAAGAGCCCAGTGGGCCTGGTGCTGACAATTATGACGGGCCTAATTACAGAATCATATCGACCAAAAACAGTAAAACACTCCCAAGCGTCATGTATCTTATGGAGATGGTGCTGGAGAGAAAGAAAACAGCAGCTATAAGAAAACACATACCGTAGGCTAATCTCTCACCAATTTATGTTTTCATCTTTCAAGTAAATCCATAACCCCTAACAGCAGTGTCCAGTCAAGCAAGAAGTCAATGGGCACGGTAAAAGGGTGTGCCACTGACACAAATCACGTAACCTGCCAAAAGGGGTGAACATGCCCAAAAAGAGCATATGTCTGCCCAAAGAATTAGAATGCCAGCCTGGTATGAATGCATGTCAGGCTGCCTGCCAATCATGCAGCTGGCCAACTAAGGGCATACTATGCAGACAGCACCCTGAGCTTGGCATAAATGCATCTAATGATGCGCTCGCTCAATGCTTTCTAAAGACTGTCCCCTAGCACTGGTCCACTTGTCTCCTTACCTTCTTACTAGCAGGCAGAAGCTCCTGGTATATAGTCTGGGACAGAGAAAAGTTGTATGTAGTGAGTGTAGAAGAAAGGGAACATGCCACAGTGTTAGAGAGACCGTCAGCATTACCTTAAAGGATCACTATAGGGTCAGGAACACAAACATTAATTCATGACCCTATATTCAAGCCTGAAGCTGTAACTCTGCATGCTGTTAGACTCAGAAAAACAAGCAGTCTGCTGACATCATTAGAAGTGGTGGCCTAATCCAATCACAGTGCTTCCCCATAGGATTGGCTGAGACTGACAAAGAGGCAGATCAGGGGCAGAGCCAGCATGATTCAAACACAGCCCTGGCCAATCAGCATCTCCTCATAGAGATGAATTGAATCAATGAATCTCTATGAGGAAAGTTAAGTGTCTGCATGCAGAGGGAGGAGACACTGAATGTTTGGATGCATTTTAGGCAGCCATGACCCAGGAAGGATCTCTAACAGCCATCTAAGGAGTGGCCAATGGGCTATCACTAGGCTGTAATGTAAAGACTGCATTTTCTCTGAAAAGACAGTGTTTACAGCAAAAAGCCTGACGGTAATGATTCTACTCACCAGAACAAATCCAATAAGCTGTAGTTGTTCTGGTGACTCTAGTGTCCCTTTAACTATATTCATTGTCAGACAGTCCACACAAGTTTTGTTCCCATACATCCCTTTTAAGTTTCCATACTTAAGTAAGAGTATGTGAAAAGTAGATAGGGTTGCCACCTTTCTTGGAAAAACATACCGGCCTTGCTAATTTGCATAATTAAATATGTATGGGTGACATCACATGATGTAAATCACAAGGAGTGACATAAGAGAAAATGCTGTAAAATCACCAAAAAACTACTTAGTTTGATTCTGCTGTATAGATATATAGATTCTGCTGTACAGTGGCCCCATGTCTCCCAGTGCCCCCATGTGTCGATTACTCCAGGTCTCAGTGTTCCTATGTATCAGTGTCTCAGTGCCCCTTGTCTCCCAGTGTCCCCTAGTGATCATATGTATCACAGTGTCTCAATGCCCCATGTCTCCCTGTGTCCCCATGTATCCCAGGGTCCCCATGTCACTAGGAAGACGGGAAGACCTGGGGACACGGGGAGTCCTAGGGACACGGAGACACCAGTAACACTGGGAGACTAGGGGGCTCGGGCTGGGACGCATGTGGACACAGGGAAAATAGGGGACACTTGAAGACATGGGGACACAGACACCAGGGACACAGACACTAGAGACGATGGGTGGGGGACATGGGGACATTGAGACATGGGGGCACTGGGAGACATGGGGACAACAAGACACCAGGGCCACAGACACTAGGGACACTAGCTTGAAGACATGGGGACATTGAGACACTTGAGGCAATGGGAGACATGGAGGCACTAGGAGACATGGGGACAGTGAGACACTGGCAGACTGCGGGGCACTGGGAGATTAGGGGGCACTGAGACACCAGGGACACTGGCTAGGAGACATGGTGACACTGGGAGACATGGGGACACTTTGTCCCCATGTGTCTGTGTCATAATGTCTCCCAATGTCCCTTAGTGTCTCAGTGTCCCCATGTCTCCTCGCAGCCTTTCCCCATCCCTTACTTCCCTGAGCTGTTGCTGTCTCTGCATGGTGGGAGTTGCTGTCTGGACTCTCTGTAGCTGCACCCCTGCAGATCAGTGAGTATAGATAGGCAGGGAGGCATATGCTGGAACTTCCTATACCTGCCTGTCTCAACACACAGCGACCCCTACTGGCCAGTGCTGGTATTGCATAGTAATCTCTTGTTTATACTGAGAAAAATACCAGCATTTGTATTGCCAGTATCACTGTAATATTTGCACCAGCCAGGCAGCCTCAAATACTGGCTGTGCCAATAAAATAAAAGCCAAGTGGAATCCCTAAGAGTAGTGTGTGAAAAAAAAAATGTAAAAAAAAAAAAATTTAAATTTTTTTTTTTTTTTTAATGAATCAATGGGCCTATTCCATGGGCCTGGGCCTGGAGCTGCAGCTCCATCAGCCCCTATGTTAATCCGGCCCTGGTTACACCAGTTGAGCAGGGTATGGTTATGGCTTTTAATGTTTATGCGAGTTGGGGCGGAGATTAATTGTCTTAACAAGCGAGCAAGAACTATTATTTTTAGGATTCAGCCAATCAATATTAATATCTCCAAAGTCCAACAGTTCACTTTTTGGTTTTTGAGCTATAGTTTCACTAAGGAGATGGGCTATGTCAGATAGGGAATGCACTGGGGAGCTAGGTGGGCAGTAGATTCCTGCAACAATGATTAATTTACTGCACATGATCTCAGTTGTGCCAGAAAGGAAATCAAAGGTGGCAGGAGGGCTAAAGTTTTGTAAGAAGGTAAACTTTATGGAATTGTCAACATAAATAACAATGTCTCCTCCTCCCTTTGCTCTGTCATTTCTAAAACATGAATAACCCTGTATTGCAATGGCGGAGTCTGGTAACTTAGTTGTTAACCATGGTTCTGAGAGCACAATGATTTTTGGTTTGTAATGGGAACACCAGGCTTGCAGTGCATCCAGTTTAGGGAGCAAGCTACGGATGTTGCAGTGCACAAATGAAAGGCCTTTTTGAGTGGGGAGATTAGGACTAGAATTAGCTGGGAACCAGGATTAGACTCCACATCATTTGCAAGGGCAAGTAAGATAAGGAATAGGAATTTGGACATCATTTTAGTTTGGCCATATAGTGAATGGGATAATTTAGAATTTTCTGAGGTGTGGGTAGGAGGGCTATTTTTTATAACTCTGTAGCGGGACCTGTGTAACCTGGCTGGTTATCCCCTTCGGTAAGGATAGATCAGACCCATTTCCCCAGTAACTGGAGTGGACAAAGTTCCATGGTACAACTTTGACAAAGTTTATTTTGGCACACAGCTTTTTATGCACATACACATCCATCCAACACAACACAATCTCATGCAGGAGGGGGCTGGGGAATAGATAACCATATCCCCTTTTGGGAGATACTAACAGGACACAGGGACATGCATGACTACACATTACATACAGGGGGGTGAACTTTGGGGCTCACCATCCTGGGACGGGAATGGGGTACAGGGTTACTCTTTATACTGATGAATCGCCCCGGTCCCCCTTAGGACCCCTGCAAAAATCGGAGCGATCGGAGTCGGAGATATCAGCGTTGAAAGTCTGGGGCTCAAGACATCCCCAAAATTAATTCCATGGTATTGCCGCCCAACCCGAAGAAAGGGCGTGAAACTCGGCTGCACCAATTGGTGCTTGGGGAGGAGAGGGGTTTCACAGCCCAATCAGCAGATATGACGCGAAACCCGTTGTCACCAATCTGCTGAAAGGCACGAAACTTATTCATGCTAATTAGTGTCCAGGGACCAGAGGAGCCTAGCTGCCCTTCTTGGATTGGTCGCCCACTCCCTGTGGCAACCAATCAGTGCTTTACTCACGCCGACCAATCAGGAGAATGGCGCAAATCCAGTTTGAATGAGCGCTCCCTCTCCCATTGGTCGGCACAAACTTCCATGCTGCCAGCGGGAACCCTGTGGCCGTGAGACCGACTCACAGCCCCAGGGACTCCCTGCTGGTGCACGTCCCTCTCTCCGGTGGGCACCAACACTCAGGCACCCGCCGGAGAGAGCGTTTGCCTGGGTAGCCACGAGCCTAGCCTTGTAGCTCCCAGGTTTGAGAGTGGCCAGTGATTATAGCTCCATTAGGAGCAGGTAGGATGGTCCCTGACAATGGGATCGTAGACAGTGTACGCAGGCCGGTTCGGGAGACGAATGCTCCCCCTGCTGTATGTTTGGTGATACGAACCGGCGGCCACCCAGGGGAGGCACATGCCGCTCATTACCTTACGGTCTGCGGTTTTCACACCTCGTTAGTGAGGTGTGAATATTCTAAGTAAACGTTCTAAGTGGAGTGCCGGGTGGTTGATACTTTAAGTCTGTGGTTTGGTTATTTTTGTTAGGCAGGTGTGAACTTTTTGACGAAACGTTCTAAATGGGGTATCGGGGTGGCCTGATACATGGGGTTAAAAGGTATATTGCAGGATTTTATGGTCAAAATTTCAGAGAGAGGAATAGTAAAAGGGGGAAACACACATTCTAGGAGGGCACATCCACACATATAAAACAAGGCAATTCACAGTTAGGCAGCGCTCCCGCCACAAACTCTCTACCAGCACTCAGCAGATAAGTTACAGCAACAGAGCAGGCCATGGTGTATAATAATTTGTTTTCCAGTTTGAGGTGTGTGCTTTTGGTGATAGTGATGTGAACAAAATTGGAGTGAGATAAGGGTTATTAAGAATAACAGTATATTCATATTTGGTGTGTAGATGAAAATGATACACAAATAGTGAAAAACAAAAATAAAAAATTAAATCAAAGTATATAATATTGGTGTGTGATATATAGCTATTTGTAGGGTTAAGAGATCGGTAGAGTGTGCTGATCAGTGTTTGCACCTGTCATTTCAGGAGAATGAAAGTTGTGTGGGAGACTATCTATATAAATGAGGAAATGAGCATGGGGTGGGTGATGGGTAGAGTGGGAGGGGAAACAGTCTTTCAGAAGGCTACCTGCTGCAAAGGGCAGTCGAACAGCTGATGGAGCTCTTGGTTGTTTGCTGGGCTAGGTAAATCAGACTGTGGGACAGAGATATATATTAGGGTCAGATGGGCTAAGGGATGGGGGAGCTGCATTTATGGACATTTGATTTAAGAGTCATTTAAGAAAAAACAGTGTGGAGGGGCGGTGCAGGGTGTATGTCAGTGTTGGGGGGGTGGTGCAGGCTGTACGTCAGTGTGAGGGGGGCAGTGCAGGGTGTACGTCATTGTTGGGGATTGACAGGGTGTATGACAGTGTGGGGGCAAGGAGTGTGGAGGCTGTGACAAGTCTCCACACACTGAAATACCTTTTTTATGTAACTCCCTGGTGGTCCAGTGGTCACACTCCCTGGTGGTCTGGTGGGATAACTATCCTGTCTGCAGCTCAGCTGTGTGCAGAGCTGTAGACCTTGTTCTTACGAACTCCGGTCAGAGCGTTGGTAACCCACGACAATGCTCTGTGAGCTCGCGAGAAGCACATAACGTGCTCGGCACCTGGCGGAGCTGCAGATCTGAGGCTCAGCTCTCTATGGGCAGACCATGTGGAGGGGCCCTGCACCTGGCGGCATACTGGGCAAGCCGCTGGGCCCCCTCACGGTCCAAGGACCTGACAGTTAATGCTGTCCTAAGGCGATTTAGGCGACCGCAAGGCCCCAGCTAGCGCGAGGCCTTAGGTGGACGCCTAAATCGCCTAATCAGAGAGCCGCGTATGGCAGTGTGTTCAGGGCCGGCCTTAGGGATGTGCGAGCTATGCGGCCGCACAGGGCACCATGGAGCAAGGGGCTTCTTGTGGCTGAAACAGCTCACACATGGCCAGCCAGGATTTAAAAAGAAAATAATTTGCGGCGGGGGTGGAGCTTCCCGTGCGACAGGGCGGAGCATCCGTGCAGCGGGGGCGGAGCTAAAAGTGCCAGATAACTGCTGCAGGGGAAGCAGGAAGGAGTCCCGGCTTCCCCAACAAACAGTCTCGAGGAGCTGCACTGCCTCCACAATGAATAGAGGTAACTATGTGTGATTGTCAGTGTGAGTGTGACCTTCTGCCTGTGTGTATGTGTCTGTGGCTGTCTGCCTCTGTGTGTGTGTGGCTGTCTGCCTGTAATTGTGTGTGAGTGTTTATCTACCTGTTACTGTGTATGTGTGTTACTGCCTGTACCTGTGTGATCTTGTGTATGTGACTATGTGCATGTGGTGGATTTGACAGTGTATATGTATAACTGTGTGCACCTGACTGTGGGACTGTGCACATAACTCTGCAAAAATATACACCTGCATTCACACACAGGCCTAAATGCATGTTTTTATCTGAATTAAATTACCATGACACACAGCCAATAAACCCAGCACAAATATCACATACAACCAATAGACGCATATCACACACTTAATACACCCATTACAAATATCACACACAGCCAGCACATAGACTACATATCACACACAGTCATCACACCTATCACAAACACAGACGGCACAAACATTACATCATACATGGATGATGGGGGGCACTGTGAAAATTTTTCGCACAGGGCGCCTAAAGCCTGCCCTGAATGTGTATATAACGCAGTTTGTGTGTGTATATAAATTGAGCAGTTTGCATGTGTATGTATTAGGTGGTTTGTGCGGGCATTAAGCAGTTTGCGTATGTATGTAGTAAGCAATCAGTGTGTGTGAATTTGTGCATGTGCTAGACAGCGTGTGTGTATTAGGCAGTTTGTGTGTGCATATATTAATCAGTTACTTTGTGTTTATAAATATGTGTGCATGTGTATGTATCAGGCATTTTGTGTGTATATGCAGGGATATAGCGGTAGGGGGAACAGAAGTGGATGATTGTGTATAAGCCATACCTCTTTTTAATCCTATTTTTGAAATGCTGAAGTTTGTTGATGTTGCAACATTGGAGATTTTGCTGTTGTATGCACTTCCGGCAAGCACTGATGTACTTTAAATAAGCCCCATAGTAAAGTTTTTACTCTCATTTGTAACTATGTGTGTGTGTGTGTGCAGCACCTACATTCAGCGTCTCCATAGTCTGCATGGAGGCACTAAAGGTTGCCCATAGAGATGCATTGATTCAATGCAACTCTATGTGAAGATGCTGATTTTGGCACAGTATGGTGTTTTGCTGCACATGCGCAATATTCTCCCTATGTTTTGCTATGGGAAAGCATTGACTTAGCCGAAACTGGCACGGTGTGGGAAAAAATAGTGAGTAAAAACACCTTTCTCATGCGATCGGAGGGGGCTGGTACCTAAACAGATACAAACATATACTCATACAGACAGACACACATATACACACACACGTTGACATTTTTAGTGCCCTCTAGTGGGGTTTTAAGGTAACATTTAAACCCTCACTTCTGGTTGATATATTTTGTATTAGGCACTAAGAGGCAGCATTCACTGAGCCCTCACCAGCGTTATTCCTAACATTTCTTTATATGCAACACAGAAATAGATGACTATATTTGCAAATCTTGGCATATTGTACAAATACATCCCTGCACTCACACACACACACACAATACCTTTGATCAGCTGGGTAACAAAAATAAGAATTTTAATCTTCTACTTCTTTTCATCTTTCTTGTTTCAAACAGGTATTCTCTAAACTGAGAATGCAAATTGAATACAAAGTACATTTCAAATTTAAGGTCAAAATAGCTGAGTGAGTCAGCTATGAGTGAGCTATGCTTTCAGTTACTATCGCCATATTTTTTCAATTATCTTTGAATTCTCCCTTTAGCAAATAATATTGTAAGAACTACAGTTTTTGAGTTTATAAAAGGTATTTATTGTATTAACCTTAACATTTATTCTGACCAAGTTCAGTTTCCAACTCTGAGATAGTTTTGGCAAAGTTCCTTTAGCAACCTTGTAACCGTTAACATTTAATCTGGTATTACCAAATACAATGAATATATTCCAGTATCTTGTTGAGTCTTCAAACTATTGGTTGACGTTGCATAAGGTCTAAACTTAATCTTTCTGTAACTATTCTAAAATTCTTGTCAATATTTCCTAAATACCGTCGTAGTGTGAGTGTCTTTTACAGCATTATTTCCCCCCAAAATGCAGTCTAGACTGACTTGCACATGGCACACACTCAGCTAGATGAATACATTGTACATAGATTTTTATGTTTTTTTTTTTTTTTTATTATCAGAATTTTTGTTTTAAATCAGTGACCTTTGAAACAGGTCTTTTCCAAATCTGAACATTTTGTGAACAAAAACTAAGAGCTGTAGAGGAACAATTCTTCTTATGAGAGTGTACTGTCGTTAAATAGCAAAAAAAATTTAGTTTGTTCTTTAAATCTTCTTGCTTTTTCTTGTCATTGATGTTGAGTCAACGGTGATGGTCTGGCAAAATAAAAAAATGTTAAGTTTAGCTCACAGGTTGGCATTTGAATTATGCAGCTTTAAAAATAAATTCAAACATTTAATTTTCATTAAAATTCCAGCACAGTCAAAATATATCATAAGACAATGTGGCTGATGGTGCAGTTTTTAGCAGCTTCTGCTGTGACATCTTGCTGATCGCCATCACTCGTAATGGCTGTTAGGAACAGGGATTTTCTTGCATAGTAGAATGGTGCATACCTCATAACAATGGGATGTATGGAATTAGATTGGGTGGCAATGCCCATAATAGGCAGGTCTGCGTGGAAATCGGGCAGGCCTTCCCACTGACAGGCTCTCGCGCTGTTGAAGTGCTCCTTGCCTGGTCTTAGTGTCCACTGCACAGCAAGAGTGTGCCTAATGATGCTCTTTTGCTGCGTTGCTTGGGACAGTTACCTGGTGAACAGGGAAATGAAGTGGAACAGTACTCCAAAAGTTGGAACTTATGGGAGGCCTGATAGTGAATGAAAATATATACAGCTTTCTGCAAACTCCTGATGTTTTGTATTCTAAAACATGCAAGAGTTATTTCAACCCCTAAAGTAAAATGACACCTAATGCCTGCTTCTGCCAGAGGTTGAAGATGACCCTATACTGGATTATGTTTGGTTAAAGTTAATTGAGGCACACAATTTAAATAGTCCTATTTTGTAAAGGTGCTCAGAAATGGCCTCAATAAAATTATAAGAACAGAGAACAGAACTCTCACTTATTTTGTACTGTTCCTTTATTGCATCAGTGTAGATGGGTCACATTTTGACTGCCCCAAATGGTCTTTAGCCTCACCTTGAGGCCTTGAGGCTTGACAATAGTATTGTAGTGTTGAAATTTTCACTTTCTTGGAGATTGTTGGCTGAATACATTCTTTCATTGCAGATAACGTAGGTATTTGGGACAGGAGCTTATTGTTGCCAACAACCAGGAATAAAGTGAATGGCTCTTTACAGGTTTTATGTTGTTTTTCAATGTTAAGACTTGGTAAAGACCATGTGTGCCAGTTGAAATATTGCCAACCTACAGTAATGCAATAAACGATCATTTAGGAATTTGAGTGCCGATTCTTGTTGATGGCAACACTATTGATGGAGCTCCCTAGCTAAATACCTATCCATTCTTTTCTCTCTACATGCTGCCATGGAAGTGGATAATCACTGCGTGGGGGGTCTTTGCAAACATAAGAATACAAATGCAAACACCCCACTTGGGACAATACCATTTTAATATTGAGCTATTAGGTCCCAAATCTGTTTTTCTCATATAATATATATCTTTGCTTTAATAATAAATTATTAAGCAAACAATGAAACCAGAAACATACATACATTATTATATGGGTTAGGTTCATTCACTGTTCCAAATAAAAGGTGCAGTTTTGCAATATGGTCAACTAAATATACATTTTATTGACACTCTGTGTGGAATATTTCAAGATAAAAGGATACTGTACATAGTCTAAAGCTGCTTTGTTCCTTAAAGGGATACCGTAGGCATCCAGACCACTTCAGCTAAATGAAGTGGTTTGGGTGCAGTGTCCCTTTTGTACTGTCTCTTTATGACCTTACCATTTAACCAAATCCCTTAATTTATTTCAATAACTTATCTCCTACGTTATCATTCTTTCTGAACTATCACTATTACAATATTCTAACATCACATTTACCTCCACCATTTCAGATTCTTGAATTTCTTGAATATGACAAAACTTATCACTCTTGCAGACTAGTTTTCCACCTTCCAGATTGACGGTGACCTAAAGTTAAAAAGAAACTGTTTTTGAGAAATAAACACCTATACAATAATAAATTAATTTATTGTTGTGATACTCTTTACAAACTACTTTGTTTATATACACAAGTGGGTTAGTTCCTATTCAAAGAATATATATAGTTCAGTTTGTTGGTGTATATTTAAATAAAATATTTTTTTTTATTAAAGGGACACTATAATCACCCGAACATCCACAGCTTAATGTAGTTATTCTGGTGAGTGTAATCAGTCCCTGCAGACATTTTCATGTAAACATTGCATTCTCAGACAAAATGCATTGTTTACATTGCTGCCTAGTAACACCTCTAGTGGCAGTCACTCAGCCACTAGAGGTGCTTCCTTGGTCAGTGCTGTACTGTGTGCAGTACTGATGTTCAGCCTCTCCACGCTTTGCATGGAGGTGCTGAATGTTCTTAATAGAGATAGATTGATTTAATGCATCTCTATGAGGAGATGCTAACTGGGGCAGCGTGGCGTTTTGCCCCATATGGGCAATAGCCTTGCAGTTCTCTCCTGTGGAAAATCAGTGGATTGTCTATTAATAACAGTCCTATAATCCTTTGTCAATTTTGATGATCTCAGCCAAGAAGGCAGAACGGGGGACTGCACAGTGCTGGAATAAACGTGAGCAAACTCACCTTTTACCTTGTTTACAGGGGGGCTGGACACCTAAGTAGTATTATTACAACTATAGTGACAGAAATACATATTTGTATTCCTGTCACTATCGTGTTCCTCTATGTCAGGCTTCTTTAAACTCCGGCCCTCCAGATGTTGCTGAACTACAACTCCCATGATTCTCTGAATGAAATAGATAGACCGAGAATCATGGGAGTTGTAGTTCAGCAACATCTGGAAGGCCAGAGTTTCGGGAAGCCTGCTCTAAGTTATATAGCTTAAATAAATAGTGCTGTTAAAAAATGTCAAAGCAGAAATATGACTAGAAATCAATGATTCAATGCATCTCTATAAAGGAGATGCTGATTGCTCAGGGCTGTGTTTGACTTATGCTAGCTCTGCCCCTGATCTGCCTTCTTGACAGTCTCGGCCAATCCAATGGGAAAGCATTGTGATTGACTGAGAGAATCACTTCTGATGATGTCAGCCAAGCAGGCAGACCAGACGCATGAGCCAGCAGCAGCAGATAGGAATAAAGGTGTAATAATATTTTACTATAGTTAGGGGGGCAAGGGAGGGTCATGGGGGCTAGATAGTGGTTTAACACTATAGGGTAAGGAATACATGATTGTGCTCCTGACCCTATAATGTTCCTTTAAAGGTTACTCCAACTAAAAACAGTGTGTTAATAAAACTGGCATGGTCTCCACTTGTTAGAAACTAACAGAGTAAAGAAATAAAGATAAAACTTTGGATGGGCTGACTACACGGAGGGCTGCAGTCCTGAAACGCACAGAATTGACATTAGCCACTCTGGAACCCTTATTCCATGCTGGCTAATGATGCTAACCTATGTGAAGTTAGATTTCCGACAGCAAATGTGTATGTGCAGTGTTTCAAACTGAAACACTGCACATACAGACTCCAGGCACTGTACTTCATATCACTGATGTGGTCATGGTGCTTGGAGTACACCTTTTAAGTAAAATTTTTGCAGAATGCTAATGTGCTAAAAGTGGTTCTTTTCTAGCTATGATTTCTGTATTTTTAAGTGGAACAAAGTTTAATGGAGCACTCGTCACCATAACAAAATTAATTTAAAGTTTAAAGGGTGAAACTGTTCACGAACGGTTCAACCCAAAGCCTGTCCCAGCATTGGATCTCCAGGTCCTCTAGCGGCATCTGGCTTCTGAAACTGAGCTTCAGGAAGTGCAGAGTGCTGCCAGGCAGGGTTCTGTTGATTCGCTAGAACAGTCAGCTGACGTTGCAAGCCGCTGAGCTAAACAAACTATGAAGTAACAGGACCTGTTGTCTGCTTGAATGCCAGGGAGGATGTAACAAGGTTAAATTTATAAAAGTGCCAATTTCTATTGAAAACTGCTCCAATATGCTTAGAATTCACAAGATCCTCACAAAAACAAGAGGAGATGAGAAAAATACCCATCTCATTATCTATATCCTCAGATTAACATGCAGGGTTATTTACTAAAGTGAGAATTCAAAGTGAATTTTAAATTTAAGGACAAAATAGTCAATTTGTAAATTTGTAAAGTAAGCTATGCTTTAAGTTTGACTAATCTGGCCTTAAATTTTGAATTCTTTCTTTAGTGAATAACCCTGATAAAGTATTTAGAACATTCCTTCAAACAATGCCCAGCATGCAGGAGAATACAGGTTTAAAATACCAGGAAGTGGATGCTGAATGAGAGATTCAGCTGTAGAGCCAGCAAGGCGCAGTGCCCAGCAAATACCAGGTAAAAAAATTCAGACAATTCTAAAGTGGTTTGACTCTTTACATTGGGAGCTGTAAGGGCACTCCTGGCATCATAGCCACTATAGAGAGCTATGGTTATGGTGCTTGGAGTGTTCATATTATCAGCCATTAACTGTTATTTGAATCAAGAAATGAAGCATACATTTCCTAAAGAAACCCTTATGTTGTCTTTAGTAGTCATGGGACTGATAAGAAATAAACCCTTTAATGCCCCTCATGAATCCATGATCCACCTCCAATCCTTTAACACTGTACACTTCTTCAAACTGCAACTTCATAGAGCATGATGAGAATTATAATTTTGATTTGAACATTTGCTAGTACTGTGAATTTATAAGGATTACCTTAATCTTCTTTCCATTAGGCAAATCAATTTCTGATTCCTTCCCGACAACGAAAGTATTGCTGTGGGTCCGGTTTGGAGTTTTTGAGGTGACAACAAAAGTGTCTCCATTTTGTTGAATTTCAATCACCGGTTTGATATCTTTGGCCACCTTGACAATTTCTTCTGGCAACCCTGGAATTAGATTTATGATATATCTGACATTAAAAATGCTTATGATAATCACACCTATAATGCACACATTCCCTCACACTAACCTTTACATAATACCATATAGGCTTCAAAGGCAAAACCTTTTTTTGGGGGGGGGATGGGGAATGTGGGGGTAGGGTAAAAGTCACAGTTTTGTTGGGGAAATACTTAAGATGTTGATAACCGTGTATCGTGGGAATATAATGTCATTGAGGGGTTCTGACAACATTGTAATTAATCTTGAGACCGGTTGAAT
The DNA here is from genome assembly GCA_933207985.1 of Pelobates cultripes. Lineage (NCBI taxonomy): Eukaryota > Metazoa > Chordata > Amphibia > Anura > Pelobatidae > Pelobates > Pelobates cultripes. Next base: position 213,306,959 of record OW240912.1, on the reverse strand, counting down.
AGTTTAGAAATGTTTACAGAACCCTGTAACTTAGTTTACTGTAAGTGTTAAGGTAGTGTAGGGGTTACGATTTATCAGTTAAGTTAAGTTATAGTGTGTTAGGAGGATAATGTAAGGCTTAACCTGTAGTGTAGTGTGTTAGGGTAGTTGATAGGTTAAGGGAAGAACTTTGCTGTAACATATATACATCCTCTATTGCTGCCATAGATTAGGTGGAGTTACACTTCAAGTAACAGTTAGTTATTTCAACTGCCGTCATAAAAAAAATGACTTACTTAAGGGTCTAAATCATACTACTCTCAGGAAATCAAGGACATGTCTGTTCCTGCTTTGCTCAAGATTATATGTGTTGTATGTATTATTAACTTGGTATTAGACAAGTAAAAAGTAGATCATGATAGAGATATATATATATATATATACACACACACACACACATACATACACACACACACAGTTACATAGCTGAAAAAAGACTTGCGTCCATCAAGTTCAGCCTTCCTCACATTTGTTTTTTGCTGTTGATCCAAAAGAAGTCAAAAAAAAAAAAATCCAGTATGAAGCACAATTTTGCAACAAGCTATGCAAAAAATTCCTTCTTGACCCCAGAATGGCAGTCAGATTTATCCTTGGGCGCACAAACACACACACGTATATCATTATATACATCTGATTGCCTTTAATGACAAGTTTATAATATATATAACTATATATATACAAATAGATTTTTGTGTGTAAATTAATAATAATATATTGCTGCTCAAATCAATTTCATTTTCACATTTCCTATGCTCTCCATATGTAATTTCAGCAAATGCTCCATTCAGTTAATAATAAGAATACTTACCTACAGACCTCAGGAAATTGTCATAATTATTTTGCTCATAGACCTGCCAGGTTCCAGCGAATGACATGATGTCACTTGGTATCCAATAGGGCAGAGCTCAGGTAGCAGGAGAAGAGAGGAGTGATAGTATAGTATCTGTCCTGCGGCACTTTATACCTGTTTAGATACATCATCTTACACATTACAGATAATTATTAACGAAAGAGCCAATCATTAATGCATTGTTTGACAGGTATGTGGATGACCCATAGTTCAGTGTCTGCCCCTCTTTGTTTATAATAATATAAGTCAAAGTTTTAGTTGGTCACTGTTAAAATAGTTCTGCAGAAAGATGCATTAAAGAGGTTACTTGACTAGGTTACAAAAATACTAAAGTCCATCAAGTACAATCCAAGAAGCCTATTCTCTTGGTCCAAAAGAAAGGAACCTCCGTCCCCACAATTGTAACCATTTCCAATTATGCCACGTTATGTACAAAATAAAAATTTCATTCGACAATCCTGAATTTCGCCCTCAAGCCATTGGCTGCTTTCTGTCATTTAAAACGTTATATAAAAATCTGTATCTTACATAGAAGTGATAGAAAGCTACGGTAAGAGTACGTGTAACCAATAGTTATAGCAAAAACTATAACAATGTTGCAATATGAAAAAGTAGCTATTTAGAGCTAAATAGCTACGTTTTACATGTACATCTATAGAAGATACATTTATATCCAGTTTTAAATGACAGTGATCGGCCATTGGCTGCTTGCTGTCATAAAACTAAATATAAATCAGTATGGGGGTAACTATGACCCCCATATTAATAAAAGGGAGGCAAAAGCCTCCCACATGCTCCTACTCGTGGCATGCTGCAAGTAGGGGCATGTCTCCTAAACATTGAAAAGTACTAGTGACTGAGCAGCTAAGTCTGCCCAGTCACTAGTGGAATAAGGGGGGACCTGGCCTAGGTCCCCCCATGGTGTGGAATACAAATAACTAAAATGGGGGGACATAGTGCCCCCTGCACCCTGACCCACGGGTGGGGGCTATTAATATAAACGGGGGACCTAATGTCCCCCCTGTTCCCCACCCAAGAGCGGCGGGTGGAGACCCTAAATAAATAAATAATGGGCAGGACCTAGTGTCCCCCCCAGGTCCCCACCTAATGTTATTTTCTATTTTTAAAGTTGCAACACGTATTATGGATTTTTATTTGGCCTTTTTTGGGGCTGAAGAAAGAAAAGAAGAAGACATCTAATGGCAAGTATGAAATCTTGTTTTACAGGGTTAGTTTATTATTAGGGTGAGGGGGGTAAGTAGGGTATTTTTATTGGGGGGGAGTGACTAGGGGCTTGGGAACCCCTAGTCACTTTATTATTTGTGGTCCCCACCCGCCAGTCATGGGTGGGGACCTGGGGGGAACATTTATTTATTTAGTGTCTCCACCCACCGCTCATGGGTGGGGCCCAAGGGGGGGACAGTAGGTCCCCCCTTTAAATTATTAGGATCCCCACCCGTCGCTCATGGGTGGGAACCATGGGGGACATTAGGTCCCCCCCTTTTTTATTTAATTAGGATCCCGAGGGACCTTAGGTCCCCCTTTAAATTCATTAGGGTCCCCACCCGCCGATTAATGGGTGGGGAACGGGGGGCATTAGGTCCACCCTTTAATTAATTAGGGTCCCCACCCGCCAGTCATGGGTGGGGACCAGGGCCGCACTGGGAGAAAAATTCGTCCCGGACATTTTTTTTATCACAGCGGCCCACTAAGAAGGGGGCAGGGCAGAGATGGTGTGTTTCGTCATCACCAATGACAAACACGCCCCTTCTCAAAGTGAGCATGTTGGTTCAATGCTTTTCCAGGGCAGACCATGCGCAGAACTCTGCTAAAGAGCTCTAGCATGAGAAAAAAAGCCCTGTATTTGTTTTTCACAGTGCAAACAAATTTAATAACATGCTTGCACTGTGTTTCCTTGCAACTTGTCTCTGGTGTCTCTATAAATGGATATCAGGAGACAAAAGGGCCAGGAAAGAGTATTGTGCATGTGTTTGTAGCCTGCTTGTGGGATTGCGTGTGTGTAGAGTGAGCTGATTGTGGTGTGGTCTTGTGTAATAAGGTCGGTTTTAGTCGTGTTGTGTTTTAGGTGTAACGTAATGCATATGTGGCTAGGGGCTGTAGAGAATGTGTGTATAGGCGATGTAGTAAGTGTGTGCATACAGGCTATACTGTGTGTGTGTAGGTGATGTAGTGTTTGTAGAGAGTGTGTGTTTAGGGGTGTAGTATGTGTTTGTTTACAATGAATCTAGTGTGTTTATAAGGGATCCAGAGTGTGTATTTTAGGAATGTAGTGTGTGTAGGTGGTGCAGTGTGTGTGTGTATACAGGAGTCGTGTGTGTTTGAAGAACCCATAATGTGTAGGAGATCTAGTGAGTGTGTGTATATAAGGATTCAAAGTGTATAAAGGGTTCTAGTGTGTGTATATGATCCAGAGTTGGGTAAGGGATCTAGTGTTTGTCTGGAACGTAATGTGTTTAGGAGTGCTGTAGTGTGTGTGTGCATATAATATAAATATGTTCGGAAGTAATGTGTGTGTGTTTGGTGCAGTGTGTATGTGTGAGGGGTGCAGTGTGTGTCTGTGAGGGATCTAGTGTGTATGTGAAGGGTGCAGTGTGTGTGATGGATGCTGTGTTTGAGTGGTGCTGTGTGTGATGGTGTGAGGGTGCTGTGTGTGAGGGTGCCACGTGTGATAGTGCTGAGTGTGAATGTTAGAAGGGAGTGTGTGTGGGGAGGGGGGGGTAAAAAATAACATAAGCAGGCATTCTGACACCATCCCTGGTGGTCCTAGTGGGTGAGTGAACTCTGCGGACTAGAGTTCACTCTCGCGAGAGCCGGTCATTGCCATGGCAACGCTCCGGATCTCGCGAGAGGAACCCGGCGGAGCTGCAAGATAGAGCTCCGCCGGGTCATCTCCCTCCCTCCCCAGCCGCATGTCTGTCCAAGTGGGCCGGTGAGGGAGATCTTTGATCTCCTCACCGGCCCTTCAAAGACAGGCAGGGGATGTCCTACAACCTCCCCTGCTGGCCTCGGCCCATGGCCACCGCGGCCCACCAAGCATTTGTCCGGTGTGCCCGATGGCCAGTCCGCGCCTGGTGGGGACCAAGTGGGAACATTAGGTCCCCCCCATTATTTAATTATTTAGGGTCCCCACCGCCGCTCATATGTGGGGACCAGCAGGGACATTAGGTCCCCCCCATTATTTATTTAGGGTCCCTATCTGCTGCTCATGGGTGGAGACCAGGGGAGACATTAGGTCCCCCCCTTAATTTATGCAAGGGTGGGGGCAGGGGGTTTGGAATTAATATTTATTACAAGGATGGAGCCGGTAGCGCTGCCGGCTCCCTCCTTTCTTTTTTTTCCTGCATGCGTACTGTTATTTCTCCGTGCTGTGGGGGTTAATTCATCTGCAGCACAGAGTCTATAAAACGAATGAAATGAAACAAAAAGGTAATGCATTCAGAATTTGCACTTTAGTTTTGTTTATATTTCAAATGTAGGGCTTTCGTTTATATTTCAGTAAACGAATACGAAAAATCCAGAATTTTCGGACAAAAAAATCGTATTCGTACGGAAACGAATGCACATTTCTACTATAGAAGTTGATTACCATCTTTAGGCATATAATCCCACATCTTTATTGTTCTTACTGTAAACAACTCTTTCATTTGCTGTAAGTGAAAATGCCTTTCTTCCAGTGTCAATGGGTGATCTCGTGTCTGTTTATGTTCTTGCTAATGAATAGGTTAGCACATAGCAGTTTGTACTGATCCTGTATATATTTGTATAGTGCGATCATATCCCCTCTAAGGCACCTTTTTTCGAAAGAAAACATTTCCAGTTCTTCTAGCCTTTTCTCACAACTAATGTTTTCAATCCTCCTTACTACAATAGTTTTGTAGCTCCAATGCAAAATATAGGGTTTATCCAGCTATGGAAGACAAGAACAGCACAACATAGTGTATAATAAAGTATTGGTGTATAGTAAGTGCCAATTGGCCACTCACACTTTGGAGCCAAATAAAAAGCCTTCAGATAGTAGTTGGTGTAAATCTTCTCAGATCTTGAATTTTATTGGTGTCAGTCTCATTCATGAAAAGAAAAGATAAAGTGTAATCAAATAAGACAACCATAAAAATAAAGTGCACAATGAAAATGTATTTACTTATACAGAAGTAAACAGTAGCAGGTGAAACATATTACCAAATAATCACAGGATAAGCCCTACGCATTTCATCCCAGTTAGGTACTTCCTCAGGGACAGTTTCTCAATTGAAGACAAAATAAAAAATGCATAAGCCCCCCCCATTGCCGACCTCTTCGTTGCTAGAGTTCCGTGACGTCATCACACTGCAAGCTCACAACTAATATTTTCCACCCCCCTTACTAGTTTTATAGCTCGACTCTAGTCTACAAAATCCTTCTTGTAAGCTTGCACCGCATATTCAAGGTAGGGGTCTTACTATTGATTTGTAAAGAGGCAAAATTATATTTGGATTACGTCTAAACCCCTTTTTTATTACTGAAAGCACCCAACTAGCTTTGGCATAGGCAAACCGGTATTGCAAACTGTTGCCTAGTTTGTGATCTATAATTGTTCCTAAGTCATTTTCATTTAATGTTATCCCTAACCCTTCCTCATTTAATGTTTAAGTGGCTTATGGGTTCCTTATTCCAAAATGCAGGATTTTACATTTATCTGTATTAAATCTCATCTGCCTCTTGCCTGCCCAGCCCCCCAATGTATCCAAATCCCTCTATAGAGAAGCTATATCATGCTCAGACTGTATTTTCTTACCTAATTTAGTGTCATCTGCAAACACCGACAAATGACTTTCAATGCACACTATAAATTATGTGCAAAGATCATTAGGATATTAACTCTATCATGTAGGAACCAAAAGAAATCTGGGAGGGATAGTTATTCATAAACCATGCAATTGTAAGCTGGCAAAATAATACACTATCACTGGGGTGCTCAGCATCAGCTCTTCTGGTGTGTTTTAGAAGTGCGTGCTGGGATTTGAAATCACAGTGTGGCACCTTCAGCCTGTAGAAGCTCTGAGGCATAGTGAGCTTCAACACTAGATTACAGGGGGAGCAGCCAGTCTCCTCCAACACATCTACTTCTTCATTCAACACATATTCTGGTGGAGAGTGAGGGATATTGAAAGTGATTTTGTGTTACTGTGTGTGTTTTAGTAAATTAGTATGTGTATTGATAGAGGTGTGTGTTGTTATGAGTCTATGGATGTCTGTTAATTTGTGTCTGTTTGTAAACAATATGAAGCATCTTGGGGGGTGGGGTCAAACTCAAATCTGTTTTTGTGAGTGAAATGCAAAGATATATGAATTTATGATTTTTTTTAACTGCAGTCAGTTACGCAATATAATGGGTATGTAATCTTTGGAACTTGAGATGTTGTGGACTACATCCCCCACAATCCTTCTAGATCCATAATACTGGCAAAGCATCAGTAGTCCACAACATCTACACTTTAGAAAGCCCCCCCAGTTGGCAAAATGAGTTGTTTTAACTTTTGTTTTTAAAGCATTAAAGTATGTTTGGCATTCACTACTAGTTGTGTTTGTCCATTTATTAAGCTTTTTATGCTTTTATTATTTTTTAATTTCTTCTGTTTCTGGCACTTAAAAAGATATCTAATAAGAAAACTTTGGATTCTACTCCTTGGTGAATCTACTTAACATCATATCCCTGGTGGGGATTATGCCACCCAAGTGCTACCATCTGATCAGGATCTACTGCTCCACTACATGTGAGTAGAATATTCTTAGTCTTGCAATCATCAATATATTGATTACAGTGAGCACTATTGTTTGCCACTTTTATATTTTATATATCAAACTACACATTGAGGGACCAGCCCCAAGATCTACATATCCATCAGTGGGGATTGTACCGCTGCATGCTGCTAAACTCAGAGCTGGTCTTACAGCTCTTAAAAGTGAGTGATATACCATATACATTATTGTTGTATGTCCTGCACCTAGTTCCATACGCTCTGCGCCATCAGTGGTTATTTTCTGCTTTAATTTCATATGCTCCCACCATTTGAAGTCTGGATGGTTACCAGTTGAGAACAAACTCCAGCAATTGTGGACTAATTGGACTTTATATTGGCGCAACCTATATTTTGTATATATTGTTTTCACAACATCTGGAGTGCCTACAGTTGCTTACCCCTGCCCTATATTATACCTGAAGGAACAACTGGTCCATAGGTGTGAACAGCACATCTCATAAGAGTGTGTATCCAGGAGTTATTTATGAATTTTACAAAGCACATATTTATTAAATGCCTAACTGTAATGCACATTTATTTTTGTTCAACTATTAAAAACATTAACAAAACAAAGTCAAAAGGGTGTGCTGCACCTTTAAAATACTGATCAATGAGTTTGTAAAGTGCAACACAGTGCAAATAACAGTGCACTATAAAGTGCTATAACTATATAACAGTGCACTAAAAAGGGAAAAAAAATTACCCAGATATACTAGAGTATAAGACAAGTTTTTCGGCACATTTTTTGTCGTCTTATACTCGAGTCACTGTCTGTATTATGGCAAAATTGCCATAATACAGACCAGGACCGCCGGGCTCGTTACAAGCCCGGCGGTCCTGTTGGGTGCTGGCAGCAAGCTGTAACTTACCTTTCCTGCAGCTCCTGTCAGCTCCCTTCTCTCTCCTCCGGTCCGGTCAGTCTCGCGAGAGCCGCAGGGTCAGAGCGTTGCCACGGGGAACTCACACCGAATTTCAAGTGCACTAAGTGATAAATATAATAAAAACTTACTAGTAGTCTGTACAAATGGAATGTCATAATATTCTCCCAGAGATATTTTGGAACATAATACATAAAAACAAAAGGAAAATATATAGTGTGATACTGTAACACTTGTGATAATAGAATAAATGAATGACATAAACTCACAAGCAGAGTAAAAGTCTGTTTTAGCTTGTATGGCTTGTGTCCCAAGCACAGGACTGTAATGTAGCAGATGATCAGGCAACTGGATACGAAGAAATGTTTTCTTTATTACAAACAGTAGTAAAAGATCACATATCAGTGATGCAGCTCTTTCTCCCAAATGAAGTCCATACCCCGCGGCTTTGTAGTCTTTAAAACTCGCAGCTAGCTCTTGTTGTTTTCAAGGTGCAGCACAGTGGGGAGTTCTTCCGTGAACTTAATCATCGTATGATCACGTGATGACATCGGACGTACCAGAACTTAATAACGCGTTTCGCTTGGGCGGCTTGCACAGATCACGTTGTAGTTTAATTCCATTATGGTAGGCGTGACGTATTAACAGTCACTTCCTGATTGGTCCTTCCAGGAAACCTAGGGCTGAGTAGCTATGTGGTAGATACAAATAAATCTATTCCACACTTGTTTGGTATATTTCCTAAACATTGTTTCTGATGAAAATTACGAAACAATGTTATACCCCAAAGATTACAACATACATAAAAAAGGCCGTGGCAATATATAGAAAAAAGAGAAACACAATGTAAAGAATGTCCTAATAAATAAATAATAAAAACAAAATATAAATCAAATATATAAAAGGGTAAAATACCTACTCAAAGGGGAGAAAAAAAGAGTGGTATTAATGTCAAGCATAATCTACAAATATATAGTACACAATATAGGATAAGATATATAAACACATTCATTATATAAACACTGATTATAAAAAAATATACAAATCAAACTCTATGTTAAGTCCTTTGGGTTCTAAGGTTTCCAATTTGTGAACCCACTTCATTTCTTCTTTTCCTATATGTTGAATGTAGCTTGCTCCAAGCCAAGATCTTTTTCACCACCTGTATCCCTAAAAAAGTTAAACCACTAGGATCTTTGTTGTGGTATTTTTTTTTTTAAATGTGCAGAGATGCTATGCTGATTAAAGACCTTACGAATATTATTTATATTTTCGTAAATTATTATTTTTTATTTTTTTTTAATTCTTTGTTTTTGTTGTGCAAGTTATACATAGCAATGACATACACCACAAAAGCGTGTCTGAGAATATACTTAGGTTGAACAGTGGCATAATTATAACAATCATCAGCTTGGCAAAGCAGTGTAGTCATTAGATTAAAGTGGAAAGGTCATCGCTTAACGGTGCAAGGCAAGCTATGCTAAAATATTTGGAAACTGTAGATTTTAATTATTGTGTTGAAACTTGCTAGTCACAATTTTTTAGTATATAATGAAAAGAGAACACGATAAACATGTGTCACTAAACAACAATGAGACAACAGGCTAAGCTTTAAGTACTCTGACTGACAGCATAGGAATGAGTAGCCAAGGTGAGTATCCAATACGTAAGCAGGGTTGCAGTTATTGCCTGCAGATCATTCAGTATTCTGCAACGAGCATCTTGGTGTGCTCGAGGTGACAGGTTATCAACAGACGCCACAACAGCGCATTTCAGGATTCACCAGCATTAAACAGTGGCATGATACTTCTCACAATTTTTATATTTTTCGAGTTTAACTAAACAGTTGTTTCGTCAGAGTGAGATTTAGATAAAATAAAATAAGGATGCTTGGTGCCTAGAGACAGCCTACAGATCAGGTAAGTGAGGGATGGGGGCAGCCTACAGATCAGGTAAGTGAGGAATGGGGGCAGCCTTCAGATCAAGTAAGTGAGGGATGGGGGGGCAGCCTACAGATCAGGTAAGGGAGGGATGGGGGCAGCCTACAGATCAGGTAAGTGTGTGATGGGGGGGCAGCCTACAGATCAGGTAAGTGAGGGATGGGGGTGCAGCCTACCGATCAGGTAAGTGAGGGATGGGAGGCAGCCTACAGATCAGGTAAGTGTGGGATGGGGGGTTAGCCTACAGATCAGGTAAGTGAGGAGGCAGCCTACAGATCAGGTAAGTGTGGGATGGGTGGCAGCCTACAGATTAGGTAAGTGAGGCATGGGGGCATCCTGCAGATCAGGTAAGTGAGGGATGGGGGAGAGACATCCTATAGATCAGGTAAGTGAGAGATGGTAGAGGTAAAGACAGCCTATAGATCAGGTAAGTGAGGGATGGGGGTGGGGAACAGCCTATAGATTAGGTTATTTAATTAAAAGATAATTACATTCTTACTAAAACATGTGATAAAATCATTAAAAATAATTTCTTCTTCTTTATACTTTGTTTTGAATTTATTAATACCTTTTAGGGTCTTATTCTTACTGCATTTGCAACCTGCACACTTCCCACATGAATAAAACAACCTTTCTTATTAATACTTAAAAAGGTGTAAGGATGATCTATTTGGGGATGATTAAAAGTAAAAATTTGTTTTAAACTTGGAGCACCTCTAAACGTAATGAATAATAGTAGATAATTCTCTTTACTCTTTTTAAAAGGTGCCAATGCTTATTAAAGGACCACTATAGGTACCCAGACCACTTAAGCTCAATGAAGTGGTCTGGGTGCCAGGTCCCTCTAGTGTTAACCCTGCAACTGAAAACACAGAAGTTTCAGAGAAACTGCTATGTTTCACTGAGGGTTAATTCAACTTCTAGTGGCTGTCTGACTTCCACGATTCTCAATGTGAACATTACAATGAGAAAACGCTCAATGTTCATAGGAAAGCATTGAGAAATGCTTTCCTATGGATGGTTTGAATGCGCGCGCGGCTCTTGCCGCGCATGCGCATTCAGCGCTGACGTCAACAGGAGGAGAGTTCCCCAGCGCCAAGGGAGCCCCGACGATAGAGAAAAGGAAGTGTCTGAAGGGGTTTTAACCTCTTCAACCCAGCAGGCGTGGGACCCTGAGGGTGGGGGGACCTAAAGACCCTATAATGCCAGGAAAACAAGTTTGTTTTCCTGGCACTATAGTGGTCCTTTAATGATAGACTTCATTTTTCAAGAATCCGTATTCAAATCCAAGACTAAAGGCAGCAGATTAAAATTATCTTGTTGACTATTCCCATTTCTCTGTTTAAAAACAAATTCATTTTAATCTAGTTTACTTACATCTTCATAGGCTTTTTCAAGTAGTTTATTAGGATATTGCATTTGTGTGAATTTCTCTATCACTGTTTTAGCTTGTTCCTCAAATTTTTAAAGATGATGCAATTATCTTTATATTTAATAGACTTGGAGATTAATTTCATTACGAACTGCAGGTGATTGGTCGAATTCCCAACTCTGAGCCCAAATGTAGCTGAATAACAAGCCAAAGGAAAAATGTATTGGGTTAGCATGCTTGTTTCGATACATGATTCAGAATTCCATACGTGATGCCAAATAAAGACATGATTTATGGGAAGGAAAAAAAGATGATAGATGGTTAGATCAAGTGAGAATTGACCAATAGAAAGAGAAAAATAGGAACAGTCAAAAATAAATAAATAAAAATAAATAAATCTATAGTAATATATATTTTAAAAAGCAAAATAAAAAAAACACACACACAAACACACATATATATATATATATATATATATATATATATATGTTGGAAGGCCATTTGGCCTGAATTTGTGGGAGGATTTATGATCCTATATAAACCCTACCCCCCTACTTACCTTTGTCGTGCAAGCTGTTTGTCGCCACCCACCTACACCCATATTTATTAACAATTCACCTTTGTGGGCCCTCTTTTACAGGCCTACTCGTACGTTGGTTTCGGCACACCTCAACCAACTTTGCTTCTCCTTCTACATTACATTCCATTACGTATTGGATAAATTCCGAGCACAAATATATATATATATATATATATTTTTTTTTTTTACTGCAGCTCGTTTTTTTTCTCTTACTTTTTCTCACTTGATCTGTGGACCAAGTAGCTGTAAATATATATATATTTCTTTTGCAGTACACTGATTGGCCCATTTTCATCTGATTCATATTCATTGAATCTTTCTATAAAATAACGGAATTTGGCCAAATAACTTCTCAGCAGCATATAGCAAACATAAGGTACTAATTTAACTGTTTTTTTTTTTTGTGTAGCAAAATAGTTGCAGCGTTTTATATGGATTAACTGTAATACCTAGTAAACATTTAAGTGAGGAATAGGTTAATAACCTTACATTGCTAGATTGTGAAATTCACAGGGCACTGACCCCTCTCGTGAACATGAGAAGGTCACATAAGCACTAAATAAACCTTCAAAACTGCATGTTAAATAAACTACACACCCCAATTTATGAAGTAACACGGACTACAGCTTAGCAAGGGTTGATGGGTGGATGGAGCCTTAGTTTAAGGATTGAGAAAGGGCTGCTGCTCAAAACGGTTGCTGCATTAACTGTGTCCTCAAATAAATTGTGGTAGCACCTGGGTGTGCACACCTATACCGAATGCACAGTATTTTTGGGTTGTATAAACACTGTTGGGAGTATCTGCAGCACAGGTCTAATTTTTTCTTTGTTTATATTTTGAATTTTGTAGGCATTTTTTGCCTCTACCTCACCCTATATATAGTAACCACTTCATCTAAATTAAAATGCTATGATGCCAGGAAGCCCCTGGGTGCTCTCTTTCTTTTAAGGGGCTAAACTGCTCTCAAATGGTTTAACCCCAAAGGCTTCCTCCAGCTCCAGATCTCCAGGTCGCTCAGTGGTATTCTGAAAAATAGTGTCAGGAAGTGCAATTTGACGTCAGGCATGGGTGCTTCAGATTGGCTAGAGTGGTCAGTTGACGCTTTAAGCCAATCGCTAGTTCCCGGTTCATAAAGAGGTTTTACTTTTTTATGAATGGGGAGCTACTGATTGGCTTAGAGTGCCAGCTGACCGCTCTAGCCAATCAGCGACACCCCTACCCAACAGCACTCTGTGCTTCCTGACACTCAGTAAATAAAAGAGAACACATTAACATTTTAAAAATTTTTTATCTGGGAAGATGAGAAGGTCCAAAGTTTCCCTGCCTGGCCCAGGTACCAAAGCCTTATGATGTGGTGTCCAGAATAAAGTGGAGGGTTCACTTCACTTGTCCTTCCTGCTCCAATCTCCTTTTTTTTCTCCTTCATTTGACACAGTCTTCTTTTTCTTCTGACATTGTCTTCTCTCCTCCTTGGCTCCTTCTGCTCCTTTACCTTTCTGCTACTTTCTGCTTATTTTGCGCCCTTCTGCTCCTTTCTCTTTCTGATACCTTTCTACTCCTTGCTGTCCCTTTCTGCTCCTTGCAGACCCTTTCTGCGACTTCTCCTACTTTACCTTTGTGCTCCTTCTGATTCTTTCTGCAGTCTCTGCAGTCTAGGAGTTGCTGGCTGTATGTGCTGCTCCCCTGCGGATGCAATCAGTAGAGAGAAGCAGGGATAAGATGTAGCTTCCTACCCTTGTCTCTCTCCATAGACAGTGCCACCTACCGGCCAGCGCTGGTATTGCACTGTATTTTCAATCTCACACGAAAAATAGCACAACAAGCTGAAAAATCCAGGGGGCGGCAAGTGCCCCCCATTGCCCCCGCGGATGCCCATGGCAGCTTGTATGATTGGCATCAATTTTTACTTAGTAATAGGATTAAATAGTTATTAGTAGGTTAGAGAATCTTTAGGACTATGGAGGATTTAAGGTTAGGACTAAATCTCTGTTTAGATTTTGAGGGAAGTTATGGTTAGTTCCTCCCTTCATGATACTGTGGACTTTAATTCCTTGTCTATAAATACGTGCTCTATATTGGTGAGTGTTTGGTTATATTGCTAGATATGAATAGCAGCCACAGATACGGGTTAGTATTATTTGGGAACAGTGTCATACTCCCATATGAGAGAATATTATCACATTATTATTATTATTATTGGTATTTATATAGCGCCAGCTTATACCACAGCGCTTTACAATAAAAGGGCAATTTACCAAATAAGACAATAACAAAATGTAACAGGAATAATAGGTAGTTGAGGTCCCTGCTCAAACAAGCTTGCAGTCTAGAGGAGGTGGGGTATAGGAAGGGTAATGAGAGAGACAGCAAATAGACATGGTGGGAAAGTGACAGAACTGGAGGTGAGAGTGGAATGTGGCCCTATAGGAGAGAGCGAGAGGAAGGTTTGAGAGAGAGTTATTCTTGGAGGCAATAAGCATTCCTGAAAAGATGGGTTTTCAGGGACTTCTTAAAAGATTGAAGACTAGGGGAGAGTCTGACAGGGGTATGAGCTGACTGTGAGAAGTCTTGCAGTCATGAATTTGCAGTAAGGGTGTGAGCAGCAGACAGGAGAAGGTCACTAGTAGAGTAGAGAGACCAAGAGGGGGCAAGCCTATGAATCAGTGAAGAAATGTAAGAGGGGCTAGAGTTGGTTAGAACTTTATAGGTAAGGGTTAGTATTTGAAATTGACTCCTGTAGGGTACAGGAAGCCAGTGTAAGGATCGACAGAGGGGTGAGGTGTGAGAGGAGCGACAGGAGAGAAAGATCAGCCTGGCACCACAGGTTGTAGGGGGGCAGTACTGCTTCTCGGGAGACCAATTAGGAGAGAATTACAGTAATCAATGCGAGAGATTACCAGAGCATGAACAAGGTCCTTGGCAGCATTTTGCGTAAGAAAGGGGCGTGTTTTTAATTTGAAATCGACAGGCTTAAGCAACAGACTGGACATGAGGTGCAAAGGTGAAGCCAGGATAAAAAGTGACACCAAGACAGCAAGCTTGAAAGGATGGGGTGAGGCAGGTACCATCACCCTGCAGGGAGAGTGAAGGAGGAGGATCAGTGTTATGAGGATGAAAAATAAGAAACTCAGTTTTAGAGAGATTGAGTTTCAGAAAGTTAGAGGACATCCAATCAGAGATAAAAGAAAGGCAATTGGTGACACATTGTAGGACAGCAGGGGAGAGGTCAGGGGAGGAGAGATATATCTGGGTGTCATCAGCGTACAGGTGGTAGTGGAATCCAAATGAATTAATGAGTTTGCCAAGAGAGGCAGTATAGAGAGAGAACAAAAGGGAACCAAGAACTAAACCTTGAGAGACTCCAACTGAGATAGGATGAGGAGAGGAGGTGCTGTTGGAGAAAGAGACACTAAAGGAGTGTTGGGAGAGATAAGAGGAGAACCATGAGAGGGCTGTATCACAAAGACCAAGAGATTGAAGAGTTGGGAGAAGGAGGTCATGATCAACAGTATCAAAGGCAGCAGAGAGGTCAAGAAGAATTAGTATGGAGTAGTGGCCTTTGGACTTGGCTGTGATTATGCCATTTGTAAGTTTAATAAGAGCAGTCTCAGTAGTGTGGAGGAGGTGAAAGCCAGATTGAAGAGGATCGAGGAGGGCGTTGGAATTTAGGAAGTGAGTCATACGAGTAAAGACAAGTCTTTCTAGAAGATTTAAGGAAAAAGGAAGCAGTGGTATGGGACGATAGTTGGAAGTGGAAGATGGGTCTAGGGATGACTTTTTTAGGATGGGAATGACAGTAGCATGCTTAAAGGGATGTAGCGGTACTTACCTTACCCGGGGGCCGTCCGAGGTCCGCTCTTCCCGGCGCGTGCGGCTCGCTCAGAGCTCGGATGAAGGTTGGCACGGGCCGCGAGATGCAGTCACGTGTCCCGCCTAGCTCTAAGAGCTTACCGCGCGTCTCGGGCACGCTCTTAAAGGGGCAGTGGGAGCCAAAAAATACAACGGTCTCCCATTGGCCCCTGTCATCTCACATTCCCCATACACTCACATTTTGGGGGCGTGGATATGACAGGGGCCAATCAAAGTAAAGGTTAGGGTATTTATACTTACCTCTCCCTTAATTCCCTGCCCTATTGTGGTTTCTGTTTCAGTTCCCTTTAGCGCTTGTTGTGTTCAGTTGTGATTTTCGTGCTTGACCTTGGCTTTGTATCTGACTCCGTTTATCTCTCTATCCCTGTTTTGTCTTGTTTGCCGGCTTACTGACTACTGTGTACCAGACCTTGGCTAGTTTTTGTTCTCGCAGTCTCTTTGTTCCCTTGACCTCGGCTCGTTCTTGACTCTGTCTATTCTCTGCTATACGGCGAGTCTGGCCATTCTAAGGTCCGGTAAGACGTATCTGCTCTATCTGTCGATTGTTGGACTAAATCTTGCATGTTGGGGTAAACTACCGTGACATTACAATAGGGCCATGGACCCCGCAGATTTAAGTCAGCAATTGGCTTCTCATGAGGCTAGATTTGCAGAGCAGGATCACCGTATGGATCAGATAGCTCAGGCCCTCCAGACACTCTTATCTAGAACTATTCCGGTAATAGTACCAACTCCTAGAGTTGCTAATCCTGAGAGTTCCAAGGTATCAGAAGAGGAACCCATGCAATTAGGGGTTGCCAAACTCTCTGATGCTGAAAAATTGTATAGGAGAAAGGAGGGACTTTGCTTGTACTGTGGTAGGAAGGGCCATATGCTAAAAGAATGTCCCGTGCTTCCGGAAAACTATCACACCTAAGGCTATATAAAGGACTGGCCTTGGGTGTGATATCTAAGTCCCCAAAATTGCCTCTTAATCGACTACTTCTCCCTGTTTCTCTGCATCTGGAGAATAATTGCATAGCAAGAAACATACTAGCCCTGGTTGATTCCGGGGCAGCTGAGAATTTCATAGATTCTAGATTTGTTAGGAAACACAACATACCCATTAGAGAGAAGAAGACACCCTTGGCCATTGAGGCCATAGATGGTAGACAATTATGCTCCCCAGTTATTACATATGAAACTGAACCGTTGCATATGTATACAGGGATGTTACACTCAGAAACCATTCGGTTTCAGGTCATCACCTCTCCTTCCTCTCACATTGTGTTAGGGTACCCATGGTTACGTTCTCACCATCCCATTTTTGACTGGGAGTCAGGACAAATAGTATCTTGGAGTGAAACCTGCCAAGAGTCTTGTATCATTAAAATCAACCCTTTAAATTCTCATAGACTCATAGCCTCATAGACCTTACGATTGTGCTATTGATATATTGCCTGGCACTATACCTTCCAAAGGCAGGGTGTATCCTTTGTCTCAAGAAAACCGTGTCATGGAGGAATATATTAAAGAATCTCTACAAAAGGGGTTTATAAGGAGATCCTCTTCTCCGGCAGGGGCAGGGTTCTTCTTTGTGTCGAAGAAGGAGGGCGATTTAAGACCTTGTATTGATTATAGGGGTCTAAATAAAATCACCATAAAAAATGCTTACACTATACCATTAATCACGGAATTATTCGACAGGCTTAAACAAGCTACTGTGTTTACTAAACTGGACCTTAGAGGTGCATACAATCTTATACGTATAAAAAAGGGCCATGAATGGAAAACTGCATTCAATACTAGGAGTGGTCATTACGAGTATACTGTGATGCCATTTGGTCTTTGTAACGCCCCAGCAGTGTTTCAAGAATTTATTAATGACGTCTTACGAGAGTTCATTCACTCATTTGTGATAGTGTACTTGGACGACATATTAATATATTCAACAGATTTATATACTCATCACATGCATGTTAAAACAGTTTTGAAAACGCTTCTTGTTAATGGTCTTTATTGTAAATTAGAAAAATGTTTATTTGATCAATCCGAAGTTGAGCTTTTGGGTTATTTAATTTCTGCTAAGGGTTTTCGTATGGATCCCCAGAAGCTTTCTGGTGTCATGGAATGGCCTCTACCTCAGGGCCTGAGAGCCATTCAGCGTTTTCTTGGTTTTTCCAACTATTATAGACGCTTTATTAAAGGTTTTTCTTCTATTGAAGCGCCTATAACCCATATGACTAAAAAGGATGGTAATACTCGTGTCTGGTCCCCAGAGGCGCTTGAGGCTTTTGAATTTCTTAAGACTGCGTTTGCCTTTGCTCCTATTTTACAGCATCCTGTCCCTTCTTTGCCTTACATTCTTGAAGTTGATGCTTCTGATATTGGGGTGGGTGCTGTCTTATCTCAAAGAGAATCACCTGATAAGCCATTACATCCTTGTGGCTTCTTTTCCAAGCAGATGTCCAAAGCCGAAAAGAATTATGACATAGGCAATCGAGAACTCCTTGCTATTGTTTTAGCACTTAAGGAGTGGAGACATCTTTTAGAGGGTACTAAGGACCCCATCCTCATTTTTACTGATCACAAAAACCTTTCCTACCTTAGTGAAGCCAAAAGATTGTCTTCTAGGCAGGCCAGGTGGTCACTTTTTTTTAATCTCATTTCAATTATATCATCACCTACAGACCAGGTGAACGTAACACTAAAGCCGACGCTCTGTCCAGACAATTCGAAACTACCGACAAACAAGAGTTTGATGATACCCCTGTCATTCCCTCGGACAGAATAATAGCTACTACTGTTCTATCTATTTCTTCTTCACTCTTACGAGTTATACAGGCTAAACAAAACATGGCACCCAGTGAGAAACCTGCTGATAAACTGTTTGTTGACGTTCCCGAAAGACGGGACATTATGTCGTTATATCATGACACCAAAACTACTGGACATCCTGGTATTTCTAAAACCTTAACAGCAGTTTCTAGATATTTTTGGTGGGCTTCCTTACGCAAGGATGTCACCGATTACGTTCAGGCATGTACTACTTGTGCCAGTATGAAGTCTTCTCATAGAGTTCCTTGTGGGTTGTTGCACCCGTTGCCCATACCCGAGAGGCCTTGGTCCAATCTATCCATGGATTTTATTGTTGAATTGCCTCCTTCGAATGGAAAAACAGTCATCCTGATGATAGTGGATCGATTTTCTAAGATGGCTCATTTTGTGTCTCTTGTCAAATTGCCCTCATCCAAGGATCTTGCTTATATCTTCACCAGGGAGGTGTTTCGGTTGCATGGTATTCCTGATTCAATTGTATCCGATAGGGGTAGCCAATTTATTTCCAGATTCTGGAAAGCTTTTTGTTCAGAGATGGGTATTTCTCTCACGTTTTCCTCCGCTTACCACCCCCAGTCTAATGGAGCTGCTGAACGTGCCAACCAGTCCCTAGAGCAGTATCTTCATTGTTTCGTATTCCCACCATCAGAACAATTGGGCTGACCTGCTTCCTTGGGCTGAGTTTGCTCATAATAACGATGCTCATGAATCTTCCGGTAAAAGCCCTTTCTACGTTGTTTATGGCTGGCATCCTGTTGTTCTTCCAACTGCATTCCATTCTCCTTACAGGGCATGCAAGCTCTGGATGAACATTTGGCTGGTTTACGTACTATTTGGGAGCAGGTTCAGCGTTCTTTGGTGGACTCCGCTGCTCGCCAAAAGGTTCAAGCTGACAAGCATCGCAGGACGGCTCCATCCTATGTCGTGGGGGATAGGGTTTGGCTTTCCACTCTCAATATCCACCTTCGTGTGCCTTCTATGAAGTTGGCTCCCCGTTTTATTGGTCCTTTTTGTATTTTGCATAGAGTTAATCCTGTTTCATATGCCTTGGATCTTCCTAGGAACCTACGTATTCCTAACGTCTTTCACACCAACTTGTTGAAGCCCCTCCTGTGTAACCTCTATATACCCGGCATGTTCCTCCTCCTCCTCCTGTTTCTGTGGAGGATCATGAGGAATTCAAAGTAGCTGCTGTGCTTGACTCTCATTTTCTCAGGGGTCGCCTCCAGTACCTGGTGCATTGGAAGGGTTATGGGCCTGAGGAACGCAGTTGGCTTTCTGCTTTCATGCTCCTCGCCTTGTGTGTTCCTTCCATTCTCGTTTTCCTGCCAGGCCTGGTCCTCCCCGCCCGGTGGGCGTGTCTTCAGGGGGGTACTGTAGCGGTACTTACCTTACCCGGGGGCCGGCCGAGGTCCTCTCTTCCCGCCGCTCAGAGCTCGGGTGAAGGCAGGCACGGACCGCGAGATGTGGTCACGTGTCCCGCCTAGCTCTAAGAGCGTGCCGCGCATCTCGGGCATGCTCTTAAAGGGGCAGTGGGAGCCAAAAAATACAACGGTCTCCCATTGGCCCCTGTCATCCCACATTCCCCATACACTCACATTTTGGGGGCGTGGATATGACAGGGGCCAATCAAGGTAAAGGTTAGGGTATTTATACTTACCTCTCCCTTAACTCCCTGCCCTATCGTGGTTTCTGTTTCAGTTCCCTTTAGCGCTTGTTGTGTTCAGTTGTGATTTTCGTGCTTGACCTTGGCTTTGTATCTGACTCTGTTTATCTCTCTATCCCTGTTTTGTCTTGTTTGCCGGCTTACTGACTACTGTGTACCAGACCTTGGCTAGTTTTTGTTCTCGCAGTCTCTTTGTTCCCTTGACCTCGGCTCGTTCTTGACTCTGTCTATTCTCTGCTATACGGCGAGTCTGGCCATTCTAAGGTCCGGTAAGACATATCTGCTCTATCTGTCGATTGTTGGACTAAATCTTGCGTGTTGGGGTAAACTACCGTGACAGGGGAGCAGGGACAACACCAGATGAAAGAGAGCAGTTTAGGATGTGTGTTAAGGATAGTAGAAGACGAGGGGTGAGAGCTCTGATGAGGTGGGAGGGTAATGGATCAAGTTGACAGGTGGTGGGACGAGAGGAGAGGAGAAGCGCAGCCACCTCCTGTTCAGTAGCTGGAGGAAAGTCTTGGAGGACCTTGGATAAATAACTGCAATGTTTGCAGATATGGGTTTGAATAAGCGAATTGAGTGAATTTCAAAGGAGGAGAAAGAGAGGGAAGGGGGGTGGGTAGAGGTTTTAAGGAGCAGTGGGGAGAAAGGAGAATCTCTTGACCTGTGAGTGCGGCCTAAAATATGTGGGAAAAACTATTTGCCCACTTAAAAGGAGAATAATGGAACATGTCTATTACATAACCACTCTTAAAGATACTCCGGTGGCCAGACATGTTAGGGCATAGCATAAAGACTTTCCTAAAGGTATGAAGTTTACTAGTATTGAAAGAGTAATCTTGGGGAAGAAGGGAGGCGATTTGGATCTAACCCTCAGAAAGAGAGAGTGCTTTTGGATCCATAAACTGGACACCCTGGCACCAAAAGTATTGAACAAGGTCTTTACCTTCACCTCCTTTATTGGCACATAATGTGTTGAGTTTTGAAACTGTAAATAATGTAATTTTAGGGATAGTATATGATATGCATACACACTTTTTTTGTGTGGAATATAATGTACTAATTATCTTATATCCACTTACTGTAAATTTGGGAGGGACGCCCAATACAGCTAGGGTCGCACTTAGACATCATGATTTGTTTTTCATTAAGATCATCTTAATTCATGATGAAGATATACATCGCACACAGGAGTAAAATTTGGTCTCTGAATGTTATGGTTATATTTTTGGCAGCAAAATCTAAATGTAAAACTATATACATTTATAAGCAAGGAATCATACTGTCCACAATACGTTATTTACTATCATGTGATACTATTCTCTCATTTGGGAGTATGACACTGTTCCCAAATAATACTAAGCCTTATCTGTGGCTACTATTCATATCTAGCAATATATCCAAACACTCATCAATATAGAGCACATATTTATAGACAAGGAATTTATCATATTTCCTATTATCCTCTCCTATGGGAGTATGATACTGTCCCCAAATGGCACTAACAGTTATCTAAGATGTTACTAGTATACAGCTAAACATTTACCAGTATTCTATCGCTAAGTATTACCAACAATGACCTAGGTTGTCACTAGTATTCAGCAAAATATTTATCAGTACGTAGTACACAATTGTGCTTAACATATATTCTATATGATTGTGATTATGGGCGTTGCACACTTATGACTATAATGAAATCTAAACTCCCACCTTTCCCCTCCCATCCCCTTCAGATAAAGTGTGGCAGATGTAAGGTGGGTGAATACGTATTCTATGAGACTGCCCACTGAGATTCTATTCCGTTGAACGAGTCCCCTCCCACCTTCCCTCTCACTTTAGTGCACTGTGAAAGAAGGAGCAAGGCTGTAATGATGGGCGGTATATTAGGGGCATGACCTTGTGACGGGATGCACGAAGTATACGCCCTCTATGACTTTTATTGGCTGGATAGGCCACATGACCGGCTCCCCTTCCCTATTATAATGTGATCCAGCAGTGCGGCTCTTTTTAATGCCCCGGACGAAGGCGCTCTAGTAGCGCTGAAATGTGCATCAGCTCACTGTTTTCTTTTTCTTATATCCTAGTACAGTCTTTCTAGCACTGATGGTGATTTAGTGGTAGATTTATAAGGGGGATTATTAAGCAGTAATATGCTTGCATGAGGACAATACTGGGGGGTGATTGGTGGCTTTACTAGTGGAACAATTGGGAGATTTTGAATGAAACATAGTAGACAGGAGGACCACCCCTTTTTTTGCATCAAGTTTTCTTTTTGCTTAATTTTTATAGCTAGCGACCTTGAAGTCAAATATACTATAGATAGCCACAAGAAGGCTGATGCATGTTTCCCCTTTTTGAGTGCAATCTGGAATAGTCCAGTCTTTTTTCTGGCTATATTGCTACACAAGGCTACCCCCACTCAGTCCAGCACATATACTCTCCTCCAATTTATCTATGGGGCCACTTTTGGCTTTTTAATGGTTCATTGTTATAATTGTATGTCCCTACGTATTTCTAAGAAAATTGTACATTTATTATTATTTTGTTTACATCCATTAGGGATCCTTTTGTGTACGTTGGACTTCAAATCCATTGGACATTTATGTGCTTATTTGTTTATAATATTAAAGGGGTTACCGCCTTCTTCAGGGTCCCTAAACACGCCACATAGTCCCTTTTAGGGATGTTATGTTTTTCTATATCTAATAATTGGCCTAATTTTTACCCACAGATTTTTGGAGCCCACTTGGGCCTCTATCCTAGGTAAGCCTTCCCTCTCAACATGCCTGCTCTAGGGATTTTAGTGTTTAGAGTGTACCGTTATTTCTTTCAACATTACATAAATATTGGAAGATATGATATTTAATTTTTTGCAATATGTATTATATTTCATACAGGATCCAAAATATTAGCACAGAAGCAGAAAAACATTTTGTAGGTGTAGCCAAAATAGTTAAATATAAAATTAGTCGTTCCTTGCTAATGGGTCTTTGTAATAGACCCAATGACTTCTTAATAAAAAGTCTTCCTAAAAATGCTGCCAGAATATGAAATATTGTCTGTTTATGGATATAATTAATTAAATAGTTATACCAAGCACCTGTACTATACATGGATCTGGGTCTGTTCTAATACTCTATACATATGGCTCCATTTGTCCCAAGGGGAGGAGAAGACTCAGCTTTGGGGACTTGATTTCAACCATTGTTAAACTTTTCCTTTCTTGCTTTAATTACTAATTAATTAATTACTATTGAATTACATTTTTTGCTATGAAGAAAAGCGACATATGGGTCATATTGGTCCCCCGCTGTAGATGGGTTGTCTGACCCATTAATTTTATTGCCAAATGTGAAGCATGCCATAATCATCAACATAATTTTAGCTCTCTCCCCTTCACCCAACCCCTGCAGTGAGCTTGATTATTGGTACAAATTTACAGTGTTGTCTAAGTTCAGGCATAAAGCTGCGTTTTGTACTGATTCCACGTCACGTTTTGCACCATTAGCATTATGTTGGGTTTGCAACTCACTGTTTTTCTATGATCAAACATAAACACTGTAAACAAATACGCCCATGCTTTCAAACATTAGCAATGCACATAATCACACCCCTAGATTGAAACACAAACACTTTAACCAAACACAGCTCTGCATTCAAATGCACACACTAGAATAAATCACACAACAGCATTCAAAAGCCAATACTACAGATACCACCTTGTATTCCCATGTCAAACTATACACAAAATCACCCCTGCATTCAAATGTTAACAGTATGCATAAACACAGAACCGCATTTAAATGCAAACACTACACACCCCTTCATTCACACATATACTCAATACAAAAACATGCTTACATTCAAACAAACAGACACTGCTCACAAATACAACCATGCAAGAATGGGTAAAAGTTGGGTAAAAGGCAGATCCCCAGCTGTCATAGCATAATAAGATTTGAGGATATACCTTGTAATCATCTCTGGCACTAGAAGGGGTCCCAACAAAATCCTTGCAGCATTGCCCTCTCTATATTTGCTCTTCCACTGTCTAGTACAGTGATGGCGAACCATTTGAGCCCGAGTGCCCAAACCGCAATACATGCCAACTTTTTTTTCCTCAAAGTGCCAACACGGCAATTAAACCTGAATACTGAGATTTAAGTTTAGAAAAAAACAACTCGTACAGTTGTCCGAACTAGTTCACATCTTTTGTTTTAAATGAAGAACACAACAGAGAGTTCAATGATACAAATTTTAAATAAGGATATAAATTAAGCTTATATTTATTAGTATCTCCAACAAATGCAATACATACACACAGACTGCTGAACACATTCACACACCAGCTGCTTAATACATACACACACTGACACACAGACAGACTGCTAAATACGCACACAGTCAACTAAATACACACACACACAAACATACACACAGTCCGCTGAATACACACACAGTCCGCTGAATACACACATAATGCTGAATACACACACACACACTGCTGAGTACACAGTCTGCTGAATACACACACACAGTCTGCTGAGTACACAGTAAGCTGAATACACACGCAGTCAGCTGAATACACACGCTGTAAGCGGAATACACTCACACACTGCTGAATACATAAAGACTGCGGAACACACACACACACATATAATGCATTGAGGGGTGAAGTCTATGTGTTTGTGTGTGAGGTGCTGTTGTGTGTGAGGGGTGCTGTGTGTGGGGGGGGTAGGGTGCTGTGGGGGGGTAAGGGTGTTGTGTGGGTGTGTGGGGTGGGTGCTGTGTGTGTGCGGGGGTAAGAGTGCTGTGTGTGTGTGGGGGTGGGGTGCTGTGTGTGTGGGGGTAAGGGTGCTGTGTGTGTGTGTGTGGGGGGGTGGGATGCTGTGTGTGGGGGTGCTGTGTGTGGGAGTAGGGTGCTGTGTGTTGGGAGGGTAGGGGTGCTGTGTGTGGTGGGGTAGGGGTGGTGTGTGTGTGGACGGTAGGGGTGCTGTGTGTGGGGGGTAAGGGTGCTGTGTGTGGGAGGGGTAGGTGTGCTGTGTGTGTGTGGGGGGGAGTTGAAGATGCATTACATTTTTTTTATTTTTTTTAAACATATTAAATACATATTAAATCAGTATTCCCCTCCCTTCTTCTTACTTTTGGTGAAGGGGAGGGGGGAACACAGCCATCCCTGTTGGTCCGGTCCTGCAGCTCTCCTGTCCTCTCGCGCGATGCTGTGTGGAGCGTTGCCATGGTAACGCGCGGCAACGCTACACACAGCTCGCGGGAGGACAGGAGAGCTGCTTCCTCGATCCCTCGGCCTGCTTCCGGTCCTGCTGACAAGAAAGCAGAGTAGGCGCCTGCCGTTTTGGGCAGGCAGGTGCCTACTCTGCATTGATGGCGAACCTATGGCCGCGTGCCCACAGAGAGGGCACGGCGTGCCACCTGTGGCAGGCGTGCCATAGGTTCGCCATCACTGGTCTAGTATATTAGGTTATATCAAAAAGATGGGGGGATTTATGGTAGAAAGGACCTAACCTCCTTCAATTCATATCTTCTATTATTGGTGAATTGTTACTTGTGATGTCTGGGGAAGCCACTTGAGAATTAATCAGGCAGTCACAGAGGAAACCCTTATATGTATTCAGTGTTAAATTGATTTCTTAATGTTTTTTCAATTTAAATGAGGGGCCTAGTTGCTGCACCATGGGCATCTATGTTGTACTTGCCCGCTGGGCTAAAAGTTGCCAATCAGCCCCTGCTGGTGACGCCAATTATGAACAGCCCTATTTAAAAAGGACACAGGTACATAGGTCGTTAAGAGCTGTGGAACATTGAGACAAGGTAGTCACAGGGGATACACTGGGATCCTAGAGGATCACCACATATTGGATCAATATAATGCAAAGAACATTAGGATTAGGCCGAACGGCAACATCAGCTCTACACGGTGCCACAGAAGATACCTGTACTTTATTAATGTGTAGGCTAAAGGACACGAAGCAAAATGACTAATAAACAGCATGAGAGGGAACGGGTAGAGAGTGCTTACATAGACAGACCCCCTAACCTAATTTTAGTTTCATTGGAATCCTCTACGCAAAAGCTAACCAAAGAGCCCTGAAATCCGAGGCCGGACAGGGCCAGTGTAATTACTTAAACACTCTGACGTAAAATTTGTTGTTCTGGGAGAAGGAAGAAAGTGTACTGTATGTTGTTTAAAGGACTACTCTAGGCACCCAGACCACTTCAGCTTAATGAAGTGGTCTGGGTGCCAGGTCCAACTAGTGGTCTGGGTGCCAGGTCCCTTTTTTTTTTTTTATAAACATAGCAGTTTCAGAGAAACTGCTATGTTTATAATAGGGTTAATCCAGCCTCCAAATCCTCTAGTGGCTGTCTCATTGACAGCTGCTAGAGGCTCTTGCGTGATTCTCACTGTGAAAATCACAGTGAGAACACGCAAGCGTCCATAGGAAAGCATTCTAAATGCTTTCCTATGAGACCGGCTGAATGCGCGCGCACCTCCTGCCGTGCATGCGCATTCAGCCGAAGGGGAGGAGAAGAGGCGGAGAGGAGGAGGAGAGCTCCACGCCCGGCGCTGGAAAAAAGGTAAGTTTTAACCCTTTCCTCTCCCCAGAGCCGGGCAGGAGGGGGACCCTGAGGGTGGGGGCACCCTCAGGGCACTATAGTGCCAGGAAAACGAGTATGTTTTCCTGGCACTATAGTGGTCCTTTAACCCAAATACCCATTGTAATGTACAATATTGTAATATTTGCCAACAATGTGGGGTACTGGGAGATATTTATGAGCAAATGTCTGTTTTTTTTTGTGCACGCAAAAATAAAGAATAAAAAAATAAATAAAAAAGGGCACAGGTCAATGCTCTGAAGGGGCATGTCAGTCTAGCGTCATGCATGCCAAGCTGACTGACAACCTGTCTGGCCTTCTCCCAACACAGAAGACCATACAGAGAGTGCTGTGAACGTGCTCTCTGCATGGTCTTAGTGCCCACTGCACAGTGTGAGCATGACTAATGCTGCTCTTGTGCTTTGCTGTGCTGTGCTGACTGGGGGATGTGGGACACCAGGGAACTAAATCGGGATGTCGGGACAGGACCTGAAAATATTGACTGCCCTGCCCAAAGTGGGACATTTGGGTGGCCTGTGTTGTTTGCAAGGGGAGAAGATCACTTTAACTATGCTGAAGTATGTTGCATTAAAAATGAAATGAAAAATACATATATAATATCCCTGCACTTACATTACTCAGTGTTGTGCAATCTGGTTTATTGCAACACCATAATATTTTGTCACTAAACCAGGAATTTGGGAGAATTGTCAAAGAAATGTTGAGAGAAAAAAAAATCTAAATTTCAGCTTCTGTCACATATATTTTTGCATAATGTTTACAATCCATACAATTGATAGTTTAGTGAATGACTCTACACTTCTATTATATATTTAAATACATAAAGTCAAAGATTCCCACTGAAACATTATTTTATTATTAAAATATGTTGTTGCAGCACATGTTGTTAAATAGTAAAAAATAAGAGTTTCTTGTTTTAAGCCTTCTTGCTTTTCCTGATCATTGTTGCTGAACCAATTGTGATTGTCTGTAAGAAAAGAGAAAGACACCCTTTTAGTTTTTTTCCCATCATTCGTCTGTCATTGTTCTGTCATATTTTGCAAAGTTTACATTCAGCTTCCAGTTTTCTTTCCACATTAAAAATAAATGCTAAACTTTGATGTTTATGTTTAGCCCAAAAGCAGGTCAATCCAGGTTTTTTTTTATGTAAACGTACTGATAATAGACAAACAGACTAAAACCAGCAGATTTCACTTTACGTGTGTTGTTTTGACAGTCATGTCTTTTGTATGGACCAGAATGCTGCAATAAAAGATTTTTAAATTCATGTTTATTTATCTAACAGTGCCCAAGGATCCTGTTGCGGCCTACTGGGGCCTGGACTGAGGAGAGGCGGCCAATCTCCTTGTTCCCTAGCCCTACACTTGGATCCGCTGTACTCCCGCCCCTCTCCTGGACCAGTGGGGGATAGCCCGGTCCTTTCAGTGCTGACAGAGGGGCCTACTGACGGTGAAAAGCATCGGAGAAAACCTGTGCATCCTGTTCCTCACTCACCTAGGCCGAGGGCCACATGGGGCTTGTATGCCCTGCATCGTCCACCAGTGCGGAGAACTGTTCGTGTTAGGCAGTGCCTGTCACCCCGATCCTCCGACCACACTCAAAAGAGGATAGTCTCGGACTATAACAGTAACTGAGCCTGTGGCACATAGATGCAGGTTCTCGTCAAGGCCTGGGCCTGGAGAGGCACCCGATCCTGGCACCAAGTTCCTTCGGGCAGTGCAACCATCATGCTAACTGTGGGAGTCGGCTGAGTCTGGCGGATTACCGATTGCCACCCCTGTTCAGCATCACCTTACCTGACACATAACCAAGTATCACCACTTCTCTCCTTACATTTTTGTTTCATTATTTTTGTGTATACCTGCATATTAATACAAAGGTATAGTGCACTAGTGTTATTCTGTCAGCCTGAGATTTTCCGTCTTGAAAACAGCATGTTATTTCCTGATTCTTTACTTTAAAAAACAAAACTGAGGCTCGCTGTATCTGAATGTCATACTTACCATACTCGTAAATGTTTTACTCATGACTGTATATGCATTTTCTGCAATGTCTGATTGTTCATATCTTTGCCTCAATAAAACAAAAATATTTATCCAACAGTTTTATATAGTGCTGTCATAAGGGCCGGACTGGGAAAGAAACAGAGAGACCAACTGGTAGAGGGTTGAGACATGGGGGGAGGGGCATGTTGTGACATCACCATTGACAAGCAAGGATCCATAGTGTGTATATGGAATGTACTGTGTGCGTCATGGATGTACTGTGTATTTCAGGGATGTACTGTATGTGCTAGGGATGTACTGCATGCCCGTGCAGGTATTTTAAGCTTAAATTTAGGTTGCTGCCTAGTAACACCTAGTGGCAGTCACTTAATGGCCACTAGAGGTGCTTCCTAGTCCAGTGCAAGAGATGCTGATTTGGGCAGTGGGCATTTTGCCGCATATATGCTGTAGCCTCCCAATGCTATGGAAAAGAATTGGATTGGCTGAGATCATCAAGATTGATAATCTCAGCCATGGAGGTGGAGTCAGGCACGTCCAGCCGCGGAAAGATCGGCGCAGCATGGGAGAAAAAGTAAATAAAATCACCTTTTTACTGAGATTGGAGGGTGCTGGTCACCTAAACAGCCACTTGAGGACTAGAGAGTCAGGAATACAAGTTTCTATTCCTGACACTATAATTCTCCATTAAAAGAGGATATGAGAGGAAATTGCAGAACTTGTCATGACAGACATGTTTTTATTCTAACACAATTATCAATAGTCCTAAAACACACACACACATACACGCTTTTTATTGCAGTAAAATGGAGATGAGTGGAGGATTGGCGCTGCTCCACCTTGACCCTTTGGATTAGCCTCCAATGATGCAAAATGGTGCGAGCTTACCATCTTGATGGATAGGCTGAGACAAAATGTAGCAGGCAAGAAAATACAAATGAAATAAATGTAAATGAGATGCATGACAGATGACAGCTATTTAGTAATTTCAACTAGGTGGATAGTTTTTGTTTCTAACTTAGAGTGGAACAAGGGGTTTGGGGGTCATCTAGCAAATGGATGGTATAGTGAGCAGACTATGGTATTTCCCAATGGTATTTAGATTTTTTTGTAAATTCATTTTGAGTGGGCAGCAGACTTATAGTGGGTAACTGTTGGAATGTATTCATAATGGGTAAAGATTCCTATAATGACTTATAATTAACATTACATTAACTAGAGCTTCTGCTCCAGTGCTTGATACCCACCTCCACCATTTCAGATCCCTGAATTTCTTGAATATGGGAGAATTTATCGCTCTTGCAGATTAGTTTTCCTCCTTCCAGGTTAACGGTGACCTAAAGACACAGGACTTTGTTATTTTCACACATATAACAACACCACCACATACTATATAGTTTTCATGAGATTCCTCAAGATAGTAATTTATCACAGCTTTGATATAGAGGCAATACATGATTCAATTTACATATCAGTTATAGTTTTATTAAAGGGTTACTCTAAGCAGCATAATCCCTTCAATGATTTGAGTAGTCATGGTGCCTGGAGTTTGTATGTGCAGCATTTTGAATACATAGATTAACCCCTCTGCTGCTGGAAGGGGGGCCACCATCAAGGCTGATACTAGAATTCCGAGCTGAATAATGTCAATTCAATTGCACAGAATGACAGTCATTGGCTGAGAGCAGTCAGCTCATGCTTTTAGCCAATTAATGTTGACTACCACCACTTCTAGCTTCTAAAGCTCTGCTGAGGCTGAAAGCATGTTACTGGACCACCAGGGAGAAATGGTGGGGACCCAGGTAAGGGAGCAGACCATTGCTAAATAATTTGCCCCGTTACTGAGGAACTGGGCCTGGGTACTCCTGGCATATAACTACTACAGTGGGCAGAAGTTGTTATGATGCTTGGAGTAACCCTTTAACTCAAAACAAAAGATCTCCTTATAGGCTGATTTTCCTGCAAAAGCAAGCAGTTAATGCCAAAATAGATCATTGGAAAAACTCTGAAAAAGCTCTCTACCCTCTATTAATATCCTCATTAATTAAAATAATTATTCCAATTTAATAGGTTTAGTAAACTATTTCTAAGAAACTATTCCTATTCATAAGAAATAGAGTAAAGGAGTATGCGAATAATCACAAAAGCAAAACAGTGTTTATTGCATGATTTTCTCTCCTCACCTTTGGGAAACTATAGTGCTAAGAAAACAAATTCATTCAGGTAAACCTGGCATAATGGCTCCAGGCGACTCTGAGCGTTGCCGCAGATTACCATGGCAACGTTTTGATACTATGAGTATGAAGCTTGTGGAAGCCATTACACCAAGTCTCCAACTGACAAAAGGTGAGGTTAGAAGCTCTCTGTACTGGGGGCAATCTTAATTTTTGGTAGGACTTTGACTTGAAGAAAATCAGATTAATATTAAGAAGTGATTTCATGAACAGGTTATGGATACTCTGGCATGGAGGAGACAATACAATGAAGTAAGGAGAACAATTGAGATGAACTGAGAGGAAATGGAGACGACAAGGTCATTTAAGGTCAGTAAGGGAGTAGTTTAGCTAAAAGGGTCAATTCACTAAATGTAAACTGCGATAAAGAGATAACTGAAGATTTAGCCAAAACAAGCTGTATTGGGGAAAATTAGGAAAAATCAGCAAATCCTATACAATTGGGATAACTGACTCAACCCAAACAATTCAAAGCACTCCTGGTAGTATAAACACTATCACACAGCCATGTTGTACTTGGGCATAATACATAGAGAAATATTGTTACCTTAATTTTTTTCCCATCAGGTGTGGTAATTTCCGATTCTTTTCCAACAGTGAAAGTATTAGTGTTGGTTTGTTTAGGTGTCTTTGATGAGACAATGAAGTTGTCTCCATTTTGTTGAATTTCAATCACTGGATTGATATCTTTGGCCACCTTAACAATTTCTTCTGGCAACCCTGGAATTAGTGATGTTATATATAATTTATTATCTGATATAATTTTATTATCACAGTTGCAAATTACTGCATTCTTCTAAGACTGAGCCACACTTTCTATAATACAGACAATCACACAAACTCTGAAAACGTACTCTAGTATAGACATATCCTGTTGTCCTGTTAGCACTGTCACTTTACATGTTTTGTTTATTAATTTATCCTTTGTGTCTCTCTATTTCCCATTGCTTTTATTTATTTTTTAATGCATCTTATTTTTTTTTAGTTGTACATGAGGCTTAAAACTGTATGCCCTATGCTACTACCCAGACCTTAACATTTTCTCACAACTGTAAGCCATAGCATATGCATCAGGGGTGAATTTTTTTTCTCGCCAGAGCAACTAGGTTAACACTGAAAGAGGGTCCCTGGCCACCCACAGTACAACCCCCACTGAAGATATGGCAGAGATTATACACTTCCTTTTAGTCATACCAATTTATACCAGCAATTGTGATAGATTGAAAAAGGTCAGCTGGCACTCTCAGCCAATCACTGCCACCCATTAAAACTCAGGCTATTGCTTTCTCATTAGCTCAAGCAGCAAACAGGGGATAAAGAGAATCTCATAATGGTATTATGTGTTTATTATTGTTGTGGGTACCATTTGATATTGATCTAATTCTAAATAATTCATAATTTAGTACTAGTATTTGTTATTTTTTAAAATTTAATTTGGATACAATATTCTTTTTTAAGGTATTATCCCTGCTCAATCCCAATTGGATTTTGGTTTTGTCCTTCCAGAAATAGTAAAATGCAGTAATAATAATACTGACTAATTGCAAGTGAATTTCATTTTCACATTTTGTTCTCCCTCCATACAAATTAGTAAAGAAGGAAGATACTTACCCAGAGACCTCAGGAAATTGTCATAATTCTCTTGCACATAGACCTGCCAGGTTCCAGCGAATGACATGATGTCACTTGGTATCCAATAGGGCAGAGCTCAGGTCGCAGGAGAAGAGAGGAGTGATAGTATAGTATCTGTCCTGCGGCACTTTATACCTGTCTAGACACACCATCTTACACATTACAGATCATAATTATTAACGAAAGAGCCATCAATCATTAATGCATTGTTTGACAGGGATGTGGATGACCGACAGTTCAGTGTTCACCCCTCTCTACATTAGGTAATATGATGTAAGGTTATAGATGCTCTCTTTTGTAATACATTTAAACTCATTTTACAATCTGATCAGTCATTAGAATGTCTGTCTAGTACTTAATAAAAAAAGCATATATGACAGAAAAATGTGATAGGTCAAGTAGGAAATATGAAGAATGTCTTACTTTGCAAAGAGAATTTTAAATACTCACATCAGGAATGTAATAGCAATAAATGTATTTCTTACAGTGGGAGCACTTCCCTCCTGCCGGTAACAGTATGTAACGTGGTTGTGCAGAAAGTGCTCACTGAGGAACTGGGGTGGAGAATGAGACACATGGAGGAGCTTGGGGTAGAGAATGAGATACATGGAGGAGCTTGGAGGGGGAATGAGACACATAGAAGTTCTGGGTGGGGATGAGATGCATGGGGGGGGCAGGGTAATTTTTGCACCGGGCGTTCCTAGTTATGCCTTTGATTTCTTATCACCTATTCTAAAACCCTCTGAATGTCTTCTACTTTGAGTTTGTTCCATGCGGTTTTGAAGAATGGCAAGGCTATGATACATCTATAGTTCTTTCTAAGTTATTGTAAACAAACAGGAATTGCTCAGTCATCACTGATACACGTATGCCACCTAGCTCTGGCATTATCACAAAAAGGAGAGAGGTGATATGTAGTTGAGCATTTACTTTTTTTTATTATTATGCCCACTGCCATTACTGTGAGTTTTATTCTGTTCATTATAGTACATATAAATCCTTTAATTTGCAAACAATTTACACATGATATGCACAGGTGTAAAGAAAAAAACATATGGAATGCTTTACTTTAAGCAGACATTCAACCATATACAGCCAACATCTCAGTCCCACCTTACAGTGACATCTTTAAACAAGTCTGATGATGACATTGAAGCATTGATTGTGTGCTGTTGCACACATGTAAAAATTAAAAAAATTATCTTGTTCATTTTACAGTACTATAAGTATGCTCTTTCTCATGTGATATATTATCAGACTGGATTATGCGCAAGGCAACCTAACCTGGCAGACTGAAAACGGAGACCTTGTTACATAGATGACGACATGTATTAATGTAGTTTTTGATCATATTATGCCTTTTTACATGTTTATTAACCCCTTAAGGACACATGACATGTGTGACATGTCATGATTCCCTTTTATTCCAGAAGTTTGGTCCTTAAGGGGTTAAAGGGACACTCCAAGCGCCATAACTACTACAGCTATGGTCAGGGCAAGTCTAAGGCAGGCCAGGCAGATGATTTTGAGCGCCCCACAAGTGGGATGGAGCAAAAAACATTTAGCTATAAGGCAGAGTAGGTTTCTGCCTACTTTGCTGAAATGTGCAGTGCATATGAGAGATGTCACTCTGGTCTAAGTCTCACTACAAGAAGTGCAAGGGAGCTGAGCGGGCAACACACAAAGATCAGAGTAGCTCCCCAATGGAATGCAGTGGTTAATACCCACCAAAGGTGGTGAAAGGAAGGATAATCAGTGTACCAGCTTTAAAGTCATGGGTGACCAAGGTTCATTGATGCACATGGGCAGCAGGATGCACTATGGCAAGAAGACAGACTGGCTGAGGAAACCATGGGTCCTGGCATTCATGTGGATATTAATTTGACACTTACCAACTACCTAGAGATTGTTGCAGACCATGTACATCCCTTAATGGCAATGGTGTTCACTGATGGCATGGCCTCTTTCATCATGCTGCACTGCCAAAATAGTTCTGAATGGTTTGAGGAACAGGACAATCAGTTCAAGGTGCTGCCTTGGCCTCCAAATTCCCAGATGTCAATCCAATTGAACATCTTTGGGATGTGCTGGAACAACAAATCAGGTCCATGGGATCCACACCTCGCAACTTGCAGGTCTTGCAGGCCTTGCTATTATACTCTGTTTTTATCACTTTATTTATTTTATTGTATTTAAATAAATATAGATGTTATTCTCAAAATCCCAGGGCCATCCTGTTTTATTTTAAACATCTTCTGGACTCCAACCATCGAAGCCCGTATTTTCATAAATTTTCACGTATTTTACAGACTTTCAGCTGTTTGCAATTAACAAATCAAACAAAAGCAATTGCAAAAAAGCTCAACACAACTACTGCTATAAGTGATTTCCCCAAATTCAACCGAAAATTCTAATTATAATGACTTCTCCAGTCTCAAACTTTTTCATCCCCCTGAATTGAATCCCCTACTACAGCACAAATACGTGAAACAGGTGTTGTCTCAAGCACACCTGATGCAACTAATCAAGGACTTCATTAGTTGCACCAGGTGTGCTTGAGCTGGAACACTTGAAATACCTGAACTGGCTAGGGGTTTGTTTATTTTTACGTTTGACTGCATGCTAGAAATATGGCTAAGTCAAAGGAATGGTCCACAAAGTTAAGAGAAGAGATCATCACCCTTCACAAACAAAGAACTGGATACAAAATGATAGTGAAGAGACTGAACGTTCCTAGAAAAACTTTTGGAAGCATATTTTGCAAGTTTAAAGTTGAAGGCAGAGTGGTTATCCTACCTGGACGGGGCAGAAAAAGGAAGCTATTAGTGGCTGAAACCAGATTTCTGAGATGAATAATTTTGATTACAACTGTATATGTCATGGAGAAGACACTGTCCCACGTATATCCTAGAGTGGGGATCATACCACTTCACACTATTTAGGGGAGCCATTAAGGAGCCATTAAGGAGGCTCCATCCCATGTGAATGCGATTATATTAATTTATTTAATTTACCCATCTTATTCTGATCTACTACTCTATGTAGTGTATTATTCTGTTTTTATTTCATATGTTTGATCATCCACCTGGACCAAGAACAGAAATCCAGAAGATGGTGGTAAAAAATATATTCGGCTTTATTTGTAAGTAAAAGGTGAACATTCACCAATAAAATTAAAAACAGAGGTTGGTTCTACGTGTTTCGTCCAAATACGCTTGGACTTCCTCAGGAACCTAAAATCAATCTGTATAACAGTACCATGCAAAATGACTTACAAAAATAAAGCAGCCTAACCCTCCCACTCTCAAGTCCTCTTAAATTTAGCATTTCTGTTCTTAAAGGAGTATACACGGACCGAGGCGTGGGTTTACAGCCCCCCAATACCATCGGGGGGGCACCCTTTGAATACTTTTACATCTTCGATTCTGTGAGTGCAATGATTATTAGCGCACATATATAATTTATAGCAGTATCACACTATTTCTTTGTTTTGTGTTCTCTTTTAGATTATACAGCCGTTTCCCATGTTTTGTTGTTTCTATTCCTATTGATGTAAGATCACCATCTGGGAGGTGATCAGTGGGAGGCTGTCCTGTTTACTATTAGGATAAGTATATGTTGTACCTTATCACACTATCTACACATTTATTTTTGTGGTGATAGCAAAATTCTTAATGTCTATCCCCTTCTATATCCATGTCCCAGTGTTTTACTCTTCTTATCTCCCATTGCCTCTACCCTAAATTGCCCTATTGCTTGAATGTTCTTCTGCTTAATCTGCTAATCTCCTTCATTTGCATTCTATTCCCTGATATTTTCCATTTAGTTTCCTATTCCAGGTCACTTCCATTGCCCAACTCCTGGATTAGCTTCACTGCCCTACCTATTTCCTAGTGCCTTTTTTTAAAAACCTTTCCCAGTGTTTTACTCTTCTTTGCCCAAATCTGTTTCCCAAACTGTGCTTAAAGCAACACTATAGCATTTGGAACACAAACCTGTATTCTTAACGGTGTAGTGCCTTAGTCAATAGTTAGTTCTGAAGCCCCCCCAACTGCAATAAAAATAATTAAAATAAGGTTTTGCTTAACCGTTCTCGGGTGCGGCCTACTGCAGCGTCATCTGGCAGGCGTCACTCTCAATCTGATGGTCCAATCCATTGTTGTAGAGGAAGCGCCTCTTGTGGCTGTCAGAAAGACAGCCGCTAAAGGTGTGTTTAACCCAGCAATGTAAACATTGCAGTTTCTAAAAAAAACTGCAATGTTTTACATTGCAGGATTGAAATGACAGGTCCACTGCACCTAGACTACTTTATAGAGATTGAATGGTCTGGGTGCCTTTAGTTTTCCTTTAATTAAAAGTATTTCTATTCTCTTTTGCCAAGTGAAGATATTTATAAGTCTTACTGATTTATTGCATTTATTTTTAATTTAATCATGTTGCACAGCATTATATACATTGTAAGATATATTGTAAGATACACAACCTTTCAAGGCGTTTGATGTTAAAATGCAAAGTGAATTGGATGATTTTGAAAGTAGGATCATCACAGTGATGTCCACCTTTGGGGAACCGGCCGCATGAGTCACTTTAACCTTTTTCCCATGCTTACCCTCCCATTGTTCTTCTTGTTTTTTGTTTTTATGTTATGGGCATTAGACTGTGAAATGGATACGAACTGAACTGAAAAAAAATTATAATTGTGTAACTGTTGTTGTGATCTGTTTTCGGTCTTCTGCAACAAATTGTTAGCGAAACAAGATAGAGTGGGTGTATACATCTAATAGTGATACATACAAACTTGGTGTTGAATAACTGAGAAGGCCCAAAGTGTAGGTTTTTAAGAAGGAAGGTGGATGGAAAAGGTTCTCCCTGTGGAGACAGAGGATGAGGAAATACCTCCAAGAAAGAAGTTTTGAGAAAGGAACAAGACATTCCGCTTCTGAAGGGAAGAGACTTCTACTATGTTCAATTTGTTTCGTAGATCCCTGAGTAGAATAGAAATTAATATACTTAAAAAAAGGGCTTGTCCTTCTCTCCCACTACACACTTTGATATTTGTTTTACAACTTGTTGGACTGAAATAATTTCGTACAGTCACTGGTTTTTGCTAAGCACTTTAATCAATTATGAGATGCAGAGAGATCAGAATAATAAAATCGGAGTACAGAACTACTGGGGGTTGATGAAAGTGCGAGTTCATTAACCTTCAAAGAAGTATGTGCTTTTGAGGATATGAAGATTTGTAAAGAGAATCTCATGTTGAGGGTACTGCTGCATTAAGTTGTGATCCATCTTAGGTTTTGCTAAAAAATTATTGAGTAATTACAGGAGTTCTCTAGTAAGTTGAGTCTAGAAGTTCCATTGTGTCCACCTTTCACCCTCTGTCCAAAGTCCATAAATTAGTTTTTCCTCCTGTTGATAGACCTGTGGTGTCCGGTAATGGGATATATTTGATAGATTTATTATTATATTGGTGGGACAAGAATTGTAAGTGGGTTTCAATGGAAGTTTGCTCTATCTAATATGTTATCCAACATGACATGGTCAAAGAAGCAATTAAGTTCCATTTGAGTATACAGAATAATTAAAACATTTTATTTTGTAGTCTATTGAATACTTGTTGAATCATATTTATTTTAGGATTAACTGCAATTTCAATCTCTAAAGATGTGGATGGGTTGATATTTGCTGCCACTTCTATATGTGATGGTGGGAGTCCCATCTCTTTGGAGATCTTAAACCTTTTTATGCTATATTGATGACATGCTCTTTGTTTTTGATGTTCCTGATTCTGGTATACAAGATTTTTCTTAGCTATGTAAAAAAATAATTACTTCTGGCACTCACTCTGATGACTCATCCATGGGAAATAGCTTTTTTTGATTGTGACATTACATGTTGGCAGATATGATATGTTAAAATCTAGTCCATAAACCTCACTCACCCTCATTTATACTCTAGTTATGATTATCAGACTGTAGAGGAACACATTTCTCTGAAGAAACCACTAGTCAATGATATCATTACTGTAAATGTACTGAAAATGTCTGCTCACCCCATCCTTTCACACAGTACAAGAAATTTCAATGGGTCATATTCCTACAGTCAGGGATGGGGAAAGAGTTAATAGACTCTACCATTTCACTGTCTGCATTACATTAGGATTGCTAGCATACCAGCGTCTGAACAGAGAGACGTCAGTCACTCCGTTCCTATACTCGCTCGTCAGCAAAAGCAGCATCAGCTATGGCGTTACCACAGCAACCACAGCTGAAGTTGCTAAGCTTGGAGAGCTGTGGGATGTCTCTTCTGCTCTCCCTGTCAGTCCATTCTTCCACACAAAGTCTATGCTATAGAATTGATGGTAAGGTGGGAGAAAAACCTATTTTTACATAGATTTATCTCCTTGTGAATACATTTTCGAGCAAAACAAATTTGATTTATCTGAATCGATTCATCTGGAAAAAAAAATTGTTTCGGGTTGTAACGGATCGCCTGCCACCCCGACTGGGTACCTCCGTTGAAGGATGCTCCTAGCGCTTCCTGAGGACTCCAAGCACTCTGGCAGACACCACAATCACCGAACCGGAGAAACAAATAAATTCTCCCAAGCATATGAATGCTGTAGACAGTTGAATAGGAACCATACAAATAGGTTTACTCTCCTAGCAGTCAAACTGGAACAGCATACAATAAATCCTTCCCCCAATAATGAGACGACACTTCACTTTGAGGGTTAAAACAGGAACTCGGGTGCTGGCACACCCAGCCTGGTTTTTATTACAGTCTTTGCAAATCCAGGACCGCCCACAGGGAGGTATAAAACAACCAATCACATCACAGTTATATCCCACATATTCCCTCCCCTTATCCTGAGAGGAAACTCAATTACACATACAGTTAAAACATACTTTTTACCCAACTTTCATAACTCTAAAACTATACATCACATTCACATAAAATTACATATTCACAATCAATCCATTCAGGGGAACAACATATTAAAAAATGGCATGAATCAGACCAGGGGTTCAGAAGTTAGCACAAGTATCTTTTGGGGCCTGGCTGGCAGCATGGCTATCTGGCCCAAACTGGTTTCAGAGTCTTCTATCCTGGAGATAATTGAGAAGTAATGCAATTATCTCCAAGGACAGAGGAAAAACTCCATTAGCCACATGGCAGACAAAGTACAACAAAAGACATAAAAATACATACTGTTACATTTATCACATAGAACCTACACATTTACAATTTACCGAACACATAATAGCATATATAATATTGCAGACCGCCTGAATGCAATCTGCTACACAGTCTTAAAGGGACATTGTTCCTAAAAGTCATAATATGTCCAGGGATGGTTTTTTAAAGGGCCAGCAGCAGCACCATACAAATCCAATATGCCCAAATATTGTACTTGAAAGGCCAAATAACCCAGGGCCATAGTCATGAGGCAAGAGGCTGGCAATCAGGCTCCTCCAACAGCCAGGGGAAAATTTGGTGACAAAAGGCGTTTCGTCACACGGGTTATTTGAGATTTGTCCATGTGGCATTTCGGTTAAAAAAAAAAAATAATGTGGTCCTTGAAATCATTTTGGGAAAAATTACTGAGATGAACCCAAAAAGTGTGAGAATTGGCCAATGTACTGCAAAATACCAATCTTATGTATATATTTCCAGTACATTGATATGGGTGCATTTTCATGCCATTTGGTCCATAGATCAAGTGAGCAAAAGTTGAACGAATCGCAATTTATTCGAAACCGACTGCACAAATTTAGTATAAATAGATTAAAATGTTATTTATTACTTTAAATAGATAAATACATTTATGTACCATGACAGATGCCATTTTAAATCTAGTCACTGTGAGTGTTTTCAGTGTATGTGCAAACAGACTTTTCTATGTTTTGTTTTTCTCTACATATGTGGAAGATATATGCTTGGAGTGCCCAGACATTGAAAATCTGTAAAATGCCTATATTTAATCTTCTTTTGTAAGTCAACATTTGGACTGATATTTCTTTTTTTTTTTTTAACATTTCATAGGACATTAAAGTATGTTTTTATGCTTCTCTTTTTTCATAAGTATAAAGACTTTTGAATTTTCTTTTATTTCATTTTGAATTAATTAATTCACTAAGGAAAACAAAATAAGAGGTTTTCTTTTCTGCCTCTTCTTTTTCTCCCACACTTAAGGGTTTTTTAAGATCACTTTTTTCAAATACATTGCTGGGTATAAATTTTTTTCTATGCACTATTTTGTGTTTAAATTGTACAGATCTGCAAAACTCACACATTATGGATTAATGTCCAAAGCAAAGCATATCAAATATCTATACAATGGAAAATATAACTAGATTAATGTGTTAATATATAGCTCATTCTTTTATATTATATATTTTCATCAAACAGCTATTAAAGTCTATTAAAAAAAATCAGATTAAACATATCCTTTAGAAATATATCACTTTGGCTTTTGAGTTTTTTCCCAGGCCTTTTTAAGTTCCTCTGGTTCTTCTCCATGTTTGAAGACGCTCACAGTAACCTGTCCAACCTCAGAACCATATTTGTTCTTCACAGTAATACTATATCTCCCAGTGTCTTCAGCACATATCTTTTCAATGGTCATGGTTACCACTGTTCCTTTCACATCTAGCTTGTATCGATCTTTGAAGACCACCTTCTTATCATTCTTTACCCAGCAGATTTCAGGAGCTGGGTCTCCTGATATGTGACATGTTAAACATAATGTCTGTTAAGATAAACAGAAAACGTATCAGTTTTCAGGAAAGCGACAATCTAATTTATGTTTACTACTAGTTGTTCATCCTGAATATTAAATTCACCAGATATTTCCTTTGACACAATTCCCATTATACCTTGGCACAGACATACCAAATTATGAATTGCTCTTTTTAGAGTATATAAATAATAATAATAATAATCAATAATAGTAAGCCAATAGTGCTGTTATGTGCAAATCAATATTGTCTGGAATTGTCAGTATAGAAAAGACTGTGGATATATATATACTAAATATAGTATATATTAAATATATGAAATAATTATAATTCAAAACAGGTACAGGGGATATATGTTTTCCTAACATTAAATGTCAGCCAAACAACTAAAAATCACAACCCAAAATGCATAATCAAAAGCATTGGACAGTATAGATAAAACACAAAAATAGCATTTTGCTCCATCTATGATTCACTTACTGAAAGAATAACATTGAATAATTTTTCATTATTATTTAAAATAAAAGCTTGCATTATACATATATATACAGTATATATCCTTTCACTTAATACAGTTGCAAGAAAAAGTATGTGAACCCTTTGGAATGATATGGATTTCTGCACAAATTGGTCATAAAATGTGATCTGATCATCATCTAAGTCACAACAATAGACAATCACAGTCTGCTTAAACTAATAACACACAAAGAATGAAATGTTGCCATGTTTTTATTGAACACACCATGTAAACATTCACAGTGCAGGTGGAAAAAGTATGTGAACCCTTGGATTTAATAACTGGTTGGACCTCCTTTGGCAGCAATAACTTCAACCAAACGTTTCCTGTAGTTGCAGATCAGATGTGCACAATGGTCAGGAGTAATTCTTGACCATTCCTCTTTACAGAACTGTTTCAGTTCAGCAATATTCTTGGGATGTCTGGTGTGAATCGCTTTCTTGAGGTCATGCCACAGCATCTCAATCGGGTTGAGGTCAGGACTCTGACTGAGCCACTTCAGAAGGCATATTTTCTTCTGTTTAAGCCATTCTGTTGTTGATTTACTTCTATGCTTTGGGTCATTGTCCTGTTGCAACATCCATCTTCTGTTGAGCTTCAGCTGGTAGACAGGTGGCCTTAAGTTCTCCTGCAAAATGTCTTGATAAACTTGGGAATTCATTTTTCCTTCGATGATAGCAATCCGTCCAGGCCCTGACGCAGCAAAGCAGCCCCAAACCATGATGCCCCCACCAGCATACTTCACAGTTGGGATGAGGTTTTGATGTTGGTGTGCTGTGCCTTTTTTTCACCACACATAGTGTTGTATGTTTCTTCCAAACAACTCAACTTTGGTTTCATCTGTCCACAGAATATTTTGCCAGTACTGCTGTGGAACATCCAGGTGCTCTTGTGCAAACTGTAAACGTGCAGCAATGTTTTGTCTGGACAGCAGTGGCTTCCTCTGTGGTATCCTCCCATTAAATTTATTCTTGTTTAGTGTTTTACATATTGTAGATTCGCTAACAGGGATGTTAGCATTTGCCAGTGACTATTGTAAGTCTTTAGCTGACACTCTAGGATTCTTCTTCACCTCATTGAGCAGTCTGCGCTGTGCTCTTGCAGTCATCTTTACAGGACGGCCACTCCTATGGAGAGTAGCAGCAGTGCTGAACTTTCTCCATTTATAGACAATTTGTCTTACACAGCAAGGCTTTTGGAGATACTTGTATAACCCTTTCCAGCTTTATGCAAGTCAACAATTCTTAATCGTAGGTCTTCAGAGAGCTCTTTTGTGCGAGGCATCATTCACATCAGGCAATGCTTCTTGTGAAAAGCAAACCCAGAACTAGTGTGTGTTTTTTATAGGGCAGGGCAGCTGTAACCAACACCTCCAATCTCATCTCATTGATTGGACTCCAGTTGACTGACATCTCACTCCAATTAGCTCTTGGAGATGTCATTAGTCTCGGGGCTCACATACTTTTTCCACCTGCAATGTGAATGTTTACATGGTGTGTTCAATAAAAACATGGCAACATTTCATTCTTTGTGTGTTATTAGTTCAAGCAGACTGTGATTGTCTATTGATGTGATTTAGATGATGATCAGATCACATTTTATGACCAATTTGTCTAGAAATCCATATCATTCCAAAGGGTTCACATACTTTTTCTTGCAACTGTATCTTGTTTACACTTGCACAATTGCAGGTCACCATCCTATGATCAGAAACACTTTTTATCCAACCTAACACCATGCAGGTAATTGGAAGCTCATGCACATTCATTTGTAGATGTTCAAAGTGTTCATGGTTCTGGCAGATAAACATGTTTTCTCACAAAAGAGATCTTAATGGTGGCCTCCCTATGGAGCAATGGTGAATCAGGAAATGCACTCTCTTTACATCTATATTTAGAATAGCAGAATATATAGAATGGACAGTAGAAATAATCTCTAAAGTAAGTCCACATATCCAGTGCTTATAGCAACCAGCTCAAATCATCACAACTAGTCACCCATATAGTAAGAAGCTGTACCTTTTCTGTGGAACTCCCTTCCCTTCTCCATTATACTTTCACCCAGTGTCCACTCCTTAAAACAATCTTTGAAAACACACTTCTTCAGGAAAGCATATCATCTAAACTGTTAGTGGGTTTTCATCCCCCACAACTCCTCTCCTGCAACTGTCAAAAATAACCTACTAAGACCGTATCTTCAGACGGATACAGGGCCGGACTGGGGATACGAAGCAGCCATGGAAAAAAAATCTATGCCAGCCCCATAAGTCGTTGTGCTATGTAGGGTGTTATATATATATATATATATATATATATAGATAGGCAATTGAAATAGTTGGCTGCACTCTCGGATTTCCTTTAAATGTAACTTTTATTGAAATATTTAAGAGAAGATCAACGTTTCAGTCCCTCTAGTGGACTTGCATCAGGATCATGACGAAAGTCCACAAGAGGCACTGAAACATTGATCTTCTCTTAAATATTTCAGTAAAAGTTACGTTTTAAGGAAATCTGAGAGTGCAGCCAACTATTTCAATTGCCTGGATACTGGAGCTCTGGTGATCAATAGTATATATATATATATATATATATATATATAAATATTATTGATACATTTCTTCTTCTCATTCAAAATATTAGTTATTTTAGGGTAATTAAATTATACAGTAAAGGATACTCACACAAAGACACAGACAATCTTACTGATGCACACAAATAGGCTCATTGACAGACAATCTTAATGACACACACAAACAAGGTTACTGGCACAAACAAATTTAGTACAGAAACGCTGACACACACACAAGCTTACTACAGACAAGCTCACTGTCACACACACACGCTCACTACAGACAAGCTCACTGATGCGCACACACTCTCCCTACAGACAAGCCCATTGACACACACATGCTCCCTACAGAACAGCTCTCTAACACACAGATTCACTACAGACAAGCTTACTGACACACACATGCTCACTGACACACACGCTCACTACAGACAAGCTCACTGACACACACGCTCATTACAGACAAGAGCTCACTAACACACATACAATCTCACTCACTAGCAGGCACATACACACACACACACAAACTTTTTTTTATGATCCCGGCCGGCCATGTGTGAGCTGTTCCGGCCGCCTGGCTCCCCCTGCTCCCATGGGGCTCTGTGCGGCCGCACAGCTCACACATAGCCAGCCGGGATCACAGGAGCTGTCAGCCCAATGATCAGGGCTGTCAGACCGGCCCCAGGAGCCGCGGCCCACCGGGAAATTTCCCGGTATCCCGGTGGGCCAGTCCGGCCCTGGACGGATATTGATACTCTAGAAAGAGCTCAGAGAAGGGCTACTAAGCTGGTTCATGGATTGCAGGATAAAACTTACCAGGAAAGGTTAAATGATCTTAA
This sequence comes from Pelobates cultripes, assembly GCA_933207985.1. NCBI lineage: Eukaryota > Metazoa > Chordata > Amphibia > Anura > Pelobatidae > Pelobates > Pelobates cultripes. The sequence goes on along the minus strand of OW240912.1, from coordinate 213,261,975 downwards.
CATGTATAGCTTGGAGCAAAGACGAGACAGGGGGGATATGATAGAAACATTTAAATACATAAAGGGAATCAACACAGTAAAGGAGGAGACTATATTTAAAAGAAGAAAAACTAAAACAACAAGAGGACATAGTCTTAAATTAGAGGGACAAAGGTTTAAAAATAATATCAGGAAGTATTGCTTTACTGAGAGGGTAGTGGATGCATGGAATAGCCTGTGGTTAACACAGTACAGGAGTTTAAGCATACATGGGATAGGCATAAGGCTATCCTAGACTTAAAATAAGGCCAGGTACTAATTAAAAGTATGTCAAAATATTGGGCAGACTAGTTGGGCCGAATGGTTCTAATCTGCTGTCACATTCTATGTTTCTATGTTCTATGTTAAGTTGTGTTCTATGTTCAGTGATTTCTTTTCTAGCAACCTATTTCATTATCCCCACTTATACCCTTTGTGTCACTATACCCAACTCCCTCTAGCATGTAAGCTTATTGAGCAGGGTCCTCAGCCACTCTGTTCCTGTGCGTCCATTTATCTGGTTACAATTACGTGTCTGTTGGTCCATCCATTGTACAGTGCTATGGAATTTGCTGGCGCCATATAAATAAAATAATAATAATAACAGTCAGTTGTAGATTTACCTTGTCTACCATTATTGTTGCTAGATCAGGAAGCCCCCGTACTACTTTAGCACGATCTGTAGACAAATACAAAGAAAATGTACTCAAAAATAAAAAGTGTTCTTAGGAATATGAGCTTAATAAAAAAAAAAACATTTTTATAAAGTGTTTTTTTTGTGTTATTAAAGATGGTAAAGGAAAGAAGCCTGTCGATATCAGTACATCAAGGCTGATCCCTGGAATAGATAGGGCCCAATGGCAATATATTTTTCAGCAGGTTAACAGACGCTCAGGATAGATAGAAGACAGATATATAAGCAATCCCAACATGTTTAGCATATTGCACTTACTTTTCTCTACTATAGCAGTTTCTCTGCAAAAAAGGAATACATAACCATAAATAATATTATAGCACATGTATAAAACATAAATGCATATTTAGAGGAGCAACTGAAACTCTAATTTCCCAGGGTTACTGAAACTATAATTTCCCAGGGTTACTACAACTTTTTAACACAGTTGTCTTTAACATGGCATTGCTAATAGGTTCCATCCCTGAAACAAACAAATTTAGTTCAAACTTCCCTGTAATCCAGGGACTGATCTGCCTCCTCCATTTGGCGTCAACAGGGGCCTTGTGCAGTCCAATCACAGGCTTCAGTCCAATCATAGAGAAACCTGTGATTGGATAATTTTGCAGGCTTGGAGCGCATGCGCTCTGAGGGTAGGGAGGGGAAAAAGGGATCTTGGGAGATATTTTTTTATTAAATAAAAAAAAAAAGCAAAACAAAACGCAAGCTATAGAGGGAGGCAGTAGGGAGCTCACAAGGGATAGAGGAAAAAGTAAAATTGAAGGCGCAAGTTTTCAGCAGGGGAGTAGATGATTATGTATGAATAAAATTGATATTTGCCAGTCTGAAACAGAGCTCCGGGCTGCCTAGTCCCCGTAACACAAGCGCAAATATCACTGGATGTGCAGTGTTTCAAGCAGATCACCGAAGTGGTCATGGGGGTTAAAGTAACCTTCAAAAATATGTCTACACAACCCTTATATTTAAAAAATATGTTTTGTGAGGTCTGAAAAATAAACCAGATTTATATTTTGCCTCCATATTATGAGGTCAGTTTAAAAAATAAAATTGGGTAACATAAGGTTCTCAAAAGTTCTAGGTGGATTTCAATATTTTATTCAATAATATAATTTCCATAGAATTGATGGTTATCCCTTAAACACTGTTATCTAACACCTACCGCACTCTTAGAATGACAAAACTCCATATTTTGTAGTATATGGCAATGATATAAAGTGGTCTTCTCATTTAGCTTTAAACTAATATGTTTACCTTTCACTACTCTACACAGTATCAGTGAGAACATGGACTTTTCTATTACTAAAAATTATCAAGAAAATTTACCAAATGGATATACGTAATATATCCCAAGACAGGAATTGTTAGTAGAGCTGTCATTATCCAAGTATAAGGGAGAAGGATGGATGTTCTGTATTTTTTTTTACATAAAAAGAACATGACAATTTGATATTATGTTTGATTGTTGGATATAGGACTGTGACCCTTAGTCATTTTTTTGCATGCTAAAACATTGAAACATGAAAACATAGGGCACAGAAATGCCACAAAATTATCCACGGATTGATTTACTTGTTTGCAACCAGGCTAGAGTACAATATGAAATCTAATACAAAAGTTGATAGAATTTGTGAAAACACGTCTGCACAAGCCAAAAGAATAGGTTTATAGTCTGGAGACTTTGCTTAAAGGGATTCTATAGTAACAGGAAAACAAGGCAGTTTTCCTAGCATTATAGGTTCCTACAGTGCCCCCCTCTCTCGTGCCCCCCCCCCTCCTGCTGCTCTAAAGGGTTAAAACTAGAGGGGGAGGTAACCCTGAGAGTTAATTATTGCAGTTTCTCAGAAACTGCAATAATTACCACTGTAGGGTTAAGGGACATGGGATAGTGCCCATAGTGTCCCTTCAAATGGGGATACCAGAAGTAAAAGATGCAAACAAACTCAAAAAGGACATAAATCCAACAAACCTGTAAAGGGTAGTTCCAAAGATTGGAAATTTCCCAATACTAAAATGTTTTTATCCTTTAAAATAAAAACTACTAATACCATACATACAGGACATAGAAAAATAGACCTTTTAGTGAAGAAAGTAAACACTAACAATATCCCAACAGAAAGTGTTTAGTCATAAGTAGGTGATCAAACAATGATCGTTACGATATCTGCAATATATAAAAATCCTATACTCATTAGTAGCTGGGGGTATTATAAGTTATATATATATAAGTTATCAAAAAGTCAATAGATGCATGGCAGGACAGAAATTATATTTCAATAATGCTATGTGACTGGTGTAAATCCTCATTCTGACCCTTAGAATATTTAGTATATCTTCCATCATCTTCCACTCTGGAAGTTTTTTTGTCTCGTTCTTATTCACTGTTGGCTCTCCAGTTGCCTTTATAATCAAGGAATTTAACGGCTGATCAAACTACCTACATTCTTCCATTTAGACCATGTCTTGTCCATTTGCTACTGTGTTTCCCCGCGTGGTAATTTATCACATTGCATTCTTACAACACTGACAGCCTTAGTGAAATGTGCTCTTTTTAAATAAATAATACATTTTATTGATACACACTGTTAATTTGTTATCAAGTGTGAGTTTCAATGTTGTTATGTGGCCGATACCAAGTTGATACTGTTGATACCTGTAATGATTTAAGCAGTTCAGCATCAAACATAATGGAAAAACCACCAAACGTTCATTTTGGGATATTATTTGTGTTCAGTTCTTCACTAAAGGATATATTTATTTCTGTATCTACATTTTTTTTTACCTGTGTCTTGTATGTATGGTATTTGTAGTTATTTTTTTTTTATATTTTAAGAATGCCAATAAAGAATATATATATATTTTTTTAATATTATGTAATTTCCATGTTTTAGAACTACCCTTTATGGGCTTGTTTCACATGCCCATTTTAACGTATAACATGATGCACATCCAACACATCCAATCCATTAATTAAAACATATAACATAAAAGCTTACTTGAATTTTTGATGTTCAGCAAGTGCATCATCAAATGCTGTAAATTCAAAGAAGAAACACATCATTAAAAACAGACATAATAAAAGATATGCATAAGTCAGTAGTACAAAATCTAGAACTGTTTACTTTGCATTAAAATGTGTTACAATGCCCAACATCTTCTGGTGGATAGATTGGAGTGCAAGGAATACGTTCAAGAGACAGTGGGAGGAACAACTAGGTTGCACTTTCACTGGTGTCCAGTGGGATAAGGTTCTGATTCTGCAACATAAAAGCTCAGTATGTTCTAAAGTAAACTAAAAAATGTTTTCCTTTTGGCACAGAACACCAAAATTGCTAAACAGGATATTTCCAACTGCCCCGTCCACTTGCTGGAGAGGTCAGGAGGATGAGGGTTCTGTTAAGCATATCTAGTGGGATTGTTCCAAATAGCCCCATGATGGGAAACGGTGAAGTGTACAATTACCAAAATACTGGGTGCCGCTTTGCCTTTTGGTACAGAACATGTACTTTTGCATAAGACTCCTATGCCAATTTCCAGGTATAAAAAAAAAAAATCAATTTTGAGGCATTTCCTTAATGCCACTAAGTTGCTGCTACCCACCCTCTGGAAGCAGATGGAAGCTCTGACTAAGGAGCAATGGCTTAGTAGGGTAGAGGAGATTCAAGCTGTAGAAGCAATACAGGCATTTATACTAGGGAACAGGACTAAACATATAGAACTATGGTACCCTTGGATTGAGTATATGGCGTGGCGGGATGGTAAGAGTTCAGACACTCACGGGATTTAGGGTGTGAGTTGATGCGGGGACGGGGCTGTTGTACTTTGCTGCTTTTCTCTACATTTTACTTCTTTGCTTCTTACGTATTATCCATCTATATCCTAATAAACTTTCTATATCTTTTTTTTTTATTTATACATTGTTTATTAAAGGATTTTCAATTTTTACAAACATACTTTGTCATTGTTTCGATCTTTATACAAAACGTGTTCAATATTCCTTTGTATAATGCTAATTTACATTTACTACAGATTTGTGCTGTTTATTTGCTGCATCACATTTAAAGAGAAAACAAAGACATTAGCACAAAATACAAACAATTCTTAACATAAAATTTAACATATTGTTAAATTCATGCATACTAATCATTCATACTTCCATACTGGGTGAACTCTGAGGAGGGGAGAGGTCTAATAAATTCTATATCTATCTATGTGGTATGTAAAAATGATATATTGTCCGAGTTTTTAAAATCATTTTTCATATTTTTCTACCGTATCATTAAATGTATAGAAGCTACGTTCCATACTATATTGATATAATATTTGATTCCACATAGACTGCCAATCTAGTCCCGAAGATTTCTAATTACGTGCTATTACTATTTTAGCTGCAAAGAAAATGTGAGTCATTAACGATTCTTGAGATTTACTACAAGAGGTAAACCCTATATTCCATAGGAACGTATATGGGGTAAATTGATCATTATTAAATAGCACTTTCAGGCATCTTTTAATTTGTGATTTAATATAGTCTAATTTAGTACAAAGCCACCAAATATGTAAGAGATTTCCTTTTTCCGATTGGCATCTCCAAAAGATTTCAGAGTTAACTTTAGATATTTTTTTTTTTAATCTCATAGATACCACCTATATATAAGCTTATAATGCATTTCCAACAAGGATATACAATGAATATGACAAGATACTCTTTTAGTACCCAAGATCCATTCCTCTATAGAAAATTGTGTTAGTAATTTAAATTCCCATTTACATAAAGGAAAGGGTTTATTTCTTTCATGTGTATCTAATTGATTATTATTAGTGAAAAACTATTTTAGGTAGAATTTTTTTATTTTGAGAAGAAACATATTTAAATAAATCATCAATACAGTGACTTGATACGTACTCTTTAGTAAACATATAACTTTTGATTCGCAAATATGAAAAGATTACTTTATTCGGTAAGGTAAATTTCTTTTGAAGTTGTTGGAAAAGCATAATTTCCCCATTAAGCAAAACATCTTTGATTTTTAGAATTCTTCTTGTTGTCCATGGGACCTAATTTAAGTCTTCAATGTCATATGAGAGAATATCAATTGGTGTTTTGTATGACAGCTTATCAAATAAACTGCATTTTGTTAACATTTAAGAATGGTATTTTTTTAATATCTTTTACATTTGGGTTCATAGAAGGTGTAGTTTTGAAATGTGAAAATCTAGATCAAAATAGTTTAGAAATACAGTGAGGTTTAATGTCTATACTTTCAAAATAAAACCAATCTGAGGTTTGTAAAATAGAATTTGAACTTGAGGTAGAGTGAGTAAACATAGCTGCTTTGTGTAAAGGATATATATCAGGAAATGATAAACCTACATCTTTCTTATGTTTAATTAGACAATTATATGCTATCCTTTGTTTTTTTGTCCTTCTAGAATCTAGATGTAGTCTTTAAATCATTTGGGAAATGTGTGTAATATCTTATGATCAACTTTTATGGGGATGGTTCTAAATAAATGTGATCTTTGGTAAAACATAAGGACTGATTACATTATGCGCCCTAGCCACAATATCTCCAATCCTTTTCTGGAGGAAAGATTTGATGAAAGGTCCTTCAACATTTGTGTATAATTAAGTTCAACCATATCAATCAAATTTAATGAAATATTGATTACAAAGTAATCTATATTTTTTTTTAACCAATCAAATTGAAATTTAGTTTTTAAAAGAGCCAAGTCTTCTCTGGAGAGAAAACCGGTTAATATTTGAGATTTTTGAAAATTGATTTTGTAGTTGGAGAACTTATCAAATATGTTATTTAAAGTAAGTATTTATCCTACTGACTCTATTGGATTTGACATAGTCATAAAAATGTAATCTGAATATAGTGTTATTTTACAGGTGCGGTTACCAATTTGAATTCCTTGAATTTCCTCATGCTGTCTAATCATACTGGCTAACGGTTCGATAGAAAGGATATAAACTAAGGGTGCCAAGGGGCCATAGCCGGATTAACATAAGGTCTGATGCAATCGGCCCATTGATTTAAAAAAACAAAGAAAACATTTTTTTTTACTCTTAGGGTTGCCAGGTATTTCTCTGGTATTTCTTAGGGTTGCCAGGTATTTGTCAGAAGTATTTATCAGGTATTTGAGGCTGCCCAGCCGGTGCCGGTATTGTAGTAATACCGGCAATAAAAATGTCAGTCTCAGTATAAACAGAGATTATTCTGCAATACCAGCGTCAGCCAGTAGGGGCCTGCTCTACTCACTGATCTGCTCTGCACAGAGAGTCCAGACAGCAGCTCTGAGCCTGCAGACATAGTCAACAGCTCAGGTAAGTGTGGGATGTGAGGAAAGGCTGCAGGGAGACATGGGGACGCAGGCACTAGGGGACACTTGGAGATACTAGGGGACACTGAGACACATGGGGACACTGTGAGACTTGGGGACACTGAGACACCAGGGGACACTGGGAGACATAGGGACACTTGGTGACACTGAGACACTAGGGGGCACTTGGAGACCTGAAGACACTGAGATACTAGGGGACGGTGAGAGACTTGGGGATGGTGAGAGACTTGGGGACACTAAGACATTAGGACACTAAGAGACATGGGGACACAAACACTAAGGGAACATGGGGACCCTAAGACAGTAGGGACACAGTGGCACCTAGTCTCTCAGTGTCCCCATGTCTCCCAGCCAGTGTCCCCATGTCTCTCAGTATCCCTGGTGTCTCTCAGTGTCCCTAGTATCTATGTCCCTAGTCTCTCAGTGTCCCCTAGTGACTCAGTGTCCCCTAGTTACTCAGTGTTCCCATGTCTCAGTGTCCCAATGTTTCACAGCGTCCCAATGTCTCTAAGTGTCCCCTAGTGTCATGGGGACACTGGAAGACATGGAGACACAGACTCTATGGGACACTGGGAGACATGGGGATTCAAACACTAGGGGATACTGGGCGACATGGGGACACAGACACTAGGGGACACTGAGAGACATAGGGACACTGTGCGACTTTGAGACCTACGAGTTATGGGGCACTCCCAGTGTCCTCATATATCCCAGCCAGTGTCCCTAGTATCTCAGTGACCCATGTGTCCCTGGTATCTCTCAGTGTCTGTAGTGTGCCAGTGTCTCTAGTGTCTCAGTGTTTCCTAGTCTCCTGAAGTCCACTAGTCTCCCAGTGTCTCAGTGTTCCAATGTCTCCCAGTGTCCCCATGTCTCCCAGTTTTATCCCATTGGACACCGCAACGTTTCGACCTGTACCCAGGTCTTTATCAAGTCTCACAGTGTCTCAGTGCCCCATATCTCCGAGTGTCCCTGGTGTCTCTCAGTGTCCGTAGTGTCTGAGTGTCCTTAGTGTCTCAGTGTCCCCTAGTCTCACAGTGTCCCCATGTCTCACAGTGCCCCCAAGTGTCCCCTAGTATAAAAGAAACAAATCTCAGGCACTCACTGTGATAGATTTAAGCAGGTTTATTGGACACCACAATGTTTTGACCTGTACCCAGGTGTGTATCAAGTCTCCAGTGTCCCTAATATCTCAGTGTCCCCATGTGTCCCTGGTATCTCTCAGTGTCAGTAGTGTGCCAGTGTCCCTAGTGTCTCAGTGTTTCCTAGTCTCCTAAAGTCCACTAGTCTCCCAGTATCTCAGTGTTCCAATATCTCTCAGTGTCCCCATGTCTCCCAGTTTTATCCCATTGGACACCGCAATGTTTTGACCTGTACCCAGGTGTGTATCAAGTCTTCAGTGTCCCCTATATATCACAGTGTCCCCTATGTATCACAGTGTCTCAGTGCTCCATGTCTCCCAGTGTCCCCTCATGTCTCAAAGTCACCCAGTGTCCCCAGGTGTCTGTGTCCCCAGGTCTCCCAGTGTTCCCTAGTATCTTAGTGTCCCCATGTATCCCAGTGTCCCAATGTCTCTCAATGTCCCCTAGTGTCCTAGTGGCATGGGGACACTGGGAGACATGGGGACACAGACATGCCCCCTTTTTAGGTATGTTCGCTCCTTTCGGCAGTTCAGGTTATGTGATTTGCATCAGTGGCCCACCCCTTTACCTTGTCCATAGACTTCCTGCTTTACTGGACACTGCTGTTATTGATTTACTTGAAAGATGAAAGCATGAAATTAGCATAGGGTATATGTTTTCTCATAGCTGCATCCAGCACCATCTCCATCAGATACATGACGCTTGGAAGGTAGGACTGTTTTAGTGATTTTGTAATTAGGCCCATCATAATTGTTAGCACCAGGCCCACTGGGATCTTAATCTGGCTCTGCAAAGGGCAATCCTGACGTGTGCCATTGGTAATGGCAAACCAATTTGACCCAAACAGTAAGCCTATTACTTTTGCCATCGGATTAGTTTACAGAGACATTATATTATTCTTAATAAAGCCAACCAAACCAAATTTCTCTAAGACCAGCTCTAAATATTTCCAACTTACTCTATTATATGCCTTTTTAGCATCAAGTGCTAAAAAGGCAAACCCTGTTTTCTTTATATTTGTATTATGTATTACATTTATAATTTTACAGGTATTATAAACTGGGTTTCTATTCATAACAAACCCTGATTGGTTTCTATGAATAATTTAAGGAATTACTACTTTAATTCGATTGGCTATGATTTTTTATCATTAATTAGTGACATTGGTCTATAATTAGTTGTTAATGTAGGATCTTTCCCTAGTTTTAGGATTGGAGATATAGTTGCCTGTAGCATTTAATCCGGAATGCCTTTAATTGGAAAGTCTTGATACGCCCTAGACAGAAGTTGTATCAGGACCTCTTTAAATTTAATATAAAATATTGCTAAGAAACCATCTGGTCCAGGAGAATATGATGACTTTAATTTGCCTTTAACTTTTCCAATTTCTATCTCCAAAATAGGTGTATTCAGATTGTGACAAAACCTCTATTTTGCCTTCCCCAGAACCATTCTCTTCCTCAGTTCGAGAATCCGTTTAAACTTAGTTTTTCGTGTTACTAAAGTTGCCAATAATTGACTTCCATGGAAATCTCGAACCCCTGAACTGATCTGGGTGATATTTGGATATGTTGGTCACCCAGATCAGGGCTATCAGGGGATGTAACTTTTTGTGGGGTTTTCATGTATTTTTTAACAAAAAAAAACATAGAATTTACAAATACCCCAAAAGTACCTACTTTTGGGATATTTGTAAATTGTATGTTTTTGTGCCTGGAGATAATTGAGTTTCTACAGTTCCTGACTCAATTATCTACCAGGCACAGGGGAAGGGATTACCCTGTTTTGTGTGGCAGTGTCATGGGCATGTTTTCTGTGTCCTTGTACTGCATAAAAGCAGGGCATTGAGACTGGATTAAAGAGATTATCTTACCCCTTCATGAAATCTAGGCTCATGTTTGGGGGTTTGGGAGCTAGATTCACACTTATAATCACTACGGTGCTTGGTACTTGGGAGTTTCTTCACGGATGTACTCAGCTGGAGTACTGGGATCCTTTACACTGGTAGCAAGCGGCAGGATTCGTCTCCCGAATGGATGTCCCGAACCGAAAGGAAGGTGAATGGCTCAGTATTATGAACAACTTAAGTGAACAACACTAAAGGATTTACTGAAAGCTCGATGCAGACTAGCAAGTAACAAAACAAAAGCCACATTAATCGCCAAATTGATACAGAGTGATAGAGCCAGTAACATGGAAATGGAGCACCTGGAGAAAACAGAATTTCAAAAGGATGTGAGATGGAGGCTCAGTATTTTGGGGTCTAATCCATCACAGGACATTATCATGCAGGTTATGGCGCAAGCAGTGGAGGCACAGAGAACTCAGCATTCAAGAGCAGGATTGCTGCAAGGGGATTTCCTAGCTTCCCCAGGATTTACAAATAGACATCCTCGAAAGGTGAACTATGCTGACTTCAAAGCATTCACTGACGGCTAGATGGATATTGACAGTTACTTGCAAGACTTTAAGCATCAGTGTGCTTTGGAGGGGCTGGAAAAAACTAAGTGGGCTGCGTTCCCACAGCAAACTCTCCAGCCAAGCAGCCGAGGCTTACAGAGCGGTGCCTGATGAGGAGATACAGGATTATGAGAAGGTAAAAGAGCTATTGTTGGCCAGATATGTGGTCACACCAGAGCATACTGGAGAAAATTTTGGGGCATCAGAAAAGGAGGAAGAGACTCCTATGCTGAATGAGCATTCCGCATGCACCGTGCTGCATGAAACTGGATGCAGAGATGCCAGGCAATGCCCTGCAATTACTACTGTTGGAGCAATTTTATTTATAAAAGATTTATTTATAAAAAAATTTACCAGGAAAGATACATTGAGATTTCTCTCGTTTTCAAGTATGTCCTGGGACAATTATTTGATTATACCCCACCAGAAGTCAGAGATTGGGTCCGAGACCATGAGCCCCGGACCGTGGAGGATGTCGCCAGATTGGCCGACGAATATCAGTAGGGCAGACGGGCAGACAGCAGCAGAGCACCACTGGGGCATCGTCCTTCTACCTACACTTCATCCCCCACGCTACCGCATTGAGCTCCACCAACTAACCCCCAATCTGCAACAAACATATATCGGAAACCAGCACAGATGTGTTACGGGTGCAACACAGTGGGGCACATCAAAACTAATTGCTCACAACACATCCAGGACAAATAGGTGCGACAACCAGCACCACTGACAAAAACGGCAGCTCATTGCATCCAGGAGGACTATATAAGAGAACAGCAGGGGATAAGTAGTTATACCTCTAAGTCCAACCCAACCAAACACTGGAATAATTCTCCAGGCAAAATAGGGGTTTTGTCACACAGATTACATAGCATTTCTGCAGTAATCCTAGGGATTTTGATATCATCCAGAAACTTCTTTAGTTCATTATTGGATATTTTATATACTTTCAAATGATATAGTTTCTTATAATAATTAGCAAATGTTTCGGCTATATCATTCAGGGAATATAGTGTTTTATTTTTCACTATAAGTTTTTGAATTATTTTGTGATTTTTCTAATTTTTTTAAATTTATTAGATATACTTTCCCTACTTTATTGTCATTGTGGTAACACATTTGTTTTAGACGAATTATAGCTTTTTGTACCTGTAACATCACTAGTTTGTTTATTTTATTTTTTAATAATCTCTATAGTTTTAGTTCTTTCCTGACATATGGCTATCATGTTTACTCTCTAATTTTTTGCTAATTCTATATAACTTTCTATATCTTAATGAACTATCTTAATGGCCTTTTGTGTTACTTGCTTACTTTCTCTTAAAAAAATAAAAAACTACAGTACTATTGATTGATGTTTGACATGATTGATAGAATGGAAATTCCTCTTATTCGATACATTGTAAAGAATTATCCAAGCTTGTTACCCGACTTGGCAAGATGGGAGTTGTGGTCTGGCTCAATGGTGCTTCACCCTCTGGATGGGAAGACCCCTGCACTGGCTTTCCTTCAAACGGGATGGGTCTCTCACTATGGTATATTTGTAATGATACACCTAGAGTATGTAAAAAGGGTCGGGCAACTATATGCTTTCATAAGATAATCATAGGGTAGGGTTTACTTGCTTTGCTTACCATTCTATATGGTTCCCCTTCTATTGTCTACTGGACTATTAGCAGCATCACACTTTGGGGTATTCTATTATGGTACAGGGTTTTTGACTATTTGTCATATGAGGGTAAGGGTAGATGGAGAATTTTACTTCTACCAATGCTTCTCATACCCTATACATGGGTGATCTCCAGCAGTATAGATGGAAGGTATCCATGGAAGATACAATTGTGGGGTACAATACTAGTATCAGCAGTGTAGGGAGTGCATATTGCTATGATGTACTTGCCAACTCCTGGGCCCTGAGTGGCAGGTTATTCTTATCCTGCATGGGGACTTGCTCATCTCACTTTTTCCAATTCTTGAATTGCAAAATAAAAATGAAATGTGTTAAAATGCTTGATTATGTAGACTATGTATCCATACATTTACCCTAGAACATGCTGTATGTTTAAACACTGTAGCTGATATATACACATTAAGCATACAGTTGTGCATTGTGGACAGTCCAGTGCCTGTTTTGTAATGTTTGTCTCTCTTCCTCGTGTTTTATATGTTTTTACAAGTTGACCTATGTGTATCATGTAGATTAGCTATGTGTACATCAGATTCTAAATATTTTCATTAATCAAAGTTTATGGTCTATGTTTTTAATTTGTCAATTTACCAGATATGGTGTGGCTGTTGGTATGATTGAAGCATACTGTAAATAATACTCAAATGAGCCGAAGCTTGCCATAAGCTATATGGTTGTACCTCCTTGAGACAGCTTCTAACGAAGGTACAACATGAGCTATTTCTAGAAACCCTTTCACTTTATCTATTTGTAAGGTAGCACAACAATGATTCATGAAAAGTTGGTGGATTAGAGATGTCAGCATATAAACATTTTATGTTCTATGTACTACAAAAATCAGAACATTTAATTCTGAAAGATATGTGCAAGAACAGCATAATGCATGTCAATTACCTTTTCCACTCAGGTCAAGGGTGCGTTTATGGGTGTTCTTGCCATCAAAAATTTCAAGAGTATACAGGCCTTTATCTGTGTCTGTAGGGTTTATTATCTGAAGCCATATCTGGTTCATTGTACTCCCGGATTTAACTTTTTCTGTACTGTCCAACTTCTTGTTTCTATAAAAGATACAGAAATAACCTTTGCTTTAGTTTTGGAGAGTGCACAATTCAGAACTTTTTGAGTCATGATAGGCAATACTCTATATTTATACAGTGTACAATATAATATAGAATAGGTTTAATAGCATAGCACCAAGAATCGTTATAAAAATATATTCCTATTCTCTACATGTCTATTGTAAAGCTGCACGCTCATGAGGATAAAAATGGCAGTCTGAAAGACTTGTAGGGCTGTTTTTAAAGTGATTTAACACTATTATCTATGTTATCATACATGTGTTGTGAACAAAACAAAATTTTACCATAGAAATTATTAGTTAAGACAACACTAAATGTAATGAAGGTCATTTGAGTGACTTGTGCCCTATATTACAAGTTGTAAAATCGTTTTTAATTGATTTTCTGTTTACAAAAGGTTATTTATGTCATAACCACAAAAAATCTTACTGTACAAGAATAGAAGTAAATCATCTTGGTGGTGGCCATTTAAAAAAAAAAAGCCCAATGAGAAAAAAACATGCTGTCGCAAATAGTCAATTATGGTTCTGTCAAATAGCAATGTCATTGCCCCTCAATGTCTTCATCGAAAATGAAGGAACATACTTGTGGTACCAGGTTGGATTCATGCTCTCTGTGAAGTATTTGACATCACTGAATATCTTGATACCCTCTGCAGTGCCTTGACATTTCAATGGGGAGGCACTAAGTGCTTGTGGGAAATGAAAGTTAGAAATTATTGAATAGTTGAAACAAACTATTAACATATACTAGCCCCAAATAATGAATGTTACAGTTTGGAAGGATAAGATAAAATCGATTTTTGCAGCAAAAGTAAATGTTGCTTAATTATTTTTATAGCCTCCAGCCACTGGGCACTGGTGGGGGCACAGGGAAACACTATATCCCCCAGACTTTATTTATCTGTGTCAGGTCCCCCTTTATTGGAGTAGCGATTGGGCAGCAATAACTGTTCAGTAAGCAGCCACTGGCAGCACAGTGAGTAGGGGCATAAGAGCAGAATTAAACCTCCCCTGTTTACTAATACTAAGTATTTTTTTAACTTAGTATTATTAAAGTTGGCTAAAAGACCATAATGAAGAAAAGGAAGGGCTTTTTGTAAATTTTATCTTTAAGCTTCATACTTAGTACATAACCCACTAATCCCAATGTGTGATTGCCATAAAGATACCATTTAAAGGAGCTATTTACTAAACTGGAGTTATCGACTAAATGGCTGCAAGATGCAGCTCACAGGATATCATTAATGAAACAAATGAAGAAATGGACAAAATTCAGTTCCGACAAAACTAATTTTCAATCTAAAAAAATGCTTACAATAATTCAAATATTTTATAGAGGAAAATATTTAGCAGTGTTTATTCATAGTGCCGATGACTTACCACTAATTCTGCAAATCTCCTTCATAATCTCTTCAAACCCTGAAACAAACAAGTTTTTATATATACTTTATATATATATATATATTTGACAGTCATCACAAAGAATAGTACCACAACACTGCTCAATAATTTTAAATGTCAAATGTATTGTATTGTATATTCTAGTACAAATTTACATTAGAATTACTTTACACACATAACTACATAAAGATCTTTCGTACACTTTGCTATATCATGCAGGCCAGGTCTTAGTGGAAGGAATGTCTGACTACTGGGGAGGGGCAATGGGTACCTGGTGGGGCCCAGGTAAGTTGTCAAACTGTTCTTAAATGGTTTGACAACTTACCCAGTAACCCAGGCACCTGGGTAATAATGGCACAATAACCAATACCAATACAGCAGGCAGTGTTGGTTCTGGTGCTTGGAGCATTCCTTAAAAAGCTCTATGTGCTAGAGAAGCTAAAGGAATCCAGGACGATTAGATGATACATGAGAACTGGCTCTTTAGCTGAAGGGTATACCCCCTTTTCGCAGGGAGCAATGACACCAATAAAGACTTAAAAGTCACAACATTATCCACAGAAAATGTAATATTACTTTCTTACTAACTATGAATGTAACTGAATACAGTAACAGTTTGAGCGGGTCAAACATGTGTTACATGTTAAATTGTACCTTATTTTATCTCTTACCTTAGGTAAGGATTATACATGCTGAAAATATGCACTGTTAATCGTTGAGCATTGTCAATAAAAAATGTCCAACTGAAAAAGTATGCTTTTCCCCCTCCCCTTTTTCCTTTCTGTATCCTAATCTTCAGACCAATAAAAATTGTCAAATTGAAAAAAAAATCTGTATGTGGGGTGACAGTGTGTGCATTCTTTGTGGGGCATGACTGTATGTGCTGTTTAGGTGTAGGGTGGCTTAAGTGTTGTAGCTCTGTGTGTGTTGTGACTGTGCATGGCTAGGTGCATGTGTGTGTGGTGACAGCATGTGTGTTGTTTAGATGTAGATTTAGATATAGAGTTGATATGTGGCTGGATTGGGTTCTTGTTTTTTTTTTATTCCATTAAGAGCCTATAATTGACTATTTGGAGAGTCTGGTTTGTGCCTGACTCCTTATATTTTGGATTACTACACTGTATGTAATTATGGTTCCTACACTGGACTGCTTAGGTATTTTGTTTCTTTTGTGGTTCTGTTTGCTACATTTTTTGGTATTTAACTAGAAAATAATAATAATAATAATAATAATAATAATTCTAAAAGACAAATAAAATAAGAAAAACATGGTAGATATAAAAAGAATATAAATCAAGAGCCAAAGCACAATGAATGTCACACTTTGCATAAAAAGACCAGAGATAACAGTTAAAATTGAAAATATCTTGTATGGGCAACAATGGTGGCTATCTATATTTGTTTTCAGTCCTTGAACTCTACTCTTTTCCATTTTATGTGTCCAACACTGAGTTACACTGACTTTGTAGTGTTCTCTACTAATATTTATGTGATTGCTCTATTTTTCTCTTTGAAATCATTCCTCATAGATTTTAGGTCTGGACGTTTGCCATACTGGATGCTGTCCATTTTAGCCTTTCTCCCCTCTCCCTCTATGAGAAATCCAATATAAATCTCTTCCTGTCAGGAAGCTTCATCCTTGTGTATGGGCAGAACCTATTATTGATATATGTGATCAGTCAGGATTGACAGCCCATAACTCATCAGGTACATGTTTTCAGATTTCTTCTGAAAAGGTTGCATCGATTTCTCCATAACTGCATGGCTCTGCATATATTTTGGAAGATGGTGAGAGTATACGATTGAAATTGTAATGGTGTTTTCCCCTTCAAGGCGGTGAGCATTCTTTGCTTGTTGGCATATGAGGTCTCGAGTAGTAGCAACTGGAACTTGGGGAGACTTGGATATGCGATACACTCCATCAAAGGAGTACTTTTCTATCCATTAAGAGGGCTCTTTGATAAGAATTCTTTAGGCATTTATTAGGGTACCCTTTTTCTTTAAAGTCTGCCCTCAGATTTTTTGCTTTAACTTTAAAGTCATTCATAGCTGAACAATTCCTCCATAGTCGGAGATATTGTCCGACTAGAATACCTCTGTTGAGGGATGGGGGATGATGACTTTTCCAGTTAAGTAGATTGTTATTGGCTGTTGATTTTCTAAATAATGTGGTTGGTATTTCCCCCTTTTGTTCCACTCTAATGGAAATGTCCAGAAAGTTCAGATGGTCACCGCCTATTTCCACGTTAAGCCTCAAGTTGATATTATTCTGATTGAGCTGATCCACAAATTCTCTAAACAGCTCTGTGGTACCTGTCCAAACTATCAAGATGTCGTCACTGTATATGTTCCACATCCTCACATGTTTAGTATATTTTTCAAGTGTTTGGTTAGTCACTATAGTTCTTTCCCACCACCCCAGGTGGAGGTTGGAATATGAACGGGCACAAGCCGTCCCCATAGCAGTCCCTCTCACCTGGTGGTAATATTTCCCCTGAAAAAGGAAATAGCTGTGGATCAGGATGAATTGAAGTAATTTCCTGATTAGTTGATTATGTGGTGACAACATAGCAGTGCATTCATTAAGAAAGGCCTCTACATGTCCAAGTCCCACCTCATGTGGGATGGAAATGTAGAGACCCTCTAAATCCAGACTACAAATGATTGCATCTTGAGGTATCGTCAGATCTTGTGACAGGTTCAAAGTTTGTTTAGTATCCCTCAGATAAGAAGGTAATGCAGTGACCAGATCTCTCAAGATGTGATCTACATATATGCTAATATTCTGGGTCAGGTTACCCCTCCCAGAAATAATCGGGCGACCTGATATTGGTACCTGCTTTTTGTGTATTTTGGGAAGTGAATACAACGTAGCTATCTGAGGATTTTTAAAGTACATAAAGTTATGTTCATCTTTACTAATTATTTACTTTTGGAGGGCATCGTCCAAGAGAGTCTTTAGTTCAAGTAGGTATTTTTGGGTCAGGTCTCTCTTTAGCATATTCACTAAATGTTCCGTCAGCTTTAGTTCAAGTAGGTATTTTTGGGTCGGGTCTGTCTTTAGGAAATGTTACGTATCTCTATCATTCACTAAATGTTCCGTCATCTCAACGTACTGGGATCTCTCCATCACCACTGTATTTCCTCCCTTTTCCGATGGTTTTATAACTATTAATTTGTTATTACTCAAGTTATATAAGGACTTTTGTTCAGCCTGTGAGATGTTGCTGTTTGGGCTTTAATATATGATCACTTTGAGCGATTTTCTCCAATTTGTTACACGTTAGTTCTACAAAGAGATAAATATATTTAAAGTCAGCTAGGTGTGGGGTGAAGGTACTTTTATGTTTGAGTTTAGTGAATGGTGCTTCATAGTGGTTGTCTTTTTTTTAATTTTTGGTTAAAAGGTCTACTAATGTATCCAAAAGGATTAGATCATTCCTATCCAAACCTATGTTCTTAGCTCTTTTTCTTCTCTTATTGAATGGAATTTATAGAGTGCCATTTTCCTTGGGAAAATTTTTTTTATGGCCTTTGTCTATGTAAAAAGGTCAAAATTAGGGACCAGGACAAAGGACAGACCTCTGCGCAGGATATCCAATTCCAAAGGGAGAAGATTATGAGAGGATAGGTTTACCACTTGATTTTGGGCATCTATTACAACCGTCTCTTTCTGGTGTATTGGGGCCTCGACCGACTCTGTGTCTGGGGAGTTTCTGTCTCTTCCATGTCTGGCCTGCTTAAAAAGAGACCCCCTTTTTAAGAATTGCTTTTGGGGTTGGTATCAGGGCATCTAGATTGTTCATTTCCTACAGAATCGGATTCTGACCCACTTGCCTCATATTCTGAGGTGGTGGCATAGTTAGTCAGCTTATCTAGTTTATTTAGGATTTTTGTTTCTTTTTAAGACATTACCTGTTTTAAAATCTTGTAAGTCTCTGATACATTTGGCATGCTTGCAGGCTTTAACACTTGACGGAAACTTATCTAGTTGGTTTTTAAGCTTCATTTCAAGGGACTCAAAATTCGTTTCCCCTTTAAATTTCTGGATTTGTATCAATCTCTTGCTCCACTTCCTTATTCAATTTATCTAGTTTTCTTTTTTTGAATTTACAAAAGATTTCCATAAACTTTTTGGAGCAAGTTCCCACTGCTTCTTCCCATTCAGTGATTAACTCCGTATCGCCTATGTGAGAGGCGGGTATGATCTGTACCCTTAATCCTCTTGGAATAAGTTCTTTTTTAAGGTAATTCTCCAGGGATGCTATCTCCCACCCTATTTTTATCTGTTGTTTAAAGACTTGAGTCAACCCATTGAATGCAGTGGTAAGATAGAAATTGGTAGCAGGTTGTGATAGATTTGGCTCTAAGAAAAATGCATCTGCATCCACATACCATGAATTAATGTTGGTTTTGTCTGAAAGAAAGCCTGACATAATGATATATGCACTGACCTGGTGTATTGAAACCCCAAAAGACTATATAGCTAATCAAAAGAATAAGATCCCCAAGAGTTTACTTCTTGGGATCTATACACCAGTGTAGACACTCCAGTAGTGTCCAAAGGGCTTAACCCTAATAATAATAACACAGAAAAGATTTAACTAATCCACAATAAAGTGGACGAGGTAAAAACTGGAAAATGTAATCAGTATCCTGAGGTAAATGGGATCACAGTCCACTCTGCATGCAACAATACATACACAAACCACATATATACCCAGTGCAAGTAAAATATACTAGCCGTGTAAGGCTACTCCTCTACCTAGTATAGATAATGGATAATCATTGGATTATCCAGACAGGTGCTTAAAATATATAATACAATATTTAACACCTTTCTCGTGTTGTCTGGCCCTCGCCTCCTCTGCACAAAGCCAGATTGATTAATATAAGTGTAGGTAATAATGGACCTAATCTATTGGTGAGTATTTTTGAGAATATCTTCACATCTGTGTTAAAAAGTAATTGGGCATAAGTTTTTTTTATCTTTTATTTTTGTTGTGCAGAGACATACAGTAGCATCAATGGTATAATATACGATTTATAACATGACAAAAACATAGCCATTGATGAAAAACACGACACAATACCGTAAAATATGCTCAAGTCACTAAAACTCTTGCACTGTTGATTAGATGCCATAAATGGTGTTGTAGAATAGCATATGCGCTGACAGTATTAAGTACATGGCATACAACTAACTATGCATCAGCACATTTTAGGGTGTAAGATAAACTAAAGCTCTATATATGCCCACAAGTTTGATAGCATGAGAAACAAAATATAAAACAACACATATAAGCGCATAAGGAACCAGGAAAGGAAAAATACAAGAAGAGTATATCCACTGGAGCCAACAATTAAAACAAGGGAAGTCGCTAGAACACTGCAGTTAGCAAGAAAAGGCAATTGAAAACATATATGCAAGCCAGCCACCTTATCCCACTCCAACTTACAGCCTGATTATGTGCTATAATCTTAAAGTCTCAGCATAAGTCCAGCACACTCTGCTCCACTAGCCCCAGGTCACTGTATGAACCTATATCTTGCAGCCATGGATCTGGCTCTCCCATGAACTAGCATTGGGATCCCAGGTTTGGCAACTGGGTGTTGGTCTGTGATGTGGATATGTCATCCACCAGGCTCGAGGCTTAGGAAAGTGACAGCGTGGGTCAGATATGAGTGCCGGAGTTTGTGTTGTAGGCAGCTGAAAGCCCTCTTCTTGCTGTTGTGGTTCATCGACCAAGGTAATCTAGCAGTGTATCCATGTGGCTCATAGTCGAGTAAACAAGGAGGTCCCCAGGACCAGCTGAGCAGTCAATTTCAAATGTGCTGGCTTGGCAGTCACTTTATCCGTCCGATAAACAGATTTGGATACTTCCAGTGGGAACCGGGATAGCCCCCACCGGTCCAAAGGGGGGGAAATGGGACCACCGAGAATTCTGTTTGCTGGAAATGTCAATAAGGTTAGCCGGTGACCATCTACTTCGGGCCTCGCTCGAGTAGGCCTCGCTCGAGAAGGCCTCACCCACCAGAGCCTCAGATTTCCCATATTTGGATTGTGCATCTGCACCAGCAGTTGCTGTAAGAGGAGATGTCAGCTTTTAGGTGAAGAGCTATAGGCTTATCCGCTTGAGAACAGTTTATGTAGCCAAAGCCAGCAGGAGCTATTCTGACATGCGTCCAGTGGGCATGGCGGTCCGGCCGCTCCTCATTAGGTCTCTCTACTCCCACAATTTAATTTGAAGGAGTCTTTAAGGGTGAGTACAGTACCCAATACTTAATGTTTCCACCTGAGCCATTAATGAACTCTGTATCATGAAATTACTGATTCTAGTGTAATTGTTATGGGGTACTGAGTAATATGAATACTTCTTAACTTGTGGATGGAGTGTTCTCCATATGTTGTAAAGATTATATAACAGGTGATTAAGTTTTTTACTTTCTGATTTCAATGTGCACAATCCGATGCTTGAATAGTTTATGCTACTGAAACACAGCAAGGAGATATTTTAATATAATGAAGATTACAAAAGCATACAACATGTCTAGAAAAAGCTTGGACAATATGAATGTTAAATGCAAAGTGACTAGAAAGAATAAGCAAGAAAACAATGGATAGAAAAAGCCACAAAAATCTTAGTTGAAAAGGCCACCTACCTTCCTTGCTGATGTCCAGATCACTATCATCTTGCCCTCTTTTATCCTGCACCACTGCTTTGTAATGCCCCTTCTCTGCATTACTGAACTAACCAGACAATGGTAAAATGCATTAAGCATAACATTTAAAAAACAAACAAACAACAACACTTTTGTTTATTAATATAAGAAAGGCTTAAACCCATGGCTCTATGTTTGTGCATCCCAGGCTGGACATAATGATTTGCTTTATTTGCACTTATATTTTCAATGTCCAATTATCACTGTGAATATTATTGTTAGTGTATGTGTTCATCTAAGGTAACCAGTAAATAGCCATATAGCTGTTGTTGGCCAGTTTCCATTATATTCATTTAGCGTTGACCTATACATATTTGGTTGAAGGTCATGTGACATATAGTACACAACTTGGGCTACTAGGATACTAGTATTCAAGTGGCTATCAAAGTTCAGGAAGAGGGTACTCTCTGTGAGAGTCAATGTAGCCCAGCCTTTCAAGTACACCCCTACACACAAAAGCAACATATACTTTCTCATAATCTAAGTAAAGTATAAATCCTTATATACCGGTACTCATTTCATCTCATGATCCTTTATTGGATATTGCATCAGGACTGCTGCATGCATATTACTCTATGGGAATCATGTACTAATAAAGTGCAACAAGTCATGGTGAGTTCAAAGTGAATTTCACATTTAAGGTCTAACTAGCTCAACTGGCTATGCTTTCAGCTCAGCAACGCTGGCCTTAAATTTGAAATTTACTATGAACTCTCACTTTAGTAAAAGCTCTCTAAAGCTGATAGTACATTTTATAATAACTGTTTCAGCACATTGGCTGACTACAGGTTAAACATACCTTTTCTTTATTATAACTTCATATTGTGCAGGTGAAATACACAAAGTAGATAAAGCAGTGTTTATGGTTCTGTGAAACTTACCTTCTCAATCACAAGTTTTCCATCCCCACTCTGACCATCATATTGCCCATTAGAAAGTGTCTTTTTATCTAAAGACCACTTAAGAATTGTTTCTTTAGTGATATTGTTCACCTGTACAGAAAATGATAAAATTTAATTCATGAGAAAAAAAGATTAAAACAGTAAAATACAATTTTATCTGTATGGATCAAACATGGTTAACTCTTTAAAAATTAACTGTCAACTTCCAGGATTTTAAATAATACGTTCTTTAAAGAAACATTTTATATAAAAGGTACATGGTCAAGCATGTATTATAGGATAATGATGCCATCTGTGAGTTCTAGGGACATTCAGAAATAACTAGACCTTCTGTCTTGTGGATTTTTAAATCTCTAGAACCCCTTAATATGTACACAATATTAATTTCAACATGATGATACGGGACATATTTACATTGTTTCCTATGCTGATCAGTTTATTATTTTACCATATGAATAGCATTTTATGTAAACTTTTAAGCAAAATTAGAATCCTCAGTGGAGTTGAAATGATAAGCATTGCTTAACATAGATTAGGATTCAAATTCCTATGTATTTACATATAATTATTCAATTCCAGGTCTCAAGCCTGTATTATTTGCTTCTAATACCAATTGTACCTTGCATGTTATAATAACATGGCAGTCATCTGTAACCTTCCATTGCAACTGCTCCTGAAAATGGGGCCCTGTTAATAGAAACAAATAATAATTTTTTTCAGTTTATCTTCCTTATAATATTATAAGGAGCTTTGTTTAAGCGTAGATTGTAGTGCAAAGTGGAGCAGTAATTATGAAAACCAATGGGTTGCTAGTCCTGATTTCTCCACCTTAAAGGAACACTATTGCTTTAGGAATACAAACCTGCATTCCTAACACTATGGTGTTCACCTTTGTCTGTTGTTTTAGGTACTTTTAAATTGAAAAAATGGAAAAGAGGGTTTAACTCACCTTTTATTCCAAAGCTGAGATCTAGTCCCTGCAGCCACTCCGCAGATCCACCTCTTGCAACATCATGGTGACTTATTTTTGTTCAATCCAATGTTTGTCATAGCATTAGGGACGAAGAGCACATGTGTAGCCACTACCATGATCCTCCATTCAAAAGGAAGTTAGCTGGGAGAACTGAGATTGACTTTGCTCTCACAGTGGAAGCATCTGTAGTGGCTGTCAGATAGAGAGGCGCTAGAGTTGTATTTAAATCTGCTGCTCAGCAATGTTTTACATTACAGGGTTAAAATGACAGGACCACTGCACGCAGACCACCTTATTGAGATGAAGTGATCTACATGTCGTTAGTGGTCCTTTTCAGGGACGTATTAGCCGCGAGGCAAACAAGGCATTTGCCATGGGCGGCATTTTCCAGGGGGCTACTAAAAAAGACTGGACATATCCCACTTTGAATACACTGGGTTATCTACTTTTCCAAATGGTATGCCATGATGTGGGTACTTTTCATTCCTGGGCTGCCAGTGGTGGAACTAATGAATATAGGGCCCTGGTGCAAGAACTTTTTTGGTGTCCCCTTCTAGCGCAAGGGTGGCCAAAAGGTAAATCCCCATTTGTTGTACAACTCTCACAATGCTATGCCATCTGGGAAACTACAGTTTATCCATCCTTGCAAGGTTATATTTGTGAGCAGTGTCTGTGTGTTTGAATGTAAGCATGTTTTTGTATGGAGTATGTGTGTACTTGTATGGATGTATTTGTAATTACTACAGCCTTTGGAATGCAATTATGTATTTGTGTGAAGAGTTTGCATTTTAATGCAGTGGTGTGTTTGTATGTAGTGATGGCTTTTAAATGCGGGTGTCCATTTGTGTGCAGTAAGGGGTATGTTTGTATATAATTTTAAGTTTGAATTGAGGGTTGTGTTTGTATGTAATGTTTGTGTTTGTTTGCAGGGGTGTATTTGAAGCACCTCTAATAGCCATCTAGGAGTGGCCAGTGGAGTTATCACTAGGCTGTAATGTAAACACTGCAATTTCTCTGAAAAGACATTGTTTACTTTAAAAAGCCTGAAGGGAATGATTATACTCACCAGAACAAATATAATAAACTGTAGTTATTCTGGTGACTATAGTATCCCTTCAAGGGTTAAACAAATAATGAATTTGGATATTGATTTCATATTTAACATTTTACTGATATCTCTAAAGAAAAAAAAGTGGGTTTCAGTAGACACTAGAGAATAATTTCCAATGTTGACTGTAGCCTTTACTTGCTAAAGAATCATTGGCTGCTAAGCTTATACATCTTTACACATTGCTGGGCAAGTATGCCAAGAGTCAAGATCTTTCTATTAGGGCACTGTAGTTGGTTGGCCTCCATTGGAAACATAGAAACATAGAATGTGACGGCAGATAAGAACCAATTGGCCTATCTAGTCTGCCCTATTTTCTAAATACTTTCATTAGTCCCTGGCCTTATCTTAAGCCTAGGATAGCCTTATGCCTATCCCATGCATGCTTAAACTTCCTCACTGTGTTAACCTCTACCACTTCAGCTGGAAGGCTATTCCATGAGTCCACTAGCCTCTCTGTAAAGTAATACTTCCTGAATTTATTTTTAAACTTTTAAAAATGTCCTCTTGTTGTGGTAGTTTTTCCTCTTTTAAATATAGTCTCCTCCTTTACTGGGTTAATTCCTGTGGCGGACTGCCTGGTACCCCAACTAGGTACGTCGCGCAAACATGCTTCCTAGCTATCGCCGGGACACCATAAGCACTTTCAGCCCCTCGCCGCTGCAGCTTGGCTGAGGTCTCACCGTCGCTTTCCACCATTGACCAGGTTCCTGGATCCAGCTCCCAGTGGTCAAAGCTCTCCCACAAAGTATAGCTGTATAGTAGTAATTATAGCTGTTATAGCATTCCCCCCACACATTAGCCAAGACTTAATGCTTTGAGTAGATCAGTTTAATGCAGACAAAGCTTCAGAATTTACACATACAGAAAACTCCTCACCTATGCCTGAGAGATAATTGAGTCAGGAACTGTACAAACTCAATTATCTCCAGGTACAGAAAAACACACAATGTCACAACACCCCAAAAGTACCCCCAAAATCCATGAAAACTCTGGAAAACTCCTGGATAGCCCTGATCTGAGTGACCATCATATCCAAAAATCACTCAGTTCAATGGTTTGGATTTTCCATGGAAGTCAACTTTTGACCGACTCCACATGTGGCTTCTGCCCAAAATAGTTCCATAAGAAAAGTAGTAGCGATTGGTCAATTTTGGGAGTCCAAACCAAACAAAATACCAAACCGATGCTCTGGCTCCTA
Organism: Pelobates cultripes; assembly: GCA_933207985.1. NCBI lineage: Eukaryota > Metazoa > Chordata > Amphibia > Anura > Pelobatidae > Pelobates > Pelobates cultripes. The sequence goes on along the minus strand of OW240912.1, from coordinate 213,236,240 downwards.
GGTAGCGCTTGTTAACCTAGTTCATGCAAACAATCCTACTGAATGGCGTGCTCCTGATATGAATAGCAACGAAGCAGGCGTTCATCAAAGTTCAGCGGTGTTCGCGTGTTAGAGTGTCCGATTGTAGTTCCATGCACTCAACAACCAAACCCCGCTGCCTGCGTTCGTGCGAACAAGATGGCCACAACTCATTTCCTACGTGTTCGTGCACTTAGAATCCATAGTGTGAAAACGACGATGGAGGTGTCAGGGAAGGTCAATAGGGGTTAACAAGCCCAGAGGTCATCCTCAGTTCGGGAGATTGTTCGGTTCCCGAACAATAATGGGAAACCACACAAACCAAGTCTTTTAAAAGGTCTTTTACATGGCCCATATTCCTTGGGCAGGAGGCTAGCCAGCAGGCTCATCAAAGAGCTCGTGGCAGAGACATCTTTGCCACACATCTCCCCCCCAAGGGAAGATTAACCAGGTACCAGACCTGCTGCCAGTCTGTATCTGAGTTAGTCAAGAAGCCCGCCCAAAACAAATTATCTAACCTGGTAGCCTCCTGTGCCATGCTCTGTCCTGGTAAGTCCACTTTGTCATGGGTGTAGTGTCCGTCATCCCTGGCGCCTCCAGATACCAGGCACTGCCGTTGGGGAATAAGACCGGTTGTCTCCACTCTCAGTGATGCCTGCTGCCGCTGGGGAGTGAGACCGGTTGTCTCTACTCCCAGTGATGCTTGCTGTTGATGTGGAGAGGGACCGGTTATCTCGACTCCCTGCAGGACACACTGTAGCTGGGGAGTGAGACTGGTTATCTCCACTCCCTGCTGGATACACTGCCGCTTGGGAGTGATACTGGTTGTCTCCATTCCCTGTAAGCCCGGCTGTGGTTGGGGAGAGGGACTGGTTGTCTCCTCTTCCTGCAGGATACACTGCCGCTGGGGAGTAAGACTGGTTGTCTACTCCCTGTAACTCCAGCTGTGGTTGGGGAGAGGGACCGGTTGTCTTCTCTCCCTACAGGGTACACTTCTGCTGGGGTTGTCTCCACTCCCAGTGATGTACACTGCCGCTGGGGAGTGAGACCGGTTCTCTCCACTCCCTGTAACTCCAGCTGTGGTTGAAGAGAGGGACTGGTTGTCTCCTCTCCCTGCAGGATACACTGCCACTGGGGAGTGAGACCGGTTGTCTCCACTCCCTGCAGGATACATTGCCGCAAGGTGTAAGACTGGTTGTCTCCACTCCCTGCAAGGTTCACTGCCGCTGCAGAGTGAGACCGGTTGTCTCCACTCCCTGTAACTCCAACTGTGGTTAGGGAGAGGAACCGGTCGTCTCCTCTTCCTGCAGGATCCTCTTCCTGCAGGATGAAGCTCCATCAGGACTTCCCTGGTACTGTGGATGTCCCAAAGCTGAAACTCTGCCGGATTTCCAAAATCAATGTCCTCCTCAAAGGCCTCCCACAACAGGCCAGGGCCATTATAGTCCTCACCCTCTGGCACACTATCTTCAGCCATCCACTGGTCACGCCAGCTGCATACTACTCTAATGCCTGGTAAGCCTTGTCTGGTAAGCCTTCCAGACCAAGTCCTCCAGTTCTGTCACCCACTCCTCTAGGGGCTGCTCTCCCAAGAGAAGCATCCGCAGAGCTACTTGTCCCTGTAACCACTGCCCTTGGCTGGGGAATCTTTCTCTATGCCAAACCTGAATGTCTTCCAGGGCCTCGTACCAGAGCTCCTTCCGAATGGCAACCTTTTAGTCCAGTATGCCCTCTTCTGAGACAGGACCATCCTCTTGGGTCAAGGTGCTCTGTAATCTCCAGTTAAAGTATTCTTCATATGGGGACGCTGCCCGAGTGCTAGCTCGCTCCATCCCCCTGAGTTCCTCTGCAGACAGGGACGCTGCACGGATGCTAGCGCTACCCCTCTTATAGGTATTCCATGCTTCCCCAATCGCTGGGAAGCCATCCAGATGTGGCAGACCACCTGGTACACCAACTGGGTACCTCCACCAAACACGCTTTCTAGCTATCGCCGGGACACCATAAGCACTTTCAGCCGCTAGCCACCGCAGTTTGACTGCGGTCTTACCGTCGCTTCCCACCCTGGACCAGGGTCCTGGATCCAGCTCCCAGTGGTTAGAGCTCTCCTACAGAGATTATAGCTGTACTTGGGGTGAGTGAGCGGAACCCTGGATGGCCGTAGTATAAAGCTTGTCGAGAGTATCTTGAGGGAAGGCAACAAAGGAAGGCACAAGCCAGAAAAGCCAGATGAGCAAACATCAAGTGTATTTTGTATAATCTATGTGGTGGCTTGTGGGCTATATGTGGGTTCTATAGATCTGCAAAAATTGCACAAAGCTGCTTAGCAGCATTGTCGAAGGTGGAGAGAGCGTGCCCCTGGAAATAGGAATTAAACAACCCCTCACAACTTGTATACGGAGGGGTGTGGAGCTCCTCTTCACCTTTAAAGCCATTTTTCTCTACAATTTAATCACCTGGCTACTAGCACTATAACCTTCATACCACCTAAAGAGTAGTTATATGAATAAAACACTAAATACAAGAGGAGGGTACGGTAAGGGGTCAGGAATATCCAGAAGAAGGCTGGTGTAATAAGAAGCACTTGGAGTGTGTGTTATGAACTATTAAGGTCATTGCTGGTGGGCTGAAAATAAGTTGATTTAAATATATATTTGGAGTGATCTCTCTATAAAGCCTAAAATAAATAAATAAAACAAAATAAAAACTAAAAACAAAAAACTTATTTTTAAGGAGGGAGAGAAGATTCAGAAAAATAAGAGCAAAAATAAAAGTAAGACTAAGAAAACTGAGAAAGAGGAGAACGAAGAAATGGCCTCAAAAAAGGTAATGAGACAAAAAATAGGAAAAAAATAAGGACAAAAAGGAGAAGGATAAAATTCAAAATAAATCCCTTATATCCTACTACGCATCCCCGGATCCTGAAGAAAAAACATCAAATAGGAGAAGAATAAGGTCCTCACCAAAGCAAACAAAGAAAAGCATTAAAGGACCACTATAGTGCCAGGAAAACATACTCGTTTTCCTGGCACTATAGTGCCCTGAGGGTGCCCCCACCCTCAGGGACCCCCTCCCGCCCGGCTCTGGAAGGGGGAAAGGGGTTAAAACTTACCTTTTTCCAGCGCTGGGCGGAGAGCTCTCCTCCTCTGATCCTCCTCTTCTCCTCCCCGTCGGCTGAATGCGCACGCGCGGCAAGAGCTGCGCGCGCATTCAGCCGGTCACATAGGAAAGCATTCATAATGCTTTCCTATGGACGCTAGCGTGCTCTCACTGTGAAAATCACAGTGAGAAGCACGCAAGCGCCTCTAGTGGCTGTCAATGAGACAGCCACTAGAGGATTAGGGGGAAGGCTTAACCCATTCATAAACATAGCAGTTTCTCTGAAACTGCTATGTTTATGAAAAAATGGGTTAACCCTAGCTGGACCTGGCACCCAGACCACTTCATTAAGCTGAAGTGGTCTGGGTGCCTAGAGTGGTCCTTTAAAAAGGGCAATGAACCTATACTACAACAAACTGATAATGCAAATGATAAAGTAATAACACTACCACTTGAACAAGAAGCCATTACCAGAGAATTCCTAATAAAGCTACTGGAAGATCATAAAGAATGATTTCCTGGCCTCTACTAATGAATTGAAGGAGGAAATTAAAAGTTTGAATCAAAAACTTAAAGAAAATCAAGACAATCTAGAATCCTTAAATTTTGATTTGATTACAGCAACAGGATGCATATGAAACACTAAGCAGCAAATATACAGATATTCAGAAGAAATTGGCAGATCTAGAAGACAGGTCCAGGAAAAATAGTCTGAGAATAAGAGGAGTATCAGAAGATATTAAAAATCAAGAAATTAAGGACTACCCATATGACTTCTTTAAAGAAATAGCAGGAGATATAGGAGAAAATAGATTCTTCTGGTTATGGCTCAGAGAACCTTTAAACCTCAAAAAGTACCAGAGCATGCCCCAAGAGATATAATCATCTGCTTTCATAATTATATTTACAAAGAAAAAATTGTGAAAGCACGGACTAACCGTGACCCCAATAATGAAAAGTATAAGAACTTGTGTATATCCAGCAAAAATTTTGCTGAGATATAAAGAAGAAAAACATATAAAATATTCTAATGAACAAGGCCTCCAGTTGTTAAAAAAAATGGAACCTCAAATCTGGACCCCAAGAGACAGAAGGTTTGGAGACCCCTTCACTATCAACAAAAAATCCTGAAATGTCAATGCAGATGGAGACCTCCGATACTTTATTTAGGCTCTCATAGCGGTCACTCACATTTCTTCTTCTTTTTTCTTTAATTACTTTATTCCCATCTTTAAAAAATGGGAGAACTCCCAATTTCCCCCTCTGATACCCTACCAGGGGCTATACACCAGGTAGAGGACTTACAAGGCTACTGAAGGCACTACTACTTGAAAAACCATGGCTGTGGTTTCGATATCAATACCGATAAAGTATTCAATGTCAACTGGTCATCCATATCGAAACAAACTTGTACCCCACCCCTTCTCTTCATTCTGTACCCTTCAATTCAAGTTGATAAAAATCTAAAAAGAATTAATAAAAAAAAAAAATGGGAGAACTAAGTATATCCCCAATCTCTTGCTCAAATACCTCTACTGGCTAGCTTCAATTAGGAGTTTAGTTAATTGAAGAGGATTTGGATCGATAGGTGCTTTAACCGAGGTAGGGTTGAGGACTCTTTGAATAAGAGGGTATGGTTGGGTAGGAGTTGCAGACAGAGGAGTAAGGGCAGAGGGGTAGTTTTAAGAGAGAGGAGGAAGTTAATGAGAAGATGGTAAAATGTTGTTCAATTAATGCACAAGGGTTGAACTCAATACTAAAGAGGAAACAATTACTAGACAAAATCAAAATAATATTTTGAATCAAAATAAGACAGATATTGCACTTATACAGGAAACACAATGAACACACACACAGAAAAAACAGATGATATCCTCACCAATTTCAATCTTGTTATAAGAAAAAAAGTAAGGGCACTTTAATTTTAATAAGAGAATCAATTTATCTGGAAATAATTCACAAAGAAATAGATAAAGAGGGGAGGTATATCATTTTAGTTTGCACAATCAATAAGGAACATTTCACCATTGTTAATGTTTGTGCCCCAAATGATAATTCAATAATATTTTTTGAAGCACTAACGACACTAGTAAATAAAATCTCACAAGGTAAATTAGTAATGGGAGGGGATTTCAATTCAATTAGTGATGTGGATTTGAATAAAAAAAATTAAAAAGAGAAAAACATAAATAGTAAACACAGAGCTAGAGTGAAAAGATTCAAAGGTTTCCTAATGAGACATAACCGTCTAGATGTTTGGAGAACATTAAACCCAGAGAAGAAAGATTATAAATTTTACTCAATCCCTTTCCTTTCTTATTCTCATATAGACTTTTCTTTTGGTAAGAAAAACTCTATATTTGATGAGGATCTAAGTTGTAAAATCTCTACTACTTCCTGGTCAGACCATGCACCAGTTTTTATTTAGTATAAACTCAAATAAAAAGGTGGCAAAACAAAAATGGAGATTGAATGAATCCTTATTGAAATTGAGTCATGTTAAGCAGAAAATCTCATTAGAAATAGAATTTTGTTTAAAAGAAAATGAAAATAATCAAGTATCAAAAGGAATGCTATGGTGTGTCTTTAAGACAGTAATGAGAAATGTGTAATAAAAATAGGTGCAATATAAAAATATCGACAACTTCATATCAGCAACTTCAGGTAAAATTAATTAAATTAGAAGACCTAAATAAAGAAAATCCATCAAGGTCTATTAATGAAGAGATTCTAGAAGCTAAAAAATAAAAATAAATAAAGATATAGAAAGATTATATTTAAAATTAAAACCAACTTGGTATATTCAAGGTAATAAGGCAGACAAGTTTTAATCATAAAAAAAAAATGATTAATAAAATTGTGGAACAAGGGGAAGTGGTGTTATTGAGGAGTTATTTTCAAAATGTTGTGAAAACCCATATAGTCTGGGTAGAGATTCTTTATATAATACAAACAAATATAGATTCAAGGTAATAGATTATCTGAAAAATGTTGAACTACCTAGAGTTAATGAAAAAGAAAATTCCATTTTAAATAATCCGATATCGCCACAAGGGATTAAAGAAGTTATCCAAGAACTGAAAATAAATAAGGTCCCAGGCCCGGATGGCTTCTCAAATGGATCTTATAAAATCTTTGAAAGTCAACTAGGAAATCATCTAATGGAAGTCTTTATGGAGATCACGAAGAAGGGGGAAATGCCAAGGGAAATGTTGGCAGCCAACATTTCTCCAATTTTGAAGCCAGGGAAAGAAAGGACACTAATTAAGAACTTCATACCTATTTCATTAATCAATGTGGACACCAAGATCTACTCAGCCATATGGCCAAATAGGTTGAAAAAAATGGGTGGATCTAATATGTAAATTAATTCTTATGTTGTGTATCTGGGTCTCTGTCAGTGTGTGTATCTGGCTGTGTGCATATCTGGCTCTGTATGTGTGTCTGGCAGTGTGTTTTTATGTGTGTGTATATGACTTTATGTGTATCTGGCTGTGTTTGTGTCAGTGTGTGTATCTGGCTTTGTGTCAGTCTGTATATCTTGCTGTGTGTGTATCTGACTGAGTTTGTGTCAGTGTGTGTATATGACTTTATGTGTATCTGGCTGTGTTTGTGTCAGTGTGTGTATCTGGCTTTGTGTCAGTATGTATATCTGGCTGTGTGTGTATCTGACTGAGTTTGTTTCAGAGTGTGTATATGATGTTATGTGTATCTGGCTGTGTGTGTGTCAGTGTGTGTATCTGGCTGTGTGTGTGTGTCAGTGTATGTATATGCCTTTATGTGTATCTGGCTGTGTGTGTCAGTATGTGTATCTGGCTGTGTGTGTGTATCTGGCTGTATGTGTACCATTGTGTCAGTGTTTATGTGTGCCTATGTATGTGTATCTGAAGCTGTGTGTGTGTATCTGGCTGTATGTGTACCATTGTGTCAGTGTTTATGTGTGCCTATGTATGTGTATCTGTATGAATACCTGTGTATGTGTATTTGTGTGTCAGTGTGTATGTGTACCTGCATGTCTGTGTATCTGTACATGTGTGTGTGTATTTGTGTCAGTGTATATCTATGCATGTGGCAATACATACATCACAGCATTATAATGCCAACACTGCAAAAATATGCACTGCACACAAATACACCACTGCATGAGTACCTGTGTTCCTGTGTATCTCAGTGTAAGTGGGCATCTGTGTGTATGTAACACGGATGGTGAGCTGATTCGGTGGTGCAATGGGCCACTTGACTAGATTTGCCCCCCAGGCCTAAGGCTGCCAGCTCTCCCCTTTCTACCTGGAAGAAACATTGAAAAAGTTTGGATTTAGAGACCAGTTTATGAAAGTCATATGGACATTATATAAATCCAAAGTGCACGAATTGTGGGTTCCGGGATAGAATTTCCTTGGTTTAGAGCTTTTAACAGTACAAGACAGGGTTGTCCCATGGCCCCAATGCTCTACGCCCTATCCTCAAAAAGTGAGGGAAAATAAATAAATAAATGGCCCAGCTATAGGTTTGAGAGAATTCAAGATCTTATTGTTTGCGGACGATATTTTTTTTTTAACTTTGATTGATCCAATTACATCATTAAAAGCCCTGATGATAGAAATTCAAAGATTTTCATTAGTCTCATTTTATAAAATAAATTTAAGCAAATGCCAAGCAATGACCTCTAACAATAAACAAGAGGATAAAGAGATTAAAAAAAAAAAACCTTTATAAAACTCAATGGATTTTCTTCGAATTAAGAATTCCTTAAAAAAAAAAAAAAAAAATATATATATATATTTAATGTAATTATAAAACATTTGTTAAACAATTTCAAAAATAAACTAGCTCAATGGAAAAGGTCCATGTTTTCATGGATGGCAAGAATAAACATCATTAAATACAATATCTTGCCAAAATTAACCTATGTATTTAGATGAATTCCATGTATTGTGGATAAGAAGACCTTGATGGATTATTTACTAAATTCATATGGAATCATAAAAAAGCAAGAGTGGCATTTGGAGTGATATCTAGAGGAGAAAGGGACGGTGGTCTGGGATCCCCAAATGTGGTTAAAATTCATGATGCAATTATGCTGGCACATATGGTAAAATGGTGTAAATGGGTAGAACATCAACAGTAGCAATATATAGAAAAATATAAATATGCGGGCAAAGACTTAATGTCATCAGAACCCCATAGATCTATTAGCAACCCCATAATCAAAGATTTAAGCCTGGCTTGGAAAAACCTTAGGTATAAGTATCTTCTACTTTATAATTTCAATAAATGTATACCGGTTAAGGTTTTGGAAATCTTGATAGGAAATATTCATTTAAAAAATTGGACAGCTGGGGGAATATATGGTTTATGTACCAGATAGTAAAAGGGAACAAGATTGTATCGTTCGAGGATATAAAATCGCTGTTCAATCTCCATTGTAAGGAATTATTTGAGGATTAAAAATTATCTGGAAAAAGAAGCTTTAAACAAAAATCTCATAAAGGACAAAAAAATTGAAGAATTGCTATTAGGAAATAGGAGGAAACAGTTGAGCAATCTAACCTTTAATATCATAGGTAATCAGTGTGAGTTTAGTATGATGGCTCCTATAAAAAGATGGGTTGAAGATATTAAGATTAATTTAGAGGAAAAACAATGGATTGATGCGATCACATTAACTAAATCAGCTACCCATAATATAGGTTTATTGGAAGTATATTTCAAAGTTTTATTTAGATGGTACTTTACTCCAGTTAAATTAAAAAGATTATTGGAGGTAATGAAAATTTTTAGAGATGCTGGGATCCCCAAAGCTCTTATACCCACCTATGGTGAGAATGTAAAAATACGAAAACATTTTGGGATAAATTATTCCTACTAATATCTATTATAGCAGGTACTAAGATATAACCAAACGTGGTAATGGCATTATTTCATATGGATCTGACTAAGTTGTAAGTGGGAACTAGATATGTAATATTACATATGCTTTTAGTCAGCAAGCTTCAGTTGGTAATAAAATGGAAGACAGAAGAGATTTTAGACCTAAAAGATAGCTTTTTACAAATGGAACATCAAGCATTAATGGAAAGGGGTTATTATCTGAATAATAAAATTGGATTAGAAGGATGTTGGAAAAAATGGTCTATATGGTTAAAAAAAAATAATCTAAATATCTCAAATATTAGTTAAATCTTGTAAGGATTACAGTGAAAATTACCCTATGTATATTTTGTAGGTAATAACACAACGGCTCCTTGTTTTTTTTCTTTTCTCCTCTGCCTATTGGGCAGACTAGATGGGCCGAATGGTTCTTATCTGCCCTCACATTCTATGTTTCTATGTTTCTGTCCGCAATGGAAGGAATGAATGTGAATGGATGATAGTATGGTATATGAATGGATAAATCATCAGATCTTCCAAATAATTAAATATCAGCCAGATACTCAAAAAACTGCCAAGTACAAATTGTGTAAATATATAATCTCTCATATAACAATGCCTAATATAATGTAATAAAAAGGTGTTAGAGAGAAAGGAAAACAGAGGAGGTTAATAGATATGGAATAAAAAGAAGGGGAGGGTTAAGGTTGGGGATATTAGTGAGGGTAGTAACACGAAGGAGCACGATCTAAAAATAGATTAAAAAAAATACAGAACTAAAATATGAGTAAAATGTATATCCTTAACCAACAATATTATATATACCATTCTGATCTATTTCTAAAAAAAAGAAGTTAGGGAAGACCTCTTTAAAGGCCTTTCTCAACCCAAATGCTCAGTTGTTGCAGATCCCTCACAAGGCCAATATGGATATTTTTTAGCGCTGGGTTTTTATTTTTTTGGTGCATTATTTTTTTTCAAGAAAACTGCAAATGGTAAATTTTTAAATGTTTTTCTTTTGTTTCCAGTTTTATTTGTATTCCCTGTCACTCTTGTGAGGGAGTAGGTAGGGACATATTTAGGGAGTGGATAGGGGTGTCAGGGGTGAAGATTATTAAAAACTGGTTATTTAGTTATATGGGCCAAGGCGACTGGGCAGGGCCCACATTGTATTTAATAAAGGGCACAGAAGATTGGTTATTTCCTAGGCCCTTCTGAAGGGCATATAATTATTTATAAAGGACCTAGAAGATTGGGCATCTTCTCGGCTGCCATTAATAAAATGCTCTGTAGACTGGGCATATCTTAAACCCTATCCTGGAACATATTATATTTAATAAAGATTCCAAGAAACTGGACAATTCCTGGGTCTTAGCATGACATAGTAAGTAGGCCAGAATAATTCAAAGAAAATAAGGAACAGAATATAGTGTAGCATTTTGATATGTACTATCAAAATACTACACTATATTAAGTTCCTTATTTTCTTGTTTTCCATACTACCTCACCCTTACTTGGATTTGAGGACATCTATAAGGCTGCTTCCCTGCACCCCTTTATACTATATATATATTTAATACATCTACAGAAGTCTCATAGCTCAGTTATAGAATACACTAATCATTTTATGAACTTTCTCTATTTTATATGTAAGCAATTAAATGTGTATTCGTTTATACCATTCTTCTTCTTCCACTGTTTTTTCTTTCGGTTAGCCTCATCCAAAGTGTCATCAAAATCTGTAATAAGAAAATATTATTACATGCTGTTAAGTAACTGAACTTTAACAGCAGTTTGGTTATGGAAATGCTTTAACATCATTCACTATTGTAAAAATGGCATATACATCTTCAAAGCACAAGTTTCAAACAAAAACATGCAAAAGAACACAATTTCAGAGAAATTCTATAAACACCACATATTGCTTTTTAAATATAAACATTATAAACTGAAGAGATGTCACAAAACAATACAATAGGTAAATGGAGGAAGGATATTACATAATATTTTTACAATATTATTATGTAATTTTTTTTGGGATAAGATGAAAAAAAAAATTATATTCACTCAATATTCACCAAAATAAATGATCTATTAATCAAATTAAACTGTATGTTTTACTTTTTCTCTACTATGGAAGTATATGTATTCATTTGTCCACTAAATTAATGATCATATTACAAAAGCAAATTTACTTGGAATTTAACAAACACTATATTTAAAAAAGCATGGTCTAATTATCATATTTCACATTCAGAATGAAAATTATTTAAAATAATTTTTTACCTATAAATAATTACTTTCAGCAAAGCAAGATAATACAATATTGTCTTAATACAAAGCGTTGCCAATTTCTTTGTCCTTTTTGTGATTTATTTTAGATGGTTTGTGTAACTGTACTAAATATTTGGGTATTAAACCAATATACAGACATTTTTACACTCTGGTGGCTGTTCCTCCAAATCTCTCTCAAAAACTTGAAAGAATAAAAAAAAGCTGTGCTATTTCAAAATTATTTTTAAAAACAAAATAAATTTGGTAGTGAAGGGGCTAAAGAAACTAAATAAAATTAATAAACCTTGATTTCAAGTACAGTAAAAAGTATGATCTTGGGTGACATCTGTTTTATTTGTGCATGTGAAAATAGCTTCTAACCTTCCCCAGTGAGCGTCAGACTGAACTGATTTGATGCTTTTCCATCAACCACTTTGGCCGTGTATGTTCCTTTATCTTCTACACCAAAGTCTTCCTTGATGATCTCAATAAGACCATTCTCTTTGTCGAAATTTATTTTTCGTTTCTGCAAAGGATCGGATATATGTAATCAGCTTTTTTCTAGTAGCAAACACATAAATGTAAAGTTCAGTGATGGTTCATGTCTACTATGCTAGTTTAAATTTTTATTCAACAGAGGAAATTGTACCAAGATTGTGTTTCACATGGAAAAAAAATAAGATACTCCATCATTAATGAAAAAGGGATGGCAAGCCTTCTCATTAGAAGTGACTTGCCTCTGTGCTGTTTGTAAGAAATTGCACTATTTACATTTTGTAATTTCCCCAGTCTCTGGTGGCTGCCAGCCTAGAGACTCCAAACTGGAAATGATTCAATTATTTAATCATTTTGAAATCTAATATTAGCAAGTAAATTATGCTGATGCCAGCCATTGTGTGTGACCAATGCTGCTCAAAGAGAAGCATTGCAATCACTGCGTCTTCTGGAAAAGCATTGTATTAGCAGATTGCGATTATTGCCTTTTTAATTTCTTTTAATTGAAAAAAATAGGTGGCCTGTATATATACAATAAATAAGGAACACATCTAATAAAAAATAAATGTTTTATTTAGTGTGTTCCTTCTAAATTGTCTTATCTCACTGTAGCCTAATTGTGTCTAGTGCACATCTGTATATGTGTGTTAAGTACACCATAAATTATCATCAAATTATCTGAGCACCCTTTATTGCTTACTACCTAAAGCTATTGGAAAACTATTGGGAGCATATGGCACAAAGCAGAAAACCATACTGGAAGCTAGGCAATGTAGGAAGAGTTACCTACATGTTTTTGTGTGGTAGCAAATGATCTTGCATAATTTCCAAATCTCTAGCAATATGCATGACCCAAAACTGGGAATTGAGGGTGGATAATAGAACAGTACCTGGAATTTTAAGCAGCCTTACTTCAATATGCATTTTTAAAGGTCATGTATGGCTTTTTATTTATCTATATTTTAAGATTTTATTTTATAATAAAACATACAAAAATAATAAAAAATGACAAATGTTATATACAATATTAATATTCGTTATGAAAATAATTGTAAAAATATAATTATTCATAGGTCTTCATATGTTCCAGTATCCGTTCAGTCAAGTATGGCTTTTCACTTACTACTTTGCTGCAAAGTGTTTCCTATTGGTCAAAGGGACACTATAGTCACCTGAAAAACTTCAGCTTAATGGGGTTGTTCAGGTGAGTACAATAGCTCCCTGCAGCCCTTTTCATGTAAACACTGTATTTTCTGAGAAAATACAGTGTTTACCTTGGAAGCTAGGAACACCTCCAGTAGCAGTCACTCAGACGGCCACCAAAGGGACTTCCGAGTAAACTGCTGCCCAAGTCGCAGACATCAAATGTGCTATCAGGTCACAGGAGGCACTGTGAATGCACCTCCTGTGTCCTGTAGTAACCTGTCAGCAATCAGAGCCGACAGTGTGGGAGATAAGGATCGCCTGCACACAGCGTGGGCTCAGGCTGACTGGCTGACAGGCTGAAGACAGAAGGCAGGAGACCGAGCAGAAGGATCTACTGACTTCAAACAGTAAGTAAACTTATTTTAAAAATTGAGTGAGTGTGAGAGAGTGAGTGTGAGTGAGTGAGTGTGAGTGAGTGAGAGTGTAGATAGAAATAGATAGATTGAAATAGATAGATATAGATAGAGAGATAGATAGAAAGATAGATGGATAGAAAGAAAGAAAGAAATAGATAGATATAATAGATAGATAGATAGATAGATAGATAGATAGACAGGTAGACAGATAGAAATAGATACAGTGCCTTGCAAAAGTATTCACCCCCCTGGACGTTTTACCTATTTTGTTACATTACATCCTTAAGTTCAATGTTTTATTAATATGAATTTTATGTGATGGATCAGAACACAATATTTTGGTGAAGTGAAATGAGAAAAATATATACATAAAACTATTTTTTAGAAATAAAAAACAGGAAATTGGCATGTGCGTATGTTACTTTGTTATGAAGCCCATAAAAAGCTCTGGTGCAACCAATTACCTTCAGAAGTCACATAATTAATGAAATGATGTACACTTGTGTGCAATCTAAGTGTCACATGATCTGTCATTACATATGCACACCTTTTTTGAAAGGCCAAAGAGGCTGCAACACCTAAGCAAGAGGCACCACTAACCAAACACTGCCATGAAGACCAAGGAACTCTCCAAACAAGTAAGGGACAATTTTGTTGAGAAGTACAAGTCAGGGTTAGGTTATAAAAAAATATCCAAATCTTTGATGATCCCCAGGAGCACCATCAAATCTATCATAGCCAAATGGAAAGAACATGGCACAACAGCAAACCTGCCAAGAGACAGCCGCCCACCAAAACTCACGGACTGGGCAAGGAGAGCATTAGTCAGAGAGGCAGCACAGAGACCTAAGGTAACCCTGGAGGAGCTGCAGAGTTCCAAAGCAGAGAATGGAGTATATGTACATAGGACGACAATAAGCCATACGCTCCACAGAGTTGGGCTTTGTGGCAGAGTGGCCAGAAGAAAGCCATTACTTTCAGCAAAAAGGCACATTTTGAGTTTGGGAAAAGGCATGTGGGAGAATTCCAAAATGTATGGAGGAAGGTGTTCTGATGAGACTAAAATTTAACTTTTTGGCCATCAAAGAAAACACTATGTCTGGCGCAAACCTAACACATCACATCACCCAAAGAACACCATCCCCACAGTGAAACATGGTGGTGGCAGCATCATGCTGTGGGGATGTTTTTCAGCAGCCGGGACTGGGAAACTGGTCAGAGTTGAGGGAAAGATGGATGGTGCTAAATACAGGGATATTCTTGAGCAAAACCTGTACCACTCTGCGTGATTTGAGGCTAGGACGGAGGTTCACCTTCCAGCAGGAAAATGACCCCAAACACACTGCTAAAACAACACTTCAGTGGTTTAAGGGGAAACATGTAAATGTGTTGGAATGGCGTACTCAAAGCCCAGACCTCAATCCAATAGAAAATCTGTGGTCAGACTTAAAGATTGCTGTTCACAAGCTCAAACCATCCAACTTGAAGGAGCTGGAGCAGTTTTGCAAGGAGGAATGGGCAAAAATCCCAGTGGTAAAATGTGGCAAGCTCATAGAGACTTATCCAAAGCGACTTGGAGCTGTGATTGCCGCAAAAGGTGGCTCTACAAAGTATTGAATTTAGGGGGGTGAATAGTTATGCACATTGACTTTTTCTGTTATTTTGTCCTATTTGTTGTTTGCCTCACAATTAAAAAAAAAAAAATCTTCAAAGTTGTGGGCATGTTCTGTAAATGAAATTATGCAAATCCTCAAACAATCCATGTTAATTCCAGGTTGTGAGGCAACAAAACACGAAACATGCCAAGGGGGGTGAATACTTTTGCAAGGCACTGTAGATAGAAAGAAATAGATAGATAGATGGATAGAGATAGAGTGTGTGTGTGTGTGTGTTTAACAATATTTATTTACAAGGTGTGTGTTTGTATACAAACACAATATATAGAGATATCTCTATATATAGTGTTTGCATACAAACTTTTGGTTTAGGGGGGTTGCAATAGGAGGGGGGCTGGCATAGACAGCGAGCTGAGCTGTCAGTCAGCTCGCGAACGTGCATGCCATGCACATGATTGCTCAATGTTCATTCATAGGGCGGCATTCAATGCCGCTCTATGAAGAACCCGATTGGTGCAGCGTGAAGCCGTGCATGCGCACCAGATCACTATTACGCTTCTCTAATAGAGCGTCTGATTAAGTCCTGCTATTTCGTCATTTTGATGAAAAAGGGGGAGCGGCCTGCCGAGGATCTCAGCGCTGGAACGGAGGTAAGTTTATATGATAAAAAGCACTCAGATTTTTATTTTTTTAATGACAACCTAATATAAAACCAAGACTGAAGGCTAGGGGACCTGTATTTCTTGCTTTTATATGCTGACTATACTGACTATAGTGGTACTTTAATATGTTCACCATTGGGATGCTTCTCTCTGCTATATGTCTTCTATCTCTTTGACCAGTTATATTACAACCTGGTTCCATAACTAATGGTGAGGATCTGTTTTCATACTCCTGTAATCCATACAAAAATAAACTCATTGCTTAGTACATTAGAACAGTGGCAGACAAAAAGGGATCGACCTACTGGGGTATTTCCAATAATGCTGTCATTTAGAATCATCTCCAAATTTGCAGCAGAGGAGAGTTTTTCCACCTGTAGCCAGAGTCGCACATCCCCATTTTCTAGTACTTCTTTATTCCATCCAGAGATGAGCTGTATCACTAGAACCAGAGATATGTGTTTTTAGAATGATATAATAAAACCCTGTGGCTGTTAACGAATGGCACTACAATACGTAACCGAAATGTGTTTATATACATGTTTATTGTTCATTGTTTAAGATGCTGGAGTGTTTTTTGTCTTAATGAAACAGCAACTTTTTGAATGTCTTTAAAGGTGTTGTTCAATTTGTAAGAACCAGCTCTCTTAAGAGAGCCAGTTAATATTATTTACCATAGGTATGGGGATATAATTAAGTGCAAGCTAACTACAGCTGCTTGACAAAAAAAAAAAAAAAAAAATTTTTTGCTTTAAAGGGACACTCTAGGCACCCAGACCACTTTGGAGTGGTCTGGGTGCCAACTCCCACTACCCTTAACCCTGCAAGTGTAATTTTTGCAGTTTTTTTATAATATATAATATATTGGCTAGCAGACAGCCACTAGAGGGCACTTCCTTGTTCATAGCACAGAAAACCTGTGCGAGGACGCTGTGTGAGGACCTCCAGCGTCGCTCAATTCCCCATAGGAAAGCACTGAAAAGCTTTTTTTTAATGCTTTCCTATGGAGAGCTCTAATGTGCATCGGCGGCGGTCTCAGGTAAGTGACTGAAGGGGTTTTCACCCCTTCAGCAACCAGGGATTGGGAGGTGTGAGGGAGAGGGGACCTGCAGTGCCAGGAAAACGGATTGTTTTCCTGGCACTGGAGAGTCCCTTTAAGCTTTCAGCAACGTAAGCGGCTCTGTCATCCGCTGCAACAAATCTGAGCTTTTCAGCAAGAAAACATCTTTACGAAATGTTCATCAACACTGCATTGGAATTTCAATGAAATTCCAAACCCATTAACAGATATTATAAGACAAAGTCAGGACTATTTTGTCTATTGGTAAAACCTTCCTTGATGAAAAACATAGCCATAGCCGTCGTCTGCTCAAGAGTCCAGCACTGAAGTGGGTTCATAGTGACTTAAATGCCAGAAGCTGAACAAAAAAGATGGTGGTACCCGGAAGGCAGCATTTGGTAAGTTACTTCCCATAGCTGCATTTCATGGCCACCGCATCACGATAGGCATTGCCACAATCATGATTCTTTGCTAAATATGGAAAGACCCTAGACAGTGACAGATACTTTATTATGTCATTATTTTGCAAATATAACTTGTTAAGTTGACCTCAAATTATAAAAACACAATATATTCTTTTTCTTGCAAGCAATACTTTCTGCAGCTTAAGGCGAATGGTTTAAAAGTATAATGTATTACATCATATAGGCAGATATTATGAATATTTTGTTTTTTAACTGAACATGGTAAGTACATGCCTCTTTGCATCTTCAGGCTGTCGAAATTAGATTTTTGTATGCCTCATTCATTAAAGGTACAATTTGTAGTTAGCCATTTGGCTATATTCTCAGAAACCAATTATTAAGTCAACTTACACGGATGTCGCACATCATGACTTTTCTTCAAAAGATCAGCTAATTCTGCAAGGGAAAGTTTATTTTATTATTGATTGGTAAAATTCATTTAACACTATCACCTTCACATACATTCTTTACATTATATCAAAGGTTAAGAAAATGAGTATGTCAATGATATTTTTTTTCATTTTTTGTGGAATATAGGAATGTCTATCTGGATTTCTTTATTGTTTTGCTTAAGTACTTGCTATTTTTCAGGTTTAGTGGAATATAGGAATGTCTATCTGGATGTCTTTATTGTTTTGTTTTTAAGTTATTCTTTAGCCTAATAGACTATTTTCAAGGACTATTGAAATGCCTTGGAGGCTCGTAGAGTAGTAGGGGGTTAGAAAGCACAATGCTGACAACGTTATCATATTGTAAAGCACTTTCCGAAATCTGTTGGCACTATATAAATGGCAATAATAATAATGAGAACACAACGGATGAATGTGTAAATTTGCTTGTTAAATCACAAAACAGTCATGTATTCCTGCCATTGGTTTTCGACTAGAAGTCTACAGCAGGGATTCAAGGGAAGATTGTTTTTATTACATCAGTATAAAATTAGTTTTTTAGAGAATACTGCATATATGCAAATATGAATCATTATTAAACAATAGTAATATTACAATGCTATATGTTATTCATGCTGCCTTTTGTGTGACCATTTAACAAGGTCAAGACATTTAATAATCAATTAATACCCTCTTCCGTTAATGTGTGACTAGCAGATATCCCATCAGTGTTTGGAACCTCGACAGAATAGGTGCCTACATCTTCCTCAGATGGGTTTGTTAACACCAGCTTGGACCTATTTATTAAAAACAAAGAACATACTAATTAATTTTTACGTTTTGGAATTTGAAACCACAAACTCTTAATGTTGACAGAATATGTCATAAGAATATTTTTTTTCATCTGCAAATCTATTTCCGTACGGTTAGTAAAACCTTATACCTGGGGTAAGCAACCTTTGGCACTCTAAATGTTGTGGACAACATCTTCCATAATGTGTTTAGAGCCAAAATTTACAGGGGAGATGTAGTCTTTTGGCTACTGACAGGAAAATTATCTTTATGAGTTGCACTTCAACCCAGAGGGAACCACCGATCCCCAAATATTATTATTATGATCCTCATTACCCACATTCTATGGCCACGTGTTATAATAAACTAAATTGAAAGACATATCACAATTGTTTTATGTATGTGAACATCTTTGCTTGCAAGTATATTTCCCTCTCAAAATAGCTTCATTATTTTGCTTTAATTATGGAGGTGTTTTGCATACACAGACAATTTTGGCATTTGTAATGGTAAATCCTGGAAGACACTAATATGACTGAGCAGTCTCCTTTCACGTCTGTTAAATAATTTAAATATGAATCATTGGGAATCGAAAAAACCTAATGAGAGGTTATTGTCTAAATATATCATAGAGGAGGAAGACATTTTTGACCCCTTCAATTTCAACCCCCATGAAGTTACAGGATGAATTTAACTTTGAATTGTTTTGCAGGTGTGAGGCTTACCCAGCCCTCACTAGAATAAAAAAAACACTCTAAATAATAAAAAAAAAAAAAAAAGTTTATTCCTTTTATGTTTTCAGTCCCTCTTCTTTTTTATTTAATAATTAAAAAAGCTACAAAACATACCTTTATTCCAGCGCCAATACAGATTTCTTGCAGCAGCCAGTTCTCCTCCAGTGAAGTTATTAATCATCATGACTTTTGTCAAAACTTGTTTATACTGAAGCATTGAGGGCACATAGCACATCCACATCAATCACCATGATCTGTCAATTCAGTGCTTCTCATAAAGAAGCACTGAATCCAATTAATCTCTTTGAGAATCATTAGCCATGTTTAGCATCATTATGTAGTGCATGATGATGCCAATGGTGAAATCCTTCAAATCGAAGGATGTAAAGAGAAAGTGCATGTTTTCAATCAAATAATAACAGCAAATGTTTTACATTGTTAGAGAAAATCACCAAAATCACTACATTAAAGTATCACTTTAAAATAATATTATCAGATCTCCAAAGCAATTGCACTTTGTGATTTTTAAGGAGATAGGGAATGAACCTACGTGCAATATGAAATTGGATATAACAGGGACCATTTGACACAAAAATGACAAACTGTTACAAGGATTAGTAGAAATTACTTATTTCCTTCTTTTGAGATCTCTGTTTTCTCTGGATCTGGCTCTCCTTTATAATCTTTTGACCAGATAAATTCAGGATTGTCTATTGGCTCTGGGTTCTCAAAAGAAAGATATATGAATCCTTCATCATCTACACCAACTTCAATCTCATTTGTGCCTGTGGAAAAAGAAAAGAATCTTGTGAAAGGTTGCCACATATGTCTCTTTTCCTGAAGGATGTCCGGTTTATATGATACTCAAGTTATGGACCTAATACTAGATGGCAAACACTGTTCTGCTGGCCCAGAGATCAAACCTGGTTTTGTTGCTGCAATGACTGAGTCACAGGGCAGAGATGGACTTCCGGAACCAGCTGAATTAATTGCAAGGACACGGAACTTGTAACTTTTTCCTGTTTCCAAATCAGAAACCTAAGACAAAAATAGTTATTTTTCATAGTGTTGTAGGTAATAGTGGCCATTGTAACAACATACACTACATTGCAATAACTACATTTACCCTAAGGTGACAGTCTGTTACTGGGTTCTCGTTAACAGTCTTCCATTCATCAGATCCTTCTTTCAGCACCTCTATTAAATATCCAGACACTGAGCTACACCCTTGATAAACAGGAGCATCCCAGTGAATCATTAGTGAAGTGTTGCGAACCTCTCTGCACCTGACACCATATGGAGGACCTGTGAGTATATAGACAGTTACAATTTTTATTTTTGTTTTTGTGTAAACATTCCACATTTTTATTGGTATGTTGAAGAAATTGATTGAAGAGATGCTTCAATATTAGTTGATCTTAAATAAAAAAAGAGGTAATTGAAAGAGTTTTCAAATACTTGTGAAAGACATGTAACATGTCTACTTTTAGTTTTCTTTGGTTAGGAAGTCTGCTGGTTAGAGCTGCTGTAATGTCACTGCCTTAGAATACAGACCGCCTCACCAGTAAGTGTCCTTGGATCATGTCATTCCTACAATCAGGGATGGGAGAAGAGTCAATCTACTCTACCATTTTACTGTCAGCATTACATTAGCAGTCCTGAGATTGATAATGATTGCTACAGCACTTTTTAATATCTTTTTTTTTTTTTTAAAGATATAATTTTACTGTATGTGGGCATTATGCTGAAATGCAAACATTCCATTGCCATTTTTAGTAGGTTGTACTGCTAGTGATGCCTTCAGGGTCATTACCAATATTTATAAGAAAGCTATTAAACACTTTTATCTATGTCATTATTATTATTATTATTGTGTGTGATAAAAAAAAATGCATTTTTGCTTCTATAATAACCATGTAGGAAATATTGTGAGATAAAGGAAAGTGCTGTCTGAAGCTTTTCATTTCCCAAATATGTTTTCATAAAGGATGAACAAATACATGAAACGTAGAAATCGCGCAAAATTACATAATTTAATTTTTTAAAGTTTGTCTGTAAAACAATCTATGCATAGAATTGATGTGTTATGGTTTCTGCAGTATCTGCAGTGTCAGGTATGTGAGCTGCAGTGAGCTCTGCAGTATGAGCTATGTGAAACCCAGTAAGCTCTGCAGTGTGAGGTGCAGTGATCTCTTCAATATCTGCAGTGTGAGTTATGTGAAGTGCAGTGTTTAAAGTGGCAAAGTAATATAGGAACCATGTGTGTGGTGGACTGTGTCATTATACCCTTGGGACAAAGTACCTGTATGTTATAGACGAGTATGTTTTAACGCAAAGGATGGACTTTACAACGTTCAGGAGTTATCTGGCCCGTACCACACCTGTTCGGCTCGGGAACATGGACTCATTTTCCCCTTTTATATCCACTGAACACCGACCACCCCCCTGGCTTAACTTCAAAGGAACCAATTAAGTGCTTCCCCTGGGTTGCCGCCATTCATATAACCAAACCGATATTCTCTAGTGAATGGCAGCCATTTTGTCTCCCGAACACAGGCAGCGGTACATGGCTGTCGAGCGTCTGGAACACCTTTCGGATGCTCTACCTCGTTAACCCGGGATAAACTATACCACTGCCTGTTCCTCTCTCAGACTGTTTTGACTGGGAATAGCATTTGCTCCCTAAGAGCCAGGGAGAGCGTTTTCTGGTGTTCGCACAGGAACTCGAAAACCGAAAAATTGACTGTCTGCTGCCACTTTTTCCCTGGAACTAATTTGGGCTACAACCTTGTGGCTGGCCGGTTAGAACTACCCTGATGGCGAATCCCTTACATCGAACGTAAGTTCACAACTTGGGCGCTTGGATTCTGGTTATCTGGGGATATTTTACATGTGGGGTTCCTGTGCCATTTAAGTGTATTTTGGGGGTGTTATCTGTGGTTTCTGTATGGTTCCCTGTAACTGAGAGATAATTGAGTTACCAGTCTGACTAAATTATCTCCCAGACACAGGGACTATTTTAGAATCAAGAGAGAGAGTAAGCGCTAAATAACAATAATGCTGCAACCCTTAAAGGGAATCCCTCAACAACCCTTCAACTATAATAAAGATAGAAACAAAGATAAAGGTTGCGCCAAAATAGACCAATAAAATATAATAAAATGTAATTCAAATATAAAAGTCTTAGCTGAACATATCTTCTTTAGATCAGATAGTCTATAAAACGTTAGTTCAGGAGTAATATCCTCGCTGTCCTTCCACAGGGGGATCCAGTATTATGAAAAGACAAAACAGATAAAAAGACCAAATAGTGTAGTATGTCCAATTTTGTCCAACAAATAATAAAAGAAG
The DNA here is from genome assembly GCA_933207985.1 of Pelobates cultripes. Classification (NCBI taxonomy): domain Eukaryota; kingdom Metazoa; phylum Chordata; class Amphibia; order Anura; family Pelobatidae; genus Pelobates; species Pelobates cultripes. The sequence goes on along the minus strand of OW240912.1, from coordinate 213,213,853 downwards.
ATGGTAATGCACTCACTAACGTTTTATAGACGATCTGATCTAAAGAAGATCTGTTCAGCTAAGACTTTTATATTTGAATTACATTTTATTATATTTTATTGGTCTATTTTGGCACAACCTTTATCTTTGTTTCTACAGGGACTATTTTGTATGGAGACCCCATGCTGGGGGTCTGAGCATAAAAGGCTGCATTCAGAGCAATAAACTCTGATTACTCCCAGAACTATGTCTCGTCTGGTTACAGGGGTGAAGAGAGTTATAATCACACATGGTTCCAGTCTGGCTGAGAGGAGAATTACCGGAGGTAACTAGTAGAGTTACCCAGGGTCCGCTACAATGTGAGTGCTATGAATTATGGAAAGGTAGAAAAAAACTTGGACTTACAACTAATGAGATATTATTTCCCTATTAATGAGTTCTAAAGCATGAAGCAGTGAAAACCTACAGACCATGTTACAGATACATTTGCGCCTTAAAAATAAAAGGCGCCCACATTTTTTTAGTGCAATTCACAGTTGTATCTTCTGTCATAAGATTTTCAGACATCCAGTTGGCTTTAGGATTGCAGGAAAAGGATGTCACAATTGGGATGTACAGCATATAAGCAGGAGAAGAAATTATTGTGAGCTTTCAAAGGGCCACTGGAAGATGTGTTTCAAAGAATGTATCAAAACAAACAACACCATTATGGAATTCAATGTATTGTTTTATTTTACTACCTGGTTCAGCCATTGTCCACTCCTCACATTTAAAGAGATCACTTGGTTCAGACATGTCTCCAACTCCGGCTACATTCATTGATCTGCCACGAAACTCATAAAAATTGCCTTCAGTTAGATCCGTAATCTAACAAGAACATTGAACAAAAATCAAAGGACACCATTAAAAGGAATGAAGATTGATGGTAGTAGTATAAGTAGTACTCAGTATACATATGCTAAAAGCTAAATATTTCTGTGAAATTCAAAATTATGTTGGTAAGAAAATACACATGAAAATAATATATAATATGGATATGAGACTAAAACGATGGATCAGATTTGTCCCTCTGCTATTGCATTGTACCTTGCACACCCTTTTGGTAATTGGCTCATTGTTCACATCTTTCCAATTTAATTCCGAAGAGTCATGCTGGTCCAGTAAGTATCCAAGAATATCTTTCCCCGCTGTGAACTTTGGGGCTTTCCAACCTATGGTCATTTCATCTTTTCCACAGCAAAGAAGAGCAAAGTCGTATGGAGCAGATGGGCAATCTAAGAAAAACAAGACTTTTAGTTTTAATGCAAAACTTTAAAAGGTGATTACGCACAAGCCTCATAATAAGAAATTACTCTTCAGCTAATTAATTGTAGGCATGCAATATCTAACTAAACCACATACAGGGATTGTCCTTGGTGTACATGGTGGATATAGGCTTATGATCTTACATTTGACACTATACCTGTAGTTTGCATATTATGGCAGAGAAACATAATGTATGCCCAATGCTTCTGCAATACTATGTTTCCGATGTCAGATGAATGAAAGAATAACAATTTAGTTTGCAATATATTTACTAAAGTGAGAATTCAGAGTGAATTTGAAATTTAAGGTCGGGTAGCCGAACTGAAAGCATAGCTGCCTTATATAGTTTGGCTATTTTGAGCTTTGAAATTAATTTTAAATTCACTTTAAATTCTTACTTCAGAGATTAACCCTGATGATGTTATAATTGTTCATATAATACTTACATATGGCTTCATTTATGTTCAGAGGGTCACTTACAGGAGACTGTTCACCAAGTCCTGCTTCATTAACTGCCCTCACACAGAATTCATAATCCTTACCAGTCTCTAACCCAGGAACAGTGAATCTGCAACAATTAGACAGAGTGTGGTATGTACTTTTTTTTATCAAGAATGTGGTTATAAACATTAATTCCAATTTATACTGATATGTCTGGCTCTAAACATCTGTAACACTATAATATATAGTATTGTCATCACACACCTAAGAGAAATTAAAAAAAATAAAAATCTCCCAAATTAAATCTATTGAAAAACGTGATCAATATACATCTGTAATGGCTGGTTACTGGCAGCCAAACAGTAACTAACCACACTGTTTTTTGTAGAAAATTTACTTTTATGTGGTGTATTTCCATAAGAACATTGTTAACTGAGCCGTTGGATCTATATGGTCTTTTATAAGACAGAGTAGTAAATGTTTTGAAATGCTTTACTCACAAATCTTAAAATGCTTTCTTGCATGGATCAGGATTTTAAGGCAATTGGTTTTGTTTTTGGAAACAGAAAAAGTCAAAAGATATATTTTCATTTTTGTCTGTAATGTGCGTTGATTGTATATAAATGTAGAAAGACACTGCTATGTTAGTTAGAATATAGTTTATATATCATTATTCAATATAACATCTTCAAGAATGCTGTAGAGAGAAAATTCATATTTGGAAACAACTACTAAAATAGTCCACAAGTAATTAATTTGCTATTAAATATGCTGTACCATTTAAGTCCTTTTCTAAAAAGAAAAAAAAAGCTTGTGTGCACAGATATGAGTCTTTTATCTCTGTTCTGCTTGTTCGCAAACATGTCAGATTGACATATTACTCTACTATCATATCCATTAATGTTCCTAAAGTAGAGCTTCACATGGTCATCTCGTGGGGCTTTCGTGGTCCACAGATCTGACATTGGGGTCCTTGGGTGACACAAAGTGTGTTAAAGAAGCGTATTGATTTATTTAGAAAATGTGAGTGTGTACAAATATGTTAAGTGGGTAACAATCTTATATATATATATATGTTGCTATATGTATGTAATGAAATGTTTCAATGTGTAATTGTTACTCAAAAACTCATGATAGATGGAGGAATTAGGAGACCAGTTGCTGATTCCTTCTGCTGCCACATTGATCTGTCACTTGTTTAATAGACTCATTCAAATGTTTTAACATTTTGATATGTCATAATGTCACTGACCTGGTATGAGCAAAAGTGTTGAAGAATAATTTTTACTAACTTCTTACATTTCATGTATGCTTATTTTTACATACATAGTTACATAGCTGAAAAGAGACTTGCGTCCATCAAGTTCAGCCTTCCTCACATATGTTTTTGCTGTTGATCCAAAAGAAGGCAAAAAACCCAGTCTGTAGCACTTCCAATTTTGCAACAAACTAGGAAATAATTCCTTCTTGACCCCAAAATAGCAGTCAGATATCTCCTTGGATCAAGCAGCTATTACCTCACTAATTAGGAATTATATCCCTGTATGTTATGTTTTTGCAATTATTTATACAATTGCTGTTTATACATCAGTATGGACTCTGATAAAACCACCTCTTCAGAGAATTCATATCCTTATACTTCTTACTTTACAAAAACCTTTTCTTTGCCTTAGATTAAATTTCCTTTCTTCCAGCCTAAATGCACCTTGTGTCCTATGTATAGCCTTGTTTATGAATAGATTTCCAGATAATGGTTTGTACTGGCCCAGAATATATTTGTATAATGCTATTATATTCCCTCAGAAGCGCTGTTTTTCCAAACTAAAGAGATTTAAATTTTTTAACCTTTCTTCGTAACTAAAATGCTCCATTCCTTTTATCATTTTTTTAGCTTGTCTCTGCACTTTTTCTAGTGCCATGATATCCTTCTTTAGAACAGGTGCCCCAAATTGCACAGAATATTCAAGGTGTGGTCTTACCAGAGCTTTATAAAGAGGCACAATTATATTTTCATCCTGAGAATTTATGCCCCTATTTATACATGACAAAACCTTAGCAACTGCAGATTAATAATAAAAGACATGATTGAAGCTGCTGTAATATGTTTGATATAAATTAAGTACAGTGGTGAAACAACTAAGGTTGCAAGTGTCAGAAGAATGACCGGGCACATTACTGCAGGGGTGTCTGCTGCCCCGTTGACCCATGCTGATGCACAGGGCTGGACAGGCCCACCGGGATACCAAGGGCGTGCATTCACCAGATGACTGGAAGGAGGGGAGCGTACAGTACGGTGTGCCCCCCCTGCTAGTCACTGCATGTAGCGCGGCTGAGCAGATCACCACCTGACAGGAAGTGTTCGCTGAGAGCAACAAACATTTCCTGCGATACATGGATGAGTTGGGGAAAAAAGTAGACACATGGAGGGGCTGGGTGGAGAATGAGACAGATGGAGGACTCAGTGACATTACTTTTCCCTGAAGAAATCAAACTTTTCTTCACTTGTTGTAAGTTGAAGGAGAAAAACAAAGATGTGTGTGGAAGTGGAGCTTCGTAGAAGTATTTCTACCTTAGTGTTTTAAATGAATAGAGCCATGTGCATACTTAAAATAATTTTTATTTTCCATCAAGTTAAATAGTAGAGTATCATACTCCAGGGTTGGCAGTAGTGAATGACTTTCATAACATCTTATAGCAGAAGTAACCTTTTTCCTGATAACCCATTCAGCATTGAACAAAATTATATCACATCTCTTGAAATATACAGTTGTGCTCAAACATTTGCATACCTTGGCAGAAATTGTGAAATTTTGGCACTGATTTAGAAAATATGACTGATCATGGAATAAATGTATTTTATTGAAGGATAGTGATCATATGAAGCCATTTATTATCACATACCTGTTTGGCTCCTTTTTAAATCATAATGATAACAGAAATCACCCAAATGGCCCTGATCAAAAGTTTACATACCCTTTATTTTGGCCTTGCTACAGACACACAAGGTGACACACACAGGTTAAAATGGCAATTAAAAGCTAATTTTTAAATTGCAATTAGTGTCTGTGTATAAATAGTCAATGAGTTTGTTAGCTCTCACATGAATGCACTGAGCAGGCTAGATACTGAGCTATGGGGAGCAGAAAAGAACTGTTATAAGTCCTGCGTAACAAGGTAATGGAACTTTATAAAAATGTTAAATGATATAAAAAGATATCCAAAGCCTTGACAATGACAGTCAGTACAGTTCAATCATTTATCAAGAAGTGTAAAATTCAGAGATCTCTTGATACCAAGCCAAGGTCAGGTAGACCAAGAAAGATTTCAGCGAGGGCATGGCCTGGACCTGAAAGCGAGCGGTCGCATGCTCTGCTAGCTCTGCAACAATTAGGCCCTCATACAGCTTTCAAGACCCAAAAAAACAGGAAAGTCAGTGACAAAAGATTCCCCCCCAACCATGTCTCATCACAAAGGCAAACGGGCACCCGAGAGGCAGGACAAGCTTCCCTTTTTTTTAATGCCAAACAGGGGCACGCAAAGGGAGCTCTGCTGCTGGAGGAATCCCAAGATGGCACCGAGACAAACGGCAAACAGGGGGTAAACCCGGAATCTCCAGGCCTCATACTTACCACGGAAGGACTGCAGGCTATGTTTGATGGCATCCAAATTGCAAAGCACGCTGCAGCAGTCGTTCACAGACCTCCGCGCTGACATCCAAAAACTGGGATCCCGCACCTCAGAACTGGAAAACAACCTGGAGGCGCACGTGGACGCCCACAACTGCCTCATAGCCAAAGTAGAGGAAGCACGAATATGAAGCCAAGCCCGCTGATATGAAGGACCGAGTACGACACAGTAACCTACAAAATGTGTCTGAAAACATCGGCCCTCAAGATCTGCCTGCTTATGCTACCGGACTCTTTCGCCTCTTTGTCCCCGATCTTCCCCAGGATGTCCTGCTGATGGACCGCATACACCAAGTGGCAAAACCGCAATATTTACCTCCTGATATACCAAGAGACATAGTCCTTAAAATGCACTACTACCACGCCAAGGAAGCGATCCTCAAAGCCAGCCGCACACAAAAGGACTTACCTACAGAGTACCAGAAAACTAAAATCTTTGCAGATATCTCAGCCATTACGCTCAGAAAAAGGAAAACCTTCAGTAACATCACCGAACTACTCCGGAACAACAACATCCCATATAGGTTGGGATATCCGACCAAATTACAGGTACAACGCAACGGCTCTCTCAACGCCATCTGCACCCCCAAGGACGGTATACAGAAGCTGAAAGATTGGGGACTCAACCCACCAGCCAGAGGGACCAACCAGTGGGCGCCTGCCTTCTGAATGGAAGAAAGCACGCAAATAATCAGAAAACTGCATGGCGCAATACCGCCAAAGACTTTCCTGAGTTTGCAAGTATAACGTGATGTTTCTATATGCCTTTACATATAGAATACGCCTATATTATTGCATACTGTTAAGAGTAATAACCGAGGCTTTTAGAACAGCCATACCAGGCACCGTGCCATAGCGTAGCCGTGTGGCTGGGATGTGATATTGATGTGCTCCCTGGGGGCCTTAGCCACATGTACTTGCAGGGTAGCTGCTTGCGCGTGGAGCTGCTATTACCTAATTACTTACCCTTTACATCGCATCCAGATACGTGTTAGGTCTATGTAGCATATGTGTGAACGTAACAAGCATGGTACCTTAGAGCCCTTGGGCATAAGCCAGGCTACACGATACATGGTTATATAGAATGTAAAATACAATAAAAAATAGGGTCAGCTTACCAACTTAACATAATCAGCGAGGATCGAAGCTTTTTGCTCTGACCCCCACGGCACCCTGTATGGGTGCATAGCCACACTTCTGGCTCTTTTGGTCATATTTACATATGTGTTTGATTATTATATTGCATTTTGTTATGTGTTCTGTTTTATCACTGTTGCACCTCCCTAACTCCCCCCCACTGCACGCATGGGCCTAGTGGGTGGCCCACTTACACCAACCATCATCTATTATGCAACACCCAGAGCGGTCCTCATATTGGAGTTGGACTCCGGAGCGGTACGCCTGGGACACACGAACAAAGCCCTGAGCGGCTCGCAGGGAGCGATTTGCCTGGCTCGACCAAGCTGGGGAACCTCCGAGTAGAACAATACCAACTGGTAATACACAGATACTTCCCATACATGACACCATAAGGATCTATAGCCATAATGTGAGGGGACTAAATCTCCCGGTACAGAGACACCTCCTGGGGAGAGACATACGGCACAGCGATGCCGACATTGTGTGCTTGCAGGAGACACACTTCAGAGGGAAGGCCCATCCATGCATCTTGCCCACTACTTTCCCCCATCAATATCATTTCACATCGAAAACTAAATCTAAAGGGGTCTCCATCCTCATAAGCAAGAAGGTGGCCTTTGAATGAATCCTAGAAGATATAGACCAAGAAGGCAGATATGTTATTTTAGTGGGATGCATAAACAATATCACGTACACTATAGCCAATGTATATGCACCCAATACCAACCAGAGAAACTTCTTACACAAAATAATTCACAAGGTCTCAAAAATACAACAAGGCACAACTGGGATCTGTAGGGATCTGAACCATGTCCTGAACCATGCTTTAGACACCACACTTTCTCACAACAGCCCTAGATTCATGCCACTCAAACGCCAGTGCACAGCCCTGGTGAATCACGCACACGGAAGATAGGGATTATACTTATCATTCGTCAGTCCATAACACCTACTCTAGGATTGATGGGTTCCTGCTGGGTGGCGCGGCACTGGGACAGATAGTCGACTGCAGGGTGGGACAAATTGTGTGGTCAGACCACGCAACTGTGGAACTGGTTCTCAAGGACACCTACGACTTCAAACATGACCCAACCACCCACACTCCCTCGGACACAGACATATCAGCATATCTAGACAAAATCACATTGCCCACCCTGACAGCCCAACAGCAAGACGCACTAGTCCAGCCTATCACCCCGGAAGAAGTTGGCAACACGATAAAAACCCTGCCAAAAGGCAAAGCCCGAGGTCCAGATGGCTTTGCCAACTCATATTACAGCAAATTCCGTGAATTATTAGCACCTTGCCTGGCTGAAGTTTTTAATGAAGCAATACAAGCGGAGTCACTCCCTGAGGAAATGCAACTGGCACACATTATCACTCTTCCCAAACCAGGCGTGCCCACAAAACTTCAGACCAATCTCGCTCCTTAACACGGATGCGAAACTCCTAGCCAAACTCTACGCACTGAGACTCGGACCTATACTCCCTCATATTATACATGACGATCAGGTGGGGTTTGTGACGGGACGACAGGGCGCGGACAACACTAGAAAAGTTCTTAGCATAATGCATAGCCTCAAAGCATCAAAGGAGAAAGGGCTGCTACTATACCTAGATGCAGAAAAGACCTTTGACCGACTGGGGTGGGGGTTCCAGGAGGCAGTCCTGCACCGGTTCGGGCTCCCTGGGGGCTTCATCTCGGCGGTCAGGGCCCTATAATCAGCGCCAACGGTGCGGGTTTTGAACTCTGGATTTGTGTCTGACAAACTCAAAATCACCAATGGGACCAGACAGGGCTGTCCCCTGTCACCCCTACTGTATGTGTTGGCACTAGAACCCCTAGCATCTGTGATCGGGGCAAGCCCATCCATCCATGGAGTACGTGTGGGGGACAAAACATACACCCTAAACCTCTTTGCAGACGACATACTACTGACTTTGACACAGCCACAAATCTCACTACCTAACTTACTACAGTGCAGACAAGACTATAACACGGTCTCCTACTACAAGCTCAATTTAACGAAAATACAAGGCGATGGGACTTGACCTCCCGGGACTCCTTTTACAAACCCTGAAGGCATCGTTTAATTTCGACTGGAGAGATGATTACATAACCATTTTAGGGATCAAACTAACCAGGACGACACACCTACTGTACAAATATAACTACAAGAAGCTATCACAAGAGATCACGCAAACGCTCCAATCATGGGGCAGTGATTTCCTGTCCTGGCACGGGCGCATAGTAGATTTTAAAATGTCACTACTCCCAAAACTGCAATATTTGCTATGTACACTAGTGATGTACCGAACGGTTTGCTGAAAGGTTCGCTACGGATGGCGAACATATGCGCTGTTCGCTCCGCCCCCTATTCGTCATCGAGTAAACTTTGACCCTGTACCTCACAGTCAGCAGACACATTCCAGCCAATCAGCAGCAGACCCTCCCTCCCAGACCCTTCCACCTCCTGGACAGCTCACTAAGAATGCAGCTTCACAATGAATGCAAAATGGATGCTGTCCAGGAGGTTGGGGGGTCTGGGAGGGAGGGTCTGCTGCTGATTGGCTGGAATGTGTCTGCTGACTGCGAGGTACAGGGTCAAAGTTTACTCAATGATGAAATAGGGGGCGGACCGAACAGCGCATATGTTCGCCATCCGTGGCGAACTGCTTGGCGAAACCGTTCGGGACGTCACTAATGTACATTCCAGATCCCCATCCCCAAGCAATATTTGATGGACTTACAAAAATCCATCACACGATTCGTATGGGCAAATAAAAAACCCAGAGTAGCAATAAATAAACCCATTACGGGGGGGGGACGAACTTCCCAGACATAAAACTGTATTACAAAGCCGCACTCCTTTCCACAGTGGCAACCACACATAGAATGACCACAACACCACAATGGGTAGCCAGGGAATCCCACTGGTCATGCAAGGCCGGACTACACCATCTACTCTGGGTGCCGAAACAACAGAGACCTGCGACGCCACACATGTTGGCGCCGACCAAGCTGTTGCTGGACACGTGGGATACACACCGTGAACACTTAAGTGGCCCCTTGGCAATATCGCTAGCCATGCGAATGTACAGTATACACTTGAGAAACCAAACCTTTGACTATAACACTTGGACGCAAGCAGGATGCACACACGTACACCATTTATACACTGGGACCACTCTGAAACAATTTCCAGACCTGCAGACACAGGTTGACCTCCCAAACAGGACACTTTTCTCATACTTACAGCTCAAATGCCTCCTGCAGACAATTACGAACCGCCTTCGAGCGCCCACACTCTCCAAATTTGACACCTGGTGTCTCAAAGGAATGCCACACAAAAAAATCTTTTCGATGATATATGCGACATTGCTAGAGAGCACATCAGCCTCCACCGACAAATTCATACAAGGGTGGCACGATGACCTAGGCTGCACCTTTACCACAGGCCAATGGACCCGTGCATTCACAATTCATAAAGAGACCATGCATCACACACTTTGAGCAAATACAAAAATTACAATACAGATGGTACCTGGTCCCAACGAGACTAGCACATATATTCCCCGGCACTTCCACTCAATGCTGGCGATGCAAGTCTGAAATGGGCTCGCTATACCACATATGGTGGACATGCAAACTTATCCGCCCATACTGGTCCACAGTGAGCAAAATTCTCACCCACTTACTACCTATGCCCCTAGAGTTAACACCCGCGGTGTGCCTCCTGTACATATGGCCTGAGAACCTATCGAAAGTCCACACTAAACTGCTATTCCACACATTGATGTGCATGCACCCTAATAGCCAGGGCATGGAAAACACAAGACACCCCCACAAAGAACATCTTGACAAAACAAATCCAAATAAATTGGGATTACGAGCTAATGGCTGACCAGCAGATTAGGAAAAGGAGGGCAACAACCGAGGCTGGACAAATATGGGAAACATACTGGCTAACAATGAGAAATCAGGTAGCGAGTGCTGAGTAAAACTATAATGAGTTGGGGGACGCACGGTTACTTAAGTAACAGAGTACTCCACAAAGACGGAACAGGGACATATAAAAAGTACAGACACACCACACAGTTGTCCGCACATTGGACCTAGATACCAGAGAGGGCAAAGGAAAAAGAGAACCCCACAACACAACTCACCCCTCTAACAGATACGGCTCATGCTAAAAGCGATACCCCACATCAGGTAGATGATGGCCTACGATGCTAACACGAACACTACGTACTAATACCCACCTGTATATATATGTTATACCCCCCACTTCTATGTTCTCCCTCCCCCCCAATCCTAAGCTATGAGAGACATGCGGAAGACACCCCACACGGAGAGTACATCCGATACCCCCTAAATATCTGCTGATTCCCCACATGATACACCACACCCCTGGCCTAACCCCCTTTCCGCAACCCCACACACTGCTATATGGTACCAATACATTACATGTAGATGCGCGGATTCTGGAAACAGTTGTATAGTACTTCGCAGATGTTTCATTACAACTCTGTCACTAAGCTGCCATACGTGAATTGTAACCTTTGCTTGCCTACCACCAATATAACATTTACTGTATTCTCGGTATTTCCCGCATTGTTTGTGATGCTGATACATTGATCAAAAAATCGTTAAAAACCCACTTCTTCATAAAAGCGTATCAATTAATCTGTTAATAGCTCCCGACTGATTCCTCTTCTGCAACTGCCACTAGTCTAATACTAAATAAAAATATGGAAAAAATGCTAAGGTAGTTCCCCTTATACAGGAGAAACCACCCAGCCTGCCAGTAAAGTAAGCAAACACTAATATAAAGCCTAATACATCTCAAAATATGGAGTCCGACTGCTAGGAAAAGAATAGTTAAAGGAAGGGGAACCAAACGATACTTAGTGATATCAAATATTGATATAATGCATAAAAGAGTATCTCTAAATGGACAGTACAGAACTGTAACTTTATTAAACTGCTAAGTCAGAAGAAGATACAATAGCACCTAAGTAGCAAAGTAACAATTCAAATCCCTATGGTTACTTATTAAAGTGAATCTTTGGATATGAGAAAATGAACGTTTAGTGTTGAATGCTACTCCAAAAGAGCTTGCAAAAATAAGTATTAGGAGATAAATACAACGTTCTAAATTCTATTCCCAGAGGGACTTGAAACTAATAATCCTAGATAGCATTAATTAATGAAAGATTCCTCTATATAATTGTAAGTAAAAACGATATCAGACACATATATATGAAATAGAGGAAAAATGTAGCCAATACAGCTATGCAGATGTAGTGCGAGGGAAGGGTTGTCTAATAGTGACAGAGAAAAGAAGAACATATACAGAGTATACAGAGTATATAGTAAACGGATACAATCCAAGAAAATAGTTCTATCCCTGTTTAATTATAAGACCCTAACTTCTGCTAATAAACACCTTCATGGGTGTTCTAAACTGAAAGGCTCGATTAAATGCTATCTTCCTATCGATGGAGAACGGACTCCAGACAAAATAGTAAAGGAAAAGAAAGTAGTTAGCAAACAGTGCTCATAGTGAGAAAATAACGGGAGGGTTTCCCTTAGTGCATTATAAGTGATACACCGTGATATGCCTCAGTGCAGTGATAGGGAATCCCCTCCGTAAACCCGACGCGCGTTTCGGAGTACGGAACTCCTTCGTCAGGGGTTAGAAGTTACCGCCAAAAAGCCCCCCCGGTATTTAAATGTCAGTTAACCAATCATGGGATGTCATGTCATCGTCAATGATGACGTAGGATACGAAATACACGTGGGCATGAAGTAGGTGGAGTTAAGTATCAACAGCGTCATACATAGACTTGAAACCTTCATGTAAATAAAGAAACTTTTCACTTTGTGAATATGAATGGGCATAGTTAGTGTACCGGTATATTTAAGTTAGATATCGCTCTTGTAGATAAGCAATTTCAAATGTGGAGCGATCTACCAAAATTTAGACCCCGACTGGTACATTATATCAAGCCTCAAATACAAATAGATTAGTACTTATGTGTGTAGATGGAACTCTTATTCAATGTATAAAAGATTAAAGGGCAACACTCAATTGGTTAGAAGAGACATATATATATGTGTCCACATATATATCTTCCAAACTGAAAGTAATCTCTCCCCATTTCCTGTACACCGTCAGTACAAAAGTTTCTGAGGTTAAAAGTCAGACCTTATGAAGGGAAATACACTTACCCATCAATAATCTACCCACAGTGGACGGTGAAAGATGCAAAAACAATAAGGGGGGGGGGGGAAAGAAACATTTAAAGCAAGGTAACTTGAGATAATAAATGGTGAAGTGATAAGTGATGCTATAGTTAAGAAAATCCTTTAAACTAATAAAAAAAAAGGTAACTAAGATGAATGAATAGGCTATTTACAAATGTGTAGCGAAAGATATTGTATAGAGAGACTTCTAAATGAATGGAGAGTATGAAAAACCCTCATTAAGACCTTTGGGAGACAGGGTTTTGAGACGGTAAATCCAATAGCATTCACGTCTCCTAAGGCGTTGGTCCCAATTGCCTTTTCTCTGATCCTGTTTGATTAGTTCGATACCTTGAAATTTGAGGACATTAATGTCTCCATTATGGACTGTTTTCACATGCCTGGAGACAGATGTTTCTATGTTCCTAGTTGTTCTAACTGAGTTAATGTGTTCGAGAATCCGTTTCTTGAATGGTCTAAAAGTTTTTCCGACATACATAGCGTGACATTGGCAAGTGATTAAATAAATCACTCCCTTCGAATTACAGTTGAAAAAAGAAGATGATTTAAATTGTTCAGTATTGGAGCTGTCATTGAAATTTTTTGAATTGGTGTTTATGTATCTACATGCTTTGCACCTGCCACATTTATAGGTGCCTTTTATTTTCTCCGACAGCCAATGAGTGGGTGGTTTATTTGTTTGGAAATGACTGTGTACCAATATGTCTTTTAAGTTATTACCCCTTCTGGCTGTCAGGGATACATATGAAGGGAGGGCATCTCTGAGATGTACATCTTGTCTTAATAATGGCCAAAAGCGATTCATAATTACTTTAACTTGATCCCAACCGGCATCAAAGGTGGCAATACACCTTAGTTGTTTCTGGTCAGCTTCTTTTGGTATTGAGGGGAGAACCCCCTTTTCCCTTAATAAATCTTCCTGTTCAGTGAGAAGGGCCCTATGATATGCCCTCTTTAGGCACTTGTTAGGGTACCCTTTGGACCTAAACATTTGACGCAACTCCCTTGCTTGTGTTTTGAAGTCTTCTAAATCAGAGCAATTACGTCTTAAACGTAGATATTGGCCTGTTGGTATTCCTCGTTTCTGCTGAATTGGGTGATGACTTTTCCAATTCAGGAGACTATTCGTAGCTGTACTTTTTCTGAACAGGTTTGTTTTAATAACACCTTGTTGCGGGGATACCATGAGATCAAGGAAACTTAAAGATGGGGTGCCTATTTCGGCAGTGAATTTAAGATTCAATTCATTAATGTTCAGGCTCTGTGTGAACTGTCTGAACTGGTCCCCTGACCCAGTCCAGATTATTATAATATCATCTATATATCTTTTCCAAAGATATATGTACTGGGTCAGGGGATTTTTTGGTGGGGAAGCGAATACTACTTGCTCCTCCCACCATCCCAGGTGCAGGTAAGCATATGAGGGTGCACACGATGTCCCCATAGCAGTTCCCTGCACCTGGTGATAATACACCCCATCAAAAAGAAAAAAGTTGTGTGTTAATACAAATCTTAGAAGATCCAATACCAAGTCACTGTGTTTATTAAGGGATGTCCCTCTCCTCCTTAAGAAATGCTCTGTATGTTTTAACCCAATGGAATGTGGTATTGAGCTATATAATGATTCTACATCCAAACTACAGATAATGGAGTCACGTGGTAATATAGTTTGAGTTAAGACTGCTAAAGTTTGTTTCGTGTCTCTCAAATATGATGGAAGTTGTGTAACTAATGGTTTCAAAATGTGGTCAAGATAGACGCTGACATTTTGAGTCATATTGTTGTTACCAGAGACAATAGGTCTGCCTGTCAAGATCTTCTGTTGTTTGTGGATCTTAGGCAGACTGTAGAAAGTTGAGATACGGGGACTACTGATGGCCATATAGTTATATTCATCCTTAGAGATTAATTTGTCGTCAAAGCCTTTTTGTAGAATGCTTCTCAATTTGTCTGCAAATATTTTAGAAGGATCTTGTTTCAGAATTTTGTAAGTTGTTTGATCTGACAATATCCTTTTATTCATCTCTGCATATTTATAGGTATCCATTATAACTATATTGCCACCTTTGTCCGAAGGCTTTATAGTTATTTGCTGATTCTCTTTTAATGTATTCAATGCTTTATACTCCAATGCTGTTAAGTTTGAGTTTGGTCTATAGCTTATTTCATTAAATGGGATTTTTTCAATCTCCTCACAAACAAGTTCAACAAAGGTCTCTACGTATTTGGAATCTCCTAATTTTGGACAATAATGACTTTTATTCTTAAGGGTAGTCAAAGGACATCTAGGTCCTTCGATATAATCATTTTCTTCCAATAAATCCGCTAAGATCATAGTCATGCGGTAATCTTTAAGTTCTAGGCCTAAATTTTTAGCTTTCTTCTCTTCACTTAACAGGAAATTTTTATGTAGAATGAGCTTTCTAGCCAACAGATGAATGTCCTTAACCCAGGAAAATTTGTCGAAACGTGGTATTGGGATAAAGGACAGACCTTTTGCCAACAGATCTAATTCCGATTGTGTAGGAATATACTCAGATAAGTTGACAATCTGTCTGTTCTTCAGAACCGGTTCTTCCTGTTGTATTGTCTGTTTTGTCTTGGTCTCAAGAAGGGGCGATTTTCCCCTTGTGGGTGTTCTAAAAAAGTGACGCCTCTCTTTAAAATTCCTCTATTGTTCTCACTAGAGGTAGAGGGGGTCACTATTGTATCAGTATCAGATCCACTAGACTCATATTCAGAAGTTGAGACCTGATCACTATCGATCCTTCTCTTTTTATTAAACCTTTTATAAACATTGCCGGTTTTGAAGTCCTTGTGGTCCCTAAGAAATTTTTGATGTTTCCTTTGTTTTATGATGCTTTGATATTTTTCAAGGTTAGTTTGTAATTTGGTTTCATTAGGGCTAAATGCTGGATCTGTTTTATGTTGTTGAATTTTCTCTACTTCGCTCTCAATCTTTTTTTCAATCTCTAATAATTTCTTATTCTCAAATTTACAAATGATCTGCATAAAGCGTATTGAACATTGACCTGCAGCTTCCTCCCATTCTTTGATGAATTCTTCTTCATCAATATGTGAACTAGGAGTTGTTGGTATTCTAAGTCCTCTAGGTATCAAACTCTTTTTTAAATAATTCTCTAAGGATGCTATCTCCCAACTTGACCTTATTTGTTGCTTATATAGTTGTGTGAGAGAGTTGAAACCAGATGTCATAGAATAGTTTAGATCATCTAGTTGTAAGTCAGATTCAGAGAAAATTAGTTCAGCATCCTGACACCATTTTGTAGCATTAGGTTTATTTGCTAAAAAGCCCGCCATAAGTCAGTGATATAAACAAAAAGAAAAAGAAGTCTCACCTCTGACCACAGAAGTGGTTCTTGAAACCCTTTAATAGTAACTAATTATAGAAAACAAAAAAATTCCCCTCGGTTGTAGATCCACAGAAATGTGGAATCCACGACTAGGGGAATCGGTCAGGATAGGTGGTACCGGCTCCACCCAGACTTGGGCATGAACCCTTAATAATAAAGTAAATAAAAATATGGAAAAAATGCTAAGGTAGTTCCCCTTATACAGGAGAAACCACCCAGCCTGCCAGTAAAGTAAGCAAACACTAATATAAAGCCTAATACATCTCAAAATATGGAGTCCGACTGCTAGGAAAAGAATAGTTAAAGGAAGGGGAACCAAACGATACTTAGTGATATCAAATATTGATATAATGCATAAAAGAGTATCTCTAAATGGACAGTACAGAACTGTAACTTTATTAAACTGCTAAGTCAGAAGAAGATACAATAGCACCTAAGTAGCAAAGTAACAATTCAAATCCCTATGGTTACTTATTAAAGTGAATCTTTGGATATGAGAAAATGAACGTTTAGTGTTGAATGCTACTCCAAAAGAGCTTGCAAAAATAAGTATTAGGAGATAAATACAACGTTCTAAATTCTATTCCCAGAGGGACTTGAAACTAATAATCCTAGATAGCATTAATTAATGAAAGATTCCTCTATATAATTGTAAGTAAAAACGATATCAGACACATATATATGAAATAGAGGAAAAATGTAGCCAATACAGCTATGCAGATGTAGTGCGAGGGAAGGGTTGTCTAATAGTGACAGAGAAAAGAAGAACATATACAGAGTATACAGAGTATATAGTAAACGGATACAATCCAAGAAAATAGTTCTATCCCTGTTTAATTATAAGACCCTAACTTCTGCTAATAAACACCTTCATGGGTGTTCTAAACTGAAAGGCTCGATTAAATGCTATCTTCCTATCGATGGAGAACGGACTCCAAACCCACACCACTTCTATTTTAATTCTTACTCATGAGTGTTTTATTTATATTTTTAATAACTACCATTAAAAGCATATTTGTCACTTTTACTAATGCCTGCAAGTGGATCTATTTAAAGACCCAGAGGACTTAATCAGCGCAAGTGAATCTAAAAAGGAGTGGATCCCTTTGATAATCCCACAGGCATCCATACTGAGCCTAACATTACTGGCTCTTTGCTTGTGAGTACAAGACTAAAGATTTCCATTTTAGTATTTTATTGTATCTTATGATATAGCACTAGGGTCTCTATCTCCTTTGTTTCCCTACAGTATACCCTTCATTTCTTTTTACATCACTGAAAAATTGCCCACCCAAGATCCAACTCCACTCCACCCACTGTATATTTATGCAACCCACAATCCCCTGGCCAGCCTGACGGGCTGCAACCCACAATCCCCTAAGCCAGTCAGACGGCTGCAACCCACAATCCCCTAGCCAGTCAGACGGCTACAACCCACAATCCCCTAGCCAGTCAGACGGCTGCAACCCACAATCCCCTAGCCAGTCAGACGGCTGCAACCCACAATCCCCTAGCCAGTCAGACGGCTGCAACCCACAATCCCCTAGCCAGTCAGACGGCTGCAACCCACAATCCCCTAGCCAGTCATCCCATGCTAGTGGCCTGGGGAAAGGGGGCAATTGTCCCCCAGCTCCCTTGCCAGATCTCCCGTTCTCTGCATCGCTTCAATCCAAATATTTCTAGAACAAGTAGCTTCTTTATAGTTATCTGAGAATAATAGTTTTTTCCTTCTTATTCAGTAAGACTTGACTACAGCCCTCGTTGCATTCTGTGTTCAGTATTAACAAGCCCTAACTGCAATCTGGGTCCTTTGTTAAAAGGCGCTGTGAGCAACGGATAAGACTAGCGCTATCTAAACATAAGCAGTCGGGCAGACAGCCAGAAGCAGTTTCCTTTTTCTTCCTGGGAATATGGAAGCAATCACACATGACTTACACAATCCTTGACTTAGATTTTACCAACAAGAAATGAATTAACAAGAAGCTTCCCTGAGACCCAAGCAATATTAAATGATAACGAGCAACTTACAGGTTATACTTTCTCTATAACACAGGGGTTAGGAGTTTACTGTTCTCATCCTTAGAATTGTGAAATACCTCTTTAAGATC
>OW240912.1:213136910-213195449 GCA_933207985.1 Pelobates cultripes | reverse complement strand
GGGCCTAGTGGGTGGCCCACTTACACCAACCATCATCTATTATGCAACACCCAGAGCGGTCCTCATATTGGAGTTGGACTCCGGAGCGGTACGCCTGGGACACACGAACAAAGCCCTGAGCGGCTCGCAGGGAGCGATTTGCCTGGCTCGACCAAGCTGGGGAACCTCCGAGTAGAACAATACCAACTGGTAATACACAGATACTTCCCATACATGACACCATAAGGATCTATAGCCATAATGTGAGGGGACTAAATCTCCCGGTACAGAGACACCTCCTGGGGAGAGACATACGGCACAGCGATGCCGACATTGTGTGCTTGCAGGAGACACACTTCAGAGGGAAGGCCCATCCATGCATCTTGCCCACTACTTTCCCCCATCAATATCATTTCACATCGAAAACTAAATCTAAAGGGGTCTCCATCCTCATAAGCAAGAAGGTGGCCTTTGAATGAATCCTAGAAGATATAGACCAAGAAGGCAGATATGTTATTTTAGTGGGATGCATAAACAATATCACGTACACTATAGCCAATGTATATGCACCCAATACCAACCAGAGAAACTTCTTACACAAAATAATTCACAAGGTCTCAAAAATACAACAAGGCACAACTGGGATCTGTAGGGATCTGAACCATGTCCTGAACCATGCTTTAGACACCACACTTTCTCACAACAGCCCTAGATTCATGCCACTCAAACGCCAGTGCACAGCCCTGGTGAATCACGCACACGGAAGATAGGGATTATACTTATCATTCGTCAGTCCATAACACCTACTCTAGGATTGATGGGTTCCTGCTGGGTGGCGCGGCACTGGGACAGATAGTCGACTGCAGGGTGGGACAAATTGTGTGGTCAGACCACGCAACTGTGGAACTGGTTCTCAAGGACACCTACGACTTCAAACATGACCCAACCACCCACACTCCCTCGGACACAGACATATCAGCATATCTAGACAAAATCACATTGCCCACCCTGACAGCCCAACAGCAAGACGCACTAGTCCAGCCTATCACCCCGGAAGAAGTTGGCAACACGATAAAAACCCTGCCAAAAGGCAAAGCCCGAGGTCCAGATGGCTTTGCCAACTCATATTACAGCAAATTCCGTGAATTATTAGCACCTTGCCTGGCTGAAGTTTTTAATGAAGCAATACAAGCGGAGTCACTCCCTGAGGAAATGCAACTGGCACACATTATCACTCTTCCCAAACCAGGCGTGCCCACAAAACTTCAGACCAATCTCGCTCCTTAACACGGATGCGAAACTCCTAGCCAAACTCTACGCACTGAGACTCGGACCTATACTCCCTCATATTATACATGACGATCAGGTGGGGTTTGTGACGGGACGACAGGGCGCGGACAACACTAGAAAAGTTCTTAGCATAATGCATAGCCTCAAAGCATCAAAGGAGAAAGGGCTGCTACTATACCTAGATGCAGAAAAGACCTTTGACCGACTGGGGTGGGGGTTCCAGGAGGCAGTCCTGCACCGGTTCGGGCTCCCTGGGGGCTTCATCTCGGCGGTCAGGGCCCTATAATCAGCGCCAACGGTGCGGGTTTTGAACTCTGGATTTGTGTCTGACAAACTCAAAATCACCAATGGGACCAGACAGGGCTGTCCCCTGTCACCCCTACTGTATGTGTTGGCACTAGAACCCCTAGCATCTGTGATCGGGGCAAGCCCATCCATCCATGGAGTACGTGTGGGGGACAAAACATACACCCTAAACCTCTTTGCAGACGACATACTACTGACTTTGACACAGCCACAAATCTCACTACCTAACTTACTACAGTGCAGACAAGACTATAACACGGTCTCCTACTACAAGCTCAATTTAACGAAAATACAAGGCGATGGGACTTGACCTCCCGGGACTCCTTTTACAAACCCTGAAGGCATCGTTTAATTTCGACTGGAGAGATGATTACATAACCATTTTAGGGATCAAACTAACCAGGACGACACACCTACTGTACAAATATAACTACAAGAAGCTATCACAAGAGATCACGCAAACGCTCCAATCATGGGGCAGTGATTTCCTGTCCTGGCACGGGCGCATAGTAGATTTTAAAATGTCACTACTCCCAAAACTGCAATATTTGCTATGTACACTAGTGATGTACCGAACGGTTTGCTGAAAGGTTCGCTACGGATGGCGAACATATGCGCTGTTCGCTCCGCCCCCTATTCGTCATCGAGTAAACTTTGACCCTGTACCTCACAGTCAGCAGACACATTCCAGCCAATCAGCAGCAGACCCTCCCTCCCAGACCCTTCCACCTCCTGGACAGCTCACTAAGAATGCAGCTTCACAATGAATGCAAAATGGATGCTGTCCAGGAGGTTGGGGGGTCTGGGAGGGAGGGTCTGCTGCTGATTGGCTGGAATGTGTCTGCTGACTGCGAGGTACAGGGTCAAAGTTTACTCAATGATGAAATAGGGGGCGGACCGAACAGCGCATATGTTCGCCATCCGTGGCGAACTGCTTGGCGAAACCGTTCGGGACGTCACTAATGTACATTCCAGATCCCCATCCCCAAGCAATATTTGATGGACTTACAAAAATCCATCACACGATTCGTATGGGCAAATAAAAAACCCAGAGTAGCAATAAATAAACCCATTACGGGGGGGGGACGAACTTCCCAGACATAAAACTGTATTACAAAGCCGCACTCCTTTCCACAGTGGCAACCACACATAGAATGACCACAACACCACAATGGGTAGCCAGGGAATCCCACTGGTCATGCAAGGCCGGACTACACCATCTACTCTGGGTGCCGAAACAACAGAGACCTGCGACGCCACACATGTTGGCGCCGACCAAGCTGTTGCTGGACACGTGGGATACACACCGTGAACACTTAAGTGGCCCCTTGGCAATATCGCTAGCCATGCGAATGTACAGTATACACTTGAGAAACCAAACCTTTGACTATAACACTTGGACGCAAGCAGGATGCACACACGTACACCATTTATACACTGGGACCACTCTGAAACAATTTCCAGACCTGCAGACACAGGTTGACCTCCCAAACAGGACACTTTTCTCATACTTACAGCTCAAATGCCTCCTGCAGACAATTACGAACCGCCTTCGAGCGCCCACACTCTCCAAATTTGACACCTGGTGTCTCAAAGGAATGCCACACAAAAAAATCTTTTCGATGATATATGCGACATTGCTAGAGAGCACATCAGCCTCCACCGACAAATTCATACAAGGGTGGCACGATGACCTAGGCTGCACCTTTACCACAGGCCAATGGACCCGTGCATTCACAATTCATAAAGAGACCATGCATCACACACTTTGAGCAAATACAAAAATTACAATAC
Organism: Pelobates cultripes; assembly: GCA_933207985.1. Classification (NCBI taxonomy): domain Eukaryota; kingdom Metazoa; phylum Chordata; class Amphibia; order Anura; family Pelobatidae; genus Pelobates; species Pelobates cultripes. The sequence goes on along the minus strand of OW240912.1, from coordinate 213,192,080 downwards.
AGATGGTACCTGGTCCCAACGAGACTAGCACATATATTCCCCGGCACTTCCACTCAATGCTGGCGATGCAAGTCTGAAATGGGCTCGCTATACCACATATGGTGGACATGCAAACTTATCCGCCCATACTGGTCCACAGTGAGCAAAATTCTCACCCACTTACTACCTATGCCCCTAGAGTTAACACCCGCGGTGTGCCTCCTGTACATATGGCCTGAGAACCTATCGAAAGTCCACACTAAACTGCTATTCCACACATTGATGTGCATGCACCCTAATAGCCAGGGCATGGAAAACACAAGACACCCCCACAAAGAACATCTTGACAAAACAAATCCAAATAAATTGGGATTACGAGCTAATGGCTGACCAGCAGATTAGGAAAAGGAGGGCAACAACCGAGGCTGGACAAATATGGGAAACATACTGGCTAACAATGAGAAATCAGGTAGCGAGTGCTGAGTAAAACTATAATGAGTTGGGGGACGCACGGTTACTTAAGTAACAGAGTACTCCACAAAGACGGAACAGGGACATATAAAAAGTACAGACACACCACACAGTTGTCCGCACATTGGACCTAGATACCAGAGAGGGCAAAGGAAAAAGAGAACCCCACAACACAACTCACCCCTCTAACAGATACGGCTCATGCTAAAAGCGATACCCCACATCAGGTAGATGATGGCCTACGATGCTAACACGAACACTACGTACTAATACCCACCTGTATATATATGTTATACCCCCCACTTCTATGTTCTCCCTCCCCCCCAATCCTAAGCTATGAGAGACATGCGGAAGACACCCCACACGGAGAGTACATCCGATACCCCCTAAATATCTGCTGATTCCCCACATGATACACCACACCCCTGGCCTAACCCCCTTTCCGCAACCCCACACACTGCTATATGGTACCAATACATTACATGTAGATGCGCGGATTCTGGAAACAGTTGTATAGTACTTCGCAGATGTTTCATTACAACTCTGTCACTAAGCTGCCATACGTGAATTGTAACCTTTGCTTGCCTACCACCAATATAACATTTACTGTATTCTCGGTATTTCCCGCATTGTTTGTGATGCTGATACATTGATCAAAAAATCGTTAAAAACCCACTTCTTCTTCATAAAAGCGTATCAATTAATCTGTTAATAGCTCCCGACTGATTCCTCTTCTGCAACTGCCACTAGTCTAATACTAAATAAAAATATGGAAAAAATGCTAAGGTAGTTCCCCTTATACAGGAGAAACCACCCAGCCTGCCAGTAAAGTAAGCAAACACTAATATAAAGCCTAATACATCTCAAAATATGGAGTCCGACTGCTAGGAAAAGAATAGTTAAAGGAAGGGGAACCAAACGATACTTAGTGATATCAAATATTGATATAATGCATAAAAGAGTATCTCTAAATGGACAGTACAGAACTGTAACTTTATTAAACTGCTAAGTCAGAAGAAGATACAATAGCACCTAAGTAGCAAAGTAACAATTCAAATCCCTATGGTTACTTATTAAAGTGAATCTTTGGATATGAGAAAATGAACGTTTAGTGTTGAATGCTACTCCAAAAGAGCTTGCAAAAATAAGTATTAGGAGATAAATACAACGTTCTAAATTCTATTCCCAGAGGGACTTGAAACTAATAATCCTAGATAGCATTAATTAATGAAAGATTCCTCTATATAATTGTAAGTAAAAACGATATCAGACACGTATATATGAAATAGAGGAAAAATGTAGCCAATACAGCTATGCAGATGTAGTGCGAAGGAAGGGTTGTCTAATAGTGACAGAGAAAAGAAGAACATATACAGAGTATACAGAGTATATAGTAAACGGATACAATCCAAGAAAATAGTTCTATCCCTGTTTAATTATAAGACCCTAACTTCTGCTAATAAACACCTTCATGGGTGTTCTAAACTGAAAGGCTCGATTAAATGCTATCTTCCTATCGATGGAGAACGGACTCCAGACAAAATAGTAAAGGAAAAGAAAGTAGTTAGCAAACAGTGCTCATAGTGAGAAAATAACGGGAGGGTTTCCCTTAGTGCATTATAAGTGATACACCGTGATATGCCTCAGTGCAGTGATAGGGAATCCCCTCCGTAAACCCGACGCGCGTTTCGGAGTACGGAACTCCTTCGTCAGGGGTTAGAAGTTACCGCCAAAAAGCCCCCCCGGTATTTAAATGTCAGTTAACCAATCATGGGATGTCATGTCATCGTCAATGATGACGTAGGATACGAAATACACGTGGGCATGAAGTAGGTGGAGTTAAGTATCAACAGCGTCATACATAGACTTGAAACCTTCATGTAAATAAAGAAACTTTTCACTTTGTGAATATGAATGGGCATAGTTAGTGTACCGGTATATTTAAGTTAGATATCGCTCTTGTAGATAAGCAATTTCAAATGTGGAGCGATCTACCAAAATTTAGACCCCGACTGGTACATTATATCAAGCCTCAAATACAAATAGATTAGTACTTATGTGTGTAGATGGAACTCTTATTCAATGTATAAAAGATTAAAGGGCAACACTCAATTGGTTAGAAGAGACATATATATATGTGTCCACATATATATCTTCCAAACTGAAAGTAATCTCTCCCCATTTCCTGTACACCGTCAGTACAAAAGTTTCTGAGGTTAAAAGTCAGACCTTATGAAGGGAAATACACTTACCCATCAATAATCTACCCACAGTGGACGGTGAAAGATGCAAAAACAATAAGGGGGGGGGGGGAAAGAAACATTTAAAGCAAGGTAACTTGAGATAATAAATGGTGAAGTGATAAGTGATGCTATAGTTAAGAAAATCCTTTAAACTAATAAAAAAAAAGGTAACTAAGATGAATGAATAGGCTATTTACAAATGTGTAGCGAAAGATATTGTATAGAGAGACTTCTAAATGAATGGAGAGTATGAAAAACCCTCATTAAGACCTTTGGGAGACAGGGTTTTGAGACGGTAAATCCAATAGCATTCACGTCTCCTAAGGCGTTGGTCCCAATTGCCTTTTCTCTGATCCTGTTTGATTAGTTCGATACCTTGAAATTTGAGGACATTAATGTCTCCATTATGGACTGTTTTCACATGCCTGGAGACAGATGTTTCTATGTTCCTAGTTGTTCTAACTGAGTTAATGTGTTCGAGAATCCGTTTCTTGAATGGTCTAAAAGTTTTTCCGACATACATAGCGTGACATTGGCAAGTGATTAAATAAATCACTCCCTTCGAATTACAGTTGAAAAAAGAAGATGATTTAAATTGTTCAGTATTGGAGCTGTCATTGAAATTTTTTGAATTGGTGTTTATGTATCTACATGCTTTGCACCTGCCACATTTATAGGTGCCTTTTATTTTCTCCGACAGCCAATGAGTGGGTGGTTTATTTGTTTGGAAATGACTGTGTACCAATATGTCTTTTAAGTTATTACCCCTTCTGGCTGTCAGGGATACATATGAAGGGAGGGCATCTCTGAGATGTACATCTTGTCTTAATAATGGCCAAAAGCGATTCATAATTACTTTAACTTGATCCCAACCGGCATCAAAGGTGGCAATACACCTTAGTTGTTTCTGGTCAGCTTCTTTTGGTATTGAGGGGAGAACCCCCTTTTCCCTTAATAAATCTTCCTGTTCAGTGAGAAGGGCCCTATGATATGCCCTCTTTAGGCACTTGTTAGGGTACCCTTTGGACCTAAACATTTGACGCAACTCCCTTGCTTGTGTTTTGAAGTCTTCTAAATCAGAGCAATTACGTCTTAAACGTAGATATTGGCCTGTTGGTATTCCTCGTTTCTGCTGAATTGGGTGATGACTTTTCCAATTCAGGAGACTATTCGTAGCTGTACTTTTTCTGAACAGGTTTGTTTTAATAACACCTTGTTGCGGGGATACCATGAGATCAAGGAAACTTAAAGATGGGGTGCCTATTTCGGCAGTGAATTTAAGATTCAATTCATTAATGTTCAGGCTCTGTGTGAACTGTCTGAACTGGTCCCCTGACCCAGTCCAGATTATTATATCATCTATATATCTTTTCCAAAGATATATGTACTGGGTCAGGGGATTTTTTGGTGGGGAAGCGAATACTACTTGCTCCTCCCACCATCCCAGGTGCAGGTAAGCATATGAGGGTGCACACGATGTCCCCATAGCAGTTCCCTGCACCTGGTGATAATACACCCCATCAAAAAGAAAAAAGTTGTGTGTTAATACAAATCTTAGAAGATCCAATACCAAGTCACTGTGTTTATTAAGGGATGTCCCTCTCCTCCTTAAGAAATGCTCTGTATGTTTTAACCCAATGGAATGTGGTATTGAGCTATATAATGATTCTACATCCAAACTACAGATAATGGAGTCACGTGGTAATATAGTTTGAGTTAAGACTGCTAAAGTTTGTTTCGTGTCTCTCAAATATGATGGAAGTTGTGTAACTAATGGTTTCAAAATGTGGTCAAGATAGACGCTGACATTTTGAGTCATATTGTTGTTACCGGAGACAATAGGTCTGCCTGTCAAGATCTTCTGTTGTTTGTGGATCTTAGGCAGACTGTAGAAAGTTGAGATACGGGGACTACTGATGGCCATATAGTTATATTCATCCTTAGAGATTAATTTGTCGTCAAAGCCTTTTTGTAGAATGCTTCTCAATTTGTCTGCAAATATTTTAGAAGGATCTTGTTTCAGAATTTTGTAAGTTGTTTGATCTGACAATATCCTTTTATTCATCTCTGCATATTTATAGGTATCCATTATAACTATATTGCCACCTTTGTCCGAAGGCTTTATAGTTATTTGCTGATTCTCTTTTAATGTATTCAATGCTTTATACTCCAATGCTGTTAAGTTTGAGTTTGGTCTATAGCTTATTTCATTAAATGGGATTTTTTCAATCTCCTCACAAACAAGTTCAACAAAGGTCTCTACGTATTTGGAATCTCCTAATTTTGGACAATAATGACTTTTATTCTTAAGGGTAGTCAAAGGACATCTAGGTCCTTCGATATAATCATTTTCTTCCAATAAATCCGCTAAGATCATAGTCATGCGGTAATCTTTAAGTTCTAGGCCTAAATTTTTAGCTTTCTTCTCTTCACTTAACAGGAAATTTTTATGTAGAATGAGCTTTCTAGCCAACAGATGAATGTCCTTAACCCAGGAAAATTTGTCGAAACGTGGTATTGGGATAAAGGACAGACCTTTTGCCAACAGATCTAATTCCGATTGTGTAGGAATATACTCAGATAAGTTGACAATCTGTCTGTTCTTCAGAACCGGTTCTTCCTGTTGTATTGTCTGTTTTGTCTTGGTCTCAAGAAGGGGCGATTTTCCCCTTGTGGGTGTTCTAAAAAAGTGACGCCTCTCTTTAAAATTCCTCTATTGTTCTCACTAGAGGTAGAGGGGTTCACTATTGTATCAGTATCAGATCCACTAGACTCATATTCAGAAGTTGAGACCTGATCACTATCGATCCTTCTCTTTTTATTAAACCTTTTATAAACATTGCCGGTTTTGAAGTCCTTGTGGTCCCTAAGAAATTTTTGATGTTTCCTTTGTTTTATGATGCTTTGATATTTTTCAAGGTTAGTTTGTAATTTGGTTTCATTAGGGCTAAATGCTGGATCTGTTTTATGTTGTTGAATTTTCTCTACTTCGCTCTCAATCTTTTTTTCAATCTCTAATAATTTCTTATTCTCAAATTTACAAATGATCTGCATAAAGCGTATTGAACATTGACCTGCAGCTTCCTCCCATTCTTTGATGAATTCTTCTTCATCAATATGTGAACTAGGAGTTGTTGGTATTCTAAGTCCTCTAGGTATCAAACTCTTTTTTAAATAATTCTCTAAGGATGCTATCTCCCAACTTGACCTTATTTGTTGCTTATATAGTTGTGTGAGAGAGTTGAAACCAGATGTCATAGAATAGTTTAGATCATCTAGTTGTAAGTCAGATTCAGAGAAAATTAGTTCAGCATCCTGACACCATTTTGTAGCATTAGGTTTATTTGCTAAAAAGCCCGCCATAAGTCAGTGATATAAACAAAAAGAAAAAGAAGTCTCACCTCTGACCACAGAAGTGGTTCTTGAAACCCTTTAATAGTAACTAATTATAGAAAACAAAAAAATTCCCCTCGGTTGTAGATCCACAGAAATGTGGAATCCACGACTAGGGGAATCGGTCAGGATAGGTGGTACCGGCTCCACCCAGACTTGGGCATGAACCCTTAATAATAAAGTAAATAAAAATATGGAAAAAATGCTAAGGTAGTTCCCCTTATACAGGAGAAACCACCCAGCCTGCCAGTAAAGTAAGCAAACACTAATATAAAGCCTAATACATCTCAAAATATGGAGTCCGACTGCTAGGAAAAGAATAGTTAAAGGAAGGGGAACCAAACGATACTTAGTGATATCAAATATTGATATAATGCATAAAAGAGTATCTCTAAATGGACAGTACAGAACTGTAACTTTATTAAACTGCTAAGTCAGAAGAAGATACAATAGCACCTAAGTAGCAAAGTAACAATTCAAATCCCTATGGTTACTTATTAAAGTGAATCTTTGGATATGAGAAAATGAACGTTTAGTGTTGAATGCTACTCCAAAAGAGCTTGCAAAAATAAGTATTAGGAGATAAATACAACGTTCTAAATTCTATTCCCAGAGGGACTTGAAACTAATAATCCTAGATAGCATTAATTAATGAAAGATTCCTCTATATAATTGTAAGTAAAAACGATATCAGACACATATATATGAAATAGAGGAAAAATGTAGCCAATACAGCTATGCAGATGTAGTGCGAGGGAAGGGTTGTCTAATAGTGACAGAGAAAAGAAGAACATATACAGAGTATACAGAGTATATAGTAAACGGATACAATCCAAGAAAATAGTTCTATCCCTGTTTAATTATAAGACCCTAACTTCTGCTAATAAACACCTTCATGGGTGTTCTAAACTGAAAGGCTCGATTAAATGCTATCTTCCTATCGATGGAGAACGGACTCCAGACAAAATAGTAAAGGAAAAGAAAGTAGTTAGCAAACAGTGCTCATAGTGAGAAAATAACGGGAGGGTTTCCCTTAGTGCATTATAAGTGATACACCGTGATATGCCTCAGTGCAGTGATAGGGAATCCCTCCCGTAAACCCGACGCGCGTTTCGGAGTACGGAACTCCTTCGTCAGGGGTTAGAAGTTACCGCCAAAAAGCCCCCCCGGTATTTAAATGTCAGTTAACCAATCATGGGATGTCATGTCATCGTCAATGATGACGTAGGATACGAAATACACGTGGGCATGAAGTAGGTGGAGTTAAGTATCAACAGCGTCATACATAGACTTGAAACCTTCATGTAAATAAAGAAACTTTTCACTTTGTGAATATGAATGGGCATAGTTAGTGTACCGGTATATTTAAGTTAGATATCGCTCTTGTAGATAAGCAATTTCAAATGTGGAGCGATCTACCAAAATTTAGACCCCGACTGGTACATTATATCAAGCCTCAAATACAAATAGATTAGTACTTATGTGTGTAGATGGAACTCTTATTCGATGTATAAAAGATTAAAGGGCAACACTCAATTGGTTAGAAGAGACATATATATATGTGTCCACATATATATCTTCCAAACTGAAAGTAATCTCTCCCCATTTCCTGTACACCGTCAGTACAAAAGTTTCTGAGGTTAAAAGTCAGACCTTATGAAGGGAAATACACTTACCCATCAATAATCTACCCACAGTGGACGGTGAAAGATGCAAAAACAATAAGGGGGGGGGGGGAAAGAAACATTTAAAGCAAGGTAACTTGAGATAATAAATGGTGAAGTGATAAGTGATGCTATAGTTAAGAAAATCCTTTAAACTAATAAAAAAAAAGGTAACTAAGATGAATGAATAGGCTATTTACAAATGTGTAGCGAAAGATATTGTATAGAGAGACTTCTAAATGAATGGAGAGTATGAAAAACCCTCATTAAGACCTTTGGGAGACAGGGTTTTGAGACGGTAAATCCAATAGCATTCACGTCTCCTAAGGCGTTGGTCCCAATTGCCTTTTCTCTGATCCTGTTTGATTAGTTCGATACCTTGAAATTTGAGGACATTAATGTCTCCATTATGGACTGTTTTCACATGCCTGGAGACAGATGTTTCTATGTTCCTAGTTGTTCTAACTGAGTTAATGTGTTCGAGATTCCGTTTCTTGAATGGTCTAAAAGTTTTTCCGACATACATAGCGTGACATTGGCAAGTGATTAAATAAATCACTCCCTTCGAATTACAGTTGAAAAAAGAAGATGATTTAAATTGTTCAGTATTGGAGCTGTCATTGAAATTTTTTGAATTGGTGTTTATGTATCTACATGCTTTGCACCTGCCACATTTATAGGTGCCTTTTATTTTCTCCGACAGCCAATGAGTGGGTGGTTTATTTGTTTGGAAATGACTGTGTACCAATATGTCTTTTAAGTTATTACCCCTTCTGGCTGTCAGGGATACATATGAAGGGAGGGCATCTCTGAGATGTACATCTTGTCTTAATAATGGTCAAAAGCGATTCATAATTACTTTAACTTGATCCCAACCGGCATCAAAGGTGGCAATACACCTTAGTTGTTTCTGGTCAGCTTCTTTTGGTATTGAGGGGAGAACCCCCTTTTCCCTTAATAAATCTTCCTGTTCAGTGAGAAGGGCCCTATGATATGCCCTCTTTAGGCACTTGTTAGGGTACCCTTTGGACCTAAACATTTGACGCAACTCCCTTGCTTGTGTTTTGAAGTCTTCTAAATCAGAGCAATTACGTCTTAAACGTAGATATTGGCCTGTTGGTATTCCTCGTTTCTGCTGAATTGGGTGATGACTTTTCCAATTCAGGAGACTATTCGTAGCTGTACTTTTTCTGAACAGGTTTGTTTTAATAACACCTTGTTGCGGGGATACCATGAGATCAAGGAAACTTAAAGATGGGGTGCCTATTTCGGCAGTGAATTTAAGATTCAATTCATTAATGTTCAGGCTCTGTGTGAACTGTCTGAACTGGTCCCCTGACCCAGTCCAGATTATTATAATATCATCTATATATCTTTTCCAAAGATATATGTACTGGGTCAGGGGATTTTTTGGTGGGGAAGCGAATACTACTTGCTCCTCCCACCATCCCAGGTGCAGGTTAGCATATGAGGGTGCACACAATGTCCCCATAGCAGTTCCCTGCACCTGGTGATAATACACCCCATCAAAAAGAAAAAAGTTGTGTGTTAATACAAATCTTAGAAGATCCAATACCAAGTCACTGTGTTTATTAAGGGATGTCCCTCTCCTCCTTAAGAAATGCTCTGTATGTTTTAACCCAATGGAATGTGGTATTGAGCTATATAATGATTCTACATCCAAACTACAGATAATGGAGTCACGTGGTAATATAGTTTGAGTTAAGACTGCTAAAGTTTGTTTCGTGTCTCTCAAATATGATGGAAGTTGTGTAACTAATGGTTTCAAAATGTGGTCAAGATAGACGCTGACATTTTGAGTCATATTGTTGTTACCGGAGACAATAGGTCTGCCTGTCAAGATCTTCTGTTGTTTGTGGATCTTAGGCAGACTGTAGAAAGTTGAGATACGGGGACTACTGATGGCCATATAGTTATATTCATCCTTAAGGGGAACTACCTTAGCATTTTTTCCATATTTTTATTTACTTTATTATTAAGGGTTCATGCCCAAGTCTGGGTGGAGCCGGTACCACCTATCCTGACCGATTCCCCTAGTCGTGGATTCCACATTTCTGTGGATCTACAACCGAGGGGAATTTTTTTGTTTTCTATAGCTAGTCTAATACTATCCTTACCTTTTTGTGTCATTTTACCCCACTCCCTCTAGCATGTAAGCTCATTGAGCAGGGCCCTCAACCCCTCTGTTCCTGTGTGTCCAACTTGTCTGGTTACAACTACATGTCTGTTCGTCCACCCATTGTAAAGCGCTGCGGAATTTGATGGCGCTATATAAATAACATAATAATAATAATAATAATAGATGTACTATGTCATTTTGAACGAATCCCTTCCCCTTTTTTTCTGTATCCTTACTCTTTCGATTACAACGAAAATAAAAATTGGCAAATTGAAAAAAAAAGAACGATTTCAGCCACAGCTGCCAGAAGAATTGTTTGGGATATGAAGAAAAGGCCACAGGTAACCTCAGGAGAAATACAGGCTGCTCTGGAAAAAGACAGTGTGGTTGTTTCAAGGAGTACAATACGACGATACTTGAAAAAGAATGAGCTGCATGGTTCGAGTTGCCAGAGAGAAGCCTTTAATGCACCAATGCCACAAAAAACCCTGGTTACAATATGCCTGACAACACCTTTACATGCCTCACAGTGCTATGTTTGAAGAGGGGTCAACAAGGCCTATTGTGAAAAGAATACCATCCCCACTGTAAAGCATGGTAGTGGCTCACTGATGTTTTGGGGGTGTGTGAGCTCTAAAGGCACAGGGAATCATGGTAAATGCAACATGTTATCAGAAAATACTGGCAGACAAATTGCATTCTTCTGCATGAAGGCTGCTCATGGGACTCTTTTGGACTTTCCAGCATGACAACGACCTTAAGAACAAGGCCAAGTTGACCTCTTACACAACTATTACAAAATACTACATGCTGTCATTGATGCTAAAGGGGGCAATACACAGTATTAGAAACTTAGGGTATGCAGACTTTTAAACAGGGGTCATTTATTTTTTTTTCTTTGTTGCCATGCTTTGTTTTATGATTGTGCCATTCTGTTATAACCTACAGTTGAATATGAATCCCATAGGAAATAAAATAAATGTGTTTTGCCAGATCACTCATGTTTTCTTTAAAAATGGTGCATATATTCCCAATTCTCCAAGGGTATGCAAACCTTTGAGCACAACTGTATAGTATGTATAAATTCTCTGACCTGCCCTCAGCACTCTTAGTCTACTATTGTTATCCACTGCTGTACAGATTCCTATTGTTGTCATCCAAGGTTGGACATATTCATATATAAATATATATATATATATATATATATATATATATATATATATATATATATAAAAGGAAAAGTAATTTGTGCTTGGTCCTTGGGTCCTTTTTCCCCCCCAAACCACTCCAGTGTTATGTTTAGATGAGAATAGATGTATAACGTTTACATCAGAAATAAACTTTTCTGAAAAACAGAAAAAAACATACAACATACTTGGTACAAAGGTATTAAATGATTATTATAGTAAATTTGGACCACAATTTTGAAAGGTATCAGCTCTTTATTAAAAAGCTAATATCCGATGAGCATTAATTGAAGGCTAATTCGTCATTTTCCAGTTCTGCTTATTTATGTACTCTTATGCATTAGACTCGCATGCATTTTACTTTTCTTGTAGACAATCTAATCATACTCACCTGTTACATTTTAATGGTTTATTGTTTACTGGTTTCCAATCTGTATCCCCAGAGAACCTACTATATAAATAGTAGCCAAGAATCTCTGGATCACATTCAACCTTTCCCCACTGTACTACGGCAGATGTCTTAGTGTCTCTCAGAGCCATGATATGGTCAGGAGCTGGAGGCACAACTGTAATATGAAACAATTTAGGTTTACAAATGTTGTTGGGTCATATGGGCCATGACATTTAAATTGTGTTTTCATGGGGTTAATTACTTAATCCGTGATAAACTGAAAAGTGAATTACACATTTTAAAACAAAAAAGAAAAACTGAAAAAGCTTGGAGACTTTTTACATTTTTGCTATATTCTATGTATAACAGGATGTACTAATGGGCAGCCCAGTCTGCCTTTGAACATTTTAGGTGGCCTTGTTGGCCAAGCTGTTTCTCCACAAATCTACAATTACCTAGTGTTGCTTGAAGCGAGATTGGCTCACTTGACTCAGACTGCTCACTCATTCCATACTTGTTCACAGCCTGTACTCTGAAACAATATGATTTGCCTTCCTCAAGGCCAAACACAGGTAGTCTAGTAGAATTCACAGGTGTATCCAGATTTATTCTTTGCCAGCTATTGCTGCCTGCAATTGACTAGACAAGAAATGTATGTAAACTTAATGACATATAATGTCAGCAATGCAGTTAAAATATGCAATAAATATGCAGTAAACATGGCAGAAGTGTAGGGTACTAAAACCAAATTAAAAAGAGTAAATAAGTGAGTTGCAAGGAACTGTTAATGCATATATGCATATTATCCATGCATATTGTAATGATATAGCCTTAAATTAAAATTATCATATTAAAGGGACACTGTCAAAATATAAAAACATTTTTTTTTAAATCACAGTTTAGTAGGTATACTCCAAACAAAACCATTTATGCATTTTTTTATTTGGGCTTATACATAAAACAGCTTGCAAAACCTGCATTTCTCCTGTCTGCTGCCTTTGCTATTCCTCCCCTTCTAACCCCGCCCCGACTTTCTGTGTCTGTCCAATCACAGATTGTTCAATGCAGTTCAATGGGAATTGTTGCAAGGCAGGTACTCAGATTAATTGCCTGCCTCTTGAGCATAACTGTGCTTAGCTATACAAACAAGGAAGTAACAGGACTGTTTGTCTGATTGACAGCCTGACAACATTAATTTATTAAAGTGGCAATTTCTATTTAAATCTTAACTTTTTGTTAAATGAAAAGAAGTGGACATAATCATCACACATAAAGCAAGATAAAGTGATTTAGGTGTCTACTGACAACAAAAACAACATTTAGCTCATGCACATTTTTCATTGCTCCAGCACTGGTTTTCATCCAACACAGGCACTTAAAGGACCACTCTAGGCACCCAGATCACTTCAGCTTAATGAAGTGGTCTGGGTGCCTGGTCCAGCTAGGGTTAACCCATTTTTTATAAACATAGCAGTTTCAGAGAAACTGCTATGTTTATGAATGGGTTAAGCCTTCCCCTATTTCCTCTAGTGGCTGTCTCATTGACAGCAGCTAGAGGCGATGCGTTTCTCCCGTGATTTTCACAGAGAAAGACGCTTAGCGTCCATAGGAAAGCATTAATAATGCTTTCCTATGTGACCGGCTGAATGCGCGCGCAGCTCTTGCCGTGCGTGCGCATTCAGCCGACGGGGAGGAGAGAAGGAGCCCGGCGGGAGGAGGACCCTGAGGGTGGGGGCACCCTCAGGGCACTATAGTGCCAGGAAAACGAGTATGTTTTCCTGGCACTATAGTGGTCCTTTAATTAAACCAGTGCAGCAGCATTACAGTGCTGTTAATTATGACACCATTTACAACAATGTTACTAAGGTAAGGTTGAGTGTTCATGGAAAACCTATGATAAGGTTAAAGGGACACTACACTTCCCCCCCAAAGAATAAATAAATCACTGTTTGGTAGATACGCCCCAAATGAAAACATGCATGTATTTAATTATGCATTATTTATTTGGTGGTGGAATAAAAGTTTCAGATTCCTTTTCTGCAGCCTTCACAAGCCCTCCCCTTCTTTCCCATGTTAGACTTTCTGTCACTGTCCAATCACACAGGGTTTTTAACTACCATCCAAATGTCCCTGTACTGAATAACGTGAACCAGCTTACAGGGCCAATTGGACTGCAACATCCAGACATTCTTCAGACTATTTATCAATACTTTTACAATTCAAGCCCCGAACAGGCTTGAATTTAATCTGTATTTTAGCTTGTCCGAATGCTGTGAAACGGCTGAAAACCATACTGAATGCTTCAAATCGTGGCTCAGTTGCTTCAAATCCAGGCTTGAGTTTAAAATATTAAAACTGGCTTAATTGATAATCAGATCTTACAGCACAGTGTGTTTACTTTAAAAGTTATTATCTCCAGTTCTGTTAATTGGACACATAACACTCATGCAGGCTTTATCAGGCAATTAACAGGGTAAGAGATAAGACATTCTAAATTAAACACACTGTGGAATAAAGGAAGTTTTATATATCTATTTACAGGAAGTGTGTAGGGAGACTTTGTAATTCACAGCCAAGGGAAGTGCGGCTAAGGCTGCAGAAATGGAGAGGATTAACTCATTAATGGCAGAGAATTGAGCAGTGACACTGCCGATACATGATCTATACACCAAAACCACTTAAAAGGACACTTTAGGCACCCAGACCACTTCAACTCATTGAAGTGGTCTGGGTGCACTGTACCAGACCCCTTAACCTTGCAATTGTTATTATTATTAACTCCAACTCTAGTGGCTGTCTACTAGCCATTAGAATCAGGTAAGTCACAGAAGGGGTTTTTAACGGGGAAGGTGAGAGGGAGGGGGGCATTGTAGATCACTATAGTGCTAGGAAAACATATTTGTTTTCCAAGCACTATAGTTCCCCTTTAATTAAGCTAAAGTTTCTTTGGTGCTTAGAGTGTTCCTTTAAGTGTTATTAGGAAATGTTGGAATTCTATAAATGAAACAATAAAAAGTATATTTTTATTGTTTAATTTATAAAGATACTGTTTAATTTATAAAGCTATTTTATTTATTATATTTTAATATCATATCTATATGCTGCATTAAGAAATGATCTTTATCGTTCCATAGATATCTCTACCCCTTCTTTAAAAAAATGAAGGATGAACAGGTGGATTTACCCTTTGTACATAGTAGGTGAGAGGCTCTTTTCCACATGGATCTGGTTCATCCCAGCTAAGTACTATATAGTCCTCGCTGACCTCAGATGCCCGGACATTTCTTGGTGATGTAGGGACTTTCACAAGTTCTACTTTAGTTAGAGGAAAACCATATGAGAAATGACAAGTATAGTTAATATACAGCTCTTTATACGTATCTAACTTGTTAATCCAAGAAAAACAACTGAAACCTATTCATGTTTCAACAAGAATTTGGGGAAGTCTATACAACCAATACACCTATATATCTATACACCTTATATCTATATCTGTAAATTTATAGTGCATAAAGAGAAATTCACTGCCATCAACCTTGTATCTCGTCTTTTAAAACCATATTTAAGTTAAAAGAATAAAAGGTTACAAAAAATTATGAAGTAGAAACAATTGTCTTGGTAAAGACATTTGTAAGGCAGATCATGATTCTTAAGTTCACTAAGCTGTTACACACATTATACTAAATCACTAAGGGTAAACTTACCATCCAGCTCATCTTTGTTAATGACAATCTTTCTTTGTTCATCATATGGAATTACTAGCGATAAGAAAAAGGGGATTTATTGTAAACACAGAAGTAGGAGACCAGAAATAAAGAATTACATTGTTTACTATCTTATTACACCAGCCTTAGAGCTAGATTCTGTTTTTTTCTACTCATTGTTGCCTTCAGCCAGCATGAAGTGGTCATCATGCAATGTGGTTATACTAGAAATGTCGCTGAGATATTTAGAGTTTTTTGCTGGAGTGTAACTCCACCTCTGGCTGCTGTCAATCAGGGATACTGGAACAAAAGTTCCAGGCTGGCTATATGAATTTTATGCAATTTGGTCAGAGCTATTTCGTCTAACACGAAAGAGAGCTGAGGCATAAAATGTGTTGTGAGTTTTACATATGTTGGTTTATTAAACAGTGCCGCTATTGGTTTACTGAGCAGTTCCACTTATCCTATAAGCGTTTCTGCCTGGCCTGACAAGAGTCTGCGTGAATTTACAAGCAGACAAACAGTGCACCAAGGGAAATTTTAGAAGTATGTATCTTTTATGCAATATATTTTAGGATGCATTAGTTATATAAAGCCAAAAAAATGGGTGGTAATTTGCAACCCATGGTTTTGCTTTAAATACTTTAAAAATAAGATGATGTAAATAAAGGATGCTAATTCATAGCTATATCATAACATTAATATCAATATATATTTTAAAAAATACTTTGTGATTTCATTTTTTTTTTTTATAGTTTTCTGTACAGTAATATAACTACATACAAACCTCACACAGAAATGTTCAGTGCTAAATTACACTTCTTAAACGCAGCATACGTCATAGTCTGATGAATGCCTGGATTTGGTGGAAATGGGTATGACCAACAAGTAACCAATATCTTAGTTGACTCCATTTGCCAATGTGCCCATTCATATAGTGGAAAATTGTGCATGCACAGTATCTAAATTATTGTGCGAGTGGGGGGCTTGCATGTTTACAACATGATATTTTTCATGTTCACAACAAATTCAACATTTTCTGAGGATCTGTTGCCGGGGAGGATTCTGTAAAGGATTACTAAAGTTCTGTTACTCTTTCAACATTAATGGTTACGTAAGGAACACTAAGAATAGTGTTTATGCCTTAAGTAAGCTATATATAACGATAAATCATATACTTCTTTTGATTTTAAAGCATTTATAATGGAGAAAGTTATTTTCTGCACTTGATATTTTCTTATAAAGTAATAAAAAATGTGATTTCTTGACAGTGGGATCACACATATTCTTATTTCAAACATGATTACAAAGCTAAAAGTATACCTATTTCTTTTTCTCCCTTAACAGGGTCTCTCATTGTCACCGGATCACTGGCTTTTGATGGAAGACTAATCCCAGCCTTGTTGATAGCTTTCACTCTGAATCGATACGTTTCCCCTTCTGTAAGACCAGACACCGGAAATCTGCAGATCTTTGTCGGAACTTCATTGCATGGAACCCACTGATTGCTTGATTTATCCCACCTTAAAATTGCATGAAATATATTAGTATATATCAAGAGCAGTTCTAACATACTATTTGCTTGATTTACTAAGTGACCGAGCCATACCACTGAATTCAGTTTTCCTCAGAATTCAACATAAAGAGATGTAAATATTTACTATAATTTTTTGCAGGCTTCCAAGTGTAACTAAGTTAAGCCAGTGGATCTAAGAAAGCATAATTCTAGGGAAATAGTGGGCCTTTGTTCCATAATAGGGCATTGATTAGTTTACTGGGAGCTGATTGGCACTCTGTAGATATATACAGTGGGGGAACTAATGTAGAGAAGTCCCTGGTACAAGAATTTATTTGTGCCTCTAGTTCAAGGGTGGCGAAAAGGTTTATATTCAACTGTCTTACGCCTATGTTGCTTTGCCAGCCGGGGATCTATCATTTATCTCATACATGGTTGTATCCAGGGCCGGACTGGGAAAAAAATTAGGCCCGGGCATTTTTCAATTAGAGCGGCCCCCCAAGAAGGGGGCGGGGCCAGAGAGGGTGTGTTTTGTCATCACTAATGACAAGTACACCCCCTCTGAAAGTGAGCATGTTGGTTCAATGCACAGAGCCCCGCTGAAGAGCTCTAGCATTAGAAAAAGGCCCTGTATTTGTTCTGCGCAGCGCAAGCAAATGTAATAACATGCTTGCGCTGTGTTTGTTTTTAAATTGTCTCTGGTGTCTCCACAAGTGGGATACCAGAGGACAAAAGGGCCAGGAAAGTGTATGGTGCATGTGTTTGGCGCATGCTTGTGGGATTGCCTGTGTGTAGAGTGTGGTGTGGTATTGTGTAAATAGGTCAATTTTGAGGTGTAATATGTGTGGCTAGGGGCTGTAGAGAGTGCGTGTATAGGGGCATAGTGTTATAAGGGATGTAGCAAGTGTGTGCATACGGGCAGTAGTGTGTGTGTATAGGTGACGTAGTGTGTGTAGGGGTTGTAGAGAGGGTGTGTTTAGAGAATGTTGTATGTATTTGCTTACAAGGAATGTAGTGTGTGTGTAGGTGGTGCAGTGTGTGTGTAAGAGATCTAGTGTGTAAAGGACCCATAGAAACATAGAAACATAGAATGTGACGGCAGATAAGAACCATTCGGCCCATCTAGTCTGCCCAATTTTCTAAATACTTTCATTAGTCCCTAGCCTTATCTTATAGTTAGGATAGCCTTATGCCTATCCCAGAGTGTGTATAGAAGATTGTGTGTGTGTGTGTGTGTGTGTAGAGGATTAAGAGTGCATATAAGGGATCTAGCGTGTATCTGGAGCGTAATGTGTGTAGTGGTGCAGTGTGAGGGGCGCTGTAGTGTGTGTGTGTGTGTGTGTGTATATATATATATATATATATATATAAAATATATTTGGACGTATTGTATGTGTGAGGCGCGCAGTGTGTTTGTGTAAGAGGAGTGCTGTGTGTAAGGGTGTTTTTATCTGCCGTCACATTCTGGGTTTCTAATTTTATTTGTCTGTTAAGGGTTATTTTATATAATATATATGTGCTGTATATGTGTGGGAGTGAGGGTGCTGTCTGTCTGAGGGTGTTGTGTGCGTCTGGGGGTGCTGTGTGTGTCTGGGTGCACTGTGTGTGTCTGGGGGTGTGCTGTGTGTGTCTGTGGGGTGCTGTGTGTGTGTCTGGGTGCTGTGTGTGTGTCTGGGTGTGCTGTGTGTGTCTGTGTGTGCTGTGTGTGTCTGGGTGCTGTGTGTGTCTGGGGGTGCTGTGTGTGTCTGGGTGCTGTGTGTGTCTGGGTGCTGTTTGTGTGTCTGGGGGTGCTGTGTGTGTGTCTGGGGGTGCTGTTTGTGTGTCTGGGGGTGCTGTTTGTGTGTCTGGGTGTGCTTTGTGTGTCTGGGGGTGCGCTGTGTGTGTCTGTGGGGTGCTGTGTGTGTCTGGGGGCTGTGTGTGTGTCTGGGGGTGCAGTGTGTGTGTCTGGGTGCTGTGTGTGTCTGGGTGCTGTGTGTGTCTGGGGGGGCTGTGTGTGTCTGGGGGGGCTGTTAGGGAAATTATTTTAAATATATATATTTTTTTATTAATAATTAAAAAAAAAAAAAAAGTTATGGGGCATGCTGACATGGAGGGTGCTGCCTTCCCTGGTGGTCCTAGTGGTGAGAGTGAACTCTAACCCTGTGGGTTAGAGTTCACTCTCGCAAGATCTGAGCGTTGCCGTGGTAACTGCGTCAACGCTCAGAATCCCGCGAGAGGACACGGTGGAGCTGCTTGTTAGAGCTCCGCCGGTCCTCTCCTGCCTCCCTCCCTCCCTCCCCAGCCTGCGGCCGCATCTACCTGTCTGTGGGCTGGTGAGGGAGATCTTTGATCTCCCCACCGGCCCACAGCAGGGCCAGCGCTCGGATAGCGCTGGCCCTACAGCGGCCGGCCGGGGAGATCCCCTGCCGGCCTCGGCCCCGATGGCTAGTCCGGGCCTGGTTGTATCTGTATCAGTGTCTGCATGTTTGAAAATAAGCATGCTTTTATATGAAATGTGTGTGTGTGAATGAAGGTACTGTACGTATTTGTGTGTACTGTTGGCATTTGAACTAACTCTACAAACTGTACGTACAATTTAAATTCTTATCATTTTCATATAAGATAAACTACACTGTATTTTGCTCCACACATTTTACTACATCTGAGAACACACCTAACTCAAGAAATATATATAAAAAAACTCCCTCTTCCTATGACACACACACATATATACAAATCACAATCTTTTGAGTGCAGGAGGCTGGCTTCCAGGGGGTCCAGAGGGAGCTGGTTGTAGGATATAAGACACGATTTACTCTGCTTTAATACCCTCGTTGACTACTCTTTTCTTTTTGTTCTTTTCCTTTTTTTTTTTCCATCACACGTAAAACTGGACAAAGCACTGTACACTTTAGTAAGGCAGCATACTGCACCACACGCTTCTGTATGCACTGAGTGCTGGCATCTATCTATATGTATGCAAAGTGTGCAGATCTATCAACTGCCACTGTTATACGGTATACGATTATACTTTTGCTCCTGCTGTTGTGGCAGGGCAAGACTGATTGTTATATGTGCACAACAAAAAAAAAGAATTAAAAAAAAAAAAAGAGTGGGCTAGTTAAGGCAGATAGTAGTCTGGGGCTCCAGGTTCAATGCCTCCTAATCTCCTTCTCTGCAAGCTGGGAGGAAGTGACCTGAAGTTATTTCCTCCCAGCACTTTGGCTGGGGGTGAACTAATGATCTAGCATTAGCTTGGCTCCAGTGTGCAATTGAAGGGCCTATATGGTGGCCTTAAGTGTTAAGGCCACCACATGGGTCCACCAAGTTTGTGGGCCCCTGGTTTAGCCGCATTGGCTGAACTGCTGGTAGTTCTGCTGCTGGGTATATAATTAATTCAGTTAATAATTACATTTACCAAAATGGTTCCCACCAATCTCAATAATACCAGGCAAGTGCCCCACAAGTGGCCCCTGCATCACCCTTCACTCTATTAACTACAAGGTGAAAGGTAATTACATGGGTCCCATAAGATGCCCATTCTTCTGTGCCCCTGTAATATTACCCTCTTAATGGGTTCAGGAGAGTCCCAGTCTTTTAGACACTGTATTAATATATATATATTGGTCCATACATGGCCCAGGAGATGCCCAGTCACCTCAGCCCTCCCCCCCATTAAAATATATTGTGCCCAGTGTCCAGGAGATGCTGCTTGGTTTAGGAAGATTGATGATTTTAAGTTAGTCTGTATAGTGCCTTAAATTATACTTGCCTTTCAACATAATAACCACTAACGGGACTTCCTCTGTCATCACTTGGTGGGGTCCAGGATAAAAGCAAACAATCCTTATGAACATCATGGCATTGAACACATAGGGGTGATCCAGGAGCACCAATGTCTTCTGGATCAGCATCTAATGAAACAAACACAAACATTTTGCTTTTTAAGTGGTCTTGAAACTTTTACACATGCCAACATACTGCTATAAGAAATAGTGTACCATGCCAGACATGTCAGATATTGCACGTTGTAATCAATCCTCTCACACATGTATGTCTATTTAAATACACAAGAAAACAAACATAAAAGTACATACTATTTACAAGAGCATGTGAAAAAGGAATTACACCTAAGTACCTACATATCCTTTGCTGTCAACTTTAAAAGCAGTCTAACAATATTTTAATATTATGAGTTTTAAAATAATTTTAATACAATTGACAGAATTCTGAAAAAGACACTAGTCAGTGCCTATCTGCACATATTTCACAAGAACTGCAAAATCCCGTAATAAACAATAATGACCACATACACTGTTCAGCCACAACATTAAAACCACCTGCCTAATATTATGTAGGTCCTCCTCATGCTGCAAAAACAGCTCTAATGTGTCGAGGCATGGACTGCACAAGACCTTTGAATGTGTCCTCTGGTATCTGGCACCACGAGATTATCAGCAGACCCTTTAAGTCTTGCAAGTTGCAATGTGGGGACTCCATGGATTGGATTTGTTGATGTCATGGTTTCCCAGCAGAACATTGCTCAGAGCATAACACTGCCTCTGCCAGACTGCCTACTTTCCATAGTGTATCCTGCTGCCATCTCTTCCCCAGGGAAACGATGCCATCTACTTGATCTAAACAAAAATGGTCCAGTTATGACATTCAACTTACCTTCAGTGGTGGACAGTGGTCATCATGAGCATGCAGACCAGTTGAAAGCACATTCGATGGGGACTTGAGTGTTGTAACTGGACCATAAAGTAATGGAAGATGGTTGCCTGGTTTGATAAATTATGTTTACTAGCAATGACCTAGTCATCTAGCTCAAATATTTTTGCTTGCCCATTTTTCCTGCTTCCAGCACATGAAATTAAAGAACTGACTGTTCACTTGCTGCCCATTATATCCCACCCCTTAATAGATGCAATTGTAAGGATATAATAAATGTTATTCACTTTACCTGTGGCTGGTCAGTGTATGCCACACATTGGGAAACGTCATCAGGAAACAGAACAGTGATCACAAATGCTCATTGAAAAAGGTTAGGTAGATGTTTCATGCCACACAATTACAGCTTCAAAATGAAGAAAGGATGAATCATCATCTCTCTGACACAGGCTTAATACAAACTATAAATAATGAGATCAATGAAGCTGCAGTTTTTGGCAGACACATAATTTGTAAACCTCTGATTTCCAAGGACAAGTCACAAATATGCATAACCTGTTGCAAGGAGCATAAAACCTTAACCAATGAAGCCTTAACCAATGAAAATCAGTACCATTAAAATGAATTATATCACTATCTAACGAGCCTTATTGTAGAGTCTCTGCTATCTAAATCTCTCATTTTATGGGTTTATGATGTAATTTCCCATTTGGATTACAATTATTTAAAGATTATGGAAGAGTGGTGTTTGTGAATAGATTACACTAGCTCTCCCTAGTAGTGATATAATTTTAATAGGTGCTATTTTTCTCAACCGCAAATCTTTTTTTTTCTATGAGATTAGGGATATTTAGTAATATAGAGTTACAGCTCAGTGCAGTATTTAGTTAATAGGTGCCCTAGAAGTATCTAGTATCTTTATAGGGGATCTTATTATTTTCCTTCTTGAATTTCTGAGTTTCTACCTTACTCTGAATGTGTGTTTGCTATTTGATTGTATACTCACATTGCTTTTCTCAAAGATGACGTGCAGCAACAGTTATTTCTGGGTGTATGTATTTCAATTGCAACTATACCCTAGGCCAGGTTTAGGCAACCTTTTAGTACTACTGTGCCAAAACAAGATCTTGAAGTCCCTCCTATGTTTTTAGAAAATTGAGGTGTGTAGGTTGCCATATGCCACGTGTTATTTAAGGGTGCTGCAGTTGCTTTGTAGCATTGTATTTGTGCATATGTGGGCTGTTATATTGTGTATGTTCATGAGTAGTTTGTTGTATTGTTTATAATATCTACGTGTATGGGAGCTGCTTGTGGAATTGTGTGTGCGGATGATATGTCATGTTGGGTGTTTGGTGGTTTGTGTATGTGTATGTGTTGGACTGCTTGTGGTATTGTATGTGAGAGGCTGCTTGTGGGGTTGTGTGTGTACGTGGAGTGTCATATGTGCTGTATTTTATGTATGAGAGGGAGGCATATTCTGCAGCTCTATGTATATTTAGCAGTTTGGCTGGCTTTCCTCCATTGGGGACCGGACGGGCCAAGTACAGGTCAAGGGCAGGAGCTTACTCCAGTTCAGATTCCCGTTCACAAGTGCTGGGAGGAAGATTTCTGAGATCACTGCCTCTGAGTGCTGCAATGCATAAATTGAGGATTGTCCCTCACCACCTGCAATCCCTGCTCGGTTTATGCTAGCAGATATCTGAGGTCTCACTGAGACTTCTGATAGGCCAGAACCTGTTTGGTTTTGAGTGCCGTGCAAAGGTACCTCGAGCGCCATGCATGGCACACATGACATAGGCATCTGACGCCTGTCCTGGCAGTTGCAACAATCTTACCATAACTTGGTTACTCCATTCAGGGGATAGCTAATTATAGTAACTGCTGACAACCAGTTATTTTTTTGCTGCGAGTTTGCAAAAAGAAGACTTTGCTATTTTATTGTTTATTTCACGCTGTTTAATTCATAATTTCAGATAAAAGACAGTTATGTTTTAATAAATCAGATAATAATTCACCAAGAAACTGAAACAATTTCTTCCCTTTTCTTATATATTCAGGCATAGGGGTAACCCCTTTCATGTTTCTTAGTCATTGTCTAATTAGCTCAATATTTTTCAATACTTTATGGAGAAGTAACATGATAACCTAAGCATGTGGAGATTTATATATTTAATGTGGGGAGGAGACCTTTACCTAATCAGCAAAGCGTTGTCCACGTTGACATGTTCAAAATCAAAAGTTTTATTGTCTACTGTTTTCTTGGTGGGTTTCATAGTTATCTAATGAGTCAAAGCAAAGCCGGGTCTTTCACAGTCATGAAGCTGACAGATACATTTACAAGGAAAACAGAAGGATCACTAAGCAGAACATCAATATTCCTGATAATAAAATATATCTATTTTTTTATGTTGACGGAGTCATTTTTTTATAGCAGGCAGCAAAGAGTCAAATCAAGCAGTTTCTACCAGCTATCAATGCTGACTAAGAGCAAGCTCATTTACAATGAACGTTCTTGCCAAGAGAATTTACAATTCCTGTTCATTGTCCTCCTATTTGATGTGCTGTTGCAGTCGACTAGGTGTTTATCTGTGCACTGAGTGATGAACTCTCTTACTGTGTTACAGGAGATAAGAGAGATTCATGTTTGGGTCATGGACCTACAGGTAAAGAAGTCACAGTACAGAGAAGGTTATGGCACTGCTGAAGATAGCATCTGCTGCCCTTGTTAGCAATGCATTTTGGAACTTAATCTATTGTTCATATAGTGATTATCAATGTATACTGCATAGTTAAATAAATAAATATCATATTCTGCTATTAAATATAAATAGCACAGAAAGAGTAAAATCCATTACATGCTATTTTTAATGGTAAGAAAAATGCACAAGTCTTGTCCGGCCTAGATGACTTTTAAATATATGGGTGGATCTATTTAATTATTTATTTAACACTACTGATAGCTCTTGTCTAGAGCACATTACACATTTAGAAAATAATCCTAATATTTGTATTCGTGTAGGCACCACTAGCCACTTTAAGGTCGTTATGTTCATACTAGATCCTTCATTATATATTATATATAGGTTTATTGCTTTTTTTTAGTTTGTTTTTTACATATCCTATGATGTCTATCCTATGATGGCTTGTTTTTATTTAAAAGTGTGTATTTTTATTATGGCTAAAATTTATTTTTACAACTTATATGTTACCCAATTTTTCCACCGAATGAATACCTATTTGTATTTCCTATTCATTTAATAGCCGCATGAAAGCGACTTCTATCTCCCGTTCGGCAGTTTAGAAGTTCAAACTAAATACCGAACCACGGATTTAGTCGACTGAACTACCGAACGTCGGAAACTGTTGAAAGCTCACGGAACTAGTTGAATGCCACACGCATGCGCACTCACGACACCCATTCGGCACTACATTTCCCATTTAACATTGCGACTGATCACGAGCAGTCATTAAATAAAACAAAAGTCTATCAAACTCTATAAATACTACAAAACTCGTTTTAATATCATTCCAATTTAATAACAATCCTCATTTTATAGAGTTTAATTTTTTATCTGTTTCATTCATATTTTAAACATTATTCCAAGTTTGTATTAAGCTTGTATTTGTATTAAGCTATTTTAAGTTTGTATTAAGCTATTTTTCTGATTGGCTGCCTACCTATGATGCTATTTTTAATTTTGCCAATTTTAATTAGCTTTCACCTATATAAACTCAGTAAGCCAGGATGTTTGTTCTTACCTCATTTTGATGAAGCCTTAGTTGCAAAACGCGTTATTGGATGTTTTATTTACTTTGTATGTACAATAAAGGAACCTTTTTTGGACAATATACCAAGGTTTGTGCCAAATTCCTTTAAACTATTTTATATTTTTATTTTCTTGTTATTTTTTATCTTTTCCTGTTTTTTTTTATCATCACGCCAAAGAAATCCAAGGTGGGGATCATACCACCAAAGCTGATACCATAAAGCAGTTGGCCTGCTCTCTACTTTGTGAGTATATTTTATTATACTCTTATCACACTGTTTTTAGCTACTGGAAGCACTATTGTCGCCTCCCTACCCCTTTTTGTCATTTGAGCCCCAGTTGTCGCTGAACTCCCAAGACTGAGGATACTTATATTATATCCCGAAGTGGGAATTGTACCACTACAAGCGCTTGATGCTAGAGCTAGCTATAGCTCGGTAAATTGTGAGTAAGTTATCGGTATTCTACTTTAACCACTTTATACGATACATATTGCACTATTGGGCCCTTTGTGCTTCTTCTCTCCTTTATATATAAAGGAGAGAAGAAGCACAAAGGGCCCAAAAGTGCATATATATACACATATATACACACACACATATATATATATATATATATATATATATATATATATATGACTGGATACCGGAAAGACTGATCATGGACACTATTTCCAGACCCTAAGAACTCATACTCTACCCTGAACATATCTCAAAGACACTATTGGTGTGAACATAAAGGTTTTTTCTCTATATATTTCTGGACTTTCTTTTTATATTTACATATTTCCAATTTTTATATCCTATTATCTTCTGTGGCGCAGCCCATACTGAATTTTATACATTCTTGTCTTGGTGCTCAGACATTCTGAGTAAAGACTGAGAGGGTGTAAATCATTTCCTAATTACATGATTCATACAGTTTAACCAGGTGTTGAATATCGCTGGCATTTCAGATGATTTATGGAATACATCTCTGGCCAGCCCAACTACATTTCCATAGCTAAGCTATGTTTGCCAATATGATGCATCATGTGTTACAGAATGACAGAAACTTGAAACAGAGACTTTGCCTTCCACTTACCTTTCACAAACATGTAAGCGCTCTGCTCTTGATGTCCAGATGCAGCTGGCACAGAGACCATGTACAATCCTTCATCTTCTTTATAAGCAGGGGATCCAACGAGAGACACATCACAGCCCATACAGCTTATTGTCCTGCGGTCTGACTCCTTTAGTAAGACCCCTGTAAAAGTATGGAAACAGTACACATTTCAAACCCTATGCATATGTGAAATTTTGGCGTTGAATTTGAAAATATGACTGATCATGCTAATAAATGTCTTTTATTGAAGGATAGTGATCATATGAAGTCATTTATTATCACATAGTTATTTGGCTCCTTTTTAAAACATACAAGAAAAAGAAAAGAGAAAGGTCTCACGAGGAGTACCCAACCAGTAAGGGCCTAACCCTAATTTAAATACGGGATATATTCCGAAAAGATCGGAACCAGAAAATGTCGGGTAACCCTTTTCATAAAATAGAGCAAAAATTATAAAAGTGAAAAATAAATAACAAATGTTTCCCTAATACTTATAGAGGTGTTGGGAGGGTTATGTCTTCTATTATTTTAATCAAGTAAGATTGCCTTTGGTTGTCACATTTGTTATTTATTTTTCACTATTATTATTTTTGCTCTATTTCATGAAAAGGGTTAGCCGACATTTTTTGGTTCCGATTTTTTCGGAATATATTCCTTTTTAAAACATAATGATAACAGAATTCACCAAAATGGACCTGATCAAAAGTTTCCCCTTGAATGTTTGGCATTGTTACAGACACACAATGGGACACACACAGGTTAAAATGGAAATTAAAGGTTGATTTTAAACACCTGTGGCTTTTTAAATCGCAATTAGTGTCTGTGTATAAATAGTCAATGAGTTTGTTAGCTCTCACATGGATGCACTGAGTAGGCTAGATACTGAGCCATGGGGAGCAGAAAAGAACTGTCAAAAGACCTGCGTAACAAGGTAATGGAACTTTATAAAGATGGAAAAGGATATAAAAAGATATCCAAAGCCTTGAAAATGCCAATCAGTACTGTTCAATCACTTTGTCAGGATCCTATCCTGACAACTAAGTTTATGTTCATTTATTCCTGTTGCTTTAATAACTAGTTCCAGCTCTTTACCACAAGTGGCCTCCCTAATAACTAACCTTTATCATCCTCACCTGCCTGGGCTAATGAAGAAGCTACAAAAGGCTACACCCAACTTACCATAGGGCCTTTACAATGAAGTTGATGCTCATCTTGAAAGACTTTAGTTCCTGGCTCCTGTAAACATTCTCTGTGAATCTACTCTTCTATCCTGCTAACCAGCTTGATACCAACCTGTCCCAAACAAGCCTTACCTACACTACTACTCTGCATTATCCTGCCATCCAGCTTTAGACCAACCTGCACCAAACCAGCCTAACCTACACTTCTGCTCTGCTTAATCCTGCCAATCATAATTACAACAACCTGTATAATACCAATCTGGACTTTGCCTCTAATATTGCAAGGTGTTATTTCCATACATTATCAGTTCTCCTTCAAAGAGGGGGCTGATTCACTAAAGTCTTCTTTTCTTATTTTCCTTCCCCCTATTTCATTTACAAGATATCCTGATATCTTCTATTATGTCCAATTCACCAATAAAGCCTCGGATATTAACACTGGCCAAAGTCTCTTACCTGACCTGCTCAAGATCATGACACACGTATTAAGAAGTGGAAAATTTGGGAATCTCTTGATACCCAGCCAATGTCAGGTAGACCAAGGAAGATTTCAGCCACAACTGCCAGAGGATATTAACACTGGCCAAAGTCTCTTACCTGACCTGCTCAAGATCATGACACACTTATTAAGAAGTGGAAAATTTGGGAATCTCTTGATACCCAGCCAATGTCAGGTAGACCAAGGAAGATTTCAGCCACAACTGCCAGAGGAATTGTTCGGGATACAAAGAAAATTTTACAGGTAACCCCAAGAGAAATAGAGGCTGCTCTGAAAAAAGACAATACGATGATACTTGAACAAAAATTAGCTGCATGGTCGAGTTGCCAGAAAGAACAATATGCCTGACAATGCCTCACAGCTTCTGGCACACTGTAATTTGGAGCAACAAGACTAAAATAGAGCTTTAAGGTCACAACCATAAGCTGTATGTTTGGAGAGGGGTCAACAACACATATAGTGAAAAGAATATCATCCCCACTGTGAAGCATGGTGGTGGCTTACTGAAGTTTTGGGGGGGTGTGAGCTCTAAAGGCATGGGGAATTTTGTGAAAATTGATGGCAAGATGAATGCAGCATGTTATCAGAAAATACTGGCAGACAATTTGCATTCTTCTGCACAAAGGCTGCGCATGGGATGCTCTTGGACTTTCCAGCACAATGACCCTAAGCACAAGGCCAAGTTGACCCTCCAGTGGTTACAGCAGGAAAAGGTGAAGGTTCTGGAGTGGCCATCGCAGTCTCCTGACGAATATATCATCGAGCCACTCTGGGGAGATCTCAAATGTGCAGTTCATGCAAGACCACCAAAGATTTTGCATGACCTGGAGGCATTTTGACAACACGAATGGGCAGCTAAACCACCTGCAAGAATTAGGGGCTTCATAGACAACTATTACAAAAGACTGCATGCTGTCATTGATGCTAAAGAGGCAATGCACAGTATTAAGAACTAAGGGTATGCAGACTTTTGAACAGAGATCATTTAATTTTTTTTCTTTGTTGCCATGTTTTGTTTTATGATTGTGCCATTCTGTTATAACCTACAGTTGAATTTGAATCCCATAAGAAATAAAATAAATGTGTTTTGCCTGCGCACTCATGTTTTCTTTACAAATGGTACATATATTACAAATTCTTTTGAGCACAAGTGTTCATAGAATGTTCTAATCATACAACGGTAGAGCCAATTAAACTTTCTTACTTTAATGAAAAAATAAAAAAAATACACCAGAAGACAATGTAACTGTTGAAATTCTTGCTGATGATCACACAAATTGTTTCAGTGGAGGAAAGTTAGCAAAGTGTCCTGAAAAGTGGCTTTTAGTTTTGGTGTCTAGACTGTTTGTATTTATTGAATGGTTAGTCCAACAAAAAACAGTAGTTTCATAAAACACTATTTTTGGTTAGAGTAACACTTACCCTGCTATCCTGCACTCTCCCAAAAAAATTAGTTTAAAAAAAATCAAACAGCTAAAACTAACAACTTACTCTCCTATGCTGAGGCCACCCTGCACCTCAGACGGGTTTTCCTTCACTGACCTTGCTGGAGGGTGTGGGAGGTCAGGGAGGTTCAGCTGAGGGGATGTAAGAGCAACCATAGGGGATAGGAGTATATGTTGCAACACTGGTTGCCTAGTCCCAGCATGCTGTGCTTCCAATTTTGCACAGAATCAAAATTACCCACCCCAAAGTCTAGTTCTGGCTAATGACACCCATATCATGCATGCTGGAGGTGGAGTTACATCTCTGGGAACAGTGGGGTTAATCTTCTTATGTGCAGCATTTCAAAGCAAATCAATGAACTGGTCATGGTATGTGGTGTAACCCTTTAAATTGCTCCAAAAAGCTTTTCCTTACATAACTTCCACTGTTTTTTTTTAAAGAAGTAACCATTTTAGAAATGGCCTCCAAATTTGGATTGGCAGAAAAAAAGAAGTGAAAGAGAAAATGACAGTAAAATTGCTAAGTTTTTTGCGTCCCTGAATATATGACTTACATTAAAAAATTACAAAATGATAATGTGCAAAAATAAGAAATACACAAAACGAAAAGCAAAAACCAGACAGATTTAATAAATTGCACCCAAAAAGTCAAAACCAAATTCACATAAACTGCAATGGTTTGACTGTGATAAGTCCTGCCAATGTTCTTTACACACTAAGTAATTGAATAAAGATTTGAAAAAAATCACTAAGTAATTGAATAAAGATTTGAAATATCATAACAGGTGGGTCTTTTGAGAAGGCTGCTGGCACTGTAAACATAGCACTTGACGCCACAAGATGGAACGTTATATGCTATTGTGAACAGGATGAGACACAGAGTATTAGAAAGATATTAATACTGTATTCCGTATCACTGCACAAATGTAGCACAAAAGCCTGAGACTTCATTTAGCAGAGATTACTTTGGTATCAATGTGCTAGTTCTAAAAACTTGTCCTTCAACTTGTTCTCAGCATACTTTACTTAACCACAAACACACGTAGGCCATTTTTAGGATTTTAAACATTGAGAATGATGTACAAAGGTGTATGAGTGCACTTATTTTCAAAAGTATCTACAGAAAAGTTACAATTAAAATATATGTATACAATGTAAAATGTGTACTTAAATTGTCTTAATTTAAAGGAACATTTTAGTTCAAGGGTATGTATGACAAAAAGCAGTACCTTTTTAATTTTTATTGGCAAGAGGGAACAGTATTTTATTTCTCATGTGCCACTGTTTTGGGCAGGATATATTTATTTAAATTATTACTTTTGGGGGGTGGGGCATGGTACCTAAGATGGCCGCACGTGTTTCACTAAAGCTCCTGCTATTTCGAGCCAGAACTCAATAAAAAAATGGCTTAAAACTGGTTGAAAGTCCTATGCTAACTCCAACCCGGCATTACTACAACCTGCAACATAATTTGCCTGGATTGTATCGCCCTGATATGGGTGTGTTCTCTTAGTTATTATTATTCATACAAAATTGTGCTCATTGTCAAATGCCATGCTTCTTTTTTACTATGTATGACATGTGTCTGCTTTTTCTGTTGTGGCATTGCAGGCATTTTTGTATTAGTTAGCATAGCAAAAATAAAGAATGCCAAAAAAAATTTATTATTATAATATTTAAGTTGTCACAGGTAGAATTCACAATTCAGAAGCATGGAAATTACAGTGTTACTCTCTAAACTGGGAATAGCTGGGAATTGAACAGGGAAGTTTAGACAAAATAATAGAGCTGAAAAAAATACATTTGTGAGATTTTCTTTTCTTTACTTTTTCAACATTTTGCAATTTGGCTTAAAATGTTTAATTTGTTGCAATGTCTAACGCATAGGTCTATTATTTTGTTACAGGTGAGATTATTAATTAAAACTGAATTTTACCTTTACATATGCAACTACATCATCAATTTTACAGTGATTTTGTGAATTTCCCCAAATATATACAATTACATCCAAAGTATCAATTAAACAATATGAATAAAACCACTGTGTTCACATTTTCTAAATGTTTGCACATTGTTCATTGTTGTATGACGGAGTTACCAACACTACACACCTACTAACACTACACACATACACCATCTGAGAGGTGTATATCAATGTAGATATTTATTTATTTTATAAAATATTTTACCAGGAAAGATACATTGAGATTTCTCTCATTTTCAAGTATTTCCTGGGTCCAAAAAAACATTGATATGTTATAGAGATACAGTATAAGCTAGAAAATAGATAGATTGTAAATAACAGACACCACATAGATTTTGACCTAGAATATGCCTTGTGATAATCCAGACAGCCTTCAGATTCCTTATATCAATGTATTAAACATATATGACATACATTAGACACAGTAGAGAGATACATTTATCTCTTTCTTGATGCAGATGGAGATTAATCTTTACATCTCGCCCTGACTAGCCCTTAGTTTCACTGAGGTCTTTATAACCACTGTATAAACCAAAAAAGAAGATTCGGGATATGGCTGTGTAAATCTACAGAAGGAATATAAAGCAGAACATAGTGTGATATTGTTAAAGATACAAAGCAAGCTATTCTTTATAACCACTGTGCTGGAGTCCAGATTAGTTTCTCAAATAATAATAATAAAAACTGGCTGGTTTTAAAGACATATTATCCCATAATGGTGGATAGTTTAGATGCATCGGGTTTTGTTTTTGCGTCCACTAAATATAATGGTAGAGATGGCAAGTGGGAACTCTACCTCTCCATTTTAAATCAGAGCACATCTACACGAAGATTGCCATTTGTGTGTGATTGGTAAAAAAATAACTAATTAACACATTTTTTTTCATCTTCTGAAAATGAAGGCATGTCTCCTCTTTCTCATCATCCAACTATAATAGAATATGGTGGTTTACATACCATCCCTAAACCAATGAATGCTCGGTGCATATCTCTCAAGGCTAGAAGATACAGAGCAGGACAAGGCAAATGATTCCTTCTCTCTTGTAAACACAGGTTTCATAACACTGGTGAATTCCCCTTCGTAGACCGGTAATAGAGCTATAATAAACCAAGAGTCAAAGAGTCAATGAGCAAAATTAAAAAAGCAATTAAAGTATTATATTTACCACATTGCAATATTGTATGGAATTAAAGAAATTCAATTTTAGAACAGTACAATATTAGAATTCGATTAGAATGGTATTAATGATTTGTGCGACTCTCCATCCATCCATCCTTGCTTTTCATCTTTGTGGTTTCCATAGTTGTTTCTTTATTAATCTCTCACAGAACCAACAAGATGCAACCAATGTTTGTAGAATGCCGTAATAAAATGGACATTAACAGATTTTTTTTAAATTTGAAATATTGGATGTTAACGTATACTCCTTTTGAAAGCTTCATAGATATTTCATTAAGTGGTACATGATATACAACTAAATGTATATTCTTAAATAATGAAAATATATTTCGAAATAAATGGCGCTCATAAGTATGTGATGCGAGACACAGGTCACTGAATGACAGGTAAGGTTGCATGAAATTGTGTTAGTTACAGTATAACTAGAAGGCAAACAGAGACACTCTTCAAACAGATATAAGTTAAATTTGTCAATCAGAATTTATTCCTTGCCAAAACAGTGGAAGCTTACTCCAAATTAGAACCAAAGTACAAACAAAGAACTCCATCCTACTAAAACTGACTACATGAATTTAATGCAATTGGACAAATGTGCTTAATTTCTTTTAATGACAGTATGTGTTCTGTAAGTTCATTTTACATTGAGTTCTTGACGATTGGACCCTACTGTATGTTTCCAAGATAGTTACACAACCCTGGAACTTGCCACATTGTGAATTCCAGGCTTAGAAGGTCTGTTAAACAGTAAATACTGGTTATACATTTGGGTCTATGATATTATTGTATTATTACTCTTAAAATCAGAACTTTATAAAGACATTTATTTAGGTCCAATATGTAGTACTAGAACTGGTGGGCATGATTAGAAGTCAGAACATGGAAGAATGAGTGTTAATGTGAGGAAATAGACAAAAGAATACAAAATGTAGAGTAGATATCTGGGACAGCATTCTAGTAGGAGAGACAAAGCAACACTCATCGCACTATACAAAGGAGGTTGAAAGCATCTGCATATGGGACAATTTGGAAATGCCAAATAACAACTAACCAAAAATACAGCTAACGTTTAAGACCCACCAAATTGATTTAACACCCCTTTGTTCTCTCAGCTTCACTGAAAGGGTCAATGATGAAGAGGAAATGCAGAAGAATGGAAATCGAGATTTCTCATTAAGACATCTCATGTTAAATGATATTAATATGGGATTTTAGAAATGAAATTCACCTTTCCCATGTAGTTTTCTGAGACTTTATCAACCAACCAGACTGGGGAAATGCATGAAATATTATTATTCGTAAAAGCATGCATAATGTTTTAAATGGTTAACGTGTCTTTACAGGTTAAAAATATTATGGTTTGGTTGCAGTAGAATAAAAAAAAGATAGATATTGTACACATATATAAAACATTTTAAATATTACATTTATACTCTCCCAATATGCAGTGGTGTATTTTGGATTTGTGCTGCCCTAGGCATGACTAAATTCAGGCACCCCCAAAATCTAAATCTGACCCCCCAATTTATGTCAAGGCCACTTTTTTAATGGACAGACACATGCCCTCATTGATACATGCACTGATATACACTCACTGACAGATACACAGTTATTGGCAAACACATACAGTCATAAGCACACACTGTTTAACCAACACACACGTTCACTGACAGACACACACTGACACACCCACTCACTGACAGGCACACACTCTCAGATACACATAAAATGACATACACACACTGACACACACTCACAGGCACACCAATTCATACTGAAAGACACACACTTTCACTCACTCACAGACACACACTGACAGCTACACTCACTCACTCACTCACTCACTCACTCACTCACAGTAAGGTGGACAGCCCCAGAACACAAGGCAAGCAAGGCATTTATCTGGGAGCTTGGGGTGGCATTTTTGGCACCCCCCTGAAAGTGCCGCCCTAGGCAAATGCCTTGCTTGCCTTGTGGTTAATACATCCCTGCCAATATGATATATTATAATATATATCATATCTAGGGATCTGCATGAAAAAAATCAAAAGTAAATAACACTACTACAAATATGACTACTTATATCATGTAAACGGCATGTAAAACAAAAATGAAAACTCAGTAAAAATGTTTAAAAATTTAATATTTAAACTAAGAATAGCTTATCCACCTTTTGTATTTCTTGAAAGGTTTAAACACAGTGCACATCATTTGTAGATAACTTATTACAGTATTTAGCATGGTACAGCAAATGCTTGCACTCAAACACAGTGACTGTGGTTGTACTACTTACAGGGATACGAAACAGAATCCCATCCTGACTTTAATCCATGATATTCTGAAAAAGAGGTTTAATAATTGTTAGATCTTTTTGCAAGACACAAACAGAGCTGAATCTTTGACTTTAACAATAATTTTATTAAGACACGGAGGCTCCTGTTATGCTATTCTCTTTCCTTTATTCCCTCAGCAGCAAATAAAAAAAAAAACAATAGGAGAAAAACATTTGAAAGAGTTAATAAAACATAATTGGTAACACATAAACAAATCATAAGAGAGCAAATGATATAAAAGATACAAGCATCTCCCATCATCCTCTCTATCTTTGCTGCTCCCTCAGACCAGCTCTCTGTTTTACCTCACAATACCCATATGTTAGTTCTATTATGTTGATGTTGTAATCTGTATACAATTTTTTTTGTGTCCTATCCTGCTTAGCAGGTTGCGGATTCTTTACTGTTGAGAGCCTTTTCCCCTTCTGTATTTTCCTCACTTTCCCTATTTGGGGTTCTTTTCCTCTGTTTGCTGTTGTGTTCCCCTAGTGTACATGGAGCTGAGGGGGGGGGGGGGGTTTGACGATAGCCATGGCTTGCATTGAGCCCTCTTTCCTCCCCTCTTCTGGAGCTTTGCAGTCGCTGCCCTCCTTCGAGTCTCCACCACTATTTTACATGGGGTCCACTCGGGCCAATGAGCAAATTATTTGCGATTTGTGGAGCCATCTTCTTTTTGGTTGTTGAGCATGTGCGATTGTGTTTGCAGTGACCATCTTTTTAGTGGATGCCCAGTGCATTTTTGGGTCTGCTAGCATAGTGGACGGTCTCCTCCCTTGTTTAGTGGCACTCTCCTGGTGGCAGACAGCGGCTGTGTAATAGTATAAGACATTTGTATTAATTGTGTTTAAAATACTTCTTCCCTAGAGTGTAAAGACGTTTGGAGCAGAGCCCTCCTCACCTCTAGTTAAAGTTCATCTTAAAGGACCACTATAGGCACCCAGACCACTTCAGCTCAATGAAGTGGTCTGGGTGCCAGGTCCATCTAGGATTAACCCTGCCTGCTGTAAACATAGAAGTTTCAGAGAAACTGCTATGTTTACATTAGGGTTAGAGGCGCTTCCGCCCTTCTAGAGATCACAGTGAAAATCACAGTGAGAAGACGCTACCGTCCATAGGAAAGCATTGAGAAATGCTTTCCTATGGACTGACTGAATGCGCGCGCGGCTCTTGCCGTGCATGCGCATTCGGCAGATGACGTCGGAAGGGGGAGGAGAGTCCCCAGCGCCGAGGGAGCCCAGCGCTGGAGAAAGGTAAGTGTTTCTGGCGGGAGTGGGACCCTGAGGGGGGGACCTAAAGACCCTACAGTGCCAGGAAAACAAGTTTGTTTTCCTGGCACTATAGTGGTCCTTTAACATTAGTCATTTGTTGTTTATGAAAGTCCATTATACAGATCAATGGAATTGGTTGATGTAATATAAAAAATGAAATCATAACAATGACATACTCACGCTTTACAAGTACATTAGCAAAGGATGTTGCTTGTCCAAATGCATTTGTTGCCACCACATTATAATCAGCAGAGTCTTCCAAAGTGCATCTATATACATAGAGAAAAATAATATTTTGTTCTTTGTGTACCTTACTAAACTGAAAGGATAGCAATCTCACTACTTAAACAATACTTATAGGCATCAAAACAACTTTACCTTAATGAAGCCTTTACAATGTATAGGATAAGTCATGCCTCTGCAGTCTCATTGCTCAATTATCTGACATGCATTACCAATATTGCCCAGTAGATGACAGCACAACCACGGTAATTATGTTAGCAGAACCTAGGCAGGCATATTCTGATTTGAATGAACAGTATCACTAAATTGAGATTGTTGGAAATTCAAACTGATTTTTTTTATTTAAGAACAAAGTAGCTGAACTAGAAGCATTGCTGATTTTTTCTAGTTTGGCTCTTTTAGTCTTGGAACTGAAATTCATTGGAATTCATTAACAGTTCACTAAAGTCTTAATGGAGCAAAATTATTTTCTTCTTATGGGGCCATTCAGACTGCAAAATCTAGACATTGTTGGTGGAATTCATCAATTCATCAATGTCTGTAATTTTGCCCCAAAAGGGCCTGAATTTGGCCCCACTTTCAGCCAGGCCGAATGAATCAAATCAGGGACCTAAATGATTTACCTGTTAGTGTCAGCAGACAAAAAGTTGAAAACCCTGGCCAGGCAAGGGTTAATTATGTGGTAGCTGACCAGCGCTTTCTTAAGAAGTGAGAATTGATTGGTTGACTTCCTAGCTCTTGATCGTATTGCATTTTTCCACACTATCCCCTGCAAAAGGATTTTCCCCACTATCAGAACTCATGCTTCGGCAAGCTTCCACGGGTGAAGATGGATTATTAAAAGAATAAAAGATAAAGGACAAAGTGGTGCTTGATACAATAAACAATCTAGTGTAGCTGAAAATTACCCAAGGGTAATGTCACCATTTACACTTTAAAAATATGATAAAGTAAAAAAGGCAGATATGGTGATTTGCACACACAGAAATAAATATTTTGGTTTACCTTACACTTAATATCTTTTTGGTAACCAACACACAGACATTTATTTTAACCTATATTAAAATGAGTTTAAAAACACACATTGTATAATCTGTATATGTGAGATTATATATAAGAAAGAATATTTCTTCAAACTCCCAATTTGCAGAGCCTATTAAAAGTTGGATCGGTACTTATGGTGCTTTTCATCAAAGAGATATATGGTAGAATTTCCAGAAACTCAGCACTGTTAAAGCACAGTAACTCCAGAGTTTAAGGTGAATATTTATTTAACAAATTATTAAAAGCAAAACAAAGTATCTGGGATTATTTTCTCTAAAAAAACTGTTCGTTAAGATCTTTTAAAAAATTTTGCCCCCCCTAAAAACGAATCTATGTTTAGAATCTATAAATTCTTGTACTTCATCTTTTTTAATGGTACCTATATTGCTTGAGTAATTGAAAATAAATGGGATCTAATTCTCTATTTTTTTTGTTTAATTTGAACACTTCCTCCACAATCTCAAAAAATGTTGGACAGCAATGGTTTGTGAAGACAACTATTAACTTCAATATAGCTGTTTACATCAACTTGTTTAACCCCTTAAGGGCAAATAAACGTAAAATATGGGTAATATGGGGGGGATTAGGGGGTTAGGGGAATTTGGGAGCAACCAGGGGGGGCGATTGAATGTATTAGAGTCGGGAGGGGGGAGGTTAAAAAAACATGACAGTGCCGCTTTAAATCATATTTAAAAACTGAATACATTAACAAAAAGTTGTAAGCAAGCAAATTCAAACTTAAAAACATGGAGACGCAAAACAGAAAACCATCTGCTGAAGACATTTCATATTGCTTCTACAGCAGTTTATACTTAAAGGGACACTCCAGGCACCCAGACCACTTCTGCCCATTGGAGTGGTCTGGGTGCCAACTCCCACTACACTTAACCCTGCAACTGTAATTATTGCACTTTTTTTTATAAACTTCCTGGTTTCTAGCACAGGAAACCTGTGCTAGAGCATCACTGGACGTCCTCACGCTGTGTGAGGACCTCCAGCGTCGCTCATTTCCCCATAGGAAAGCATTGAAATGCATTTTCAATGCTTTCCTATGGGGAGCGCTAATGCTAATAAAGAAGGAGGAGCTGCGTGGAGGGAGAAGCAGCGACAAGGGACATCGTCGCTGCCTCAGGTAAGTTACTGAAGGGGTTTTTACCCCTTCAGCAACCGGGGATTGGGAGGTGGGAGGGAGAGGAGACCTGCAGTGCCAGGAAAACAGATTGTTTTCCTGGCACTGGAGTTTCCCTTTAACTCTTTGTTATATGTGCCAGGAGACCTGATTTGATTATATCAGACATAATTGTGGTATCTATTTCTTTCTGAGTGACTAGAGTTTTGTACTAACTTCTTGTTCTGTAATTCAATATTGAAATGTACGCTGTGTATTACAGCTATGTCAATAATGAAAAGAATTCTGGCACTGAACATTTGTGGGGGATAGTTGTTCTGTTACTGGTGTGTGAAAGTTTACCTAGAAGTCTCAGCCCTGCCTGTGGGATAAACAGAATTGTTTTAGAAATGTCAGAATCACAAAATCGCATAATTACATCTCGTATATTACAGGGAAAAAAAACCAAAACAAACAAAAAAATAAAAATGAAACTAAAGCCTATTTCGATTTCCCCACAAATCTTGCAGTGGAGGCATTGTTGAACAGAAAAAAATAAATCTAAAGGCTTTGCAAGGACTACTGATATGTGTGTGTTATAAAAACGTGTTACTGCCATGATTGTATCATGATAGATATGTCATGAGTTTCTATTCTCATCTTTTATGATGCCTGGAGATGCAGCTGGTTTTGAACAGGGCACTTTTTGTGGATTTAAGTGCCTAGAACTCAACAAGTCATGGGGGAGTGGTTGCACCCCACCTTCTTTAAACTTCACTAACACCACCAATGTATTAAATGTCAGACGTTCAGTTGCAATGATTATTGCAAATTGTAATTAATTCCAATGCTGCTATGAGAGGCATGACCATGTTTAGCGTGATGATAGGCATTGCTGCCATCCTGTTGAGTAACCTTTGTCATGTAAGATCTTTCTTGGTTGAAAAGTTGTATCTTAAGAGCCTCCCTACAATTATATACTAGAATGATTATCTTCAACAGAATATATATATCACTATGGGATATCTGTGGCCCATTGTATTGCATTATTTGCTAACTCATCAATTTTATTTCTGTGTGCAGCATATCATCTTTATTTTATTCTGAAATCCCATTGGCTAAATAATACCAAAATGTAAGTTAGTGGTGTCACATATATGATGTACCTGTATGTGCTAGTGCTAAG
This sequence comes from Pelobates cultripes, assembly GCA_933207985.1. NCBI lineage: Eukaryota > Metazoa > Chordata > Amphibia > Anura > Pelobatidae > Pelobates > Pelobates cultripes. The sequence continues at coordinate 213,152,403 of OW240912.1, read as the reverse complement.
GTCCATGCTGTTGTTCTCTCTCGCCTTGACTACTGCAATACCCTTCTCAGTAGTTTTACGTGTTCCCATATTGCACCGCTGCAATCTATAATGAATGTGGCAGCGAGGCTCTTTTTCCAGTCCGCTCGCACCTCCCACACCTCCCCGCTCTGTCAGTCCCCGCATTGGCTTCCAGTTAGATATAGGGCTCAATTTAAAATTCTGGTGCTTGCTTACAAGTCCCTACATAATGCTGCTCCAACCTACCTATCCTCCCTAATACACAAGTATGTCCCGTCGAGGCCCCTACGCTCTGCCAAAGACCTACATATATCCTCTATCCGTACGCCCACCTCTAATGCTCGTCTTCAAGATTTCTCCAGGGCTGCACCTCTTCTGTGTGAATTTCACCCAGTCTCCACTACTAAGCCCTCAGTGAATACTTTTCTAACAACCTACTTCTTGTCACTATACCCCACTCCCTCTAGCATGTAAGCTCATTGAGCAGGGGCCTCCACCTCTCTGTTCCTGTACGTCCAGTTGTCTGGTTACAATTACATGTTTGTTAGTCCGCCCATTGTACAGTGCTACAGAATCTGATGGCGCTATATGAATAATAAAATAATAATAATAATGTGTATTCAGCATACTTTTCATAGCTTTGTATGTAAGGTTGGCTTTTAAATGCTGATGTACATTTGTGTGTAGTATTGGTGTTTGAGTGTCATGGCACACAGAGAGGATTCGGCATGTCCTACTCAATCCCCAGATGCTACGTGTCTCTTGGCGTTCCGGGAGTGAGAGACACGCTCCACCTACCTCCCGGGCGGCCGGTTGCTTCCACCACTCAGCAGCGGTGCGTGGCCCACTCGGGATTCCCTAATTCCCGTGACCACACCACGTGGATTGCAGCCTATGGGGGAAGGAGCACAGACTCTCCTGTCTGCCGGCAGACGGACCAAGTAATATATGTGTCATGACTCCCACACTGCCAATACTCCGTGGGGCCCATGCAGGTTTACCTGGAAGCAGTGTGGTGATCAATGGCTTTCAGCTACAAATGGACATAACATCCCGCCCATATAGAGAGGTGTGGACAACCAGTTACCCGTAGGGGCTTTCCTTTTGTATAGGCCCTAATACCCCTTCTCATGGGAGGGCTCCCATTCCCTTTTCCCTATACAAGCAAAGCCCATCCTTGGGTCTGTGCTCAGTTGTTTTCTTGTTCCCTTGGAGTACAGAGCCAGCTCCTGACTGAAGTGAGTTGATTACCCTTACCTGTGGAATTCCCTTGCATCAACTCCTGTATGTCTTGCTTGGAACCTGCTTTCAACCTTGATTCAGGGCCGGACTGGGGATTCCAAAGCAGCCCTGGAAAAAAAATCTATGCCAGCCCCATAAGTCATTGCGCCATATATTGTCGCATGTAATATGTAAGGCTATGTCTTGCAACCCTAGATGATTGATATATAAATATATATATATATAAAAAACCAAACAGATCTTGCACTCCACCAATTCAATATTCAATGCCCGGTGCTTGTCATCCAAAAATGCAAAAAATATTGCCAGAGATAGCACTCCAAGGACTAATATAAAATATAACTTTTATTACCTCCACTAAAACAACACAAGGTCAACGTTTCAGCTTGATCCCCTCAAGCTTTGTCAGGACATCTCCTGACGAAAGCTTGAGGGGATCAAGCTGAAACGTTGACCTTGTGTTGTTTTAGTGAAGGTAATAAAAGTTATATTTTATATTAGTCCTTGGAGTGCTATCTCTGGCAATATTATATATATATATATACATATATATATATATCTTTTTCCAATATAAAATATTGGTCCTTTCAGAGTAAAATTTTTAATTATGCAGTAAGCATTCTCACATGCATACACAGACAATCTCACTGACACAAGCGGATTGATACACAGCCTCATACATAAGGTTATTGACATAAAAACACAAGCTCACTCAGTAGCAGGCACACACACACACAAACACACAAGCAAGCGCGCGCACACACACACAGCTTAATGTAGTGGTATTGGTGTCTATAGCCTGTCCCTGCAGGCTTTTCAATGTAAACACTGACTTTTAAGAGAAAAGGCAGTGTTTACATTGCTTCCTAGTGACAGACACTCCTGTGTCAGTGCGGATTGGCTGAGATCATCAAGCTTGATGATCTCAGCCGTAGAGGCAGGACGAGGGGAGACCAGCATGACGTGGGAAAAAAAAAGTGAGTAAAAACACACATACACACACACATACCATGACACAGACAGACCGTGACACAGACAGAAACACACACACCATGACAGACACACCATGACACAGACAGACACACACACACACACACCATGACAGACACACACCTTAAAAAAGACACACACACCTTGACACACACACACACCATAACACAGACAGACCGTGACACACAGACACACACACCACGACACAGAGAGACCGTGACACAGACACACACACACCGTGACACAGACAGACACACATTACATGACACAGACAAACCCACACACACACCATGACACACACAGACCGTGACACAGACAGACACACACACCATGACACAGACAGACTGTGACACACAGACCACGACACAGAGAGACCGTGACACAGACACACACACCGTGACAGACAGACACACATTACATGACACACACAGACCGTGACACACACAGACACACACAATGACAGACACACATTGCATGACACAGACGCACACACCATGACAGACAGTGACACACACACCATGACACAGAGACACACACAATGACACAGACACACACACACCATGACAGACAGTGACACACACACCAGGACACAGAGACACAAACAATGACACAGACACACATTGCTGACACAGACAGACACTCACACACCATGACACAGACACACACACACACACTCCATGACAGACAGACACACACACAAATAAAACACACACACACACATACACAATTTCTACCTGTGGGGACTGGCGGCTGGCGGCCTCAGAAGGAGCTCCTTTGGCGGCCCACCGGGATACCGGGAAATTTCCCGGTGGGCCGTCGGCACCTGGGGCCGGGCAGCCAGCTGGCTCACCTGTGGCCGCAGAGGGAGCTCCTTTGGTGGCCGCAGGGTTTGCTGGCTGTTCTTGCGGCCGCAGGGGGAGCTGGCTGTTCTGAGCCAGCTGGCTGCCCGGCCCCAGGTGCCGACGGCCCACCGGGAAATTTCCCGGTATCCCGGTGGGCCAGTCCGGCCCTGCCTTGATTAATAGTTGCAATGCTGATTCCACTTTGGCTAACCCTGCAACGCTGTCCCAGCTTTGATTTATTTCCTGCAATTCAACTACAGCTTCAAACAGGTTTCTCTTCATTTACCAAGTGCTCGAACTCTGGTAAAAGGACTTTATTTTCCTTAACCCCTTCAGGACAAAGCCAATAGTACACGTTTTGATCAATAATACCCATCATGTGCCCTTAAGTACATGGGCCACTCGATAGGCCCCCAAAAGTGTGAGGGCATTTTACAATAGGGGAGGAAGGATAGAGGAGGCAAGCTTAAATGCAGATTTTTTTTCTAAATCTATGCAAAATCAGATATGTAAAAATAAAGATGTTAATCTAGACCTACTGCCATAGAACATTAATATGAAATATTAGCATCCATTTTGTTTCCATGAATATTACCATCAAGATTTGCAAGAATGTGATGAGTATGAGCTAAACAGGTTTTACTAAGAGCCTGAGTGTTTGATTGTATACGTTATAAAGGATTATTCACTAAATTGAGAATCCAAATTGAATTTAAAATTTACACAACAGCAGCCAGATTAAAAGCGTAGCTGACTTAGATCACTGAGATTCTTTCCAATTTGACTATTTTGTAGATATGTGCAATTAGTTTAGTTCCAAATGTAAATTCGGATGAATTTCGGCAATTCGGACATTCGGATGCTTCCTCCCGCTTTCTGAAGCTCAGTCTCTCTAAAACTGAGCTCATTATCTTTCCTCTTCCTAATACTGATCCTCCTCTTTCGCTCTCCCTTCAAGTTAGTGGTACCCACATAAGTCCATCCTTGCAAGCATGCTTTCTTGGCGTCATACTTGCTTTTGGCCTCACCTTCGAGCCTCACATCCAGTATGTTGCCAAATCCTGTAGATTCCATCTTAAAAACATAACCCGCATCCGCCCCTTTCTTACAGAAGATGCTACCAAGGAGCTTGTCCATGCTCTAGTAATTTCCTGCATGAATTATTGTAACCCTCTCCTGATTGGTCTTCCCAAAAGCTGTACTGCACCGCTACAGTCCATAATGAATGCTGCTGAACTGATTTTCCTCTCTAGTCGGTTCTTCTTACACCTCACCCCTCTGTCAGGCCTTACATTGGCTTCCTGTATGCTATAGGAGTCAATTCAAGGTACTAATTCACACCTATAAAGCACTGAACAATTCTAGCCCCTCTCATATCTCTTCACAGATCCATAGGTATGTCCCTTCTCGGTCTCTCCGCTCTGCCCGTGATGACCACCTCCTGTCTGTTGTTCATACCTGTACGGCCAACTCACGCTTGCAGGACTTCTCGCGAGTGGCTCCCTTCCTATGGAATAGCTTGCCTACCGCCATCAGACTCTCCCCTAGTCTTGCATCTTTTAAGAAGTGCCTTAAAACCCATCTCTTTAGGAAAGCTTATGGCCTCCCAGACTAACCTCTACCTCACCCCACCTCCTATATAATGTAAGCTAGTTTGAGCAGGGTCCTCTTCAACCTATTGTTCCTGTAAGTTTTTTTGTAATTGTCCTATTTATAGTTAAATCCCCCCTCTCATAATATTGTAAAGCGCTACGGAATCTGTTGGCGCTATATAAATGGCAATTATAATAATAATAATTTCAGAAGTGCCAAACCGAACCGAATTGCTGTAGTTGCGAATTGCCGAAGTGCTGAATTAGCGAATTGCCGAAGTGCCGAACCGAATTGACGAAGTGCCGAATTTTCGAAGTGACGAATTTTCGAAGTGCTGAAGTGCTTCAGATTTCTGAAAAGTGGCAAAACAAGAGAGGGAGGGAAAATGACCTGAATGATGACAGGAATCTAACCCTAACCCTAACCCCACCCCTAACCCTACCCCTACCTCTAGATGTGTAAGTTTTGGTTAGGGTTAGAGGTTAGGGATATGGTTAGGGATGGAGTAGAGTTAGGGGTAGGGTTAGGGGTTAGGGAATTGCTGAAGTCCCGAATTGCCGAAGTCCAGAATTTCGGAAGTACCGAATCGAACCGAACCGAAGTGCCGAATTGCCGAACTCCTGAATAGCCGAAGTCCCGAATTTTGGAAGTGCCGAACCAAATTTTTTGCCCATGCACATCCCTACTATTTTGATTTTACATTTGAAATTCACTTTGAACTCTCACTTTAGTGAATAACGCTGATAGTCTAAAATACCACTTAATAGACCAATGTTTGACTGCAGAAGAATCTGTAACTGATCAAAGTTAATGCAAAACTCAACAAAGCAAACAAATATTCAATGTATAAACGTTTCTTGCTCATCTAATGTGTTAAAATATATTTCAAAGAAATTACAGGACATTGTAAATAAACATGTTGAGAGTAATTTGTCCCCTGAATAGCTTACCTGCGGATCTCTAAGGTAAGCATTCCATACTCATTCTGTATTTTATATTTTCCAGGCGGAGAAGTTCGTAATTCAATTGGCACGCCATTCTTAAACCTAAAAGTACATGCTAAAAGTGAACTATGAAAATTATAAATGTTTTCATTTACTTTTTACTATAATTAGAGTTTCACTTACGCCCAGTACCATTAACCCTTTTAGTACTACAAATATTTCAATAAATATTCTTTATTTTTATAAATATAAAAATATCCCCCCAAAGAAAAATATTGTATACATCAGTGGCGTACACACACAATCCATGCAAAACTGATCCGTGGGCCCCCCCACTTCCCTCTCCTCCCCCCTCTACCCTGACCCTTTCTCTCTCCCCTCTACCCTGACCCTCTCCCCCCTGACCATGGCCCCCGACACATACTGTAGCGGAGATCCAGTATTCCACAGGTTATCTCCGCTTAAGATCCCAGTAAGGCTCAGGAACAAGTAATTATAAATCCATAAAGCAAGGTTTCCAGCAGGTAAAATAATCCAGCAATATCCCAACAGCAATCCCAATAACTGGACAACACACAGCATCAGGAGCAGAACTGAAAACCTTTATTTCACAGTAGCCTTATAAAGCATGCTCCCATGCAAGAGAGGGATTTCCATCAATTACTACAGTATCCAATCCTGTTCCGGTAACCTCCCACACATCCCCTCCCCTCAGCCTGCATCATAACCCCCTTATCCAGGACACCAATTCCCCCCATTTCTGGATGTACCCCTAAACCTAGGGGTACCAGTTTAAATTATACATCCCCTGGTAGCCCTGATCTGGGTGAACAACATATCCAAAAATCACCCAGATCAGACCAGGGGTTCGGGAAATTCATGGATGGAATAAAATGACCGACTGCACTGGAAGGAATAGCCGAATTGGGCTCCATGCGATGGGGCCCTGCGGTCGGTCCTGGAACAAGGGAATAAATCACACGAAAGCCTCTAGTTACAGAGACTGGGGAGGGTTTGCCTGAATCCCCTCGTTCGGTTGTTTCTGTCTACCAAACGAGGGGCCGTTCGGTAGTTTGGAACTGAACGGACCGGGCTTGTGGAGGTCTCAGCGGTGTTTGCCTAGTCGAGTGTCCGATTTGAGTTCCAGACACTCGACGGCAAAACACCGCTGTTCGGGAGTTTTAAAATGGCCGCCGCCATGTGTTCGTTTGCCGAATGGCGGCCACCCCCGAGAACAAAGGACTGCTACTCAGCTTGTCAATTACCAGTTCGCAACAATGTTGCAATGGGTAATTGAAGGCACACTTCACACAGAGGAGGTCTGACTGCTCGGTAGGTTCATTCGAACAAACTAAGGGAATGAAACTACCGAATAATCAGACGAACACAATACATTTAATACATATAACTTTGCCATTAACACGAATGCGGTCAAAGCTAATACAATTCCCAGGACAGCCCAGTGCCATCCGCTACACATACATACAGACACAAACACATACACACAGACAGATACACACACCCCCGACAGACACATCCATACATACATACATACACCCACACAGACACATGCAGACACATACATACAGAGACACACCCATGCAGACACATACATACAGAGACACACACATACATACATACAGAGACACAGACACACACACATACATACAGACACACATACAGACACACACAAAACAGACACACACACACATACAGAGACACACACATACAGAGACACACACACATACATACACACATACAGAGACACACATACATACAGAGACACACACACACAGACACACACATACACACATACAGAGACAAACACATACAGAGACACACACACATACATACACACATACAGAGACACACATACATACAGAGACACACACACACACAGACACACACATACACACATACAGAGACACACACACACACATACACAAAATGTTTCCTACCTTTTGTTACTTTCCCTGGGGTCCAGTGGTGGCTCAGCCTGATGGGAGTCAGAGTTCCCACTCTGACTCCCTCCTCCTTCCTGCTTCCTCCCGCGCGGGCTCTCTGTATGCTGGGAGGAGTGACATGCAGTCACTTCCTCCCAACAGTGATGTCATCACAGGGGGCCCGGTCGCGCTGTTAAAGTGTCCAGCGCTGACCGGGCCCCCTTACAATCCAAATCCATCGGGTGGCCCTGACAGCATGGGCCACCCGATGGACCCCTTAACATGCGGCCCTGGGCCGCAAAACGTGGCAGCTGGTACCTGGTCGCAGGGGTCCGCAGGGCGGCCGGGCCCCCTGGAGTGACGGGCCCGGTCGCAGCTGCGACCCCTGCGACCGCAGTATGTACGCTGCTGGTATACATGCCTGTCTTCATATTTACTCTTTTTTATTTGGCCATCAACACGGTGAAACAATAATCCATAATAAACTGCCATTACTTAAATAAAAAGTTACGTAAATTGCAAAAACTCAGAAAAATAAGTTATAGAGGACTCCACACAGACTGAACATTAAAGAGACACTAGAGGCATCCAGACAACTTTATCTCATCGCTTTGGCGAAGTGTCCCTATCCAGTTAACCCTGCAATGTAAAGCATAACAGTTTTAGAGAAACTGCAATGTTTACATTGCAGGGTTAAGACAGTCTCTAGTGGCTCTATTCCAGATGGCCTCTATATTTGCTTCCTGCGTTTTCACAGAGTTTAACAACTGCAATGTTTACATTGCAGGGTTAAGACAGTCTCTAGTCGCTCTATTCCAGATGGCCTCTATATTTGCTTCCTGCGTTTTCACAGAGTTTAACAATGTGAAACGACATTGTCTTCAAATTCCACACAGGAAAGCATTAATTCAATGGGAAAGCCTAATGTGTGTTGCAATCAGGTACGTGCTTAAAGGTTTCAAACTTTTTAAACCTGCATTTAACAACTGGAAAACTACTTTGCTGTCTATTATTAAACATCTAAAACACTATCATATTATATTTGAAAAGCATGCATGACTGGGCATGTTTCCTGTTTCGAAATAACTGCATTGTCTTGTGGTAGTGTGTTCTGTTTCACAACAGAGTTACTGAGTTTGTTCTTATCAAATGTAATAGATAGATTGGAAAGTACCTTGGAAACCACAATATACTACAGCTGAATGCTAATCTGGCTGGTGTTGTCTAGTTATAAATCACATGATCATAAAAGCCTCACTGTCATATGTATAAATATTACGGGTATTTCATAATCCTTTGATTTTCCACTTCTGTTTGTACTTGATGTCTAATCAAGATGTATGTCTTTGCATTTGTAATTACACTGCCCTTCTTTATTTTTATATTGGGCTACTGTGTCCCTCCATTTAAATAAAATAAAAGTCAATGCCAGAGCTTATTTTATCTCTTTAACATATTGCATTTTTTTCTAGAGCCAACATATTCCATATTACATGCTATAAAATATTTAAATATTAATATATAGATAGCTCAAAGGAGATGTTCACATTTTCCGCAATGATATTTGCTTAAAGGAGCACTCCAGACACACAAAGGCCAGATAATTTAATTTGCAAGCCCTGTATATAAATATGTAACTTTCCAAGACACCATAAAACCTGTACACAGGGGGTACTGTTTTACTCGGGAGACTTTGTTGAACACAAATATTAGTGATTCAAAACTGTAAGATATATCACAACAATATAATCAGCAAAAGGGCAGTTTTTTGTGTGGAGAAAAGCCCCCCCCCAAAAAAAAAAAACGGACACTAACTTTGGCCAGTGTATGTGACTAACTGGCTACTATAAATGACTGGACAATCCCCATTTTATATACCCTGGGTCGTCTATTTTTTTTCAAATGGTATGCCATAATGTAGGTAAATTTCATTCCTAGGCTAACATACGGTCTCAAAGGCAACATAACCAATCTGGGAAATTTAAATGTGCAAAAACGTAAATGGTAAGTCTTATATTTGACACTGTAACTTTCAAAACATCATGAAACCTGTACATGGTTGGAACTGTTGTACTTGTGAGACATTACTGAACACAAATTTTAGTGGTTTTTGAAATAAAACATATAATGTTGATGATATCATCGGTGAAAGGGCAGTTTATTTGTGAAAAATGCAAAAAAACTAAAATGAATGGTAAATTTGGGCAGCGTTTGTTTCTAAGTGGCTACTATAAAATACTGGACATACCCCATTTTAAATTCCCTTGGTTGTCTACTTTTCAAATGGTCTCAAAAGCAACATAGGTCCAGCAAATCAATCTGGCAAATTTTAGTGTGTAAAAACTGTAAATGGGGAAAGCCCTATACTTAACCTTGTAACTTTCCAAAATCCCATAACACATGTACATAGGAGTTACTGATGTACTCATGAGACATTGCTAAAGACAAATATGTGTCTTTTATTGCAGTAAAAGCTAACTGTATTATGACATTCACAGTTAAAATGTCACACAGAACTTGAAATGTAAAATTTTTTGTTAATTTCTCAAATTTGTTTAGATTTTATTCATATTAAATTTTGTTTCATATATGAATATTTGATGTGAAATGAAAGCCCTGTTTCTCCTGAGCAAATATAATATAATATAATTATACATTATATTATTGATATATAATGAGAATGGGCGCACTTAATATGAAAGAGGTGAATTATGGCTGAACAGACTTATAGCTCAAATTCCAGGTTTTGTTTTGATTAGAACATGTACAATTGCCTCAGTCCTTAAGGGGTTAATACACAGTTTTGAGGGGTTGCTATGAATTGGTGGAGCTGCTAAACCTCCCCATTGAGATTGACCTTAGTAAAAAAAAGAATGAGCAAGTCATAAACTTTGAACTGTAAGTTTAAAAGTTTTTAAAAAGTAAAAAAAATAGCAATTACAATTATGCGTATAGCACCAACATGTTTACAAATATGAGAGATGTATGCACTTTTTTTTTTACACACGAGCACACGTGTGAATAAAAGACATGGCTGCAACATGTACAATTAACTGTGACAAATATATATATATTTTTTTTATAATTCTACAATAATGTCCTATGTCAAATATATTAGGATATCTTCTTTACAAACATATTTTCTGGGACAGGTTAAAATTGATGTACAAATCTACATACTAATGCTGGCCTTATAATGTACAAAAATATGTGAAAAATGTGTATGCAGGGTAATAATGCTCAACACAAATATAACCCGACATACAAGCCTCTTTCTACATATCTCTTAATGAATACGTGTTAATTTATTTCATTTTTGGGTCTGAGGAAAAAGGGGAAACTGTCACTCTATATTTGTCAGTGTGACTGCAAACTTGGAGCCAGTATTTATATGGGCTCCCAAAAAAGGCTAATAATGAATATAACCTATAATCACTTCTATAGAGGTACTTTCAGTATTGTATGCTCCCTTTATGTTTTCTATGTGCCACTATGGAGAATTTTAACTACAAGAAGAGGTGTAGTTGCCACCAGAAAGGCACAACTGTGTGTATGTTCAGAGCCATATAAAAGGCTCAATACATTGTGAGCATATATCTATCTACTTATTATAAATCACTTACTAATGCTTACAGTGTAGCACTATTGGATTTTTTTCTTTTTTTGTATTACATGTACATATAAACTAATATAACCCTAAGTCTGTATATAGGGTAAGTCCTTATTCTAAGCGCTGCACTTTCAGTTTAATATATATAATTTACCCTAGTTTTTTTTATTTGTTACCACATTAAAGCAAACTGTTTGGAACTGTGCCAAACTTTGTTGCCTTCTTCTAGATAAATAAAAGTTAATTCATAAATTCTCTGCAATCACAATTTTTTGTATCACCCAAATAAAGTATGTAATCATGATTACAGAAAGTACCAGTACTTTCCCAGTAATAACTCTACAATATGATTTAGTATTTTGATTTTCCAGCTGCATGTTATAGCACGTATGAGAAATCAAACACACCTTTCAACATTAAATAATTAAATGTATAATAACCACATTTCTTATTATGAGCATGTACACCCATGAAGGTAAGAAAACATAACAAGCAAGTAAAAAGGATTTGATGTGCTTGGTTATTTTCTGTTACATCAAGATTTTCACAATTAAGTGAAATTAAGTGATCTAATTTTTTTTAACCCCTGACGATTTATTTTTTTAATTTTTTAACCCTCAGGGGTTCAATCTATTTAATTAACTAATTTAAATATTTTATAATTATATATTTTGCTAGCTGGGGTGGGTGGGAGTTATGTGAAAATGGGGAATTTACTGTTAGTGCTGCTTACTGCTAGTTAGGGGTTAACGGTAAAAAAAAAGCTTAGAAAAATTTTAAATCTGTAAAAAAAGTTTTAAGGAAGGTTAGGAAAGTTTAAAAAAATTAATAAGCAAAACAAAAGTTTAAAAACTAGTTTTAAAAAGTAAAAAAATACATTTAAAAACACTCATTACCACTACACCTGGATCAAACTAGAGTAAAAATGATCCCACGCCAAGGTTCAAAATATGCCTTTTGAATTACCCCAGGGTGTATTCTTTAATAAATAGTATGTGTTTGTGGTGAAGTTTCAATAACCAACCATCTAAACTACTCCAAATTGGAACATGGACACAGCGTAAAACTTCAAAGTTAGAAAAAAACTGAATGGCTGCGTCTCAAATGTGCCCCTTCTACATCCACATATACCTGGCCAAGGTACATACAGGGGTATTGCTGTACTCAGACCACATAGCTGAGCAATATATGAAGTATTATACAGTCGTAGCACACATAAGGTTTGCAAAATATACTGTGCAAACTCACTTTGTGTGTCAAAAAGGCAGAAAAAACGCTTATTACCACTACACTTGGTACAAGCTAGCGGAAAAATAATCCCACGCTAAGGTTCAAAAGACGCCTTTTGAAATACCCTGGGTCGTCTTCTTTAAGAAATGGTATGGCTTTATGGAGTATTTGGATTATATAGCCTGGTAAAATACTCTAAAAGGGGACATGGGCACAGCGTAAAAATTTAAAGTTTAAAAAAAACTGGAATGGCTGTGTCCCAAATGTGCCCCTCCGATGTCCACATATACCTGACAAAGGTACATACGGGGGTATTGCTGTACTCAGCCGACATAGCTGAGCAACATATGAAGTATTATACAGTGGTAGCACACGTAAGGTTTGCAATATATACTGTGCAAACTCACTTTGTGTGTCAAAAAGGCAGACAAAACGCTTATTACCACTACACCTGGTACAAGCTAGCGGAAAAATGATTCCACGCTAAGGTTCAAAATATACCTTTTGAAATACCCTGGGGTGTCTACTTTAGCAAATGGTAGGCCTTTGTGGGGTAGTTTGAATTTAAAACCTGTGAAGATGCTTGGAAATTGCACAAAAACTGATATGGCTTGGTCTCCTATATGGCACTGTAGCTTCACGAAATAGGTGGTTTATTTATTGGTGAAAAAATGGGGGCATGCTAGGGCACAATATGCACCTTATGAGATACCATGGAGTGTCTACTTTTACAAATGGTAGGCCTTTGTGATTTTTTTTTGAACAGTCAAACTGTTATAATACCCCAAATGGAAGCAAAGGCTCATTAAATCCGTCTCTCAAAATTCTACTGTGAATACTGAAAAGGACAGGTCTCCTATATGGCACTGTAGCTTCACGAAATAGTGCCAAAGACATACAATGGGGGTGTCTTTTTACTCAGAAGACTTAGCTGAGCATAATTTGGGGGGGTTTGAACTTAGTTGTACATATGAAATATACAAAATGCCCATTAAAAATGCTATCCGTATATAAAAAATGCACAAAATTATTTTTTACCACATACTTTGGCATATATTGGTGAAAAAATGGGGGCATGTTAAGGCACAATATGCACCTTATGAGATACCCTGGTGTCTACTTTTACAAATGGTGGGCCTTTGTGGGGCAGTCGAACTGTTATAATACCTCAAATGGAAGCATAGGCTTATTAAATCCGTCTCTCAAAATTCTAATAGTGCCAAAGATATACAATGGGGGTGTCGTTTTACTCAGCAGATGTAACTGAACACAAAATAAAACTTTGTACAGGAATAGCACACACCAACTTTACAAAAATACACATGTATATGTGTATTGTATATGTACTTCATATTTGTCTCTCTTTACTAGAACTCCACAGCAGCACATTAACATAGAGAGAAAAACACCAAAGACAAAAAGTCAAGAATCCATAAAAGGCTCCTCCCAACTAACTATTTCCTCTTTCTTTGCTGCTCCGCAGTCAGTACAGGTCAGAGTACCACTGCCTCCTGTTATTTATGGATGGCTGTGGATATTTTATGCATTTTTGTACAGATTTTACACATATTGATATTTAGTTTGCTCTTAGTTTATACATATTTTGTATAGGTATTGTTTCAGAATCTATGTAGATTTTAGGCTATGTTTGTCCATGATTTCTACTGGATTTATATCTATGCTAGTATTTGTGTGCACATATGCACTTATTCTATGCATGTTCCTCCTTACTGTGTTCCTCTATGTGGTTTTCTTGCTGTGTGGGGGAGGTGCAGGGCCGGACTGGGACCTAAAATCAGCCCTGGAAAAAAATTCTATACCAGCCCAATAATGCGTCGCGCCAGCATAGTGTGCTGATAAAGAGGGTGAAAAAATAACTTGAAATTGAAAACTCTTACTCCAACGAAGGAACGCATATAGGGCTTCAAAATAAACAAAAGAGCGCCTTTATTTTAAGTAGACGTACATTTGCATGTAATGTTTCAGTACAACTACTTTGGCCTATTAAGGACATTTTAGTAATGGTACTGAAATGCTGAATGTCTGCAGTTGCACAACTAAAAAATGAAGTGATCTTGTTTATTTTGAAGTTCTATGGGTGCGCTCTTCACTTTGAATATGTTATTGTGCATGAGTATGCAACTAGCAACAAGACAGGGCCAATACGTGCTCATTATATATATATATATATATATATATATATATAATGACATATTTAATGACATTTATGTGTGTATTATGCATAAATAAATGTATATTACTATATGTGTAAATATTATAGGCATAATTCTATGTTACTAATACACACATCAATATACATGCATATATATATATATATATATATATATATATGTGTGTATTACTGTCAGGATCACATCAATTTACGTCTATTACCTTTACCCCGTTTAGTGTATCTTGTCTCCAATTGTCTCCTTGTTTCCTCTTACAGCGACCCTTCTGCATCTTTTACTTCATCCCAGTCCCTGTGTGTTTATTTTTACCCTTCTCCAGCCTCTGTATTTCTCTTTCCCCCAGCCCCTTTTGTGTTGTTCTTAGCCCCAGCCACTTTGTCTCTTTCTCCCCTTCCAAATCTCATCTGTGTGTCTCTTTCTAACTCCAGACTCTGTGTGCCTCTTTCTCTTCTCCCAGTCACTCTCTGTCTCTTTTTCCCCAGCCCAGCGTTGCCTCCCACAAATCTTGTGTCACTTTGTTCCCCTTCCCTACTGCATGTCTCTTTGTCCCCCCAACAAACCTTCCGTGTGTCTCTCTTCCCCAACTCCTCCCTGTGTCTCTCTTCCCCATCTCCTTCCTGTGTCTCTCTCTTACCCCTCTGTCTCTGTATCCCCCCTTCTCCTGTGTCTCTCTATTACCCCTCTCTTTGTCCCCCCAACCTACTATTACCCCTCTGTCTCTTTGTCCCCCCTTCCCTGGTGTCTCTCTATTACCCCTCTATTTGTCCCCCCATTCCCCTCTATTTGTCTCCCTCCATTCCCCTCTATTTGTCTCCCTCCATTCCCCTCTATTTGTCCCCCATTCCCCTCTATTTGTCTCCCCCATTCCCCTCTATTTGTCTCCCCCTTCCCCTCTATTTGTCTCCCC
>OW240912.1:212917740-213136810 GCA_933207985.1 Pelobates cultripes | reverse complement strand
GATGATGGGTGTTTGTGTGAGTGCTGGATGATGGGTGTTTGTGTGAGTGCTGGATGATGGGTGTTTGTGTGAGTGCTGGATGATGGGTGTTTGTGTGAGTGCTGGATGATGGGTGTTTGTGTGAGTGCTGGATGATGTGTGTGGGGGGGGGGAGGATTTTTTTTTAACTTTATATTTTATTTTATTTTATTCCCCCCTCCCTGCTTCTTACCTTGTCAGGGAGGGGGGAGATCGCCTGGTGGTCCGGTGGTATGCTGGAGGGGCCATCACGCAGTGTTCCCTCTCCAGCTCTAACTCTCGCGAGACTCGCCTGTGCGGAGCGTTGCCATGGTAACAGCCGCGGGTCTCGCGAGAGTTATAGCTGGAGAAGGAACACAGCATGTGACGGCCCCTCAGTGCAGGGACCAGGGCCGGTCCTGCAGGACAGGTAACGGGAACGGCGTTCCTGCTATGGAAAAAGTGCAGGAACGCCGTTCCCATGCGTTCCTGCAGGACTCGAGCCCTGTTAACAGTTCACTAAAGTCTTAATGGAGCAAAATTATTTTCTTCTTATGGGGCCATTCAGACTGCAAAATCTAGACATTGTTGGTGGAATTCATCAATGTCTGTAATTTTGAAATCATGCCCCAAAAGGGCCTGAATTTGGCCCCACTTTCAGCCAGACCGAATGAATCAAATCAGGGACCTAAATGATTTACCTGTTAGTGTCAGCAGACAAAAAGTTGAAAACCCTGGCCAGGCAAGGGTTAATTATGTGGTAGCTGACCAGCGCTTTCTTAAGAAGTGAGAATTGATTGGTTGACTTCCTAGCTCTTGATCGTATTGCATTTTTCCACACTATCCCCTGCAAAAGGATTTTCCCCACTATCAGAACTCATGCTTCGGCAAGCTTCCACGGGTGAAGATGGATTATTAAAAGAATAAAAGATAAAGGACAAAGTGGTGCTTGATACAATAAACAATCTAGTGTAGCTGAAAATTACCCAAGGGTAATGTCACCATTTACACTTTAAAAATATGATAAAGTAAAAAAGATATGGTGATTTGCACACACAGAAATAAATATTTTGGTTTACCTTACACTTAATATCTTTTTGGTAACCAACACACAGACATTTATTTTAACCTATATTAAAATGAGTTTAAAAACACACATTGTATAATCTGTATATGTGAGATTATATATAAGAAAGAATATTTCTTCAAACTCCCAATTTGCAGAGCCTATTAAAAGTTGGATCGGTACTTATGGTGCTTTTCATCAAAGAGATATATGGTAGAATTTCCAGAAACTCAGCACTGTTAAAGCACAGTAACTCCAGAGTTTAAGGTGAATATTTATTTAACAAATTATTAAAAGCAAAACAAAGTATCTGGGATTATTTTCTCTAAAAAAACTGTTCGTTAAGATCTTTTAAAAAATTTTGCCCCCCCTAAAAACGAATCTATGTTTAGAATCTATAAATTCTTGTACTTCATCTTTTTTAATGGTACCTATATTGCTTGAGTAATTGAAAATAAATGGGATCTAATTCTCAATTTTTTTTGTTTAATTTGAACACTTCCTCCACAATCTCAAAAAATGTTGGACAGCAATGGCTTGTGAAGACAACTATTAACTTCAATATAGCTGTTTACATCAACTTATTTAACCCCTTAAGGGCACATGACATGTGTGACATGTCATGATTCCCTTTTATTCCAGAAATTTGGTCTTTAAGGGGTTAAAAAAAGTGTGAGTCATTAAAATATTGTTAAAAATATAAATATTTAAATCTAAAAAGTCAATACTCGTATTACTCACACTTTTTCTTAAACAAATTCCCCAATTGTTTGTATTAAGATAATTCAAAAAAAGTGTCAAAAAGGATACTGGATCCCTTCCAAATGATAAAATGATATCATCAATGTATCTCTTATATAAGACCAGTTTTGCACCAAAGTCTTGCTTCTGGTAAATTAAAGTTCTTTCCCAATATGCCATAAACAGGTTGGCATAACTAGGTGCAAAACTGGTCCCCATTGCTGTTCCTCTGACTTGCATAAAAAACTGCCCCTCAAACCAAAAATAATTGATCTCTAAAATCTTTTTAATACCATCCAAAATAAAACTCAGTTGGGCTTCAATATATTTGCTAGAGTCCCTAAGAATAAAATTAGTAGCCTTCCAGCCCTTTTCATGTTCTATAATTGTATATAGGCTAGTTACGTTGCAGGTAATTAGGAGGTAATCATCTTCCCATTTGAAATTATTTAAGATGTTGAGAAGACTCATTGAGTCTTGTAAGTATGAGGGGCAGCCCTTTACCAGTGTTTGGAGGTGAAAATCAATATATTGTGATAGGGGAGAAAGTACAGAGTTAATGCCTGATATTATTGAGTGGCCAAGAGGATTTATGGGATCCTTGTGCAATTCTGGTAGTATATGAATCACTGGTATCCTTGAGTGGTTTATTGTTTGTTTTTATTTCTTCCCGTGTTGTTTTGCTACCAGGCCTTTTCTTATTTTGATTATTGTCATTGGTTATTATGGATTACTATTTTTTCATGCTGCAGAGGTTTTTAAAACTATTTGCCCATCGGCTGCTAGCAGTGCCAGTGGACAAATAGCTCTTCAAGTTATCGTTGGCTTGCAAATAGCAAGAGGATGATAATTTGCAATTGGTTTATCATCAGAACAATTTGGTTGTTGATAAATTTCTGATTCTGGTGATGTAAATTGGTTCGAGTGCAAACATCACAAATATTTTAAACTCATCCGAACTAATGTAACAGAATTGGTTGGACTGACTGCATTTGCCATTAGTAAAGCTGCAAATTGCCAATGTGGTTGGAAGTCTGTTTCACTACCAGAGAAAAAGCACTTTACATAAACTTAAGGCACACAAAGAGATAATATCACTTTATCTGCATTTTAACAACAGCGATATAAGTCACTTATAAGTCAGCGATATAATGATCTCGTGATGCCTCTTTTCACTATTCCCCAGCATCCTGTCATATAGATAGGACGCTGGCAAAACTACCGAATTCCGTCCTAACAGAATGAACAGTTTGTTCATTCGTGTTAGAATGGCATTCGGTAGTTTCTGTTTGTATCGGAATTTAATTTGAATGAATGAATGAAATTGCGATCCTATTCGTGCCGCGGCTGCATATTGCAACTGCATAGTAAATAGCTCCCTAATTCCTCCCGTATTAGGCAGCTATCTACTACAAGGCTGAAAGATCAAAACTGGTCTTTCAGCCAACTTTACTAATACTAAGTAAAAATTAGCATTAGCAATTAATCTGCCCCTATTCGCTATGCCACGAGTTGGGGCATGTCTACTAAATAGTGAGCAGGCAGTGGCTGCTCACTGTTGTAAAAAAAGACCCTGTCACGCCTCTAATAAAGTGCCCCTTAGTGGGGCACCTATAAAAATTAACGGGGGGGACACTATGTACCGCGAGTAGGGGCCACTAAACTAGATGGGGAACTTAGTGTCTCCCCCCGGCCCCCACCCATGAGCAGAGGGTGGGGTCCCTAAGATAAAACAGGGGGGTACCTATTGTCCCATCCCCATCACGGCCCCCACCCATTATTGGCGGGTGGGAGCCCTAGTGACAATGGGGGCGACGGGTGGGGCCCCCATGATAAAACAGAGGGGGCAGACCTATTGTCCCGTCCCATCCCCCGGCTCCCACCCATTAGCAGCGGGTGGGGGCCCTAGTGACAATGGGGGGGCATAGGTCCTCCCCTGCTCATGGGTGGGGGCGCTAAATGACAATGGGGGAGGACTTATTGTCCTCCCCCACCTGGCCCCCACCCATGAGCGGCGGGTGGGGGCCCTAAATGACCAAATGTCTAGCGTGTCATTTGTCGTGATTATTAACATTTTCCTGTCCACCAACCAATGGATTGTATAGTGTGACGCCAGTAGATCTGCCCTAACCGTACCATTTCCGATGGACCTATATCTGAAGGGGGCCCAGGAATGGTGCAGTTTGGTTCAGTTGTATGGGCCACTTTCATATTGGAAACACTGAAAATAGCGTACCAGACCATACCGACCCGAACCATACTGCTCAGTGGAAATGGGGCACATGTCCCCTCCGCTAGTTAATAGGTGGGGGCGGGGGCTTTTTTAATAGATGGGGGCAGGTTAATAGATGGGGTCGTTCCCAACAGTAAGCAGATTTTAATCTCCCTTATGCTATTATGGGGGTCATATTGACCCCCATAGAGTGAGGGAGGACATGTGGGGGTTTAGTAAGTGGCGGGGAGCTCCCTCCTTGTAATAAACGAACAAACAAATGAACACCAACATTCGGTCTTTGTTTGTTCATTTGAAATCTGACGAATGAATGAATAGTCTAAATTTCCGTCCGAATGACAAACTTGGCATGCACGGGAATTTCCCAGCGCTATCTAGTGTGGGCAGATGACGTGTCCCACAAGGACTTCATCTACACACACAAAGATGGCGGCGCCCAGGACCTAGGTCCGGGCATAAAATAAACGTAAAATATGGGTAATATGGGGGGGATTAGGGGGTTAGGGGAATTTGGGAGCAACCAGGGGGGGCGATTGAATGTATTAGAGTCGGGAGGGGGGAGGTTAAAAAAACATGACAGTGCCGCTTTAAATCATATTTAAAAACTGAATACATTAACAAAAAGTTGTAAGCAAGCAAATTCAAACTTAAAAACATGTAGACGCAAAACAGAAAACCATCTGCTGAAGACATTTCATATTGCTTCTACAGCAGTTTATACTTAAAGGGACACTCCAGGCACCCAGACCACTTCTGCCCATTGGAGTGGTCTGGGTGCCAACTCCCACTACTCTTAACCCTGCAACTGTAATTATTGCACTTTTTTTAATAAACTTCCTGGTTTCTAGCACAGGAAACCTGTGCTAGAGCATCACTGGACGTCCTCACGCTATGTGAGGACCTCCAGCGTCGCTCATTTCCCCATAGGAAAGCATTGAAATGCATTTTCAATGTTTTCCTATGGGGAGCGCTAATGCTAATAAAGAAGGAGGAGCTGCGTGGCGGGAGAAGCAGCGACAAGGGACATCGTCGCTGCCTCAGGTAAGTTACTGAAGGGGTTTTTACCCCTTCAGCAACCGGGGATTGGGAGATGGGAGGGAGAGGGGACCTGCAGTGCCAGGAAAACAGATTGTTTTCCTGGCACTGGAGTTTCCCTTTAACTCTTTGTTATATGTGCCAGGAGACCTGATTTGATTATATCAGACATAATTGTGGTATCTATTTCTTTCTGAGTGACTAGAGTTTTGTACTAACTTCTTGTTCTGTAATTCAATATTGAAATGTACGCTGTGTATTACAGCTATGTCAATAATGAAAAGAATTCTGGCACTGAACATTTGTGGGGGATAGTTGTTCTGTTACTGGTGTGTTAAAGTTTACCTAGAAGTCTCAGCCTGGCCCGTGGGATAAACAGAATTGTTTTAGAAATGTCAGAATCACAAAATCGCATAATTACATCTCGTATATTACAGGGAAAAAAAAACAAAACAAACAAAAAATAAAAATGAAACTAAAGCCTATTTTGATTTCCCCACAAATCTTGCAGTGGAGGCATTGTTGAACAGAAAAAAATAAATCTAAAGGCTTTGCAAGGACTACTGATATGTGTGTGTTATAAAAACATGTTACTGCCATGATTGTATCATGATAGATATGTCATGAGTTTCTATTCTCATCTTTTATGATGCCTGGAGATGCAGCTGGTTTTGAACAGGGCACTTTTTGTGGATTTAAGTGCCTACAACTCAACAAGTCATGGGGGAGTGGTTGCACCCCACCTTCGTTAAACTTCACTAACGCCACCAATGTATTAAATGTCAGACGTTCAGTTGCAATGATTATTGCAAATTGTAATTAATTCCAATGCTGCTCTATGAGAGGCATGACCATGTTTAGCGTGATGATAGGCATTGCTGCCATCCTGTTGAGTAACCTTTGTCATGTAAGATCTTTCTTGGTTGAAAAGTTGTATCTTAAGAGCCTCCCTACAATTATATACTAGAATGATTATCTTCAACAGAATATATATATCACTATGGGATATCTGTGGCCCATTGTATTGCATTATTTGCTAACTCATCAATTTTATTTCTGTGTGCAGCATATCATCTTTATTTTATTCTGAAATCCCATTGGCTAAATAATACCAAAATGTAAGTTAGTGGTGTCACATATATGATGTACCTGTATGTGCTAGTGCTAAGGTCCATGCTGTTGTTCTCTCTCGCCTTGACTACTGCAATACCCTTCTCAGTAGTTTTACGTGTTCCCATATTGCACCGCTGCAATCTATAATGAATGTGGCAGCGAGGCTCTTTTTCCAGTCCGCTCGCACCTCCCACACCTCCCCGCTCTGTCAGTCCCCGCATTGGCTTCCAGTTAGATATAGGGCTCAATTTGAAATTCTGGTGCTTGCTTACAAGTCCCTACATAATGCTGCTCCAACCTACCTATCCTCCCTAATACACAAGTATGTCCCGTCGAGGCCCCTACGCTCTGCCAAAGACCTACATATATCCTCTATCCGTACGCCCACCTCTAATGCTCGTCTTCAAGATTTCTCCAGGGCTGCACCTCTTCTGTGTGAATTTCACCCAGTCTCCACTACTAAGCCCTCAGTGAATACTTTTCTAACAACCTACTTCTTGTCACTATACCCCACTCCCTCTAGCATGTAAGCTCATTGAGCAGGGGCCTCCACCTCTCTGTTCCTGTACGTCCAGTTGTCTGGTTACAATTACATGTTTGTTAGTCCGCCCATTGTACAGTGCTACAGAATCTGATGGCGCTATATGAATAATAAAATAATAATAATAATGTGTATTCAGCATACTTTTCATAGCTTTGTATGTAAGGTTGGCTTTTAAATGCTGATGTACATTTGTGTGTAGTATTGGTGTTTGAGTGTCATGGCACACAGAGAGGATTCGGCATGTCCTACTCAATCCTCAGATGCTACGTGTCTCTTGGCGTTCCGGGAGTGAGAGACACGCTCCACCTACCTCCCGGGCGGCCGGTTGCTTCCACCACTCAGCAGCGGTGCGTGGCCCACTCGGGATTCCCTAATTCCCGCGACCACACCACGTGGATTGCAGCCTATGGGGGAAGGAGCACAGACTCTCCTGTCTGCCGGCAGACGGACCAAGTAATATATGTGTCATGACTCCCACACTGCCAATACTCCGTGGGGCCCATGCAGGTTTACCTGGAAGCAGTGTGGCGATCAATGGCTTTCAGCTACAAATGGACATAACATCCCGCCCATATAGAGAGGTGTGGACAACCAGTTACCCGTAGGGGCTTTCCTTTTGTATAGGCCCTAATACCCCTTCTCATGGGAGGGCTCCCATTCCCTTTTCCCTATACAAGCAAAGCCCATCCTTGGGTCTGTGCTCAGTTGTTTTCTTGTTCCCTTGGAGTACAGAGCCAGCTCCTGACTGAAGTGAGTTGATTACCCTTACCTGTGGAATTCCCTTGCATCAACTCCTGTATGTCTTGCTTGGAACCTGCTTTCAACCTTGATTCAGGGCCGGACTGGGGATTCCAAAGCAGCCCTGGAAAAAAAAATCTATGCCAGCCCCATAAGTCATTGCGCCATATATTGTCGCATGTAATATGTAAGGCTATGTCTTGCAACCCTAGATGATTGATATATATATATATATATATATATAAATATATATATATATAAAAAACCAAACAGATCTTGCACTCCACCAATTCAATATTCAATGCCCGGTGCTTGTCAGCCAAAAATGCAAAAAATATTGCCAGAGATAGCACTCCAAGGACTAATATAAAATATAACTTTTATTACCTCCACTAAAACAACACAAGGTCAACGTTTCAGCTTGATCCCCTCAAGCTTTCGTCAGGACATCTCCTGACGAAAGCTTGAGGGGATCAAGCTGAAACGTTGACCTTGTGTTGTTTTAGTGAAGGTAATAAAAGTTATATTTTATATTAGTCCTTGGAGTGCTATCTCTGGCAATATTATATATATATATATATATATATATATAGCTTTTTCCAATATAAAATATTGGTCCTTTCAGAGTAAAATTTTTAATTATACAGTAAGCATACTCACATGCATACACAGACAATCTCACTGACACAAGCGGATTGATACACAGCCTCATACATAAGGTTATTGACATAAAAACACAAGCTCACTCAGTAGCAGGCACACACACACACAAACACACAAGCAAGCGCGCGCACACACACACAGCTTAATGTAGTGGTATTGGTGTCTATAGCCTGTCCCTGCAGGCTTTTCAATGTAAACACTGACTTTTAAGAGAAAAGGCAGTGTTTACATTGCTTCCTAGTGACAGACACTCAGACGGTCACTAGAGGTGCTTCCTGTGTCAGTGCGGATTGGCTGAGATCATCAAGCTTGATGATCTCAGCCGTAGAGGCAGGACGAGGGGGGACAAGCATGACGTGGGAAAAAAAAAGGGAGTAAAAACACACATACACACACACACACACACACACACATACCATGACACAGACAGACCGTGACAAAGACAGAAACACACACACACCATGACAGACACACCATGACACAGACAGACACACAGACAGACACCATGACAGACACACACCTTAAAAAAGACACACACACCTTGACACACACACACACCATAACACAGACAGACCGTGACACACAGACACACACACCACGACACAGAGAGACCGTGACACAGACACACACACACCGTGACACAGACAGACACACATTACATGACACAGACAAACACACACACACACCATGACACACACAGACCTTGACACGGACAGACACACACACCATGACACAGACAGACTGTGACACACAGACCACGACACAGAGAGACCGTGACACAGACACACACACACCGTGACAGACAGACACACATTACATGACACACACAGACGTGACACACACAGACACACACAATGACAGACACACATTGCATGACACAGACGCACACACCATGACAGACAGTGACACACACACCATGACACAGAGACACACACAATGACACAGACACACACACACCATGACAGACAGTGACACACACACCAGGACACAGAGACACAAACAATGACACAGACACACATTGCTGACACAGACAGACACTCACACACCATGACACAGACACACACACACACACTCCATGACAGACAGACACACACACAAATGAAACACACACACACATACACAATTTCTACCTGTGGGGACTGGCGGCTGGCGGCCTCAGAAGGAGCTCCTTTGGCGGCCGCAGGGTTTGCTGGCTGTTCTTGCGGCCGCAGGGGGAGCTGGCTGTTCTGTCTCTGCTCCCCCTCCCCAGCGCACTACAAACAGACCGGGGCCGGAATATGACGTCATACTCCGGCCCTGGTCTCAGTAAGCAGTGCGCTGGGGAGAGGGAGCAGAGACAGAACAGCCAGCTCCTCCTGCGGCCGCAAGAACAGCCAGCAAACCCTGCGGCCACCAAAGGAGCTCCCTCTGCGGCCACAGGTGAGCCAGCTGGCTGCGCGGCCCCAGGTGCCGACGGCCCACCGGGAAATTTCCCGGTATCCCGGTGGGCCAGTCCGGCCCTGCCTTGATTAATAGTTGCAATGCTGATTCCACTTTGGCTAACCCTGCAACGCTGTCCCAGCTTTGATTTATTTCCTGCAATTCAACTACAGCTTCAAACAGGTTTCTCTTCATTTACCAAGTGCTCGAACTCTGGTAAAAGGACTTTATTTTCCTTAACCCCTTCAGGACAAAGCCAATAGTACACGTTTTGATCAATAATACCCATCATGTGCCCTTAAGTACATGGGCCACTCGATAGGCCCCCAAAAGTGTGAGGGCATTTTACAATAGGGGAGGAAGGATAGAGGAGGCAAGCTTAAATGCAGATTTTTTTTCTAAATCTATGCAAAATCAGATATGTAAAAATAAAGATGTTAATCTAGACCTACTGCCATAGAACATTAATATGAAATATTAGCATTCATTTTGTTTCCATGAATATTACCATCAAGATTTGCAAGAATGTGATGAGTATGAGCTAAACAGGTTTTACTAAGAGCCTGAGTGTTTGATTGTATATGTTATAAAGGATTATTCACTAAATTGAGAATCCAAATTGAATTTAAAATTTACACAACAGCAGCCAGATTAAAAGCGTAGCTGACTTAGATCACTGAGATTCTTTCCAGTTTGACTATTTTGTAGATATGTGCAATTAGTTTAGTTCCAAATGTAAATTCGGATGAATTTCGGCAATTCGGACATTCGGATGCTTCCTCCCGCTTTCTGAAGCTCAGTCTCTCTAAAACTGAGCTCATTATCTTTCCTCTTCCTAATACTGATCCTCCTCTTTCGCTCTCCCTTCAAGTTAGTGGTACCCACATAAGTCCATCCTTGCAAGCATGCTTTCTTGGCGTCATACTTGCTTTTGGCCTCACCTTCGAGCCTCACATCCAGTATGTTGCCAAATCCTGTAGATTCCATCTTAAAAACATAACCCGCATCCGCCCCTTTCTTACAGAAGATGCTACCAAGGAGCTTGTCCATGCTCTAGTAATTTCCTGCATGAATTATTGTAACCCTCTCCTGATTGGTCTTCCCAAAAGCTGTACTGCACCGCTACAGTCCATAATGAATGCTGCTGAACTGATTTTCCTCTCTAGTCGGTTCTTCTTACACCTCACCCCTCTGTCAGGCCTTACATTGGCTTCCTGTATGCTATAGGAGTCAATTCAAGGTACTAATTCACACCTATAAAGCACTGAACAATTCTAGCCCCTCTCATATCTCTTCACAGATCCATAGGTATGTCCCTTCTCGGTCTCTCCGCTCTGCCCGTGATGACCACCTCCTGTCTGTTGTTCATACCTGTACGGCCAACTCACGCTTGCAGGACTTCTCGCGAGTGGCTCCCTTCCTATGGAATAGCTTGCCTACCGCCATCAGACTCTCCCCTAGTCTTGCATCTTTTAAGAAGTGCCTTAAAACCCATCTCTTTAGGAAAGCTTATGGCCTCCCAGACTAACCTCTACCTCACCCCACCTCCTATATAATGTAAGCTAGTTTGAGCAGGGTCCTCTTCAACCTATTGTTCCTGTAAGTTTTTTTGTAATTGTCCTATTTATAGTTAAATCCCCCCTCTCATAATATTGTAAAGCGCTACGGAATCTGTTGGCGCTATATAAATGGCAATTATAATAATAATAATTTCAGAAGTGCCAAACCGAACCGAATTGCCGTAGTTGCGAATTGCCGAAGTGCTGAATTAGCGAATTGCCGAAGTGCCGAACCGAATTGACGAAGTGCCGAATTTTCGAAGTGACGAATTTTCGAAGTGCTGAAGTGCTTCAGATTTCTGAAAAGTGGCAAAACAAGAGAGGGAGGGAAAATGACCTGAATGATGACAGGAATCTAACCCTAACCCTAACCCCACCCCTAACCCTACCCCTACCTCTAGATGTGTTAGTTTTGGTTAGGGTTAGAGGTTAGGGGTATGGTTAGGGATGGAGTAGAGTTAGGGGTAGGGTTAGGGGTTAGGGAATTGCTGAAGTCCCGAATTGCCGAAGTCCCGAATTTCGGAAGTACCGAATCGAACCGAACCGAAGTGCCGAATTGCCGAACTCCTGAATAGCCGAAGTCCCGAATTTTGGAAGTGCCGAACCAAATTTTTTGCCCATGCACATCCCTACTATTTTGATTTTACGTTTGAAATTCACTTTGAACTCTCACTTTAGTGAATAACGCTGATAGTCTAAAATACCACTTAATAGACCAATGTTTGACTGCAGAAGAATCTGTAACTGATCAAAGTTAATGCAAAACTCAACAAAGCAAACAAATATTCAATGTATAAACGTTTCTTGCTCATCTAATGTGTTAAAATATATTTCAAAGAAATTACAGGACATTGTAAATAAACATGTTGAGAGTAATTTGTCCCCTGAATAGCTTACCTGCGGATCTCTAAGGTAAGCATTCCATACTCATTCTGTATTTTATATTTTCCAGGCGGAGAAGTTCGTAATTCAATTGGCACGCCATTCTTAAACCTAAAAGTACATGCTAAAAGTGAACTATGAAAATTATAAATGTTTTCATTTACTTTTTACTATAATTAGAGTTTCACTTACGCCCAGTACCATTAACCCTTTTAGTACTACAAATATTTCAATAAATATTCTTTATTTTTATAAATATAAAAATATCCCCCCAAAGAAAAATATTGTATACATCAGTGGCGTACACACACAATCCATGCAAAACTGATCCGTGGGCCCCCCCACTTCCCTCTCCTCCCCCCTCTACCCTGACCCTTTCTCTCTCCCCTCTACCCTGACCCTCTCCCCCCTGACCATGGCCCCCGACACATACTGTAGCGGAGATCCAGTATTCCACAGGTTATCTCCGCTTAAGATCCCAGTAAGGCTCAGGAACAAGTAATTATAAATCCATAAAGCAAGGTTTCCAGCAGGTAAAATAATCCAGCAATATCCCAACAGCAATCCCAATAACTGGACAACACACAGCATCAGGAGCAGAACTGCAGAACATCAATTACTACAGTATCCAATCCTGTTCCGGTAACCTCCCACACATCCCCTCCCCTCAGCCTGCATCATAACCCCCTTATCCAGGACACCAATTCCCCCCATTTCTGGATGTACCCCTAAACCTAGGGGTACCACTTTAAATTATACATCCCCTGGTAGCCCTGATCTGGGTGAACAACATATCCAAAAATCACCCAGATCAGACCAGGGGTTCGGGAAATTCATGGATGGAATAAAATGACCGACTGCACTGGAAGGAATAGCCGAATTGGGCTCCATGCGATGGGGCCCTGCGGTCGGTCCTGGAACAAGGGAATAAATCACACGAAAGCCTCTAGTTACAGAGACTGGGGAGGGTTTGCCTGAATCCCCTCGTTCGGTTGTTTCTGTCTACCAAACGAGGGGCCGTTCGGTAGTTTGGAACTGAACGGACCGGGCTTGTGGAGGTCTCAGCGGTGTTTGCCTAGTCGAGTGTCCGATTTGAGTTCCAGACACTCGACGGCAAAACACCGCTGTTCGGGAGTTTTAAAATGGCCGCCGCCATGTGTTCGTTTGCCGAATGGCGGCCACCCCCGAGAACAAAGGACTGCTACTCAGCTTGTCAATTACCCGTTCGCAACAATGTTGCAATGGGTAATTGAAGGCACACTTCACACAGGGGAGGTCTGACTGTTCGGTAGGTTCATTCGAACAAACTAAGGGAATAAAACTACCGAATAATCAGACGAACACAATACATTTAATACATATAACTTTGCCATTAACACGAATGCGGTCAAAGCTAATACAATTCCCAGGACAGCCCAGTGCCATCCGCTACACATACATACAGACACAAACACATACACACAGACAGATACACACACCCCCGACAGACACATCCATACATACATACATACACCCACACAGACACATGCAGACACATACATACAGAGACACACCCATGCAGACACATACATACAGAGACACACACATACATACATACAGAGACACAGACACACACACATACATACAGACACACACAAAACAGACACACACACACATACAGAGACACACACATACAGAGACACACACACATACATACACACATACAGAGACACACATACATACAGAGACACACACACACAGACACACACATACACACATACAGAGACAAACACATACAGAGACACACACACATACATACACACATACAGAGACACACATACATACAGAGACACACACACACACAGACACACACATACACACATACAGAGACACACACACACACATACACAAAATGTTTCCTACCTTTTGTTACTTTCCCTGGGGTCCAGTGGTGGCTCAGCCTGATGGGAGTCAGAGTTCCCACTCTGACTCCCTCCTCCTTCCTGCTTCCTCCCGCGCGGGCTCTCTGTATGCTGGGAGGAGTGACATGCAGTCACTTCCTCCCAACAGTGATGTCATCACAGGGGGCCCGGTCGCGCTGTTAAAGTGTCCAGCGCTGACCGGGCCCCCTTACAATCCAAATCCATCGGGTGGCCCTGACAGCATGGGCCACCCGATGGACCCCTTAACATGCGGCCCTGGGCCGCAAAACGTGGCAGCTGGTACCTGGTCGCAGGGGTCCGCAGGGCGGCCGGGCCCCCTGGAGTGACGGGCCCGGTCGCAGCTGCGACCCCTGCGACCGCAGTATGTACGCTGCTGGTATACATGCCTGTCTTCATATTTACTCTTTTTTATTTGGCCATCAACACGGTGAAACAATAATCCATAATAAACTGCCATTACTTAAATAAAAAGTTACGTAAATTGCAAAAACTCAGAAAAATAAGTTATAGAGGACTCCACACAGACTGAACATTAAAGAGACACTAGAGGCATCCAGACAACTTTATCTCATCGCTTTGGCGAAGTGTCCCTATCCAGTTAACCCTGCAATGTAAAGCATAACAGTTTTAGAGAAACTGCAATGTTTACATTGCAGGGTTAAGACAGTCTCTAGTGGCTCTATTCCAGATGGCCTCTATATTTGCTTCCTGCGTTTTCACAGAGTTTAACAATGTGAAACGACATTGTCTTCAAATTCCACACAGGAAAGCATTAATTCAATGGGAAAGCCTAATGTGTGTTGCAATCAGGTACGTGCTTAAAGGTTTCAAACTTTTTAAACCTGCATTTAACAACTGGAAAAATACTTTGCTGTCTATTATTAAACATCTAAAACACTATCATATTATATTTGAAAAGCATGCATGACTGGGCATGTTTCCTGTTTCGAAATAGCTGCATTGTCTTGTGGTAGTGTGTTCTGTTTCACAACAGAGTTACTGAGTTTGTTCTTATCAAATGTAATAGATAGATTGGAAAGTACCTTGGAAACCACAATATACTACAGCTGAATGCTAATCTGGCTGGTGTTGTCTAGTTATAAATCACATGATCATAAAAGCCTCACTGTCATATGTATAAATATTACGGGTATTTCATAATCCTTTGATTTTCCACTTCTGTTTGTACTTGATGTCTAATCAAGATGTATGTCTTTGCATTTGTAATTACACTGCCCTTCTTTATTTTTATATTGGGCTACAGTGTCCCTCCATTTAAATAAAATAAAAGTCAATGCCAGAGCTTATTTTATCTCTTTAACATATTGCATTTTTTTCTAGAGCCAACATATTCCATATTACATGCTATAAAATATTTAAATATTAATATATAGATAGCTCAAAGGAGATGTTCACATTTTCCGCAATGATATTTGCTTAAAGGAGCACTCCAGACACACAAAGTCCAGATAATTTAATTTGCAAGCCCTGTATATAAATATGTAACTTTCCAAGACACCATAAAACCTGTACACAGGGGGTACTGTTTTACTCGGGAGACTTTGTTGAACACAAATATTAGTGATTCAAAACTGTAAGATATAGCACAACAATATAATCAGCAAAAGGGCAGTTTTTTGTGTGGAGAAAAGGCCCTCTCCCCCCCCCAAAAAAAAACGGACACTAACTTTGGCCAGTGTATGTGACTAACTGGCTACTATAAATGACTGGACAATCCCCATTTTATATACCCTGGGTTGTCTATTTTTTTTCAAATGGTATGCCATAATGTAGGTAAATTTCATTCCTAGGCTAACATACGGTCTCAAAGGCAACATAACCAATCTGGGAAATTTAAATGTGCAAAAACGTAAATGGTAAGTCTTATATTTGACACTGTAACTTTCAAAACATCATGAAACCTGTACATGGTTGGAACTGTTGTACTTGTGAGACATTAATGAACACAAATTTTAGTGGTTTTTGAAATAAAACATATAATGTTGATGATATCATCGGTGAAAGGGCAGTTTATTTGTGAAAAATGCAAAAAAACTAAAATGAATGGTAAATTTGGGCAGCCTTTGTTTCTAAGTGGCTACTATAAAATACTGGACATACCCCATTTTAAATTCCCTGGGTTGTCTACTTTTCAAATGGTCTCAAAAGCAACATAGGTCCAGCAAATCAATCTGGCAAATTTTAGTGTGTAAAAACTGTAAATGGGGAAAGCCCTATACTTAACCTTGTAACTTTCCAAAATCCCATAACACATGTACATAGGAGTTACTGTTGTACTCATGAGACATTGCTAAAGACAAATATGTGTATTTTATTGCAGTAAAAGCTAACTGTATTATGACATTCACAGTTAAAATGTCACACAGAACTTGAAATGTAAAAATTTTTGTTAATTTCTCAAATTTGTTTAGATTTTATTCATATTAAATTTTGTTTCATATATGAATATTTGATGTGAAATGAAAGCCCTGTTTCTCCTGAGCAAATATAATATAATATAATTATACATTATATTATTGATAAATAATGAGAATGGGCGCACTTAATATGAAAGAGGTGAATTATGGCTGAACAGACTTATAGCTCAAATTCCAGGTTTTGTTTTGATTAGAACATGTACAATTGCCTCAGTCCTTAAGGGGTTAATACACAGTTTTGAGGGGTTGCTATGAATTGGTGGAGCTGCTAAACCTCCCCAATGAGATTGACCTTAGTAAAAAAAAGAATGAGCAAGTCATAAACTTTGAACTGTAAGTTTAAAAGTTTTTAAAAAGTAAAAAAAATAGCAATTACAATTATGCGTATAGCACCAACATGTTTACAAATATGAGAGATGTATGCACTTTTTTTTTTACACACGAGCACACGTGTGAATAAAAGACATGGCTGCAACATGTACAATTAACTGTGACAAATATATATATATTTTTTTTATAATTCTACAATAATGTCCTATGTCAAATATATTAGGATATCTTCTTTACAAACATATTTTCTGGGACAGGTTAAAATTGATGTACAAATCTACATACTAATGCTGGCCTTATAATGTACAAAAATATGTGAAAAATGTGTATGCAGGGTAATAATGCTCAACACAAATATAACCCGACATACAAGCCTCTTTCTACATATCTCTTAATGAATACGTGTTAATTTATTTCATTTTTGGGTCTGAGGAAAAAGGGGAAACTGTCACTCTATATTTGTCAGTGTGACTGCAAACTTGGAGCCAGTATTTATATGGGCTCCCAAAAAAGGCTAATAATGAATATAACCTATAATCACTTCTATAGAGGTACTTTCAGTATTGTATGCTCCCTTTATGTTTTCTATGTGCCACTATGGAGAATTTTAACTACAAGAAGAGGTGTAGTTGCCACCAGAAAGGCACAACTGTGTGTATGTTCAGAGCCATATAAAAGGCTCAATACATTGTGAGCATATATCTATCTACTTATTATAAATCACTTACTAATGCTTACAGTGTAGCACTATTGGATTTTTTTCTTTTTTTGTATTACATGTACATATAAACTAATATAACCCTAAGTCTGTATATAGGGTAAGTCCTTATTCTAAGCGCTGCACTTTCAGTTTAATATATATAATTTACCCTAGTTTTTTTATTTGTTACCACATTAAAGCAAACTGTTTGGAACTGTGCCAAACTTTGTTGCCTTCTTCTAGATAAATAAAAGTTAATTCATAAATTCTCTGCAATCACAATTTTTTGTATCACCCAAATAAATTATGTAATCATGATTACAGAAAGTACCAGCACTTTCCCGGTAATAACTCTACAATATGATTTAGTATTTTGATTTTCCAGCTGCGTGTTATAGCACGTATGAGAAATCAAACACACCTTTCAACATTAAATAATTAAATGTATAATAACCACATTTCTTATTATGAGCATGTACACCCATGAAGGTAAGAAAACATAACAAGCAAGTAAAAAGGATTTGATGTGCTTGGTTATTTTCTGTTACATCAAGATTTTCACAATTAAGTGAAATTAAGTGCTCTAATTTTTTTTAACCCCTGACGAAAATGGGGAATTTACTGTTAGTGCTGCTTACTGCTAGTTAGGGGTTAACGGTAAAAAAAAAGCTTAGAAAAATTTTAAATCTGTAAAAAAAGTTTTAAGGAAGGTTAGGAAAGTTTAAAAAAATTAATAAGCAAAACAAAAGTTTAAAAACTAGTTTTAAAAAGTAAAAAAATACATTTAAAAACACTCATTACCACTACACCTGGATCAAACTAGAGTAAAAATGATCCCACGCCAAGGTTCAAAATATGCCTTTTGAATTACCCCAGGGTGTATTCTTTAATAAATAGTATGTGTTTGTGGTGAAGTTTCAATAACCAACCATCTAAACTACTCCAAATTGGAACATGGACACAGCGTAAAACTTCAAAGTTAGAAAAAAACTGAATGGCTGCGTCTCAAATGTGCCCCTTCTACATCCACATATACCTGGCCAAGGTACATACAGGGGTATTGCTGTACTCAGACCACATAGCTGAGCAATATATGAAGTATTATACAGTCGTAGCACACATAAGGTTTGCAAAATATACTGTGCAAACTCACTTTGTGTGTCAAAAAGGCAGAAAAAACGCTTATTACCACTACACTTGGTACAAGCTAGCGGAAAAATAATCCCACGCTAAGGTTCAAAAGACGCCTTTTGAAATACCCTGGGTCGTCTTCTTTAAGAAATGGTATGGCTTTATGGAGTATTTGGATTATATAGCCTGGTAAAATACTCTAAAAGGGGACATGAGCACAGCGTAAAAATTTTAAGTTTGAAAAAAACTGGAATGGCTGTGTCCCAAATGTGCCCCTCCGATGTCCACATATACCTGACAAAGGTACATACGGGGGTATTGCTGTACTCAGCCGACATAGCTGAGCAACATATGAAGTATTATACAGTGGTAGCACACATAAGGTTTGCAAAATATACTGTGCAAACTCACTTTGTGTGTCAAAAAGGCAGAAAAAACGCTTATTACCACTACACCTGGTACAAGCTAGCGGAAAAATGATTCCACGCTAAGGTTCAAAATATACCTTTTGAAATACCCTGGGGTGTCTACTTTAAGAAATGGTAGGCCTTTGTGGGGTAGTTTGAATTTAAAACCTGCGAAGATGCTTGGAAATTGCACAAAAACTGATATGGCTTGGTCTCCTATATGGCACTGTAGCTTCACGAAATAGTGCCAAAGACATTCATTGGGGGTGTCTTTTTACTCCGAAGACTTAGCTGAGCATAATTTGGGGGTTTTGAACTTAGTGGCACATGTGAATTATACAAAATGCCCATCAAAAATGCAATCCGTATGTAAAAAATGCCCCAAATTATTTTTTACCACATACTTTGGCATATATTGGTGAAAAAATGGGGGCATGCTAAGGCACAATATGCACCTTATGAGATACCCTGGAGTGTCTACTTTTACAAATGGTAGGCCTTTGTGATTTTTTTTTGAACAGTCAAACTGTTATAATACCCCAAATGGAAGCAAAGGCTCATTAAATCCGTCTCTCAAAATTCTACTGTGAATACTGAAAAGGACAGGTCTCCTATATGGCACTGTAGCTTCACGAAATAGTGCCAAAGACATACAATGGGGGTGTCCTTTTACTCAGAAGACTTAGCTGAGCATAATTTGGGGGGGTTTGAACTTAGTTGTACATATGAAATATACAAAATGCCCATTAAAAATGCAATCCGTATGTAAAAAATGCACAAAATTATTTTTTACCACATACTTTGGCATATATTGGTGAAAAAATGGGGGCATGTTAAGGCACAATATGCACCTTATGAGATACCCTGGTGTCTACTTTTACAAATGGTAGGCCTTTGTGGGGTTTTTTTTTGAACAGTCGAACTGTTATAATACCCCAAATGGAAGCATAGGCTTATTAAATCCGTCTCTCAAAATTCTAATAGTGCCAAAGATATACAATGGGGGTGTCGTTATACTCAGCAGATGTAACTGAACACAAAATAAAACTGCCTCCTGTTATTTATGGATGGCTGTGGATATTTTATGCATTTTTGTACAGATTTTACACATATTTATATTTAGTTTGCTCTTAGTTTATACATATTTTGTATAGGTATTGTTTCAGAATCTATGTAGATTTTAGGCTATGTTTGTCCATGATTTCTACTGGATTTATATCTATGCTAGTCTTTGTGTGCACATATGCACTTATTCTATGCATGTTCCTCCTTACTGTGTTCCTCTATGTGGTTTTCTTGCTGTGTGGGGGAGGTGTGCAGGGTTTTTTCCTACTTGGGGCCGTGTGGTGGCTTGTCCTGCCGGCTAGGGTGCTGGGGTATCCTGTTTCCCGTCCCCTTCTCCCTACCCGGCAGTTTTTCTCCACCCTCCTTTTCCTTTTTCTCCCCCCCATTACTGGTTTGGCGGTGGCTGGGTTGCGGTCCTCTGACCGCATCCCATTGCCGACCGCCGGGACCGCAGAGCAAGACTCCAGCAGTCCCACGTGTTTCTTTCCCTGCCCGCCGGCTTTGTCCGCCGGGCGGGAGCTGTTTGCCCGCTCTCTCCCACCCTGCCCTCGCCCCACTCGTGGCGTCGGATTGCCACGGCTTGGATGGGGTGGTGCAGGCAGTAAGGGGAGAGCAAGCGGACCACGTTGGAGCAGCCGGGGTGCGCGCTGGGGGTTACAGTTACATAGTAGAATGCTATGTACAGTTACACAGAGGAATGCTATGTACGGTTACACAGTAGTATGCTATGTACAGTAACACTGAAGAATGCTATGTACAGTTACACAAAGAATGTTATGTACAAATACACAGAAGAGCGTTATGTACAGTTACACAGAAGAATGTTACGTACAGTTACACAGAAGAGTGTTATGTACAGTTACACAGAAGTGTGTTATGTGCTATTAATCTGAAGAAGTGTTATGTACATCTTATCTGAAGAGCGAAATGTAAATTTTATCAGAAGAATGGAATGTGCAGTTTATCACCTGTGCATCACTGTAGGTCTGGACTTGTCTGTGCCCCAGGATTTGTCCAGCTTTGTCCGTGCCTTACTGATTGGCCTGCTCTGTCTGTGCCCCATTGATTGGCCTGCTTTGTCTGTGCCCCATTGATCTGGCCTCTGCTGTCTGTGCCAGTATGTCTGCATGCCACACCTACTGCCACATACTCACGCTTGTGCATCGCATGCACTACCCAACTTGCCTCGGTCACTATATGGGGTGCTGCCCCTATTTTCCTGCCGGTGACACTTGTCCTCTATACGCCTAGAGGTCACTTTGCCTGGGACCGCTGCAGAACCCTTATCCGGGAATAGAGCGCAGGCAGTGACTTCTATGCAGTGACCGCCTCCGTGGAATTAGGCTTCGGCCAGGGTCCTCCCTAAAGCTTATCAGGAGCATAACGCAAGAGGGCCCACCTTTAAAAAGGCAGGCGACTTGAATGAGTTAGACTCTCCTTGAGGAGAGCAGGCAGGTGCGCATAAGCGCAACTGGAAGGGTGAAGGCCCTGAACCAGCGACTTGAATGAGTCAGACTCTCCTAGATGAGAGCAGGCAAGTGCGCATAAGTGCTACTGGAAGGGTGAAGGCCCTGAACCAGGCTCCCGGAAAGATTAGACTCCGGAGAAGCATCTAGTCCCGATACGATTGGCCTTGACGGCCAGACTACACTGCCTATATGGCGCGGGGGAAGCGATGACCACCGGACGCGGCAGTGACCACCTTCTTAAAAAAGGCAGACGACTTGAAGGAGTCAGACTCTCCTAGAGGAGAGCAGGCAAGTGCGCATAGGCGCTACTGGAAGGGTGAAGGCCCGGAACCAGATGCCCGGAAAGATTAGACTCCGGAGAAGCGTCTAGTCCCGATACGATCGGCCTTGACGGCCAGACTACACTGCCTATGTGGCGCAGGGGTGAAGGTCCCCGTAACCTCTCCCCCTACCATGACCCCCCTAGCTGAATGGCGGGCGGACCGGTCCCCCTCGGAGGGAGAGGACGATGGGGGTGTGGACTATGATGACGGTCCCTGGTGGCACCATGAGACGTAGAACAAAGCCCACTACAGGGGCCCCGTCGACCGTGGAAGAAGAGGTCGTCTCGTGGGTCGCCTTAAATGAACCCCTGTTCGACCCTCGATCCATTGCTCACCTGGTTTCTTTGGAATGGTCTCTGCCCGATCACCTAGCACCAACGGTGCATTTCTGGGCCCGTAGACTGCTGGCGTAAGAAGCCCGCAGGATACTTTGAGCGGTATACCCAGGTGGGCTCCCGAACAAAGTAGCCGTGAACCCAGACTTTGCTGGTTAAAGCACCTTTCTAGTATTCAGGAGATCCTGAGTGCGGCCCACTGCAGTCCCTATACTTTACTTTTAAGTCTGCACTGGCAAGCCGATTGTTCTCCGCTACACGAGTGAGTTGTGCTAGGGGAACATACGAGGAAGTATAATATGTGTCCATTTTTTTATATGGAAATACTTGACGGAGGCATATCTAAGCTCCAACCCGTACTTTTATAGGGGATTGGACCCTTGGCCCGTAATGTCACACTTGCCTCCACTTCCGGATAACACGCCAGACGGGGCCCCGAGTCTGGGGTTGCAGACGGCCCTATCCTAAACGCATTTTGGACTGCTGGAGGTGCTTGGGATAAAGGGATCTGAGCCCCTTGGAGTTCCTGCACGAGTCTACGATTGAACGTATATCCATTAGTTACTTTGAATTAGACGTGGTCCTCAAGAAACTTCTAGGGACCGCAGGGACCATTCCTGGTAAGGTGGGCTCTATTTTCTCTCTGTTGAGATGAGTATCTGGTGCATCATTGATTTGGGCGATAGGTCAGGTGGGGATTATACCACCTACGCCATACAAGTGAGCAGTATATCCTGCTCACTTAAATGTGAGTATTCTATACATATTTTATCTCAACGTTATTATAACATTTATACAGTGAGCACTATTCTGTGTTATCCTCTTCTCTCTCGAGGATCTCGGTTATGTGCATACGCCTATATCCCATCAGTTGGGGACTAATACCACTGAATGTGAAGTACACCTGAGCTAGTTCAAGCTCCATAATAGGTGAGTGCGATACCTCTTTACTTTGAATCTTCATAAAGAAGCGGAAGTTACAGTCTACACTATTGGATTTTTTTCTCTGTTCTATTTTGCATATTGCTATCCGGAACAAAACACTACATCCATTCCTCTACTCCCATTTGGACTATTTCTCTTTTACAAGTGGATGTGACCATTTCCTGCTTACTTTAGAACAGTTTTTTTCTCTTTTTTTATGTACTGATATATGTAAGTACTTACCATATTGCATATATACGTTTTAGTAGTTTTATATGAAGATATTTCAGTTTTAACCTATGTTTGTATTATTTGTTTTATCTTTTTACATACAATTTTTTTGGCGCGACCTTATACCTTTTTTCCTTCAGATAATACAACCTGGTTGGCAGGTTGGGAGGAATTTAGGACATATCAGGAATACCAGAACTATTTGAAGAGATCCTTCTCGTTTTCCACGCGTTGGGACCCGGACGCGACACTTCCCCGATATAGGTCATCTAGCTGTATGGTCTACCTGGACGGGCTTGCCAGACCCCTTGTGAGGTACCTCCCAGACCGAAAGGTCAGGCACTCACTGCGTTTTCCCTTGTTCGAGTCCCTGGATTTCGTTTCAACCGAGGAAATATCGACCCCCTCTACATCTCGATGAGTAGAGTCCTGGAGGGCAGATTGGACACAGGTGCCTCCTACGCTCTCCTCTGCCCAAGTTCTCGTACGTATGGATTAGTTTTTCTGGAAGGACCCGGCGTCAAGACTTTAGTCCACAGAGGAGGACCCATCAGGCCCCGACCAGTTTCAGCTGGCTGATGGACCCATTTGCTCAGCGATGGACGCTTCCCTCCAGGAGTGTTCGACATGGAGACATGGACGAGTCGCCTCCATTTGTTTGGTCCTAGGACCTTTCTACAGGTGTCTCGGTCTGCTGGTACTTTGGAATTATGATCTCCGCTTCGGCAGAGTCGAACCTAGTTCCTGGATTCCCTGGACCGGGCCCATTTGATTTCGGGGATTGTGAGACGTTTGTCTGCATGGCGACCCTGACGTAGTTGGGTCTGGTACGGATTTCCTAATTTGCGAACGCTTTTACAGGGTTCGAGTATTGTTCGGTCACTTTATTACCAGGGACTGCCGTATTATTTAGATTAGGTAGCGCGTACGACTGTTTTTCGGCAGACCTTGCTCTGCTTAGAATTCCCTTCAAGCAGGCGTGTGGGTTCATAGGGATGTGAGTCCTTTACGATTCCCGAGGACGGATATTCATCTCCCCAGGGGGTACACGCGTTTTTGTCGTGCTCCTATGGTGGGTTCTGTCTGGTTTTAGTCCATTCACTGACTCTGGATTTATTTCCGTCATTATACCTTGTTTTTTTCCTTCAGATGGGTTTGGCGGTTTCGGCCCTTAGTTGTCTATTGGCCCTAGTTGAATATTCATATTCTTACCTTGGTAACGCCCCCACCTTTAGGAGGCGTTCAACGTCACTGTTTGTTTAGACGGTTCTTTCCTTTTTCTCGCCCTTCATGTACCGCTTGGTTGGGGTTGGCATTGGCGGGGTGTATAGGTTTTTTCGGTTCACTTCAGTCAGTAACACGGCGACTTCAGGTACCGACATGGCAGGCACCTTTCTCCAAGACATCGTACAATTTTCTGCCGGAGCAATCTTTTCAGAGTTTAGGTTGGCATGGCGGATCGTGTTTCTTTGGTCTTTTTCTGTCTGAACGTTAAAACATCAAATATGAAGCCTCCTGTCATGCTATAAAATTGTAGATTATACTAGCTTTAGTGTAACTATAAACTTAATTTTATTAATGACAGGAGGCGAATATTCCCCCCCCCCCCCAGTTTTTTCAACCTACCATGTTTCCTTGTGGGTTTCTTGACCTCTTTTAGGGGATAGACACTTTTTTCAAGTTCCGTGTTAAGATAGGTCAATTATTTGCCATCCTGAGGGAGGTCAGGGTATGATTTTAGAGCTATTGTACTGTTTTTGTTTATGGATACTCAGGTTTTCACAGTAAGTTTCATTCTAGGTGGTACGGTTTATAATCTATGATGGGTATTCAGGTGTGTACAGTACATTTCATCCAATGTTGTACTATCGGTAATTGAGGATGGGTATTCATGTTTTCACAGTACATTTCATTTACTAATCGGTGTTTTGACTCTGTTTATATCTTTTCAGTTTAATGGTTCATCTACTGATCCCGGTTCAAGATTTTCCGCAGGATAAAATTAAAGTTTAAAGGTTTGACTCTGGTTCTTTGATCCAGATCTTCTTCAGGATAAAGGTCAAGATTTCATCCACTGGCTCCATGTTACATTCGGATGGCTATCATCATCTCATACATCGTATTATTATGTTTTCTTCTATTATATTTAGTAGTTGTGTATTATTGTACTTTACTTTGTCGCAGCGTGAAAGAGGAAATAGTTGGTTGCGAGGAGCCTTTTATGGATTCTTGACTTTTTGTCTTTGGTGTTTTGTTAATGTGCTGCTGTGGAGTTCTAGTAAAGAGAGACTTAAGCAAATATTCGCCTCCTGTCATTAATACAATTAAGATTATAGTTACACTAAAGCTGGTATAATCTACAATTTCTTTGTTATAAGTTTGTGTGCCAAAAAACAAAAAAACACAATTTTACTCCAATATTTAGCAGAGGTTCGCGGTGAAATGGCTACGTAGAAAGTGTC
The DNA here is from genome assembly GCA_933207985.1 of Pelobates cultripes. Lineage (NCBI taxonomy): Eukaryota > Metazoa > Chordata > Amphibia > Anura > Pelobatidae > Pelobates > Pelobates cultripes. The sequence goes on along the minus strand of OW240912.1, from coordinate 213,111,083 downwards.
AAAACAACCTTAGGTAAATAGCCCGTGATGTCTACTTTATATAAATATATACTTTTGTGTGGCAATTTTGTTTTCTTTTATGGCTATTAAGCTTACAAGACAAACATACCAAATTCTAACATCACTCCACATTAAAAGTTTATTTTACTCCTTGTGCTTTGTGACCTGTAACTACCAAAAAAATATTAAAATCCCAGACACATTATATATTCTGTAAATCAGAACAACTAAATGAATTTATTTTTAATTACTTTCCCTAACCTGCACTAATTGTGCACACATTATTATTGCAAAAACGGTAAAAAAAAAAACCACAAAATGTTTAAATTTTTTTTGCATTTTTCTGTATTTTTTTAATAATAAATAAGCATTTATATATATATATAAAACAAAAATAGTAATGCACTCCACCTTCCTTGATGTACTTGCCCGGTGCTTATCAGCAAACAGATACAGCCAAAAGTACAAGATAGCACTCCAGGGACTTCAACTTGGAAGTCCCTGGAGTGCTATCTTGTACTTTTGGCTGTATATATATATGTTACATCAAATTAAAGTCCTTTCTGTTCTTTAAAAAATGGTATCTAATATGTGTCAGTGCAATAAATTAGTAAAATGCAAATTGCAGTTGAATGTAAACAGCAAAAAATGCTGTTGTCATTAAGTGAAAGACAAGTTTCTGAAGCTCTGTCCTTAAGGGGATAAGACTTTTACCTTGAAAAGTACTTTTTTTTTTTCTTGTCATGTATTTTACAGTTAATAATATACAACAAAGCCAAATAAGTTTTCTAATAAAGAGACCAATTGGATTCTGGTTTCAAATTCAGTGAATTTTTCATTTATACAACCTTGCTTTTTTTCTAAGCGCTAAAGGACATAGAAACATAGAATGTGATGGAAGATGAGAGCCGTTCGGCCCATCTAGTCTGCCCAATTTTCTCTTAGTCTCTTATATCTAGGATAGTTTTAGGCCTATCCCACGCATGCTTTTCTCTGTTCAATCTCCCCTTTTTCTCTGCCCAATTCTTCCCCTGCTTCTCCTCTGCCCCATGCTCTCCCTGCTTCTCCTTCACCCCATGCTCTCCTTGCTTCTCCTTTGCCTCATGGTCTCCCTGTTTCTCCTACACCCCACACCCTCCATGCCTCCCCTCTGCCCAGATTCTTCCTGCTTCTCCTCCACCCCGGGCTCTCGCTGCTCCTCCTCCGCCCCAGACACACAATTACACAGACACACTGTCACACATGCAGACACACAGACACACCTGTAGATACACACACTGACATACATACAGATGCCCAGACACATAGATACAATGATACACAAACATACAAATACATACAGTAACACATATACAGACGGAATAAACCACTGACACACATGCATATACACAGACACACAAACACACACACTGACACACAGACACACAGATACATACCCTGAAACACAGATACATATCCTGAAACATATGCAGATACAGTGAAACACAGATACATACAATGGTACACACATGCAGATACACAGATACAGACACTGACACACACAGATACATACACTGACACACATGCAGATACACAGATACAGACACCGACACACACAGATGCATATACTGACACACATACAGACAAAGATACCCACACTGACATACAGATACGGACACTGATGCACAGATAAAGTGACACACATGCAGATACAGATACTGACACAGATATAGAGACTGAAACACATGCAGATACAGATATACTGTTTCATACCCTGACCCACATATACACATACAGATACATACCCTGACACACATACAGATACATACACACATAGATACATACACTGACACACTTAAGGATACATACCTTGACACACACCCTGACACACAGATACATACTCTGATACATATGCAGATACACAGACACATAGATACATAAACTGACACAAATACGACACATACCCCGACATATATGAACACATACCCTGACACACAGACACACTGACACAGAAATACACACTCTGACACACATGCAGATACAAAGACACACATGCAGACACACATTGACAAACATGCAGATACAAAGACACATACATATACACATACACTGACACACCTAAAGATTCATATCCTGACACACACAGATACACACACTGACACAGATACACACACTGACACATAGATACACACATAGACACACATATACACAGGAATACACACATTGACACACAGATACATACCCTGACACAAATGCAGTTACAGAGATACATAGATAGACAAACTGACACAGAGATACACACTCTGACACACATGCAGATACACAGAGAGACAAACTGACAAACATGCAGATACACAGACACATACATATACACATACACTGACACACTTAAGGATTCATACCCTGACACACAGATACACACACACTGACACACATATACACACCATGACACACAGATACACACATTGACACACAGATACATACCCTGAAACATGCAGGTACACAGAGATACGCACACTGACTCACAGATACATACCCTGACACACATGCAGATACACAGACATATAGGTGGACTAACAGACATGTAACTGTAACCAGACCACTGGACGTACAGGAACAGAGAGGTGGAGGGCCCTGCTCAATGAGCTTACATTCTAGGGGGAGAGGGGTATAGTGACACAAAGGGTAAAAGTAGGGGTACGAAGTAGGTTGTTAGAAAAGTATTCACTGAGGGCTTAGTAGGTAATTTTTGACAGTTGCAGGAGAGGAGTCATGGGGTGGGGGAATAAAAACCTGCTAACAGTTTAATTGATATGCTTTCTTGAAGAAGTGAGTTTTCAATGATTTTTTGAATGAGTGGAGACTGGATGAAATTCTTACGGAGAAGGGAAGGGAAGGGAGTTCCACAGAAGAGGTGCAGCCCTGGAGAAATCTTGGAGGCGAGCATTAGAGGTGGGTGTACGGACAGAGGATATACGTAGGTCTTTGGCAAAGCGTAGGGGCCTAGATGGGACATACTTTTGTATTAGGGAAGATAGGTAGGTTGGAGCAGCATTATGTAGGCCCTATATCTAACTGGAAGCCAATGCAGGGACTGACAGAGGGGGAGGCGTGGGAGGTGCGAGCGGACAGGAAAATTAGCCTTGCCGCCACATTCATTATAGATTGCAGCGGTGCAATCTGGGAACACCTAAGACTACTGAGAAGGGTATTGCAGTAGTCAAGGCGAGAGAGAACAAGAGCATGGACCAGCATCTTAGCCGCATCCGGGGTTAAATAGGGACGAATTTGCGCTATGTTTTTGAGATGGAAGCGACAGGATTTGGTGATTGATTGGACATGAGGGGTGAAGGAGAGGTTGGAGTCAAAAAGAACGCCCCGGCAGCAAGCCTTCGAGGTAGAGGTGATGGTAGCGCCGTTGACTTGGAGGGAGACAGACACGGGAGTAGTAACACTTGAGGGAGGAAAGACCAGAAGTTCTGTTTTGGACAGGTTGAGTTTAAGGACGTGAACAGCCATCCAGTTGGAAATTGCAGAGAGGCAGTCAGAGACACGAGTCAAGATGGGCGGAGAGAGATCAGGAGAGGACAGGTAGATTTGCGTGTCATCCGCATAAAAATGATAAAGGAAGCCAAAGGAGCTGATGAGTTTACCAAGGGAGGTATGATAGAGAACAGTAGGGGACCAAGGACCTTCGGGGACACCAACAGAGAGTGGTTGGGGGGGAAGAGGCAGAGTCAGAGAAAGAAACACTGAAAGAGCGCTGGGAGAGGTAGGAGGAGCATCAGGAGAGAGCAGTAGACCAAAATTATGGAGAATTTCAGGTCCAATGGACATCTTGGTGTATATAAAATTAAATGTATTGAATAAACTAATTAAATTTTTTTTTAAAAATGAATATATAAATACACATATGTTAAAAGGAGGAATTGCATTTTTAAAGGATGTATATAAAGATCTTAACAAAAATATATACTCTATGTATATAGTCAGATGGGATGTTTTATCAAAGATTATGTATAAAGTAGTGATAAAGTGCAGAATAGGTCTCAATACGACTTATGACAAGTAGAGACTTACAATAAAATATAGAAAATAGTATATATAAAAACTATAAAACATATATATATATATATATATATATATATAGAATATGTATAAGTAAAGCATTGTGGATATAATTGTGGATATAATATATATATATATATATATATATATACACTGCTCAGGTAGTGCAGCTCAGGTAGTGCAGCTCATCCAGGATGGCACATCAATGCGAGCTGTGGCAAGAAGGTTTGCTGTGTCTGTCAGCGTAGTGTCCAGAGCATGGAGGCGCTACCAGGAGAAAGGCCAGTACATCAGGAGACGTGGAGGAGGCCAAGGAGGAACAGGAGGAGCTCTGCCAGAGTCCGGCAAAATGACCTCCAGCAGGTCACAAATGTGCATGTGTCTGCTCAAACGGTCAGAAACAGACTCCATGAGGGTGGTATGAGGGCCCGACGTCCACAGATGGTGGTTGTACTTACAGCCCAACACCATGCAGGAGATTTGGCATTTGCCAGAGAACACCAAGATTGGCAAATTTGCCACTGGTGCCCTGTGCTCTTCACAGATGAAAGCAGGTTCACACTGAGCACACTGCTGCCTGCAACATCCTCTAGTATGACCGGTTTGGCAGTGGGTCAGTAATGGTGTGGGGTGGCATTTCTTTGGGGGGCCGCACAGTCCTCCATGTGCTCTCCAGAGGTAGCCTGACTGCCATTAGGTACCGAGATGAGATCATATGCTGGTGCGGTTGGCCCTGGGTTTCTCCAAATGCAAGACAATACTCATGTGGCTGGAGTGTGTCGGCAGTTCCTGCAAGACGAAGGCATTGATGCTATGGACTGGCCCGCCCATTCCCCAGACATGAATCCAACTGAGCACATCTGGGACATCAAGTCTCGCTCCATCCACCAACGTCACGTTGCACCACAGACTGTCAAGGAGTTGGCAGATGCTTTAGTCCAGGTCTGGGAGGAGATCCCTCAGGAGACCATCCGCCACCTCATCAGGAGCATGCACAGGCATTGTAGGGATGTCATACAGGCACGTGGAGGCCACACACTACTGAGCCTCATTTTGACTTGTTTTAAGGACATTACATCAAAGTTGGATCAGCCTGTAGTGTGTTTTTCCACTTTAATTTTGAGTATGACTCCAAATCCAGACCTCCATGGGTTGAAAAAGTTGATTTCCATTTTTTAATTTTTGTGTGATTTTGTTGTCAGCACATTCAGTTGTAAAGAACAAAGTATTTCAGAAGAATATTAAATTCATTCAGATCTAGGATGTTATTTTTGTGTTCCCTTTATTTTTTTGAGCATATATATATATGTAATAAATATAAAAAATGAATTGTAAAAAATGACACAGCTCAAAATTATCATTGAAGTCACGTAGTTGCATGGTGTTGAGGTTGAAAATCCATTGCATCTCTGGCTGCCCAATTCTTTTAATGAAATTACCTCCTCTTCAATCTGTTATTATTTTTTGGATTGTAAAAAATTGGAGATGTCGGGGATCGCTATTGTATCCCCCACGTGTGCTTACTCTGTGCGGGCCGGGGCCGCAACACATGGCGGCGGGCACCTGGTCACAAGGCTGCGACCCCTGCGACGCCAGTGCATGCAGATACACATACACTTAAAGGAGCACTACAGACACCCAGATCACATCAGCTCAATGAAGTGGTCTGGGTGCCAGGTACCCCTAGTTTTAACCCTGCAGCTGAAAACATGTTTCACTGACGGTTAATCCAGCCTAGAGGCGCTTGAAAATCACAGTGAGAAGACACTGGACGTCCATAGGAAAGCATTGAGTAATGCTTTCCTATGTGCGGTTTGAATGCAGCCCCCGGATCGGGGCTGAGGGATCCCCAGCGCCAAGGGAGTCCGGCGCTGGAGAAAGGTAAGTGCTGATGGGGCTTTAAACACACACACACTAGCTAACAGACACACATTTACTGACAGAGACACACTCAGTGACAGACATACATACACACTCACTGACAGACAGACACACATACACACTCACTTACAAAACATACACTCTCACTGACAAACACACACTCACTAAAAGACACACACAGTAACACACTCACTGACACACAAACTAACACACACACTGACACTAACTAGCAGACACACACTCAATAACAGACACACAAAAACTAACACACAGTAACACACACACAAAAACGAACACACTAGCAGACACACACACAGTAACACACACACTGACACAAAAACTAACACTAATATACAAACTCTAATACTAACACACATACACACACTCTAATACTAACACACATACACACACACGTTTTCTTAAAAATCTGATCCCCCAGCCTCCCTACCTTTCGAAGTACTGAGGGAAATCCCTGGGGTCCAGTGGAGCTGCCCGGTGACCGGTCCTGCGGGCACGCGAGGGAGCACTCTCCCTGGCTGAGCGCTCTCTGCCCAGGTCCCTCGCACCCCGCGTACTGATGCCGGAGCCGGAATATGACGTCATATTCCGGCTCCGGCATCAGTACGCGGGCGCGAGGGAGCTGGGCAGAGAGTGCTCAGACAGGGAGAGTGCTCCATCGCGTGCTGGCCTGCCCGCCCGCCCGGTGACACCAGGGCCAGCCTCGGGGGCCACACTGGCGTACATTCCGGAGTTAAAGGGCGGCCGGTCCCCATGGTGGGTCGGGTCCGGTCACAGCCGCGTCCCCTGCGACCCCATTATGTACGCCACTGAGTATTTGTCTTGATTTGTCTCTATAATTTTCTCAGTTTTAATTTTTGTTTAATGCCTGCTTGATATACCATGAGGACTTTTAATGTGCCCACTTTCAAGATATACATCGGGTAACTGTGAACTAACACAAATCCGGATACCCTGATATGTAATGGAATACACCACAACAAATATGGCCGCTAAGGTATAAGAAGTGATGTAGTGTCCGGGTAACCGCGTCACTTACAGGATATGGATTACATAAATGTTTATTATAGTTAAGTATGCACCATCCTGACGTTGTGCGCAACGTTAAGTGTTGCGTACGGCGTCACGTGACCAGGTAAGAGTATTCAACTAGGCACAGCTGACCAACACACACCCACGGAAAGGAAACAACGTCATTGGTGAGATTTCTTGGAAGACACGCAGGGACTGTTAAACCACAAGCAGCAGCAAGAATATTATAGATTGAAAAAGCTGTTACCACACAGTGAAATGTGTCTCGGCACAGGACGATCTACAGGACTCTTTTTAACATATGTGTATTTATATATTCATTTTTTAAATACTTTATTCAAAAAATTTAATTTTATATACACCAAGCTGTCCAGTGGACCTTCAATTTGCTGCAGTCCAAAGAAGGGTTGTAGCCATCTTAAAGGAACATTTGCTTATATGCCAGGAGTCAGTTCTGGGCTCCCGAGAACGTGAGAAGCCATTCACTTATTACTCTTTTTATTGTTTCCATTGGGATTTATTGTACCAGAAGCTACGTTGCTTCCTTTCTCTCCCAACCCTCTTCTTTTCCATATATGGGGACTATTTGAGTAAAAAGAGGTACAGTGTCACCTGAGTACACGTAGTTAAGTGATCTGAGCCTATTCAGAGAGGCTCCTTTCCTTGTGAGTGTGACCATTGAGACCATTCACTCCACATTTTGTCACAAATTTAGTACATTTTATTGTTTTTTTTCTTTACAGTTGTATAAAATTGTGTTACATCTTTGAATACATTAACCCTTAGGGGTAAGTGATATATATTACTATTCAAGCGCGCTGCAATTACAATTGGTGAATTATAGTGTCATATGAATTATAGTGGTGAATTATATATATATATATATTTTTTTTTTTCCACATAGTTTGTAACTTTATGTTGTGTTAGTGTTTGATTGCTTGCATGTATTCACGTACACTACCGCACACACATATATATATATATATCTATAAATATATATATATATATATATATATATACACATAAGATGCCAAAATACCATAGTATTGCAGTATGCAATGATACCTTTTTTATTTGACTAACATAATATTTCAAAGACAAGCTTTCGAGAGTTTTCTTCTCTTCCTCAGACCTGTTATGTTTTCAATTTGTGGCTTTTCTCTGTATTTTTAGCCTGCTTTTAGGGAGATAGTAGAAGATACTGTCATTTATTGGAGTTTTACATATCTGAAAAGTAGCAAAACTGCAACACAGTGAGTGACTTTCTTTGTGTATGAATATTGGAAATATGGGATAGTGCATTAGCTTTGCCAAACTAGAAAATCATTTTATACTGCATTAAAATAGTCTTCTATGCAGAAATGTGTCATTATTGTATACACTATTGTATAAAAAGTCACAAAGTTTCATAACCTTTGCATTTGGAGTGTTATGGTTTAAATAGGGGTCTAAATACTAAACGTTGGTCAATCACCATGGAAACCAGAGGGACAAGCAGGAAATTCTATTGGTGACTCTCGAAAGCTTGTCTTTGAAATATTATGTTAGTCCAATAAAAAATGTATTATTACATACTGCAATACTATGCAGGGCCGTCTTTAATATTGATTGGACCCTGGGCAAGCATCTGTTTGGGCCCCCTGGGCATGCAATCACTCCCTCCACCCAAACCTAGAGGCGAAACTAATGTAGAGAGTGCCTTGGTGCAACAAAAAAAATATGAGGGGGCTAGCTGTGAGTATGTAGTCAGCCACCCCCCATATAACAGGAGCCCGGGCCGGTCCAGAGCAGTATTAAAGGGCTGTGGCCCCTGATTACCTCAGGTGCTGCAGGGGGCCCATGGGGCAGCTGCCTTAGGACCCCCAGGAGTAACTGGGCCCGGGGCAGCTGCCCCTTTTGCCCCTCCTTAAAGACAGCCTTGATACTATGGTATTTTGGCAACTTGTCTACTGGATTAATACAGCTAATCCAATCTACACTATAAATACATACTTACACAGATATACATACACATTAACACAAAGATACACACATATAAACACACTGACACACACAAATTCATATACACTGACACATATACACATAGATACACACACTAACACATTACATACACACTGACACAAAGATAGACACACCCTTGACATATGCATACACTCTGACACCAGTGGCGGATCCAGAGCCTGATCTCTGAAGAGGCACTTGTAGATTATTTAAATAAATAATCCATGCACAATAACCACTACAGCTCTGTGTAGTGGTTATGGTGCCAGGAGTGCCGGGACCCCCTCTCAGAGTAAGTAGTCAATCCGTTTAAGAACAGTTTGACAAGTTACCTGGGGTCTGCTGAGATATGGGGCTGTAGAAGGGCATAGGAGGAATGGTGTGTGTGAGTGGTGCAATGTGTGAGGGGTGAAGTGTGTGTGAAAGGTTCAGTGTGTGTGTGGGGGGGATGTACTGTGTGAATGTGTAGGGTGTGTGGGGCAATGTGTGTGTATAGGGGGGCAGTGTATGTATGTGTGGAGGGGCAATGTGTATATGGGGGTAGTGTGTGTGTATGTGGGGCAGTGTGTGTGTATGTGGGGACAGTGTATGTGTGTGGGGGCAGTGTATGTGTGTGGGGGCAGTGTATGTGCGTGTGGGGGCAGTGTATGTATGGGGGCAGTGTATGTGTATGTGGGGAGCAATGTATGTGTGTGGGGGCAGTGTATGTGTGTGTGTGTGGGGGCAGTGTATGTGTGTGTAGCGGTACTTATCTTACCCGGAGGCCGGCCGAGGTCCTCTCTTCCCGCCGCGCGTGGCTCTCAGATGAAGGCGGGCACGGACCGCGAGATGCGGTTACGTGTCCCGCCTAGCTCTAAGAGCGTGCAAAGCGTCTCGGGCACGCTCTTAAAGGGGCAGTGGGAGCCAAAAAATACAACGGTCCCCTGTCATCCCACATTCCCCATACACTCACAATTTGGGGGCGTGGCTATGACAGGGGCCAATCAAAGTAAGATTAGGGTATTTATACTTACCTCTCCCTTAACTCCCTGCCCTATTGTGGTTTCTGTTTCAGTTCCCTTTAGCGCTTGTTGTGTTCAGTTGTGATTTTCGTGCTTGACCTTGGCTTTGCATCTGACTCCGTTTATCTCTCTATCCCTGTTTTGTCTTGTTTGCTGGCTTACTGTCTACTGTGTACCAGACCTTGGCTAGTTTTTGTTCTCGCAGTCTCTTTGTTCCCTTGACCACGGCTCGTTCTTGACTCTGTCTATTCTCTGCTATATGGCGAGTCCGGCCATTCTAAGGTCTGGTAAGACGTATCTGCTCTATCTGTCGATTGTTGGACTAAATCTTGCGTGTTGGGGTAAACTACCGTGACATTACGATAGGGCCATGTACCCCGCAGATTTAAGTCAGCAATTGGCTTCTCGTGAGGCTAGATTTGCAGAGCAGGATCACCGTATGGATCAGATAGCTCAGGCCCTCCAGACACTCTTATCTAGAACTACTTCGGTAACAGTACCAACTCCTACCCTTGTTCCAGATGTATCCACCATGCCTAATGCTTCTGCACATTTAACCCCTCCACCTAGGTATGGAGGGGATGCTAAGACATGCAGGGGATTTATTAATCAAGTGGAATTCCACTTTGCGATGTATCCACGTTCCTTTCCCACTTATAGATCTAAAGTTGGATTCCTTATGCACCAACTTACTGATAAAGCACTTGAGTGGGAAAATCCTATTTGGGAGACTAACGGACCTATGGTGCATGATTTCGATAGCTTCCTTACGGCTTTTCGTAGAACCTTTGACACAACTAAAAGGTCAAAGAATGCCGCCAGGGCATTAATGAGAATTAAACAGGGTTCTAGGTCTGTTGCTGATTATTCTATTCAGTTTTGTACCCTTGCTTCGCAGGTAGATTGGACCAACAATGGGCTAACTACAGCATTTATGGAAGGTCTATCTGATACTATATTGGATGAGGTAGCAGCTAGGGATCTTCCTATCCCATTAGAGGACCCTATCGACTATCTTATTGATATAGACAATAGGATTCGTGATAGACTCTATACTAAGAATAGGAATAGACGTTTTGCTACATTAAATACTCCTAGAGTTGCTAATCCTGAGAGTTTCAAGGTATCAGAGGAGGAACCCATGCAATTAGGGGTTGCCAAACTCTCTGATGCTGAAAAATTGTATACGAGAAAGGAGGGACTTTGCCTGTACTGTGGTAGGAAGGGCCATATGCTAAAAGAATGTCCTTTGCTTCTGGAAAACTATCACACCTAAGGCTATATAAGGGACTGGCCTTGGGTGTGATATCTAAGTCCCCAAAATTGCCTCTTAATTGACTACTTCTCCCTGTTTCTCTGCATCTGGAGAATAATTGCATAGCAAGAAACATACTAGTCCTGGTTGATTCCGGGGCAGCTGAGAATTTCATAGATTCTAGATTTGTTAGGAAACACAACATACCCATTAGAGAGAAGAAGACACCCTTGGCCGTTGAGGCCATAGATGGTAGACCATTATGCTCCCCAGTTATCACACATGAAACTGAACCGTTGCATATGTATACAGGGATGTTATACTCAGAAACCATCCGGTTTCAGGTCATCACCTCTCCTTCCTCTCACATTGTGTTAGGGTACCCATGGTTACGTTCTCACAATCCCATTTTTGACTGTGAGTCAGGACAAATAGTATCTTGGAGTGAAACCTGCCAAGAGTCTTGTATCATTAAAATCACCCCTTTAAATTCTATTAATGTTCCTACTACTCCTCCTTTGTCTACTGTTATACCTCCTCACTACATGTGTCTTAAGTCTGTCTTCGATAAAAGGGAGGCTGAAAAATTACCGCCTCATAGACCCTACGATTGTGCTATTGATATACTACCTGGCACTATTCCTCCTAAAGGCAGGGTGTATCCTTTGTCTCCTCAAGAAAACTGTGTCATGGAGGAATATATTAAAGAATCTCTACAAAAGGGGTTTAAAAGGAGATCCTGTTCTCCGGCAGGGGCAGGGTTCTTCTTTGTGTCGAAGAAGGAGAGCGATTTAAGAACTTGTATTGATTATAGGGGTCTAAATAAAATCACCATAAAAAATGCTTACCCTATACCATTAATCACGGAATTATTCGACAGGCTTAAACAAGCTACTGTGTTTACTAAACTGGACCTGAGAGGTGCATACAATCTCATACGTATAAAAAAGGGCCATGAATGGAAAACTGCATTCAATACTAGGAGTGGTCATTACGAGTATACTGTGATGCCATTTGGTCTTTGTAATGCCCCAGCAGTGTTTCAAGAATTTATTAATTACATCTTACGAGAGTTCATTCACTCGTTTGTGATAGTGTACTTGGACGACATATTAATATATTCAACAGATTTACATACTCATCACATGCATGTTAAAACAGTTTTGAAAACCCTTCTTGTTAATGGTCTTTATTGTAAACTAGAAAAATGTTTATTTGATCAATCCGAAGTCCAGTTTTTGGGTTATTTAATTTCTGCTAAGGGTTTTCGTATGGATCCCCAGAAGCTTTCTGCTGTCATGGAATGGCCTCTACCTCAGGGCCTGAAAGCCATTCAGCGTTTTCTTGGTTTTTCCAACTATTATAGACTCTTTATTAAAGGTTTTTCTTCTATTGTAGTGCCTATAACCCGTATGACTAAAAAGGATGGTAATAATTGTGTCTGGTCCCCAGAGGTGCTTGAGGCTTTTGAATTTCTTAAGACTACGTTTGCCTCTGCTCCTATTTTACAGCATCCTGTCCCTTCTTTGCCTTATATTCTTGAAGTGGATGCTTCTGATATTGGGGTGGGTGCTGTCTTATCTCAAAGAGAATCACCTAATAAGCCATTACATCCTTGTGGCTTCTTTTCCAAGCAGATGTCCAAAGCCGAAAAGAATTATGACATAGGCAATCGAGAACTCCTTGCTATTGTTTTAGCACTTAAGGAGTGGAGACATCTTTTAGAGGGTACTAAGGACCCCATCCTCATTTTTACTGATCACAAAAACCTTTCCTACCTTAGTGAAGCCAAAAGATTGCCTTCTAGGCAGGCCAGGTGCTCACTGTTTTTATCTCATTTCAACTATATCATCACCTACAGAACAGGTGAACGTAACACTAAAGCCGACGCTCTGTCCATACAATTTGAAATTACCGACAAACAAGAATTTGACGATACCCTTGTCATTCCCCCGGACAGAATAATAGCTACTACGGTTTTATCTATTTCTTCTTCACTCTTACAAGTTATACAGGCTAAACAAAACATGGCACCCAGTGAGAAACCTGCTGATAAACTGTTTGTTGACGTTCCCGAAAGACGAGACCTTATGTCGTTATATCATGACACCAAACTGCTGGACATCCTGGTATTTCTAAAACCCTAACAGCAGTTTCTAGATATTTTTGGTGTGCTTCCTTACGCAAGGATGTCACCGATTATGTTCGGGCATGTACTACTTGTGCCAGTATGAAGTCTTCTCATAGAGTTCCTTGTGGGTTGTTGCACCCGTTGCCCATACCCGAGAGGCCTTGTTCCAATCTATCCATGGATTTTATTGTTGAATCGCCTCCTTCGAATGGCAAAACAGTCATCATTTTCTGAGCTCATTTTGTATCTCTTGTTAAATTGCCCTCATCCAAGGAACTTGCTTATATCTTCGCCAGGGAGGTGTTTCGGTTGCATGGTATTCCTGCATCAATTGTATCCAATAGGGGTAGCCAATTTATTTCCAGATTCTGGAAAGCTTTTTGTTCAGAGATGGGTATTTCTCTCTCGTTTTCCTCCGCTTACCACCCCCAGTCTAATGGAGCTGCTGAACGTGCCAACCAGTCCCTAGAGCAATATCTTCATTGTTTCGTATCCCACCATCAGAACAATTGGGCTGACCTGCTTCCTTGGGCTGAGTTTGCTCGTAACAACGCTGCTCATAAATCTTCCGGTAAAAGCCCTTTCTACGTTGTTTATGGCCGGCATCCTGTTGTTCTTCCAGCTGCATTCTCCTTACAGGGCATGCCAGCTCTGGATGAACATTTGGCTGGTTTACGTACTACTTGGGAGCAGGTTCAGCGTTCTTTGGTGGACTCCGCTGCTCGCCAAAAGGTTCAAGCTGACAAGCATCGCAGGGCGGCTCCATCCTATGTCGTGGGGGATAGGGTTTGGCTTTCCACTCGCAATATCCACCTTCGTGTGCCTTCTATGAAGTTGGCTCCCCGTTTTATTGGTCCTTTTCGTATTTTGCATAGAGTCAATCCTGTTTCATATGCCTTGGATCTTCCTAGGAACCTACGTATTCCTAACGTCTTTCACACCTTGTTGAAAGCCCTCCTGTGTAACCGCAATACCCGGCATGTTCCTCCTCCCCCTCCTGTTTCTGTGGAGGATCATGAGGAATTCGAAGTAGCTGCTGTGCTTGACTCTCGTTTTCTCAGGGGTCGCCTCCAGTACCTGGTGCATTGGAAGGGTTATGGGCCTGAGGAACGCAGTTGGCTTTCCGCTGACGCTGTTCATGCTCCTCGCCTTGTGCGTTCCTTCCATTCTCGTTTTCCTGCCAGGCATGGTCCTCCCCGCTCGGTGGGCGTGTCTTCGGGGGGATACTGTAGCGGTACTTACCTTACCCGCGAGATGCCGTCACGTGTCCCGCCTAGCTCTAAGAGCGTGCCACGCGTCTTGGGCACGCTCATAAAGGGGCAGTGGGAGCCAAAAAATACAACGGTCTCCCATTGGCCCCTGTCATCCCACATTCCCCATACACTCACATTTTGGGGGCGTGGATATGACAGGGGCCAATCAAAGTAAGGTTAGGGTATTTATACTTACCTCTCCCTTAACTCCCTGGCCTATCATGGTTTCTGTTTCAGTTCCCTTTAGCGCTTGTTGTGTTCAGTTGTGATTTTCGTGCTTGACCTTGGCTTTGTATCTGACTCCGTTTATCTCTCTATCCCAGTTTTGTCTTGTTTGCCGGCTTACTGTCTACTGTGTACCAGACCTTGTCTAGTTTTTGTTATTGCAGTGTCTTTGTTCCCTTGACCTCGGCTCGTTCTTGACTCTGTCTATTCTCTGCTATACGGCGAGTCCGGCCATTCTAAGGTCCGGTAAGACGTATCTGCTTTATCTGTCGATTGTTGGACTAAATCTTGCGTGTTGGGGTAAACTACCGTGACAGTGTGTTTTGGGGCAGTGTATGTGTGTTGGGGCAGTGTGTGTATGTGGGGCAGTGTGTGTATGGGGGGCAGTGTATGTGTGTGTGGGGGCAGTGTGTGTATGGGGGGCTGTGTGTGTGTGCGTAGGGGAAAGTGTGCATGGGGGGCTGTGTGTGTGCGTGGGGCAGTGTGTGTCTTTCTCCCTTCTTACCTTTACTGAGGGAGGAGGTGGGACATTTCTCAATCCCTGGTGGTCCGTGGGGAAACCCTGATGGTCACAGTGGTGAGAGTGAACTCTAGCCCATAGCTCCAGGGCTAGAGTTCACTCTCGAGAGACCCAGAGCATTGCTGAGATAACCATTGCAACACTCTGTGCTTACTACAGTAGGACCTGGAGGAGCTGCAGGCTGAGCTTCAGGGTCCTCTCTCCCTCCCTCCCCTGCCAGCTGCCAGCTGCCAGCAATGTGCCTGCGGACCGGGGAGAGAGATCTCTGATCTCCCCTCCGGTCCTTTGAAGGCACATTGCAAGGCTGGCTCTTGGACAGTGCCAGCCCTGCATTAGCCGGCAGGGGAGAGCCCCCAGATACACACAGATACACACCCTGACACACATATATATATACACACTGACAAATGCACACACCTTGACACATGCACACACCCTGACACACAGATGCACATACACAGATACTGACACATGTACACACTGACATATAGACACCTGACACACACATAAACATAAATGTCTTTTTTTTATATTTGCAGCCTGTTAGCTTACCTTTATGTCTATGAGTGTGGTTGTTTGAGGTCCTGCTGCTGCATGAGGTAAATGGGAGTGTGAGGTTAAGATCCCCATGCTGCCTGTCTGTGCCATGTCCTCCCACGTCCCTCTCACACTGTGCTCTGTGTGAAGCTGGGAGGAATTGGATGCTTATTACTTTCTCCCAGCCGGCAGATACTGCTGGGGCCCTGATGAGCTCTTAAACAGTAGCGGTGCACAACCTCCATACTGAGAGGACACAGCAAACCTGAGTTCCTAAACTATATTGCAATTTAAGCACTGTAAGAGATTTAATTGCCTTACTTTTCAATACCCTGACACTGTTTTTCATGGTCTGACACCTCCATAGTGGCATCAGAGTCTGGATCCGGCTACTATTGTGAGGTTCCTGCTGTGTCCTCTGCCTGTTTGCTGTCTAGTGTACTTTCCTGGCGAAGGAAGCGGGCGATCTCTCCAACTGGGTCTACACAAGCCTCTTTATTGACCTTGGTGCCCTGCACTCCCCCACTCTGGGCCAGCTGGGGTTATCCCGTCCCCGCCAAGCTGAACATACTTACCTTCCTGTGGCTCCTGAGTACAGTGGGCTACCACGTGGCTTCACTATCATGGCCGACCGCAAAGCATGCTCTACCAACTCCAGCGCGAAACTGGGAAGAAGATTTCAAGAATGCCTTTGACGCATGTTTGGCATACACTTCAGAAGACACAAACTACGCTGCCTGCTCCTGAAAAGAAGCCTGCTCGCGGAGCTCCTGCTCAGAGACCCCCCTCCAGAAGGGATTTCAACGATCCCGCCTGTCTGCACACAGCCCAAGCCCACCTGAATTTCAGGGCTCCCAAGAATTATGCTTCAAATCTTACTATAAATGCAGCTTCACACTAACTCACACCCTCTACTTTCTTGTACTATTTATAAAAGTGCAGTATCTCTGCTATTTACTGTATTGCTTGAATGTAACTCTACTGATTTTATTTCTGATTAAATGCCTGTACCTGCCTATTTGTTACACTATGCACAAAAAAAAAAAAAGTCTTCTATGCGTAGCTTCTGCTGTCAGTTTTGTAATTTTACCAGCGATGACTGTGGGATGAGGCCTGTGAGTGCCAGGCATGGCATCCTACCATTTATGTGGATTACCATAAATTCTTTACTATAATAATCACACCAGTTACCTTGTTGCAAACTATGGATAATTTGTATAAACAGGCTAATAAATTATTTCAGAGCTTGTGGTAACATGTGGGTAATTGTGCAATCACAGGAGTGCACTCACAAATAAATATATAATAATGCAGTTCCTGGCTTGGGTGTTTACCTGTACACATGTAAACCCTGCTCACTTAATGGATTGAAAGATATTGCTTCAGAAGACGCAATATTTGAAGTAAATAAGAGATCCAAATAATTTAGGCATAACTTAGCATGTTTTGTAATGCATTATGTAAACTCTGATCCTGATCCCAGTTGTCTTGTCATTTCTTAATGCATTGCATAGATAAAATGCACTAAAATACAATAAACTAATAAGTAATAAACCTTCTCTTCAGTAGAAGATCAGTAGGATTGTCGCCATCAGTTTTCAACAATAAGAATGTCTCACAACAAAAAGAGCAATGGTCAATTATGCGACTATTATATGATGAATTGATTTTGAACCAATTTTTGGACTGAAAAACCAGGGTGCAAGTATTATGTGGTGGCGACTATTATGCGGTGAAATAAGGTAGATCATGCCTCTGAAGTCTCATTGCTCATTTCTCTGCCATTTAGGAGTTGCCACTTTTGTTTCTGTTTATGCTGTCTTTGCTACACCCCAGGTGCATGTAGGTTCGCACACATAGATAATCCCAAATAATACACAAAAAAATTATGTATATGAAAAGAGTGCACATTAATTGATAAAAAAAAGTATGCATATCATAAAGTCATGGTATCATGCTGTCACTGCAGCTCTCATAGATGCTAAAGGTAATACAGATGCCCCTCACTTACCGACTGGGTTCGTTCTTACGACGCGGTCGTAAAACGAATTGGTTGGTAAGTGAGGCGCATGCGCACTGGTGAAGATCTATGCTTGGGGAAATTTCCCCGAACATAGACAAGCGCAGCAGAGCATGGAATCCCTCAAATCTATATATTCCCCGTAAATAGATTAGATGGATTCCTTGCTCTGGTGCATTTCTTTATGTTCAGGGAAATTTCCCCAAACATGGGTTAGAGCAAGCATGTCAAACTCGCGGCCCACAATGGACATCTTTGAGGCCCAGCAGGCCGCGAGTGCATGATTAGTGTTAAAGCAGAGTAGGCACCTGCTTTCTCCACATTGCAGGTACCTACTCTGCTAAAAGTTACCCAGCTGGGGTGGAGAGCTTCCTGGCGGCAGGGAGCTCAGCCTTCCTGCTCCTCACTGCTCCCTCCCGTGCACCGGAATATCACATCAGAGGGACTTTTTAAAGGGACACTATAGTCACCAAAACAACTTTAGCTTAATGAAGCAGTTTTGGTGTATAGATCATGCCCTAAAGTCTCACTGCTAAATTCTCTGCCATTTAAAAGTTAAATCACTTTGTTTATGCAGCCCTAGGCACACCTCTCTGCATGTGACTTACACAGCCTTCCTTAATACTTCCTGTAAAGAGTCATCTAATGTTTTACTGGCTGAGGTTCCTACTCAGAACCTGTCAAAATGCTGGTCAGTTTAGACCCACGGAAAGTAGTGAGCTGGCATAACCCTCATGGTCATTTTTCCACTTTCCGCAGGTGGGCTTTGGGATGGGAGCTGTTGCGGGAGGGTATGAACAGCAGTTTGGGCTGTAATAGCTGCTGACAACATATGCTTCTCAAATGTCCTAAAGTTGAATGTCCTGTGGTGGTGGTGGTGGTAAGGTTATATGTCATGGTGCTCTCTCCCTGGATAAGGCAGTGCAGGAAATTTACAAATAATTATGATATTAATAGAATAACTATATTTGTGTCATTTATCAGCAAGTCTAATATCAGAATCTTTGCTTTTTCATATATTATAATTCCTTATGTAAGAGAATCACACTACAGTATATGAACATAACTGATGTGTACAAGCATGTGTTGAGTTAGTATGGTATCTATTTCTATAGCAACCCAATACATTCTTATTGCAATCTC
This sequence comes from Pelobates cultripes, assembly GCA_933207985.1. Lineage (NCBI taxonomy): Eukaryota > Metazoa > Chordata > Amphibia > Anura > Pelobatidae > Pelobates > Pelobates cultripes. Next base: position 213,092,019 of record OW240912.1, on the reverse strand, counting down.
ACCACTGTATTGATGGTTTGGGGTTACCCAGTACAGTGCACGCAAGGGTGACGGACATCCTCTCCCATACACAATGCGCCCTCAGAGGTATCCAGAACATGGGAGCTCTTCTTGCGCAAAGCTCTCTAAATTCTTTCGTTTGCCTGCATTTCTCTTCCGCCTGCAGATAATAAAACATGTTTATGATAAATGAGATAGATTATTACGTTCTATGTGTAATATATGTATTACCTTCCCCATAATAGTCATTGGTAGTGTGAACATAGATATAAATTAATATTGGTCTTTATCAGGAGAACAATACAATATACAGGAATTAATAGTGATAGGTTTTATAGTCTACAGCACCTTGAAGGCAGGTACCATCTAAACCTAAATCTTACTTAACCCTAGGCCCCTGATCCCACATCCTGCTAAATCTACTGCTGCAGCCCACCTAAGGACATCGGGTATAGTAGTTCCCAATGACACTCCGCGGTATAACCAGCGATACAATGGCACTGTGCTATTTTTAAACATTTTAGCATCACTATAGTAAAAGCAACATTTTTTCTTATTTTCATGTCAAACTTTCATAAATTAAATATGTTTGGTCTATAATTGAACATTTTAAATAAGTTGCAAGTGAATGTAAGAAAAATATTTTTCTGACAATCACCTTTGAATATTGATACTTTTGGTGTATGTATCTTATATGACAGCGAATGCTGATGGTTTTGAGATTCTGTAGCATCTAACACTCCATCAACGCATAGACTGTTCTGATTAAATCACACATAGGTTAAAAACACCTAAATCACTACAGTTATTGAAGTGGCCATCTTGCTTGCAGTCTGTACGTACAGCATGTTAGTATGATGCGCTTCACATACAAAGATACAGCCGATGGTGGCACTCCATTGATGGGGTGAAAACATCCTTGGAGAAGGGTCAGGCTGCAGGAAGCTTTACTTTCTTTCTCTCTTTTTTTTGGGTGGGGGTGAGGGAGGTGAGGGGGGTATGCCAGCAAAGCCTACTTCATCCAAAAATAGAGTTTTAATACAACACTGTTTTTGGTTGGAGTAACCCTTTAAGAAGTCTCTTGACATTTTTCGTAAGCATTAATGACATATTAGTGGAACAATCTCCACTGCTGTGCAAGAGACTGCATGCACTCAGTCAGTTAGTGAAATATTGTGACTCTAACTCAATTAGCTGATCATCTGTCTAACAACATATGTGTCTTGGGATTAGTAAGGATATAAATGCTATATTTGCAAAGTATTGATCTTCCATAAACAGTCTAGATTCTAATTTTGGATCGGATTGTGTAATCATATGCCTTGAAATCCAAGACTTGATTTTGTCTTTTATAACTTTAGGTTTAATATCACCATTAACATTTCTGAACATCCTTTGTTGTTATCCATATCCTTGTGTGATCAAACACATCATATCTATCTTCCTATGTATTTATATGTATGGGCTTAACTCAGTGAAGAAAACTTTTGACTTCCACTGAGCTGTAGTGGATGGGCGAGCAGTGCCTGCAAGACCCCAGGTTAGAAGTCAAACCTTTCTAAAAAGTCTCTGACAGCACTTAAGTGACTTTCCTAAGAGGATCTTTATTTCAAACTGATTGAATCTCAATCTCAAAAACCCATATGCACTAAACAATGCTGTTCTTTACGTCTAAAATAATAAATGGAACTAAAATATTATGAAGGCATACCTTGGATTTAGTTGAGAGCAGAGCTAAAGTCATTAAATGGATTGACTGTAGTGTAATGGATGTAGTGTTTGTGTGTATCAGATACTGTTTGTGTAGTGAATGCAGAGTGTGTGTTTGTGTAGCGGATGCAGTGTGTATAGTGAACGCAGAGTGTGTTTGAGTAGTGGATGTAGTGTGTGTACAGTGATGTAGTGTGTTTGTGTAGTGGATGTAGTGTTTGTATGTACTAGATAAAATGTGTTTAGTGGATGCAGTGTCTGTAGTGGATGTAGTGTGTGTATTAGATGCAGTGTCTGTGTATAGTGAATGCAGAGTGTGGTGGATGTAGTGTGTTTACTGTGAATACAGGATGTTTGTGTAGTGGATGCTGTGTGTACAGTAAATGCAGAGTGTATGTTAGTGTAGTGAATGCAGAGTGTGTGTCAGTAAAGTGAATCCACAGTGTGTGCATAATGTAGTGAATGCAGAGTGTGTGCTAGTGTGTAATGAATGCAGAGTGTTTGTTAGTGTGTAGTGAATGCAGAGTGTGTCAGTGTAATGAATGTAGTGTGTGTGTTAGTGCAGTGAATGCAGAGTGTGTGTAAAGGTGTAGTGAATGCAGAGTATGTGTTAATGTGTAGTGAATGCAGAGAGTGTGTTAGTGTGTAGCGGATGCAGAGTGTGTGTTAGTGTAGTGAATGCAGAGTGTTAATGTGTAGTGAATGCAGAGAGTGTGTTAGTGTGTAGCGGATGCAGAGTGTGTGTTAGTGTAGCGGATGCAGAGTGTGTGTTAGTGTAGTGAATGCAGAGTGTGTTAATGTGTAGCGAATGCAGAGTGTGTGTCAGTGTAGAGGATACAGTGAGTGTGTTAGTGTGTAGGGTATGCAGAGTGTATGTTGTATCAGTGTATGCACTGTGTGTATTGTATTAGTGTATTAGTGTATGCAGTGTGTGTTGTATTAGTGTATGCATTGTGTGTGTTGTGTTAGTGTATGCAGTGTGTGTTGTGTTAGTGTATGCAGAGTGTGTGTTGTGTTAGTGTATGCAGTGTGTGTTTTGCTAGTGTATGCAGTGTGTGTTGTGTTAGTGTATGCAGAGTGTGTGTTGTGTTAGTGTATGCAGTGTGTGTTGTGTTAGTGTATGCAGAGTGTGTGTTGTGTCAGTGTATGCAGTGTGTGTTGTATTAGTGTTTGCAGTGTGTGTTGTGCTAGTGTATGCAGTGTGTGTTGTGTTGTGTCAGTGTATGCAGAGTGTGTGTTGTGTTAGTGTATGCAGTGTGTGTTGTGTTAGTGTATGCAGAGTGTGTTGTGCTAGTGTATGCAGTGTGTGTTGTGTTGTGTCAGTGTATGCTGAGTGTGTGGGTTGTTAGTGTATGCAGTGTGTGTTGTGTTAGTGTATGCAGAGTGTGTGTTGTGTTAGTGTATGCAGTGTGTGTGTGTGTTGTGTTAGTGTATGCAGTGTGTGTTGTGTTAGTGTATGCAGAGTGTGTGTTGTGTTAGTGTATGCAGTGTGTGTTGTGTTAGTGTATATTAAATTAATTAAATCTCTTCTCTTCTCCTCTCTTCTAATAACTCTTCCGAGACCCACGGAGCATTGCCATGGTAATCGGGTCTCGCGAGAGTTATTAGAAGAGAGTAGAAGCTGTGTGCTGGGCCCCCTCTGCGGTAACAGGGAGCCGGGGGCCCGCGGCTGCACACATAGATAGCGATATTCACTATCTATGTGTGCAGAGAAAGAAAATGGGCTGTCACCCCCTGATGGCGGCCCTGGAGGAGTGCAGTATGTGTATAAGGAGTGTGGTGTGTGTGGGGGGAGAAGTGTATGGGGGTGTGACGGTAGTAGACAGTATCACCGTCTAGTTTTCCTTTTCCCAATAGCAGAATAACTCCAATAATCCACGAGAAGAAATATCGCTGTAATCACCAAATAATCCACACATGAGCCAAAGCTTAATGCTGGAACAAGACTGATTTTACTGGCACACATGGCACACAATTTATGCAACACAAAACTCCTCCTCTGGGCCAGGCTAGATAATTGGGTTTGAGCAACATGCTAACCCAATTATCTGCTGGCCAGAAAATTTACAGCTTTTACAATTTTTTAAAACATTACTTTCCACATCACATATTAATATAGATTTTACATCCCTGGGTAGCTGATGGTCTGGGGAGCAACATACTTAAATTTCCCGAAAATCCGTTCGGTAGTTTTCGTGTCGCGTCGTGTGGAAGTTTGACCGGCTCACTGCATGCTGGTATCCGATTTAGAGTTCCATGAAATTGAGGCTCAGAGCCGGTCTCCGTTCGCGTCAATTTACACGAAAACTACCAGGGTTAAGATGTAGAGAGTTCGTAGAAAGTGTTCCCCTCATTTGGTAGATTGAATTTCCCGAACGCCGTTCATGTCAAGTTCGTGGAAATAAGTCAGGCAGGACTTCCATGGGGGACCAGGTCATGCTGGAGGGCTATGCCGAAAATAGTTCCAGGCGTTCGATGCCTAAGTCTGCCCCTCTGACTGGCCGTTCGGGAGTCTGCTCCCGAAATGGCGGCCACCCAGGAACTCTCAATTAACTTGCGGTTTCACACGATTCTAAGTTCTAATTGCTACCCAGGGTGGTCCTCGTTCGGTAAAATAGCTATTCTACCGAACAAGGGATTTGAACGCACAGAAAATAACGAATGCACCAGTAATACAGGTAATAAATCTAACGAATACAACAGCAGGGAGGGAAATAGTCAAGCAAATTGAGGGTGATTCTTCACAGGGGGTGTAGGCTGTGGGGGTGGTGGTGCAGTGTGCATTTGTGTATGTGTGTCTGCAGTGTGCAGTGTGTGTGTGAGTTGAAGTGTGTGTGAGAGGTGCCGTGTGTCAGGACTGCAGTGTGTGTGTGAGGTTGCTGAGTGTGCTGTATGTTGTTTGTGGCTGTATTTGTTGTGCTCTGAGTAATCAAATATTCCAGCTGGTGGTTGTACTTTTAGTACTTTAAACCACCTATTAGAACAGAACGCTTTTATAAATCTACCATATCATGTTATTAATACTTTTGAATAACACTTAATACATTTATTTTGCTGCATGGGGACTTTATATATGTTATTTTACAATAACACTTGATACATCTGTTTTGCAGTATGAGCACCTTACATGTTTATCAACCTGACACTGCTTTCAAATGTAGATACTGCATAGTCTTCAAGATCACCTACCACTCTACGCAAGGCCTTGTGGTCAGCTCTCACACGCAAGGCCCTGCAAGACTCTGTAACCTTGATTTCAAATTTCTTCATATCATTTCTGTATCCAGTACTTTTCTCATCTCTGGTTTCTAACCACAAGTCTCTGGGTTCCCATTTCTCCCTGGAATGAATATGTGTAAATTAATTCTTATGCATCACATCTGAAGAGTCTAGGTAGCATTTCATGTATTGAGGACAACATAGAAAAATTATCTGTGTTTGCACATAATGTAAAGTTTGTTTATCTGGAATTTTCGACATTATTCCACAATCTTCTTTTTTTCAGTTAAAGAAACCAGGCTGCTCTTTAAAATAATAATATTATATTTAGTGTTACAGATGGTCTACAGATGATATGTGGAGCTTCAGGATTTAACACACATCATTTAAAAAAAAATTTTTTTATCAAACATACAAAATACAATAAAGAGGAATTCTGATGCAAAGTTCTAAAATTGGAACAAACAAAATAAACATCCATGATCATCTTCTAAATCTTTAAAAAGCAATTTTTATAAATGATCTCTAAGCTTTCTAATTTTCTAGACACGTAGACCTTTGGACTTACCCAGTAGATCTCAAAACTTGTTCAGCTCGCGCTATAGAAAAATCTACGGAAGATACTGGAATATCATCAAATTCTTCTTCACTAACAGGAAAAGTAGAAACAAAGGGACAATGAGAAGGGACAATGAGAAAAGACAATACATTTTTTTTTTGCAACAGGGTTATTCACTAAAGTGAGAATTGCTGATAAATTAAAGTGAATTTTACATTTGAGGTCAAAGTGCCCAAGTTAGAAGCAAAGATGACATGTTTATTTTTTCCAGTTTGGCCTTTTTTCCTTAAATATGAAATTCATTTTGAATTAATTTCGAATTCACAACAATTATGACTTTATTAAATAACAATAATTTTTTTGTTTTCTCATTAGAGCTTTTTATTCACATTCTAGTAGGTTATTTAAAGGGGAAATGTCACATTTCTGGAATTTATACCTTTGAATAAACATGTAAAATAACCTATATTTAGGTCCTATAAGTTGTCTTCAGGTTTTTTTTTTCATGATATGAGATACCTTTTATTTTAAATTTTAATATTTAGTAAATTACATCACAATCCAATTCAGATGAGACAAAGCAAGGGCAAACGCATACTAAGAGGGAAAATACATGTTAAACATTGTTTAATTTCTCATCTTCTCCACATGCTCTCTCTATACTTATTACCTTTTGTGACGAGACCAATCTCGCCACATTGCATTGGAGAAGCCTGGTTGCTCGCCTGCTGCCTTTGGACTATGGCCCCCTTTTAAAAGACTTTATTTTTGCCTGCAGAAAAGCTGTATTCGTGCTTTTCTGCCTGGGTTTCAGTAGATTTGTTTGAATGTGTTATACCCCAGATGGGAATCCCATGGAGCCCATTCGTATGAAACTGACTGTAAAGACTTTGGCTCCATGGCGATTAAACTGTATTTGTGTGGTCCGAGCGCCATTCACTTAATAATGTGCGCTCAGACCTGAGCTATCTGGGGATATGTGAAATGTCTGTGTGTTGTGTGTAAAATGTGACTTTATGTATTTTAAAGTGTTTTGTGTCTTTTTGCAACCATGTGCTTAATGGAGTCTTGTGTCTGTCCTGGGAGATAATTGAATTACTCTCCAGGATAGAAGACTCTGAAACTGGTTTGGGCCAGAAAGCCATGCTTCATTTAGTCACAAAGGACTTTCCCTTAACTTTTGAACCCCTGGTCTGATACATGCCATTTTTTAATATGTTGTTCCCCTGAATGGATTGATTGTGAATATGTAATTTTATGTGAATGTGATGTATGGTTTTAGAGTTATGAAAGTTGGGTAGAAAGTATGTTTTAACTGTATGTGTAATTGAGTTTCCTCTCAGGATAAGGGAGGGAATATGTGGGATGTAACTTGATGTGATTGGTTGTTTTATACCTCCCTGTGGGCGGTCCTGTATTTGCAAGACTGTAATAAAACCAGGCTGTGTGCCAGCACCTCAGACCACTGCTTGACCCTCAACACGGAGCCTTGTCTCGTCTTTGGGGGGATTTACTGTATGCTGCTAAGGACTGATTGCCAGGAGTGTAAGCCGCTTGGAAGCTTTTCCTGTTCGCCTGCTAGCAGCTATTCGTATGGTTCCTGTTCGGTTATTTGAAGTGCTACCTTATTCCCTTGTATGCCGTTCGGGAGTTTGGAGCATTCACTTATTGGCGGTTCGTGAGTTTTGGTGATTCTACAGTAGCTGTGCCTGTCTCTGAAAGGGGGATTATCGTCTAAGCGGGTTTTTTCCCCTTTTGTGCAAAACGGTCCATTACACCTTTAACTTAACAATTACAACAAAGTAAAAGGCTGGCCACAAATTGAAGAAAGGTGAAGGTCCAAGGCAGGATTATTGAATAAAACCAAACATTGTTTTGTCCCAAAAAGAAAACTTTCTCAGCCAACACATGCACAAGCAGTACTTATAGGGTAAAAATGATTACTTACAATCAAAATGCCATGTGCAAAGGCAGTCAAACCATGTTAAAATAGTGCAAAAATGTTTGCAACACTGACAAGTTATATCTGGATGAAATCATAGTGCTCTAAATCATTGTAATAACCATACATGATCATACACAATAAACTACAGCTTTTAATGATGCAGATATGAATAGATCACTTTATTAATTAAATGAACTGCAAATAAAACATTCTAACTAATACTTAGTCTGATGATGTCATCACTTATAAAAATGAATGACAGGTACCCAAGTTGGAGGCGCCCAGTTTCAGGATAAAGTGGTGTAGATGAGTGACAGTTTTAATGTGTGATTTTATTTATTTATTTTTCACGTTTTGATTGATGTCTAAGTCTTTACAGTGATTGTCTTTGTTAGTGTGTCTCCACAAAGTCACGTCTGCTGTGACAGCTGCATACTGCATTCTTTGGAGATAGCAACTGGATATCAAAAACACTTGCTTCAAGTAATAAAGGATCTATTTATGATGAATTGTACAAAGTCTCTTGAGTATATGGAATTTAATGAAATACACTAATTAGCTACAACCTTAAAAACACTGACAGGTGAAGTGAATAACATTTATTATATTGTTACAATGGCACCTGTAAAGGTGGGATATATTAGGCAGCAAGTGAACAGTCAGTTCTTGAATTTTGTGTGTTAAAATCAGGAATAACGCAAGCAAAAAGATCTGAGTGGCTTTGACAAGGGCCAAATAGTGAATGCTAGACAACTAGGCCAGGGCATCTCCAAAAATGACAAGTCTTGTGGGGTGTTCCCAGTATGCAGTGTTTAGTACCTACCAAAATTGGTGCAAGGATGGAGAACAGGTGAACCGGCATCAGGGTCATGGGTGACCAAGGCTCATTGGTGCACATGGGGAGCAAGGTCAAAAAACGTCTGCTCCGATCACACAAATTGCTGAAAAACTTAATACTGGTCATGAAAGGTATCAGTAGACACAGAGCATCACAGTTTGCTACGTATGGGATTACGTAGCTGCAGACCAGCCTGTGTTCCCATGATGATCCTGTCAACTACCAAAGGCACTTTCATTGGGGACGTGAGTATCAGAACTTGACCATGGAGCAATGAAAGAAGTTTGAAACACTACATCTCCCAGACTCCTATGCCGCGTCACGGAAGTCACGTGACCACATAAAACTATAATAAACTAGCAAAATAAAGCTTGTTTTTAAGATTCTACATATATTTATATATATACTGTTGTCACATTATGACAACAAATACAAAACAGTTAAAGGCTAAAGCACTTAAAAAAAAATAGCAATGTAATAGAACAATACTACAATCATGGTCAGACGGGGAATTAAATCCTTGGACTTGATTTTATACCAGACTGATACTGCTTTCCAGTCAGCATAATGTTGATTTACTGGGAGTAATAATCTTGCAGTAAAGTTACATTAATATGATAATTAGTTGCTTGTGCTTCTGATATGCTGTGTAAGAAAAAAAAAATCTTTGTGACTACAAGAAAAAACACATTTGAAAATCCTAACAAGTGTGATACCTAAACAGTGGCACTGTTGGGTATTACATGGTTGAAACAGAGCTTAAATTTGACTGCCCCTTGTCTAAAATTCGGGTACTGGCTCTGCCAATAAGGGGGCTGTCCCTTCATGGCCCTGTGCTTCCTCACTACCGCTGCCGAGTGTTATGGTCTGCGCCCAGAGCTCACGTAGGACACGTGTTGCACTTGTAGGCCCGGCCTCATGCTATCACCAACATTTAATTATCTCCTTTTGATGATTTACAGCCAGGTCCCAAGGCAGTCTTCTGTAAAGTCCATCACGGCAGCAGTGCAGCGTCTTACTATAAACTACTCATGAAATGATATTTGGTCCCTCAAAAACTGGCGAAAATGTATGACAACTTATCATCTACCTGTTGGAACTGCAGAAGAGGATTGGGAACAATCCTACACATCTTTTGGGAATGCCCCAAATTGATGTCCTTTTGGTGACATGTAGAAAAGGTTATAACGGACATTACATAAGTAGACCTACCGTTTCTGCTGAAACTTTATTTGTAACATTTAATTCCAGCACTCCATAAAACCCCTAAACAAGCGGTGCTTGTTCACATCCTGATGGCAATGAAAATAAGCATTGATGGCCACTGGAAAGGAAGCAGTGCCTCCCTTAATACAAGAGGTACTTGATAAAGTCCCCTCCACATGCTACCGATGATGGAGGAAAAGAAAAAAAATCCACAAAAATAGAACACATGATGTCTGTGGTATATACGCTTAGCGACTACATGGTAGGAATGGATGATGTAGGTGGGGTTGTGAGTTCCACTCATGCCCCTTTCACAATGATCTTGGTTTCCTCCTATTTAGCCCTTTTCCTCTTCCTTCCTTAGTTTTTTTTTTTACTTTCTATTGTTTCCCGCATTTCATGATCATCACACCGGAAATCAGTATTGGCTACATGGTACACATAAAACTTATTGAGGATAACACCGGTACATGACACCTCACACTCTATTCTGTGCATGATAGAACTGAAAGCATTCTATCTATTTAGTTATTTCACAGTTGGGCTACTAACCAGTCTCATTGAAAGAACTGTGCTTCGATAATATGTACGGTTACTTAGCTACACATCATCATTGTGAATGCATAAATGTATCTATTCATATCACATAACTATGTATCCATGTTATCACTGTACTGTGTTGACTTATTGATAAATGGATGTATTGTTTTCTCTGTAAAACTTCAATAAAAATTATACATCGGAAAAAAAATTTCATGCTCTTAGTTACATGGGGAATGTACTTTTAACAAATATAGTAGTTTTGGATTACGTGACTGCTATAAAAGTTGTACCTCTCACCATGCCAAATTTTTTAAAGTTTCAGCTTCAAAAAACATAATTGACTCCTCACAGTATTTGTTTTATGGATTGAAATCCTAGACACATTGGGCATTTTAACAATCAAAACTAATTAGTTAATCTATTTTGAGTTATTTTATTTAGTTGCACTTGGTGTGTAGCAATTATTAAATGTAAAACTGAGAAAAAAAAATATTTATTTTTTTCTTCAGTTTTTAATATTATATTTCTATTTAATATTGTGTTATGTATACATATAAGGTATCAAAATAAGGCCCTATTTCTCTTTAAAAAGGCTACATATATATAAAATAAGTGTGGATGCACCTGAACAGAAATTGGAGATTGTGGTAGAATGGCAAAAAAACAAAAAAAAAAACATAGCAAAAGTGCCAAAAAGGCCTTGCATCTCATAATAGCCTTGGCCCATAAGGGGTTAAAGGAAAACACCATTGGGGAAAACACAAAATAAAAACCACTCTTTTTAGTAGATATGCCCCTAATGAAAATGTACATATATTTAAGATTTTTTTTCTTTGGGGATATATTTAAAAACAGCTTGCAAAAGCTGCAGACCTTTCAGGCTTTCAGACTATAGTGTCCGTTTAATGCCGAGTCAGCGATCTGCCACTTTTCTTTTTCTTTTTTTATTGTTAAAATATGTGAACAGTGGCATACCTACCACGGTTGCGACCTCTGCGACCATGGGCCACATGGATACATCCTGGACAGTGCACAGCTGCACCGGCCTCGGTCAGCGGTTCCGGGTGTCTAGTAGGAAGGGAGTGCTATGCTGTTCCCCTTCTGCCTGTGTGTAGCATGGCCGAGCAGTGTGACAGGAAGTGCTCACTATGAGAGCACTTCCTGTCAGACCAGGAACCGTGGCAGAGAACCAGGTAGAGAAGGGGGGAGAGAGGTAGGAATGGGACACATGGAGGGGAGGGGGGAGTGAGGACAAAAAAGGACACAGAGAGGGGGGAGAGAGGGAGAAATGGGACACATGGAGGGAGGGACAGAGGGAGGGTATGGAACAAATGGAGGGAGAGGGACACAGAGGGAGGGTAAGGGACAGCTGAAGGGGAGGGGGAGGTGGGTGAATGAGTTCTACATTAAGGGAAGAGGGGGTAATAGGGAGGGTATGGACACATGGAGGGGGGAAAATGAGGGTATGGGAGACCTTGAGGGGAGGGGGAGAGAGGGAAGAATGGGACACATGGAGGAGAGGGATAGAGAGTGAGGGAATGGGACACCTGGAGGAGAGAGTGAGGGTATGGGATACCTGGATGGGGAGAGAGGAAGGTATGGGTCACATGGAGGGATGGGGGAGAGAGGGAGGGTATGGGACACATGGAAGAATGGAGGAGAGAGGGTGTGGGACACATGGAAGAAAGGGGAAGAGAGGGAAGAATGGGACACATGGAGAGGAGGGGAGAGAGATGAAGGAATGGGACACATGGAGGGAAGGAGGGAAAGAGGAAGGATATGGAACTCATGCGGGGGGAGGAGGGGGAGACAAGGAGGAATGAGACACATGGAGAGTCTAGTGGGGTAGAGAGAATGGTACATGTGGAAGGGTGGGGATTGGAGGATGGTTATGGAACACATGGAGGGGGAGAGGGAATGGGGCACATGGAGGGGCTTTGGGGTTGAGGGAATGAGACACATGGGGGGGGCCTGGGCACGGGAATGAGACACATGGAGGAGCTGGGTGGAGGGAATGAGAAGGGGGGTGAAACACATGAGAGTGGGGCCCCAGGGCTATTTTCACACCAGGGCCCAGTAGTTTCTAGTTACACCTCTGTTTATGAACCAGTACAGCAGCTAAAAAACAGTGAGACAGGTCAATGAAAACAGCACCAGCATTTTTGTAAAGACAAGAACCCCTCCAAATGAAAGGAAAAAAAGAACCACAACTAATATGCAGGTAAGTAAATGGAGCCTCCCAAACCCTCAGGCAGGAGACTTTCTATTCTTTTCTATTTACATTTTATGGTACTTATATATGCAGGTGTTTGGGTTATTGTTTAATTTGTTTTTACATTTTAGATTACGAAGAAAGAATAATAAATAATTGTATTGTGTTGAAAATGGTTGTCCACTGACGCTCCCCATCCAACCAAACAGAACTTCAGAGGATCTTCAGAGATGAATGGCAGTAACTACTCAAATCTAGGTGTGCAAAGCTTGTTGCATCATACCCAAAAAGACTTGAGGCTGTAACCAAATGTGCCAAATGTGCTTCACCTATGTACCAAGTTATATCTATACGAATCACTTTTTGCTTTATGGTTATGGGTTACTGAATGCAAATTGAAGTGAAAAAAAAGTAAATGTAAATAATTGTAGCATAGAGCTGCAACATACAAAAATGGGAAAAATTGAAGGGTCTAAATACTTTCTAATGAATTGACTGAATGTCTATTGCCTCTTTCTACTATGTTGTTCATCATGTTGCCCTTATATTTGCCCTATTCCGACATGGCTGATCAGACCGCAGTCAAGATCAGACACAATTTGCCAACTGGTTACGAAACCAGAAATGATGCACTGTCATAAATGTAACGGCATTTTCGTCAAGTTGAAGGATCGATACACGTGATTTCCGTGCACTGCGAGCGGTGAAGGATGTAATTTCCTGAGGCCCAAAGTAAGGGCAAATTAACCAAACACATATGATTGGATAGAAACAATCATATGACCATGGGAAGTCATCAGGCAAGCATTTTTAAATAATGGACTGTGGACTGGGAGTCTATATTTTCAAACTGATATAGCCTCATGATGAAATGTGTCTTGGAAGGACATTTTAACTGAAAAGTGCAATACACTGTTGGTTTTATATTTTTGTATTTTTAATTGATTTTATTTTGTCTTAATAAATAATTGTTATAGCACTTCTAATGGCCCCAGTGTGCTACCAAATTCCAGTTATATGGTTTAGGGAGCGTCACCCTGTATAATTGACACAAAACTAAGCAAGGGGCCCAAGCCAGGTGAGTGATACCTATCACTTTTTCTAGAATATTTAATCTTCGTGGCTGAGCATGATCATTTAGCCATGGGGTCTAAATAGATTTTAAAGGCTATATGCAGCTCACTTTGAGCGCTGCATACAACTCATCTGTCAGTCTGGGGTTACTAAATATAGCACCAGTTGACCGACGGGGGGGCTATATCCTTAAGTATATTATTTTTTTTTGTAGTTTGTGGTCACAATATTTACTGCATCACTATTTGGGTTTTTGATAAACTCAAGAATGTTGATACATCCAAGGCAATTTATGATCTTCACAATCAGTGGTTCACTAGGTCCCTATCCTTGCACTCATTCACACTGTTGAATCAATAAATAAAGAAATACATGAAAAATAAATAATTAAGACATAAATGAGTTATGTGTGTATATATAAAAATGTATGCAATCATGTAATGGTATACAATTGCAAAAATATAAATTACTACAAGTGATCCATTGCTAAAAAAATGCAATAAATAAATGTACTGTGTAACAACGTATGTAACCCAATAACTTGCGCTGGGACATAGGCAACTCATCATCCTTCCTCATATGATTAATAATAACAATCAGTACTGATAGACACGCCATATCCTTTCCTTTTTCCAGATTGTGTGCACAAATAAACGTTTTCCACTTGTACTCATCCTAACCTTGTTCTAAATTTCCTCTTAAGTGTTGCGGATTCCATTTGAAGACTTTGTTTCTTCTGTTCAGATTCTTCCTCTTCTCTTTCATAAAATGTAAACCTTTTTTCCATTTTTATATAAGAAATAAACACCTACAAATACAGAATATTAAGTTATGACAGCATGCTATATATTTTCTATGACACTTGCCATGTTTTTCAGCTGCATGCGCTTTAACTGCTAAATCAACATATTGCAAACTACTCACATGCCAAACTACATTGGCAGTTCCATGATGCGGTTGCTCTATCTACAACTTCACTTTAACGTCACTTTATTTTTCAAGTTCCTTGATAAATTAACTCACTTCAGACCTCCTACTATGTTAACTAAAATATCTTGCGAATACTAAAACCCCTTTTTCCTATTTCGAGACTGGATTAGGGACACTCTAAGCACCAAAACAACTTTAGCTTAATGAAGCAGTTTTGGTGTGTAGATCATGCACCTGCAGTCTCACTGCTCAATTATCAGCAATTTATGAGCTAAACTTATGAGCTTTTGTTTCTGTTTATGCAGCCCTAGCCACATCTCCTCTGTCTGTGACTCCCAGCCAACTTGAAAAAATGGTTTCAATAAGCACAATGTGTTTTCTTTAGAAGTTATCTCTTGCATTAATTGAACATTAATCACACACAGGATCCTGCAGGGTTTAGAATGCTATTAACAGAGCAGCAGCTAATACATTGTAAATTAAACAGACTCTTCAATATAGGAAGATTAAACATTAGATCTCTCTTTACAGGATATGTCTTGGTAGACTGTGTAAGTCACATGCAAGGAAGGTATCACTAGGGTTGCAAAAACAAAGTGAATAAACTCCCGGAGAATTTAGTGATGATCTATAAACTAAAATGACTCCTTTGATGTAAAGCTGTTTTGGTAAGGTGGAGTGACAAGGATTCAAACCTGGGTTTCTCAGTCCTAAAGCAATGATGTTGCAACTGTTTTAACCAACTAATTTTTTTACAGCAACATGCTAAATATTACTGTAGAAATTCACTTATATAAATTCTATTCATAAAAATATTACATTAGCCTCATCTATTCTATTATAGTTTTTAAATAAGTGATTATAGTAACAGGTTCCAAGAACAGTTCCGGAAGCAAACAGTGGTAGCACCTTTTTGTATGGTCCATGTACTCACACTGAATGTAATCCCTTTACCCTAGTACAGTTACAGATTTCAGTATCTGTGACATGAGTTATCAATGGTCCAATATGTAAATCCTTATCCCCACCGATTACAAGACTTATACAAAATATACAGGTTAGAAAAAGAAATGACCAACTTTTAACAAGTTACTGAACTGGGCCTAATATCTGGACATGAAATATGCTGCACAAATCTTATCCACTAAAAGATCAATTTGCCACCCGAGCTGTAAATTAAGGAAGACAAACAAAAAAAATGTTCTACTCACAAATATTGCAGATTGTCAAAGCGGAGCTCTACTCAGATCTGGGATGAAAAGTGTATACTGGTATCTTCAGCTAGTGACATCAGCAGAGCACTCGAAATGAGAGCATGAGTCTACACATCACAAAAATAGCCACACTTGGTCTTGATGAGCCTTTTAAATCTTTGATCCCAAACAATCCTCCAGTTCATTTCAGCAAACAATTCCAAGCTCATATCACAGAGTTCTGACTTTTTATCTCCAGGGTGGTAGATAGTGTTTATATATAAATATACTGAGGATTAAAATGGATTTAAGAAAGGGCATTGGGAGGGGTTTGATCAGTGGTGTATTAAACCCAGGCCAGTTATATGTGACAAGAATACAAAAGAAATTATTAACCTATTACATCACTACTGGGAACAAATAAAGAGACAATGCCCTATCCAAACATCCAAATATGTTTGAGAGCAAGTTATCTTTACTGAGTTTTTACGTCACTTTTCTCTATCGTTTACCACATTAGAATTTCCTATAAGCCGTATAACCCCCTATACCTGGTTATTTTATCTGCTTTGATATTTTCAATTATGCAATTTCCCTTCCATTTTCCACACTTCCACACTTCCTATCCTTTTTCTTCTTCACCTTGTGAATTATAATTAAACTGAAAATGTTACAAAAATGTGAAATAAAATGCATAAATAAAGTATATTTATAAAACAGATATTTGTTAATTGTGCGATCCTTCCGGAAAAGTATGATAATATCAGTGATGTTTCTTATGTAGCAAGATGGGGCATGGTCAATAAGTTAAACACTAGAATCATTATTGCCTCTGCTATTTCCATCCATATTACACTTCAAATCTGTATTGCATCAAATTATTATCTGCTAAAGATGGTTATATTTCAACATATTCTTATATGGACTTGGTACCTTTGTATGACATGAGCAGTGCTAAATCCTAAAGTTTAAGCAAACCCACAAGCATTTTTCATCCATCATAGTAAAACCTTTAAAATTGTATATCTTGTAATATGAGAAAGTACTTTGATCTCATAACTATGTACATAAATCATAAATCATCCAGTATCACTGCACTCCACCAGCAAATCAAAATACCTGCCTGGTGCCTTCTCCAACAAAACTAGTTTAAAACATAGCTTTTATTTGCTCCAATAAAATAGTCAACATTTCAGTTTTAACATTTTCAGTTTTATCTATATAATGGATTTATATATATGTTCAGGCAAACATTAAAACCACCTGCCTAATGTTGTGTAGGTCCCCTTGTGCAGCCACAACAGCTCTGATGTGTCCTGGCATGGACTTCACAATACCTTTGAACATGTCCTGTGGTTTTTGGCATTAGCATTTGCATTAGAAGTAGCAGCAGATCCTTTAAAACTGGGGCCTCCATGGATCGGATTTGTTGCTTGTTGCACACCCCACCAATACTCAATTGGATTGAGATCTGGGGAATTTACAAGCCAAGGCAGCACCTTCAATTTTTTGTCATGTTCATCAAATCATTCCTGAACAAATTTTGCACTGTGGCAGGGTGCATTATCCTGCAGAAAGAAGTCACTGCCATCAGGAAACACTATTGCCATGAAGAGGTAACGTGGTCTGCAACAATCTCTAGGTAGGTGGTACATGTCAAAGTAACTACTACATGAATGCCCGGACAGAAGGTTTCCCAGCAGAATATTGCCCAGAGAATAACACTGCATCCACCAGCCTACCTTCTTCTGCATCCTGCTGCCATCTCTTTCTTAGGTAAATGACACACACAAGAATGTGATTGATCAGATCAGGCAACTTTCTTCCATTGTTCCATGGTCCAGTTCTGATGCTCACATCCCCATTAAAGGCACTTTCAACAGTGGACACAGGTCATCATGGGCACTCTGACTGGTCAGTGACTAAGCAACCCCATACGCAGCAAACAGCAAGTCACAGAGCCAATCCTGGTGGGTGTAGACCGCTCAGGTGCTCTGTAGATAGGCGCGGTGTGCATGGATATTCTACACCCTGTCTGGTAGGCCCCTCACCTCACATTATGCCCCATCCCCTCTGCCATCCACTGCCTATCGTAAGGTGAAGGAGCCTAAAGTGAGGAGTGGTACCTACCTGAGGGGGCAGAACCTAGCCCAGCCTATCTACAGAGCACCTGGGTGTATCAATCAGCCTTGGGCACTCATGACACCGATTCACTGGTTATCCTTCCTTGCACCACTGTTGATAAGTACTAACCACTGTACTTAGTAGGTACTTGCATACCGGGAACACCCCACAAGACCTACTATTTCGGAGATAATATGACCCAGTCGTCTAGCCATCACTATTTGGCCTTTGTCAAGTCACTCAGATCTTTTCACTTGCCCATTTTTCTTGCTTCCAACATACGAAATTCAAGAACTGACTGTTCACTTACTGCCTAATCTATCCCACCCTTGATAGGTGTCATTGTACCAATATACTCAATGTTACTCACTTCACCTGTCAGTGTTTTTAATGTTGTGGGTGATCAGTATATATATATATATATATATATATATATATATATATATATATTTATATGCTCTTAAATAAGAATGATATGTATATGCTCTTAAATAGGCTGTCTGCAATTTATGGTTTAGTTCAGCCTCTTTACCTTCCCCAGGCACCTGGTGACATATAAAGGAGGAAATTTACAGTACAATGACTATTTTTACAATTAAGGAATGGGTTGAGAAACTAATCCCAAATACACAATTTGAGCCCTTGTCAAAAATGTTTAGAACCACAAGTCTAAGTTACAGTTTGTTCTGACTTAGTGAACAATAAAACTCAGCGACGACTGGAGAAAGTGACAAAACTTGATGGTGGTCTTTTGTCTTGTTTTGTAATTGTATTATTTTACCATAAGACATAGTAGTCCCTACTTTGTCTTGTAACTATATTTTGACTGTGCTGAAATCTCAATGAAATTCCAATACAGTCTTTATGGGTATTTCATAAATGTCATGATTTGAAAGGCTTAATTCTTTTTTCTAGATGTGCTATAAAAATAATACAGAAAGCTGTAAAATAATACTGTACCACAACTAGTTCAAGAGTTTAAAGTTCTCTCTACACTTATTTGTTTTATAGAACCTATTTACTGCTGCCACACGTGTTTCCAAGTTGCATGGATGGTTTTATCACTTATTGATAACATGCACTAAACACTATGCTTTGGGGTTTTTTTACGCACTTTTTCTTTTACACTATGCATGTATATTTTTATTTGGTTATTAGAACACATTATATATATATATATAAAGAGAGAGAGAGAGAGAGAGTATTATCATAGATTTCTTTTTGTACATATCTTGTTTTGCAGGTTGAAGAATGTCACATTGAAAAAACACATATAAACATGGCCCATGTCACCCCATATCATGCTTAAACAGGAGGCGAATCCTAGCGCCCTGCTTATTTCTTGATATCCACAAGAAATGTCATCTGTAAAAAAGACCTCAGTCAGATATGACTTTCTAAGTGCGCACAGTTTAATCCTAACTAGGATGCACTCATATTATATTACTGTCTCCTGAATGTTTATTTACAATGAAGGGCTAAACTGAATGTCTAGCTATATAAACATAGCCCATGTCACCCCATATCATGCTTAAACAGGAGGCGAATCCTAGAGTTTCCAAGAGTTGCTGCTGCCACAGGTGCAAGGGATTATCACAGCATGCCTACATACTGCATCGTGTATGTCAGCCAAATTCTGGCACACACATCCCAGTTTATTCATTCCTCGCATATAGATCCACAATTCCATGGCTTATTAACACTGGAACTGCCAGACTGGTTTCTAATACAACAAAAGTATAGTCGTGCAGAAGTGCAATTTAGTGAATTTTCCATTTGGGATTTTTACAGTGTATAAACTTTCAGATAACAGCTGTTGTCACATTACATTATGTAATGCATCTTCACATACAAAATAAACACATTCAAACAGAGAGTAGTGCAGTGCTTATATATACATAGAGTAAAGTGAAGTGCGGTGTTTATGGTGTCACATATAAAAACACTTACATATTATAAATATAATAAAGGGCAAAAATCTGCTTTTTTGTACCAACTTCAAAAGCACTTATCTTATAATGTAGTTTTAGTAGTCCCATATGTAAACCTTGTAAAAAGCTTTTAAGTGCTTATAGTATATTATTGCTTTAGAATATTGCTTTAAAAGTAATATACTCATAAGTGTCAAACATTTTAGTGGCTCACTTTGGCAGCCTCGTATGGTAAGGGACCATACATACCTTGATAGTATGCAGGAACACTGGACATCCACTTGTTCTTTAAAATTGTATACTTTTTTTATATTTATACAAAAAAAACAAAAAACATATAAAAACAAACATAAAACATTAAATATAACTTGCTGAATTCCAATAGTAGTCCAGATTCGTGTTTCACAGGTTATTTCAGCTTCCTCAGTCTGGTAAATATCAGACACGTGTAGGCCTATCTGTTTGTTAATCATGGCACAGATCAAATACGGATTGGCAAATACTAGCCTTTCACCAGGACAGTTCATATTTTAGGGTCTCTCATCACCGTCTAGGTTTAGTTCCCTAGTGTCAAACATCTGGGGATACCAAGAAACTGGCCCTCAGCAGCACACCACCCATGTCATTAGATGCCTTTGTGCGAAGCATGGAGTGCTAGGCTTTACTCCCTACATAAAAAACAGTAAAAGGCTGCGCCACAATAAATAATAAAAAATATATGTAAAATAGTCCAATGGAAAGTTCAAAAAAGGGAGAAAATCCCAATATTTATCCTTACAGATAGTCTTTGGTGGTAAGGTCTTCTACTGATATGGTGGATCCACTTGGTATGAAAGATAAAAAGAGAGAGGGACAACCAATGGTGCAGTATGTAAAATTCAAATGTGAATATAAAAGAATAATAGTATAAAACTCACATTTACCAGAGCTAATATCCAGCTCTGGAGTAAGGCGCCTACAGCGGTTTAAATCCCCGCTTATGGGATATAAATGGGTTCCTCTCCGTCGTTGGTGTCCAATTCTCGAAATAAAAGAGACAACTAATAGTGCTCACTGTATAGTATTGTTGATAAAATAATAAAAGAATGTACTTACAAGGTAAGAGCAGGCCAACTGCTCTATGATGATAGCTTGGGTGGATTGATCCCCACCTAAGGATTTCTTTAAGTACAGGAAACTTCCAGGGATATTGTCCAATGATTTTTATAAAACCAATAAAAAAATAATACTAAAAAGCCAGGGTAAAAGGAAAAGTTATGTGTCTTTAAAAAAGTTGATTGGCACAAATAAATGACCAAAAATACTTTAATATGATAAAAGAACACAAATATTAAATATCCATAACGCGTTTCGTCAAAAAAAAGACTTTTTCAAATGGATTTACATATGATACCTGGCTAATAGATGTTTTATAAAGATAAAACTAATTTGAATTTGGCGCCAAAAATGGTACAACCAATCAGAATTAAAAACAAAATTAAAACATTAAATTGCATAAATAACTCAATAAGTGTATAAATAATAATACTATAACATGATATTAAAATGTTTGGATCAAAAACGAAGGTGTTAAATTGTGTTTTTAAACATTAATAAAAAGTCACATGTCCAAACAGCACTTCCGTTTTTCGGAAGTAAAACACAATGCCACATGGGAAATGTAGTCAAAATGGCCGCAAAAAACGGCCACATGTAACAGTAAAATAAGCAGATGATTGCATAATTATAGCCTTCACAAAGTGTTGATTAGAATTAGAAATTAAAAACGAAGGGGAGCAATAGGTTTAAAGCTAATCAGACTTGGTCACATGGTTTTTCGGCACTTCCGCAAATCGGAAGATATAGCCGCAATGCATGTAGGGAAATGTAGTTTAACCCACAATAACAGGAACAAATACAGCAGATAAATGTACTTGCAGGGAAAAGACAGTTTACAATTGTAATTACATGAGCTTAGAAACATAAAAAAGTAAAACAATGATAAAAAATTACATTATTCATCAGTAACAATAAAAGCATAATTATTTAAAGGTACAGGCAGCAACATGTTTTTAAAAAATTATAAAAGATTATAAAAAGTTATGTAAATCAAAGTCTGCATTAAGACCATGGGGTATAAGAGTCTGAAGTTTATACACCCATTCCATCTCTGTTTTTCCAAGCATCTTTTTTATGTCACCTCCACGCCAGGAGGTAGAGCATTTGGTTATACCAATACATTTTAATAGGCGCGGATCTCTGTTATGCATAATAAAATGTTTGGATACTGTATGATTTAGGTATCCATTTTTGATATTTCTGCAATGTTCGCTCAATCTTATCTTTAAGCACCTTGTGGTCATCCCCACATATTGGAGGCCACACGGGCACTCGAGCAGATAAATAACATTTTTTGTATTGCAACGTATAAAATCATTTATATTGTACACTTTTTTGGTCCTATTTGACATAAAATTTGTAATTTTAGATGGGATAGAATGATCGGTGGTTTTACATACAATGCATTGTTTACATCTATAAAAACCTTTTGTCTGAGGAAAGAAAGATACATTATTAGAAGGAGATTTTTTGGTAAAATTTCTGGTTAAAATAGACTTAAAATTGGGTGCTCCTCTAAAAACAATATTAGGATGGATGGGTATGATGGAGTTAAGTATCTCATCATGTTTGAGTATATGCCAATGTTTGTTTATTATTTTTTTAACATCATTACTTTTATTGTTGAAATTAAAAATCACTGGAAGTGATATTAGTTCATTATTTTCTTTATTTTTATATTTTAGAAGTTCATTTCGTTCTTTCTGCTTTACTATACTAATTGTGGCATTTAGATCAGATTCTGAATATTTTTTCTCCATAAATTTATTTTTTAAAACCTCTGCTTGTTCATTAAAATCTGTAAGTTCTGAACAATTTCTGCGAAGACGTAAGAATTGACTTTTTGGGGCACTCTCAAGCCAAGGTTTATAATGGCAGCTGGATTTGTCTATAGCCGTATTTACACATACTTGTTTAAAAAAAGTTTTTGTTTGAAGTTGTCCCTTGTTGATAAAAATGTTAAGATCTAAGAAGTTAATAGATGTTTAGGTGGTTTATAAAATCAATAAGATTGTTTTCTGGTCCATCCCATATAAAAAAGAGGTCATCTATATATCTGAAGTAGGAGACTAGGTTTGCCCTCCACGGGTGGTTACTCCAAATAGCTTCGGTTTCCCAGTCGGCCATAAACAAGTTAGCATAACTTGGGGCAAACCTAGTCCCCATAGCTGTACCTCTCTTTTGCAAATAAAATGAATCTAAAAACCAGAAATAATTATTTTTTAAAATAATATTTATACCTTCTATTATAAAATCGATTTGAATATCTGGGATCCTAGCTTCTTTGGTTTGAGGGATCCCCTTTTAAGGTTGCTGCCTATAAGTTAACCAAGCGCTGTCTCATTCTTTTATTTTTATTACTACTTCTCAATTTCCCTTTTGGGATAGCTGCTATTTAACTTCTACAACATGTCTATCTTTGAATTCAGGAATAAATACACAATTGATGTCAATAATGTATTTAATACAGAGGTAATTAACTCTATACAAACAATTCCTCATTATTCTAATCAACAGGATTTATTTACAAAATTAGAAAAAGCATTATCCACAGAAATTAAGCTTAAATGGGAAATTGCCACCCTTAAAAAGTATATAGATGAACAAATCACCCCCCGTGGTTTAAGACTTTTAAAACTACCTACCTCTGATCAGGATGATCTTGAGTTCATGGAGGAGTGGAATAATAAATTGGAAATATGCACTTTCGGATTAATGGAAACACTAATAGTTAAAAAAAGCAAAAAACTATCAATTCTAGACATTGAAATAAATGACCTTAGAGAGAAGCTTCTACCATTTACAGAAACAAAGGCCTATAAACAAAATTCTGTACTAATACAAAATAAAATAGAAAAAGTTGAAGTTGATACAAAACACCTGAAAATCAGAAAATATATTAGAGATAAAACTGACTATTCAAACAAACAAGTGAGAACCTACCATCTTAAAAAAAGTACACCTCAGATAATTATCCCTCCAGACCAAGTTATCAAAATCTTAACTATACACATAACAATTCCCATTCTCACAACAATATGGCATATCAACCATCCTCTAAATACCAGAATTATATCACACGAAAGTCCCATCACCAATCCCCATCTACAATAAGACCTAAAAATACTTTCTCTCACCAGCACTACGTCCCTTCTAAATTACCTTATCAAGGTACCACCAACACATACCAATTGCCCCCACATAAACTAAGGAAATTTCCTCACCACAACCCTAATCCTGTACCTCAATCCCCTAGATATTACAACTCTTCTGGTTTAAACTTTTCACCCAAACCACAAAGATCAAGGTATACAAATGATCAAAATGAGTATTCTAACTACTCAAAATCACCCACTATTCCCAATCACCCAAATAGGTACCAACTTTTATCAGTCGATTCAGACTTTGACAATGAAGATCATTTTTTAGAAATACGCACCCACCAGCCCCCACTAGTCCAGACACCGCACCCTTCACGTTCCCAAAAAAGAATTCTAAGCTTAGAGGAAGACGAAGTGGAAGACGGGAGCAAAAGAGAAAGATTGGAAAGACAATAACACCCCACACCAAATCCTGTAATGGTATCTTTAATCTTTCCCAGAAAGTTTTATCAGCTGCACAATTGTCTGTTTTAAGTAAAGGTCTAAAATTTGCCCCTACCTCTTCTTTTAACTCATTTCAAGCTTTTCTTGATATTAACAAATTTGTTAGAAAAGCTACACTAAAAAGATTTTTCATAAGTAAAAACGATGAAGAATCTATTCCACCTATTCTACCGACCTCTCCAAAGATAGACAATAGCTCTTTTATTAATACCAACCTCAGGCCAAAATCTAAGTTTTATCCATCTCATTGTAAATCCGCCCCTCTTACTCTTTTTGAAAAATTAGTTCAAAAAGATTTAGATAAAATAAAATACAAAAAATATGATGCTCAAAACCTTACAAATGCCGAAAGACAAGCAATCAAAGAACTTCAAAAAGACAAAGATATTGTCATCAAACAAGCTGATAAAGGTGGTGGAGTAGTTATCCAGTCTAGTAATATGTACATAGACGAAGCTCATAAACAATTAAAAGACAGAAATGTATATGAACAACTTTTATCAGATCCTACTGAAAATATAAAAATTATTTTATCCACTTTTTTAAACAAAGGTCTTAATTTAAATATTTTAAACAAACATGAATTTAATTTTTTAAACAAAGAATTTCCTATTACCCCTGTTATTTATTTCCTTCCCAAAATCCATAAAAACAAACAACATCCTCCAGGTAGACCAATTGTGTCTGGGATAGGTTCACTTTTATGCAACCTTTCCCAATACATTGATACCCTTCTCCAGCCTTCAGTCAAACTTATGAAATCTTATCTAAAAGACTCCATGTCACTTTTAAAATTTTTAAATGATTTTACTTGGAAAACGGATTTTATATTAGTTACATGTGACGTTCAGTCTCTTTATACTATTATTCCCCATGACATAGGCTGTCAAGCTATAAAAGAAATTTTAACCAAAGAAGCTAGGATCCCAGATATTCAAATCGATTTTATAATAGAAGGTATAAATATTATTTAAAAAAATAATTATTTCTGGTTTTTAGATTCATTTTATTTGCAAAAGAGAGGTACAGCTATGGGGACTAGGTTTGCCCCAAGTTATGCCAACTTGTTTATGGCCGACTGGGAAACCGAAGCTATTTGGAGTAACCACCCGTGGAGGGCAAACCTAGTCTCCTACTTCAGATATATAGATGACCTCTTTTTTATATGGGATGGACCAGAAAACAATCTTATTGATTTTATAAACCACCTAAACATCAACAATAGGGGTATCATCCTTACATATGAATATAGTAAGGAGTCTATTAACTTCTTAGATCTTAACATTTTTATCAACAAGGGACAACTTCAAACAAAAACTTTTTTTAAACAAGTATGTGTAAATACGGCTATAGACAAATCCAGCTGCCGTTATAAACCTTGGCTTGAGAGTGCCCCAAAAAGTCAATTCTTACGTCTTCGCAGAAATTGTTCAGAACTTACAGATTTTAATGAACAAGCAGAGGTTTTAAAAAATAAATTTATGGAGAAAAAATATTCAGAATCTGATCTAAATGCCACAATTAGTATAGTAAAGCAGAAAGAACGAAATGAACTTCTAAAATATAAAAATAAAGAAAATAATGAACTAATATCACTTCCAGTGATTTTTAATTTCAACAATAAAAGTAATGATGTTAAAAAAATAATAAACAAACATTGGCATATACTCAAACATGATGAGATACTTAACTCCATCATACCCATCCATCCTAATATTGTTTTTAGAGGAGCACCCAATTTTAAGTCTATTTTAACCAGAAATTTTACCAAAAAATCTCCTTCTAATAATGTATCTTTCTTTCCTCAGACAAAAGGTTTTTATAGATGTAAACAATGCATTGTATGTAAAACCACCGATCATTCTATCCCATCTAAAATTACAAATTTTATGTCAAATAGGACCAAAAAAGTGTACAATATAAATGATTTTATACGTTGCAATACAAAAAATGTTATTTATCTGCTCGAGTGCCCGTGTGGCCTCCAATAAGTGGGGATGACCACAAGGTGCCTAAAGATAAGATTGAGCGAACATTGCAGAAATATCAAAAATGGATACCTAAATCATACAGTATCCAAACATTTTATTATGCATAACAGAGATCCGCGCCTATTAAAATGTATTGGTATAACCAAATGCTCTACCTCCTGGCGTGGAGGTGACATAAAAAAGATGCTTGGAAAAACAGAGATGGAATGGGTGTATAAACTTCAGACTCTTATACCCCATGGTCTTAATGCAGACTTTGATTTACATAACTTTTTATAATCTTTTATAATTTTTTAAAAACATGTTGCTGCCTGTACCTTTAAATAATTATGCTTTTATTGTTACTGATGAATAATGTAATTTTTTATCATTGTTTTACTTTTTTATGTTTCTAAGCTCATGTAATTACAATTGTAAACTGTCTTTTCCCTGCAAGTACATTTATCTGCTGTATTTGTTCCTGTTATTGTGGGTTAAACTACATTTCCCTACATGCATTACGGCTATATCTTCCGATTTGCGGAAGTGCCGAAAAACCATGTGACCAAGTCTGATTAGCTTTAAACCTATTGCTCCCCTTCGTTTTTAATTTCTAATTCTAATCAACACTTTGTGAAGGCTATAATTATGCAATCATCTGCTTATTTTACTGTTACATGTGGCCGCTTTTTGCGGCCATTTTGACTACATTTCCCATGTGGCATTGTGTTTTACTTCCGAAAAACGGAAGTGCTGTTTGGACATGTGACTTTTTATTAATGTTTAAAAACACAATTTAACACCTTCGTTTTTGATCCAAACATTTTAATATCATGTTATAGTATTATTATTTATACACTTATTGAGTTATTTATGCAATTTAATGTTTTAATTTTGTTTTTAATTCTGATTGGTTGTACCATTTTTGGCGCCAAATTCAAATTAGTTTTATCTTTATAAAACATCTATTAGCCAGGTATCATATGTAAATCCATTTGAAAAAGTCTTTTTTTTTTGACGAAACGCGTTATGGATATTTAATATTTGTGTTCTTTTATCATATTAAAGTATTTTTGGTCATTTATTTGTGCCAATCAACTTTTTTAAAGACACATAACTTTTCCTTTTACCCTGGCTTTTTAGTATTATTTTTTATTGGTTTTATAAAAATCATTGGACAATATCCCTGGAAGTTTCCTGTACTTAAAGAAATCCTTAGGTGGGGATCAATCCACCCAAGCTATCATCATAGAGCAGTTGGCCTGCTCTTACCTTGTAAGTACATTCTTTTATTATTTTATCAACAATACTATACAGTGAGCACTATTAGTTGTCTCTTTTATTCCGAGAATTGGACACCAACGACGGAGAGGAACCCATTTATATCCCATAAGCGGGGATTTAAACCGCTGTAGGCGCCTTACTCCAGAGCTGGATATTAGCTCTGGTAAATGTGAGTTTTACACTATTATTCTTTTATATTCACATTTGAATTTTACATACTGCACCATTGGTTGTCCCTCTCTCTTTTTATCTTTCATACCAAGTGGATCCACCATATCAGTAGAAGACCTTACCACCAAAGACTATCTGTAAGGATAAATATTGGGATTTTCTCCCTTTTTTGAACTTTCCATTGGACTATTTTACATATATTTTTTATTATTTATTGTGGCGCAGCCTTTTACTGTTTTTTATTCACCTTATTTCAAAGGGTTTGAGGGATCCCCTTTTAAGGTTGCTGCCTATAAGTTAACCAAGCGCTGTCTCATTCTTTTATTTTTTTACTCCCTACATGGTCCTGAAAGCTGGGGACTAGACAAACAACTCGTCAAATGGCATCACTGGAGACATCCTCTTATGGTCCTGTACATCCTGTCCTTATTTAAAGATTAATATGTATGGAGCCTGCATGCAGAAATTAGATAAATTCATTATCACTTACGATATATATATCCCATAGTTAATACTCTTCTTTGTCTTTTGTCTTCATTAAAGTAGGTGCATATGTATGAAAAATAATTTACAGTGGAGGTGTTTGGTAAATCTATAAGGCAATAGATTGACAAATAGTAGGTGTTTTACTTTTTTCCAAATCAAAACTAAAAGGATTTTGCAGAATAAAATTTTCAACGTGCAGCACTTTGGGAAAGAGAGAGAAACCACCTGGAAAAGACCTTACTTCACTGATCAAATATATACTTGATACCTTTGTTTTTGTTTTTTGTTTTTACTGTATGTTACATAGTTACATAGTTACATAGCTGAAAAGAGACTTGCATCCATCAAGTTCAGCCTTCTTTACATATGTTTTTGCTGTTGATCCAAAAGAAGGCAAAAAAAAAAAACTAGTCTGAAGCGCTTCCAATTTTGCATCAAACTAGGAAAAAATTCCTTCTTGACCCCAAAATAGCAGTCAGATGTCTCTTTGGATCAAGCAGCTATTACCCCACTAATTAGAAATTATATCCCTGTATGTTATGTTTTTGCAAGTATTTATCCAATGTATTGGGGCTGATGTGTACTATGGTCGTTGTTGTCGCCCAGGAGTGATGAGAGTTTGAGCGCAGGACTTGTTTTTTTGTATTCGTATTCACTTTTTGTATCACACAGTTTTGTTACAATGCTGCCGCCCATCCCATGTGTTCCCTATTAAGGGTTAATAAGCATGTAGGGGTGTATATAGAAAAAATACCCCTTTTTGTCTCATTAGAGATATCTTTGCCAGAAACTTAAGGAAGCACGGTGACAGGTCAGTGTAGGAACCACCTACAGGGTTTTCCTTGACGTTGGCAGGCGGGCATTCCCTCCAATGGCCATTGGAGTTACTAAATAACCTCCATTTGTTTAAATATACATAGGGATTAAGGAGAGAGCGCAGGTAACTTTTTTCCTTTGGTATTTACTGTTTGTATTGGGGCTGATGTGTACTATGGTCGTTGCTGCCGCCCAGGAGTGATGAGAGTTTGAGCGCAGGACTTGTTTTTTTGTAAATATATACTTGATGTGTACATTATGTAAAAGAGTGTCTTTCTCATAGTGATTTGCTCCATGATTATAATGACTTGAGTGTCATAGAAAAGCAGGGCCGGACTGGGAATTAAAAGCAGCCCTGGAAAAAAAATATTTACCAGCCCCATAATGCGTCGCGCCAGCAGAGTGTGCAGATACAGACTGTACTGTAAAACACTGCCTTTTCTCTAAAAAATGCAGTGTGTACAGCATAAAGCCTGCAGGGACTGACTCTCCAAAACAACGACATTAAGCTGTAGTTGTTCTGGTGACTATAGTGTCCCTTTAAAAAAGGGGCAAACCCACCTAAGCTGACTAATGAGCAAATAGAGTTTCTAAAAGGGACACTTTAGTCATCAGAACAACTACAGGCTAATGTAGTTGTTATATTTTGTATATCATGCCCCTGCAGGATTTTTAATGTAAACACTGCCTTTTTAGAAAAAAAAAAGAAAAAAAAGAGATAAAACCAATAAAAACAGGAAAGACAGGAATAGCTCCAAGCCCCTGATAGTTTCTTCATCGATTACTACAAAGTCTTAAAAGGACAAATCACTAATACTGTCATATCTCTTTTCAATGCTATCTATATAAAGTATCAATACAACCCCTCACTCCAACTAAAACACTACTAATATTGAAACCCGACAAGACACAGCCCTTACAGTCTCCTACAGACCTATCACATTATTACATAATGATTTCAAATTGCTAAATAAAATATTAGCCAAAAGCCTCTGACAATTGCTCCCCTCTGTCCCCCTAAAAATCATGATTTACTAGAGACAGACCATCAATTCAAGGAATTTGAACAGCAATCGCTACTGTCTCAATATTTGACAACCCTAATAAAAAAAAACTCCTCCCACGTATTGTGGTTAACACTAATTGGAGGTTAGCCAATCAGACACACCCTGTGTGTATATAAGCTAACCTTTCTTTTGCCTCAGTGCCCTGTTGTGGTGTTTGGTTTACCATTGAGCGTTACACTGTATTTGGATTTTCTGGTTACCGATCTCTAGCTTGTCTTACGATTAATCTGTTCTCTCTATTCCTGACCTCAGCTTGTCTCTACGTTACTCCATCTCTGTGTATTCCCTTGACCTTGGCTTACTTTGACTATCCTTTTTGCATAGCCCGACCATTCTAAGGACCGGTATTGCAAATCTCTTTGTTGTGTCCTGTCTGCATGTTTGATTTCCCTATTGAAAGTTACACAATTACAAACATTAGATATTTAGGAGTTCTCATTCCTCAAAAAAGTGTCCACTATATACAGCATCAAAATAAAGCCACTTTTGGTTTTGGTAATAGATCTTTTAACCAGGTGGGAACACCTCCCCCTATCTTTCTCATGACGAACCACTCTGTTAAAACCAGTTATGGTGCTCAAACCTTTCTACCCTTTACAGGCTCTACCCATACTACTCTCACAATCTGAAATTAGCTCTTCTCAAAATTTCTTTGGCAACAAAAACATCCTAGAATTGCACTGCATTAATATTTATAATTTAGTGCATGTCTGTAGTGTGCTGCCAAAGTATAGACTGGATAAAATGTTAAATGTTCAGGACAATTCACAGTAGTACGCATAGAGGCAAAGATAAGTTCAGGAGCAGCTCTCACCCAATTGCTACACACCCCATATGCCTCTGTTCCAGAAGAGACACAGTATAATGCTCTATTAGCATCCACCATTGCCATCCAATTGGAAACCTACTAGGACTCTAATGGCAATACACAGATTTATGCCCTTTTTATATAAGCCCCGCTTTCAACATAGGAAAGCCCAATATCCATATATCTTTTGGGCAACTGCAA
This sequence comes from Pelobates cultripes, assembly GCA_933207985.1. Classification (NCBI taxonomy): domain Eukaryota; kingdom Metazoa; phylum Chordata; class Amphibia; order Anura; family Pelobatidae; genus Pelobates; species Pelobates cultripes. Next base: position 213,061,029 of record OW240912.1, on the reverse strand, counting down.
GTCAAACCAACATACACATTTTTTTGGATAAGTTTTAATTGACAATTATAGGTTTGAGCAAACTTTTTTTCGTTCTTTGTGCTTAAACATCTCCGATCAGCCTCCTACCAGGAAATTCATTTAAAGATTGCATACCACGTGTACTCCTCCCCTTAAAAAAAAATTCTGCTAAAACAAAGAGATTCAGTAAATTGTTTATGAATAGAGCAGAACTTGCTCTTAGGGTTGTGTGGAAATTGAAACATTCTTGAAACAAATTTTATCTTACTTTGTTTTACTTTAAATATACAGAAAATGTCCACTGATAAGCCTTCATGGAAAACGCATAATACGCTTCATTGCTTCATAACAAAATAATAATAATATCACTGTACAATGTTTGGGGATATCAAACCAGTCATGTTATATAGCTTGGGTTTTCAAAAAAAATGCTGGAGGTCAAATCAAAATGTTTAAGACACTACAGATCACATATTGAAATACACAATTACATAACATTTTGTATGTTATATTATGTATAGTATTTATTTATAATAGTAGTTATTTATGAAACAACATCATAACCAGATTTATATCAGTGCTGTAATTTGTAAGGTTGATGGCATTCACATGTACTTTCCATCCCATTTTTTCTTGTGTAATTAAGAGGAGTTTGAAAAGTGTTGTTGAGTTTTCCTACATATTCCAACGTATAATCTTCAAATACTTGTTCTTCTGTTTTAATATAAAACCGTTCATCAAATTTTCTAATTTCTGAAAGAAAGTCTACTTTCTGTTCCTCTTTTTGTTCCACCGTGCCATAGACTTTAACAGACGATAACAATGCTTGAGGTCCGCATGTGTCCATGTTCTTTGATAATAGGTGGAACACACTACCCTCCAACTCCGATATGAGTGGACAAATATGTTCCTTGGTCTCATCATCATTATTCAGAAGAGTTTCTTCTAGGTGGTCAAAGTTTGAGTGCCTGTCCATTTGATGGACGTAGGCCTGCTTCCCAAAAACTGTGCTTTCGACTAATATAGGTTTTGTATAAACTGTCCTGTCCTCAATAATCCCATAATCATCTGATGAGTTGGTCTTGCCATTTATCTTTACAGGCTGTTCTTGTTGACAAATATATGAGGTTGGTTTATGAAGCAGGGCATCTGTTTGTCCACTTGTGGATGGGTTTTCAAACTGAGCACTGTAAACAGCTGGCCCTGTGTTGGTTGGCATGTCCTTAAGTTTGTCAAACCATTGTTCCTTAAATTGGACAGATGCTGCTGGAATTGCATATAAACTATTCACCTTCTCCTTTGTTAAATGTATTGCTTGAAAGAACAAAGGTTTTCCAAAGTCCTGGGAAATACAAATTATTGTTTACTTTTGGGGTTATATTACATTTGATTCTTGATAATTAATTATTAGAACCACAAAAAACTTCTGAACAGTAATATGATTAAATTATTTTGAAGTGAAACTATTCTATAGTTTTACTATTGCTCTTTTAAAAGAGTTTGAAATTTCATCCACACATTGTGCTAGCAAATGTATAGATTGGGAAAAAAACTATTTAAAAATAAGGTTTTCTCCCATTTGTCTCTCAATTCCTCAGCAGACACTCAATGCCGAGGAACTGAGAGACAGGGACCATCCATATGAGGTCCCTCTGCTCTCCACCCATAGCAACCACAGCACATGCACTATGGTTGCTAGTGTAACTCTTACCTCTTTAATGTGATCACGAAGGGGGAGTGGAGATTATGTTAAGTAGTAAAAGTTTAACTTGAAAGGGTTAATCCCATCCAACCACAAACAGTGTTCTCACAATGACACTGTTTGTGGATGGATTAGCCCTTACTGACAAGTTATGCCGATCCCTGTAAAAAGTGGGGGGAAAAACAACAAAAAACCTTTACCTATACATGCTTAACTAATAACACTGCTTGAGTTGGAATTACACCTCTGGTAGCAATGTGCTAGGAAATAAACTGACACTCTGCACATACAGACTTCAAGGACTGTGACCACTTCAAAATACCAAAGTGGTCATGGCACTTGGAGTAACCTTTTGAAGTTGAGCAAACCAGTTTGTACATGTTTATACAAATTTGGCATTTTCGTACAACCATGTATTTGTTTTCTAGAAAGGATAGTTTATTTTTTATAATTGCATTTAAGCCACTAGAAAAACACCATCCAATTTTTCTTAGATTTAACTTATGTGAGCTTCTCATAATTACAGTTAAACATTTTTTACATGCACATGCATTTTTTCAATTTTATTCTGAATTTATGGGTGCGTCAAAAACATTCTTTGACATAAAAATCACTGGAATTTGGATTAGTTGAAAGATTCTTCAGAAATAAAAGCACTTTTGAATTTCAGTTAATCAAAAACATGTTATATGAGAAATGTGTTTTCATTCTTGATTATATTTGACGTATTGATTATATTTGATGTTCCATCAGCCAACAACTGGCATAGCGTAAATAAAAACAGAGTGAATTCCCCCTGGCTCTTTTTTAACCTGTGAGGCTGTTGGGACATATCCCTCTACCTTGGTCCCATTTGAAGTAGGATGAAGGTTTAATAATGTGAGTGGACGAGTCTGATTTATCACCTGCTTTTCTCTTAAATTTTAGTTAAATGCGATAAAGGTTCTAAGCTCCCTGTAAACCAGTCCCTGTAATTTCAACACCCACTTATAGTGTGGTATTGAATAAATAAATAGTTGGAGTAAATGAATATTCTTTTAATTACATTTTTTTAGTTTTGTCTCTTTATTTTTTTAATAGAATTGTGTTTCTATTGGCAGTAAATGAGAATATATGCACACTCAAGTTATTTTGAATAGTTATAATTATGACATACTAGTTTGTATAGTTTAATAAACCAAGTAACATACGTCATTTTTCTCTCTAATATTTATTTCAAGGACAAAGTATTCTACTCTTTGGAATGAAGCATTCCATGTTAACATTTTGAATGGCTGTCGAGATTAGAGCTGTAAAAGGTTTGATCAACGTCAGGTTTCTTTTAAGTAACACTCCAGCTTCACGTTAGAGACGGTATTAGTACAATAATTCGGAATGCAACTAAACCAGTATGTCTGGTAGTGGTATTGATGTATTGTGTAATTCAAACCTGACCTGCAATGGAATGCAAACCAGGAAATGTATCTAGAATCAAAATTTCTGTATATATCATTATCAGGGACAGATCTGTGAGATTGTATTGATAACCATGATTATAGCAATAGATTTGGAGAAATTAAGAAACAATAACAGTGCAAATTACACATGATCCAGTGTATTTGTTCTGTACCTCTTCCAGGTGCAGGCGGTGTATGTTTCTCTTGTGTGCCCCAGTGTTCAGAGTGTTGATATGATAAGCAGTGGCAATGCTTTTAACGGCCAAAGCTCACAGGAGCCACACTGATGGTCTGCTCCTGGGCAGAAGTGCTTTCTGCTCTCCCATGTAAACCTGTAACTTAGTATCAACGGTTACACTCGTGATACTTGACAATTCCCCAAGAACCTTCATCACATACTAACATGTATCATGAAAACATGGGATTTCCCTGAGCCCGTGCTTTGAAGGGGCTAAATCATTATTCATCTGGTACAAGCCTCACTAGCCTCCATGGCATTACCAGTTGCAGACACCAAGATATTTCCTTGATACTCACAAACCTTTTCCGTATCTCATGTCATTGACACTTACCAAAGCACTTGGTGTTGGACCCTGTTGTTTCACATATCTATAAGTTAGACATAGTAATACTCCAAAGAACAGACCAGCAGAAACTGCAAGTAAGATCACAACTAGTCCAACCATTGAGGGATCTATAGCAATAAATAGAAAACAAAATGATTAAACTACATTTCTTAGCCTAACACTGCACCCCGTGGCTGGTATGAGTAGGTATGGTTAATGTGGAGTTACAATTCACCAAAGTCTTGCACCCAGCAGGAGGTGGAGCCACAAGTATCTTGGAACATAGTGATACCTTTTATCTCGGCATGCATGTTGTATTAAAAAATCTGCAATCTCTGACAGCATTATTTGATAAAGTGTGAGTTCAAAGGGAACTCTAAATTGTATCCAAAAATATTCAAACTGAAAATATGAGCATTTTCTCCAATTTCGCTATTTAAAAAAAAAAAAAGTGAAATTCACTTTGAATTTCCTGACAATTTACACTAGTGAATAACTATGTTAAGGTTTAACAAAGAGATTCCATGTTTTTTAATTCAATGCAGAGTCTCTGGGGCCATAGATTTATTCTTCGTGGTGGGTTATTTAGTTATATCTACTCCATGACTTCCCAAAAGTGAAAACATGTTTCCCCATTTTTCCGATGAAATCTCTACTTTTCCGCTAGTCTGTTTTTGGCTGAATACACCTATTCCATGGTGAGGACCTTACATTTTTTCCAAGATCCACATTTCCTACTCCTAGAAGGAAGGAATAACTTTCTTGCCATTTCTTTTAGTCATTTCTAGGTACAATTATTAATATCTGTATCTTCAGTAACAGTTAAGCAATATTGATTTTGGGCCGACTTTTACTAGAAAACTATTATAAAGTAGTGATATTAAAGGAACATTCCAATTACCAAGCAAGCTGTAGTGGATATGTTACTTGAAGTGCCCCGTCACCCGCCCTTCAATGTAAGGAATCATCTGTTTTAAAACAGTTTTACTTCATACCTGGGACCCACTAGAAGCTGGTCTATGCCTCCACTGCTGAAAATAGAAAGCCATACTCTCTCAGCCAATGACACACAAAGCCAGCATAGCTCATAGAACAGGCTAACAGAAGTCATGTAGGTGGGGATTGGTGTCTGGCAGGCCCCTGGTAATAAGTGAAACCATTTTAAAACAGTTTGATTTATTACAATGGGGAGGATGTACCAGGATACTCTAGGCACCATAATCAATACAGTGAGCTGTAGTGGTTATGGTGCTTTGAGAGTTACTTTAAGGAGAAGAAGGAAAAAAAGCATACATACACGACAGTATGACAGCAGGAAAAAAAAAACATACACAACTATCTTCTGGGGGCATTTAAAAAGATCATAGTCAGGCTTTACATGGAAATTAAATTAAATAAAAGTAAAGTTAGTTTACATTACCTGGAAGTGTTTTGACAAAAAATTGCTTAATGTCACTTTTTCTTTCATTGTGGATCATAATGTACACACTTCCATTATACGTAGTACCAGGATTCAAGCCCGTAATGTTAAATGTATTGTTTGTCTGGATTTTCTGCCACTAGAAGGAGATATTGCATTTCAATTTATTTCAGCATTTATATCAGTGACTTAAATCCCTCCATTCACTTCACTACCTTGGGAGACTAGAGGTCTGGTAGCATCTGCAACCCTTAAAACTTTATAGATAGGCTACTGGTATAGACTTTGAAACTGTTCATATTGTATGAAACCTGTTTTAGTATATGAGACCGTTCGTGTAGTATAACAGCGGTATAGAATGTGAAATTGTTCAAATACTACAACACTGGTTATAGAGTATGAGACTGTTCATACAGTTGACATTAAGTGTAGTATTAATAATGTAGTTGCTTTCGAGAAAACGTAATGTTTAGAAGTTATTGATAAAAATCATGAAAAATATGACTTACTATGACTTGTTCCTTCATACTGCTGAAGCTCATGTAATAGGCAAACAAGCCATTGCTATAGAGTTGTTCAGTGATCATCACTTCAGTATTCATTGGTATGGTAGGAACTTGAACGAAGATTCTTACCGAGCGGACACCTTCAATGATGTTTAGTTCTATATTATCAATGTATGCTACAGGAAAATGAAAGAATGGATGTCTGACTTACGCCTTAATGAAGCATTCCACAGATCATAAACACAACAGCCCTCGTAAAATAAAAATGTTTGCTGATGTGAAGGTAAGGCATTTTAATTAAGCAGGAATGGTAAAATATATCTTTGTGAATACTAGATAGTGCTTTTTACTTACTGTCATCTATTGGGCTCATCCTCTTTGACACTACCCAGTCCAAAGAGCAGTTTGTAGACCATGCTCTAACTTGGCCCAGATATTGTTCCTTGAACATATCCTCATCACTCATGATCTCATCTGTGAGGTTGCAGTAAAGTCTGGTTATATTTTGACATTCTTGTTTTACAATCCATTGTTTAGTTCCATATCTAGAGTACAGAAAGACATCAAACAGCTTATTTGTGGCATTCGTTTAGTCTCAAAACAAATTTATTGTATCACTAAATTATATTGATATAATCTCCAAAAAGTTTACATAGCATACCTTTGCCTCACCCACATGTAAGTATATATATTAAAGGGTAAGGGTTCTAGGTTTATGTCTGTAAATATGGGATAAGTCGACATTATATATACGGCTTCAAGTAAACCTAATGATAATGTACAAAAGAAATTCAAAGGCTTTTATTTTATATTTCATGTATATCCAGGCTTATTTAAAAGTACAAAACAGGGGTCGGAGCCTAGCTTCCAGGCTGAGCAGACGTTCAGAAACCAAGCTCCTGACCACACAGGGCGCCTGAAACACACAAAGCTAAAGCCAAGAGGCCGTTGCGGGAAAACTTGGTGAGCCACGCAACACCTCAAGATGGCCGCCGCATCGCAATAGCAGTGCAGCCCAACAAGCCAGACAGACCAGAGCTGGAGGGAGGTCTTCGAAGCCTGGTTTGACGCTGTCAAGCCTTCTGGGACCACATTGCCCAACGTGAACCCCTGCCTACCCCTCCCAAGATGGGACCTACCTGCCAACCAGCAGCGGACACCTGTCCATCTTCTGGGCCGGGAGCCCAACTGGAGGAATCTCCAGGCCGCAGTCCAACTACCCGCAGGGATGACAGGATGCCGGAAACCCCGGGGATCCACGATCCTGCCTCACGACGGAGGAGGATCCATGGACAGAGGGAACCAGCTCCCTTAACAGCTCGGAACCGAAGGGACAGGGACCTGTCACGCTACACACAGCGCCTGCACCACGAGCAGGGAAACCCACGCTCCCTCACATCGGAGAGGAGAACTGCTAAAGCTGACCGGGAACCAGACTGTTCACGGCAACAGGCAAGGGGCATTGGCTGAGGACGGCTAAGCACACACTCACCAGCCCATCTCCTAAAGCCCATCAACGGCCTGGACTCTGACAACTCTAGGTTGGACACTGTTACCTTGAATAAAGTATAGCATACACACGCTCACCCACACTTTTGATGGAGCGAATAACCTCTCACTGTAGCTTTGGCTTTAGATGTAATATTATTGTTTATGCTGATGCCCAACCAACTTGAGCTTAACGTCTGATTATCACTACTCTACTCTACATAACACTAAGCTGCATACAACATGAATAATCTTATATACTCACCATAAAAATGTGCATGTATCATCACACCCCCCACTGTTATAAGTGTTTTAAAACTAACGCATGAGGATTGCCTTTGGGGTACCCCATGCATGTTGTATTTTCATATGCACAGCAAAAGTAAAAAATTAAAAATAAAAAAAAAAGTACAAAACAGAGCACCTTGGTGAAGAGAAAGTCTGTATTATGTGCAATAGTGACAATCCACCAAAGAGTTTATAAAGCATTAAAGTTTATTAAAATGTTTAGAAACAGAAATATAAAACTGTCCAGTGAATTCAGTAGCCCCTTCTATGGATTAACATGCTAAAGCTATCTACTTGCATGTGCCAATAATGTTTATGGAATTGGGTGCTTCAAAGCGAAATTAAGAGTCTACTGTGCGGCCCTCAAGTAGAAGCTGGGCATGCTGGTAAATTCATGGTTTGGACAGGATTGGAGAGTCTACTATGTCAAACTTGGATAGAATGCAATTTCTTGCCATCAAAGAAACATATAAGACTTTATTTTGTGAAGATCTCATCTTGGGAAGAGATAGGTGAGAAAACTCAATTATAGTTGTTTTTATGTTCAACATCAGGTTTGCTGGCTGTTTTTTATTTTAATTTTTTAAATTGTGTTGGGTAACACGAACATGTATACATGACCTCTGAGTTATTCACTAAAGTGAAAATTGCCAGGAATGTACAGGAAATTCAAATTAAATTTAAAATTATAGATTAAAATTGCCAAACTGGAACATTTCAGGTATACGTTCCAACAAGTCAGGTATACGTTCCAGTCCAGCTACCTTGGCCTTAAATTTGAAATTCAAAAAAGGACCACTATAGTGAATAACCCTGCTGGTGCATTATTCTGATATTTTTAAAATAAATGTTTTTGTGATTAATCTGACAGGGTTTCACATTTGACATGCAGAATAATACTTTTATATTTCCTAAAAAATAATCCAAGGAATGTCTGATGATGATATACAGATATAGATCCCCTGCCTTTAATGGCATGTTGCTTTCTGGATGTTTGTATGCTAAGATTTTTGCACATTTTCAAATTTGTTAATTTAAATATACATAGAACCCTCCCTCCCCCTCTTATTTATTGGTTCATTATACAATCAGTTTATTATAGACAAGGGGTCGTCAACCTGGTCCCTACTGTCTGCTAGTGGGCATTTCAGGATTCCAGAAAAGTAGAATAAATAAAGCAGCGCTGAAATAAGAAGAAAGTAAACAAACATTGGAGAGGAGGAGATTTGGGGAAAAAACTGAGTTTACAAGAGTCAAACTGGATTTTTGAAATGAGAACACTAACTCCGTTAGGGTTAAATATAGATTTTGAGATCAGTTGTATCCTATAGTTCTCCAATATTGAACCATATCTCCCTCTCTGTCTATGTCTGTATGCTTTTATGGATTTTTTCCACGATTCTTTTATCACCTTTTTTATTTATTAATTTATCACTGGAAATAAGAGTTTTATAATGCTGATGATATACTTAGACGTATTTTAAATGCCTTATATAGTATATATATTTACCTATGTTTTTATGTTATTCACATCCCCCCACATATGTATTTTATGGACACTATGGACATGAATGCCTATCACCATAATGGACTACGGAGGTTCAATGCCACTGCCCTAGGACTTCAAAGGGATATTGAACTCGGTGATGTGCGCGCAACCGGAAGTGACGCTGAATGCCAAAAACTGGAAGTACATCACCGGAAGTGACGCGACGCGAGGACGGCCAAAGAAAAGGGAAAGAAGGAGAAGAAGAAAATGAAAAAATGGAAGAGGAAATGTTTGGGAGGGCACTGGGCTATGTCTGAAACAGAATGTGGCGCCTTTTTGGGGATGGCAAACCACATCCTGTCTAGACCATATCCACATCCTGTCCAGACCATTTTTTACATTTTTTTTTTTTGATTGGACATGTTTGGGAGGGCACTGGGCTATGTCTGGAACAGGATTGGGCCCATATTAGGGGTGGCAAACCACATCCTGTCCAGACCATATTTGGAAATGGGAGGGAATTTGTTTTTTCAATTAACACAAGTGATATTATTTTGTAATTAAGTATGTTACATATATAAATGATGGATATTCAGTGAATGAGATACCTGCACCTGAGGAAGACCTTATATAGGTTGAAACTCATTGTGCTTTTATTATTCTTTATACTTTTACTAAAGTCAAATAAATATTTACTTTTAATTTTCACCTTGGACCCTGGAATCTTTGTTACATTAAACCATCGAGTTGCTGAGTTCCTGTGAGTGTGCCTGCTGAATTACTACCTACAAATCTCCTGAAGTGAGATGAAATGCACCATAAGTCCAGAGCCAACTTATAATAGGCTCTAAAAATTGTGAATTTGCCGACTACTCTTAACATAGAAACATAGAATGTGACGGCAGATAAGAACCATTCGGCCCATCTAGTCTGCCCAATTTTCTAAATACTTTCATTAGTCCCTAGTCTTATCTTATTGTTAGGATAGCCTTATGCCTATCCCACGCATGCTTAAACTCCTTCACTGTGTTCACCTCTACCACTTCAGCTGGAAGGCTATTCCATGCATCCACTACCCTCTCAGTAAAGTAATACTTCCTGATATTATTTTTAAACCTTTGTCCCTCTAATTTAAGACTATGTCCTCTTGTTGTGGTAGTTTTTCTTCTTTTAAATATAGTCTCCTCCTTTACTGTGTTGATTCCCTTTATATATTTAAATGTTTCTATCATATCCCCCCTGTCTCGTCTTTCCTCCAAGCTATACATGTTAAGATCCTTTAACCTTTCCTGGTAAGTTTTATCCCGCAATCCATGAACCAGTTTAGTAGCCCTTCTCTGAACCCTCTAAGGTATCAATATCCTTCTGAAGATACGGTCTCCAGTACTGTGTACAATACTCCAAGTGAGGTCTCACCAGTGTTCTGTACAATGGCATGAGCACTTCCCTCTTTCTACTGCTAATACCTCTCCCTATACAACCAAGCATTCTGCTAGCATTTCCTGCTGCTCTATTACATTGTCTGCCTACCTTTAAGTCATCAGAAATAATCACCCCTAAATCCCTTTCCTCATATGTTGAGGTTAGGACTCTATCAAATATTCTGTACTCTGCCCTTGGGTTTTTACGTCCAAGATGCATTATCTTGCACTTATCCACATTAAATGTCAGTTGCCACAATTCTGACCATTTTTCTAGTTTACCTAAACCATTTGCCATTTGACTTATCCCTCCTGGAACATCAACCCTGTTACATATCTTAGTATCATCAGCAAAAAGACATAACTTACCATCAAGACCTTCTGCAATATCACTAATAAAAATATTAAAGAGAATGGGTCGAAGTACAGATCCCTGAGGTACCCCACTGATGACAAGTCCAAGCTTCGAATATATTCCTTTAATACAACCCTCTGTTGCCTCCTATTCATAATATTTGTTTAAATACAGGTCACACTATGTGTATTTGTTTTATTTAATATAGGCAAAAAGACTCTTTTAAGAAAGAACCTGTATTATATATCTTTTAAGGTAAACATATTTATTTATGTGCACTAGTCAGTTTATTCTGTACAATCGCGTGTTTCAGGATTCCAGGTGGGCAGTAGTGGGTTCTACGGCACAAGCAGAATCCCCCCTCCCATCCAGAGAGATGAATGCTCTATCCATCTCTTGCGCACTCAGTGGTTAGCAGAAAGTGCGGGTGTGCACATGCAAGCGCACAAACGCGTGTGCGCATGTACGAGAGTGTGCGCATGTATGAGCGTGTGCACATATACGAACGCGCGTGTGCACGAACGAGTGTAACACGCGTGTAGAGGAAGGGGAGGAGTTGGAAGAAGGGGGATACACTATAGCAGGGAACGGAGTACATGTAAAAAAAGGAGAAAGAAGGAGCTGAGTCCTTTTAGAAAAGGAGAAAGAAGGAGCAGAGTACTTGTATAAAAGGAGAAATAAGGAGCAGAGTACTTGTTGAATAGGAGAAAGAAGGAGCAGAGTACTTGTAAAAAAAGAGAAAGAAGTAGCAGAGCACTTGTAGAATAGGAGAAAGAAGGAGCAGGGTACTTGTAAAATAGGAGAAATAAGAAAAATAAAAATAGAGGAAGGAGAAAATTGTTGTTGGCTAATAATAATAAATGGGCTACCTAGCTCAGCCTTTCTGCTGGGCATTGCTATAAGGAAGGCAAAAGAAAAGAATAAAGGAAAAGGAGAAAAAAGGAAGAAAAAATAGAAAAAAGGGGGGGAAAATTGAGGAGGGGAGCTGATGCACAGGTGAGAAAGTAGGGAAGGCAGAAGCATAGTGTGTAGATTGGCTCATGTTTTGGCAAGCTAAGTTTTGTTTACTTATAATATAAAATAAAGAAGGAAAAGAAGTAAAAAAAATATATAGAAAACTGGTTGTTGGTAAGGAACTTTTTCCATCAAGAAAGATGCATTAGTAGGCGGTAGGTAAAAAGAGGTTGACTACCCAGGTTATAGACAGTATTTACACTATCATGATTATTCGAGTCTGAATTTGCTAAAGATAAACAAACTGTTTAAATAACTGATTTTCAATTTGTGATTTTCAGGAGTACGAACAGAAAATGTAGTTGAAATGTGGTTATTTCTATGATATAATATACATGTTAACAGCTTAAAGGACCACTATAGTGCAGGGAAAACAAACTCATTTTCCTGACACTATAGGGTAATTAGGTTCCCCCCACTCTCAGGGCCCCCCTTCCGCTGGGCTGAAGGGGTTAAAACCCCTTCAGCCACTTACCTTTTTCCAGCGTCGGGCTCCCTTGGCACTGGTGACCTCTCCTACCCCCGCGCGCAGCATTCAAACCGCCCATAGGAAAGCATTACTTAATGCTTTCCTATGTACGTCCAGTGTCTTCTCAGTGTGATTTTCACAGTGAGAATCATGGAAGCGCCTCTAGCGGCTGTCAGTGAGACAGCCACTAGAGGCTGGATTAACCTTCAGTGTTTACACTGGAGGGTTAATCCAGCCTCTAGTGGCCGCTTCCACGATTCTCACTGTGAAAATCACAGTGAGAAGATGCTGACGTCCATAGAATAGGAGAAAGAAGGAGCAGGGTACTTGTAAAATAGGAGAAATAAGAAAAATAAAAAATAGAGGAAGGAGAAAATTGTTGTTGGCTAATAATAATAAGTGGGCTACTTAAGGGGGCTTTCCTAAGGGGGGGAGTTTTTAATGCGCGTTTTAACCCCTTCAGCCCAGCGGGAAGGGGGCCATGAGGGTGTGGGGGACCTAAGGACTACATAGTCCCAAGAAAACAAGTTTGTTTTCAGGGCACTACGTTAGTTCTTTAAGTTTTGTACAACCATAATTGGGTTCTGGATTTCAGCCGTTCGATTGCATCGTACAGGCAGAAATCTGGTCTAGATTCCCTGGAATTGAGAGGCTGGACATAAATCATGTGCACAATGTCCATATTTTGCAGTCTGAATGATCCAGATCTAGTTATGCTGATCAGCAACGGAGATCTTTAGACTTTGTTTCATTTTCATATACAGTTTAATTTACCAAACATACCTTTTATATTCAATGCTGAAAGTCACATTTGGTTCCAGTCCTTTGTTCTCCCATTGGAGAATATACACAAAGTTTTTGGCAATGAAGTTCACATTTTGGATAGAAAAATGCCCACAACCACTACAGACATGTTCTGAAAAGCATAACAAAGAAAATACAGTTAAGAGTGTTGCATTTATGTTGGGGCAATTTGAATGAATTAAAACATCTTAATCACATATTGTGAGTTGTGTTCATGGGAGCTATTGAAAAAGAGTGACACTGTAATTCTGACCTATTCATAAGAGTGCATCACCTTTGTAATCTGTGCCATTTTATATTTTGTAAATAAGATTACAGATTATTAGCACTCAAGTTACTGTGGACTGCAACTGCCATCATTCTCTGCCAATTCATCATTACTATCTACATTATGCCTCCCACACAGTGGCATAGCTGGGGGTGGGGAGGGCGGTCGACCCTGGGTGGTACTTTTTGGGGGCATGCTGAGGCAGGCCATTGGGTGGCCCACGCACTTTAATAGCGTGACTGGGCCCCCTTTGATGATGTCAGCCCTGTGTACCATTGTGTCTGTGTGCATCTGTGTGTATATGTGTGTGTATCAATCTGTCTGTGGGTGTATCAGTGTGTCTGTGTGCATCTGTGTGTCTATAAGTGTATATCATTGTGTATGTGTGTACCATTGTGCCTGTGTGTATAATTGTGACTGTGTGCATCTGTGTTTCTATTTGTGTATATCATTGTGTCTGTGCATCTGTTTGTGTATATCATTGTGGCTGTGTGCATCTGTGTTTCTATTTGTGCATATCATTGTGTCTGTGTGTATCTGTGTGTATATTTGTGTATATCATTATGTCTGTGTGCATCTGTGTGTCTATTTGTGTATATTATTGTGTCTGTGTGCATCTGTGTGTCTGTTTGTGTGTATCTGTGTCTGTGTGCTTCTTTGTGACTATTTGTGCGTATCTGTGTCTGAACCCATATATTTGTGTCTGTGGGTGTTTCAGGGTGTCTGTGGGTGTATCAGTGCATCTGTATCATTGTGTCTGTGTGTACCATTGTGTCTGTGTGCATATGTAAGTCTATTTGTGTATAACATTGTGTCTGTGTGCACCTGTGTGTATCAGTGTATCCATTTTTGTGTATCGGTTTGTCTGTGGGTGTATTAGTGTGTTTGTGGGTATATCAGCCTGTCTGTGGGTGTATCAGCGTGTCTGTGGGTGTATTAGTGTTTCTCTATCATTGTGTCTGTGTGTATCATTGTGTCTGTGTGCATATGTGTGTCTATTTGTGTATGTCATCGTGTCTGTGTACATCTGTGTGCTTATTTGTGTATATCATTATGTCTGTGTGCATCTGTGTGTCTCTTTGTATGTATCAGTATGTCTACTTGTGTCTATCAGTATGTCTTTTTGTGTGTATCAGTGTGTCTTTGGGTATATCAGTGTTTCTGTGTGTACCATTGTGTCTGTGTGCATCATTGTGACTGTGTGCATCTGTGTGTATATTTGTGTGTATCGGTGTGTCTGTGGGTGTATCAATGTGTCTATTTATGCTTGCAGCACTTGCCGCTCATTAGGTCCCCTCCATCGTCTGATGGAGGAGGAGCAGCCCGAGTCAGCACTGAGGGACATCAGCACTGGAATTATTTAAGTGAAAAAAGGATGAGAGAGGGGCAGGCAGAGTGTTCCTGAAGTGTAAGGAATACAGCTTTGTATTCCTAACACTATAGTTTTCCTTTAAGGTTGGAGGGAACCATTCATCCATTCCTATTGTACTTGCATAGGGTTTAGCATACCTGCACTCATGACTCTGTGGACTATAACTTTCACTATCCTCAGACATACAGTCTGGCTGATATGTACATCTCGTATCCATGAGTGTTAGGCGGTGGAGCTCTGTATGCTACAGAAGTCCAAGTGCACAGAGTAACAAAGAAAGGTACACTGCTGTATCTTGTATTTTAAGGACACACAAAATTATTACTGGAATAATAAATGTAGATTCATATCTTTGTATACTGTATGTTTTATTCGATAAAAACACAACATACTATATTCAAGTGGACTAAAGCCACTTTTAATTTTAAGTTGGGCATTAACTACTTTTAACCATAAATATTATTATTCAAATCACAGGAACTAACTTACCACATCCACTGCAGCGATTAACCAGACACACCAATTAAACCATACTCAAACCAAGATAAATGCTTTTTTTAAAAGAACGTATCGTACAGGTTTACTTAATGAATTTGCTTGGCTCCTCCAATCTTCCTCCCAATATCAGCACTCTTGTTAAATTGAAGGATTATTTATGACCATGCTAAAGAAGTCTTCACAAACATATTGATAAAAGGGATACTCCAAGCACCAGAACCACTACAGCTTATTGTAGTGGTTGTGGTACAAATAGCCTGTCCCTGCAGGTTGACAATTATAAACACTGTCTTTTCTGAGAAAGGACAGTATTCCCATTTGTCCCCAAAGCCACCACTAACAGCTGTCATTCAGACAGCTACTAAATGGACTTTATGATGCATTCATGCAATCACACATTCCCCTTAGACATGCATTGAGTCAATGTATCTATATGTTGAGATGCTTAATGGTGCGGTACGGCAATTGTCATGCATGCACACTAGCCTAAACTATATAGGATTGAGCATAACTTTACTGTATTCTCTGTTTGGAGGAGAGTATAACTCCTTTTATTATTTTATTATCGTTTTAACTATACAGAGAGCACTATCTTTTGTTTTTATTTTCATTTTATATAGGGCCAGATTAAGAGCCCATTGGGCCTGGTGCTGACAATCTTATAGAATCTTATAAACCAAAAACACTAAAACGGTCATACCTCCTGTCAGAAACAAACCCTACTCCATAAATGTGCGTGACATTTGAAGAAGCCCAGAAAAGCAAAATGCATTTGTGGATATTTTATATTGTGTATTTTAGCCTATTAAATATTTTTTGGTCACTCTGACTGTGCCAATCATCTTTTTATATACCTTATATTGATTTCATTTTTACCTGGCATTTGTAACCTCCTGGACTTCAAGAAATCCTAGGCGGGGACCACCAACGCTATCATCAAGGAGCAGTTACCCTGTTCCTCTCTTGTGAGAACCATTTTATATATTTTAATACTATTGTTTTATCCAGTGAGCACTATCAGTGTCTCCTTTTACCCTTCTCTTGAGTGTTGAACATACCCCTGACGGAAGAAGCTCACTACATATCTCATAAGCGGGGATTGTACTGCTGTATGCCCTTCACACTAGAGCTAGCTATAGCTCTGATATATGTGCGTTTATTACCTTCTTTTCAACATCTTTTATATATTAGACTGTACATATTACACTATTTGGTTCTCTATATGCTTTGTCTTTTCATATGAGTGCATTTGACTGGACAAGGACAGTAAGGACTTTTTATACATTATCTCATCTGAGGTAAGATCATTCCAGTTAAGACTCGTTTATTTGGACTATTTTCTCATCCTGTTCTAGAACTGCTGAACGCTGCTGGAGAAAGTCTCACTTTGCATCTGACTCCACTATAAATTTATGCTGTACTCCTACAGCCTGGCTCTCTCCGCTGCAAAATTAAATTACTTTAATACCCTCATAAGTACACTGTCCCATCAACCCAAACACCTATTTCACACTTTTGATGCTCTTCTTCGCCCTTTTAATCCCCCTCCTTCTACCACCTTGTCCGCCACAAACTTTGCATCTCACTTCACTGAGAAGATCTCTACAATCAGAGAAGAGATGGCTAATTTATCTCCTTCCCCTACCATTACATCACCCAACCCCACTCTCTCCACCACACTACACACATTCACACCTGCTATAGCAGAAGAGGTTTCTGCTCAGCTCTGGTCCTCCCGCCCCAACACCTGTATCCTCGATCCTATTCCTTGACCCCAACTCCCCATCCAACTACCGCCCTATTTTGCTACTGCCATTTGTCTCCAAGATCCTCGAGAGTTGTGTACACCAGACTGACTGACTTTCTCGAAACCAACTCTCTGCTTGACCCCCTTCAGTCTGGATTCCATGCTGGTCATTCTGTCAAAACAGCTGTGACCAAAGTATCCAACGATTTAATTGCTACTAAATCTCACGGCCATTACTCTATCCTGATTCTCCTTGATCTTACTGCTGCCTTTGACACCGTTGATTATCAACATCTTCACATTCTCCGTAATTTTGGTCTACGGGATACTGCTCTCTCCTGGTGCTCCTCCTACCTCTCCCAGCGCTCTTTCAGTATTTCTTTCTCTGACTCTGCCTCTTCCCCCCAACCACTCTCTGTCGGCGTCCACAAAGGTTCTGTCCTTGGTCTCCTACTGTTCTCTATCTACACTGCCTCCCTTGGTAAACTCAGCTCCTTTGGCTTCCGTTATCATTTCTATGTGGATAACACGCAAATCTACCTGTCCTCTCCTGATCTCTCTCCACCCATCTTGACTCGTGTCTCTGACTGCCTCTCTTCGAATTCCACATGGATGGCTGCTCACTTCCTTAAACTCAACCTGTCCAAAACAGAACTTCTGGTCTTTCCTCCCTCAAGCGTTACTACTCCCGTGTCGGTCTCCCGTCAAGTCAACAGAGCTACCATCACTCGCAGGCTCGCTGCCTGGGTGTTCTTTTTGACTCCAACCTCTCCATTACCCCTCATGTCCAATCAATCGTCAAATCCTGTCACTTCCATCTCAAAAACATAGCGTGCATCCGCCCCTATTTAACCCCGGATGCGGCTAAGGTGCTGGTCCATGCTCTTGTTTTCTCTATCGCCTGTACTACTGCAATACTCTTCTCAGGCTCATTTTCCTGTCCGCCCGCACCTCTCACGCTTCCCGGCTCTGTCAGTCCCTGCATTGGCTTCCAGTTAGATATAGGGCTCAATTTAAATTCTGGTGCTTGCTTACAAGTCCTTACATAATGCTGCTCCAACCTATCTATCCTCCCTAATACACAAGTATGTCCTGTTGAGGCCCGTACGCTCTGCCAAAAACCTACGTATATCCTCTGTCCATACTCCCACCTCTAACGCTCACCTCCAAGACTGCATCTCCTCTATGGAACCCCCTTCTCCGTAAGAATTTCACCCAGTCTCCACTCATTCAAAAGATCTTTGAAAATGCACTTCTTCAAGAAAGAATATGAATTAAACTAATAGCAGGTTTTTATCCCCCACCCTCCATGACTCCTCTCCTGCAACTTTCAGAAAATTACCTACTAAGCCCTCAATTAATACTTTTCTAACAACCTACTTTGTACCCCTACTTTTAACCTTTGTGTCACTATACCCTCTAGAATGTAAGCGCATGGAGCAGGACCCTCCACCGCTCTGTTCCTGTACGTCCAGTTGTCTGGTTACAATTACATGTCTGTTAGTCCACCCATTGAACAGTGCTACGGAATCTGATGGCGCTATATAAATAATAAAATAATAATAATAATCCTGATTATCCAATGTTATAAGGCCTCTTTCGTAGCCCTTACTTCTCTTTTTATCAAGGAAAGGTGGTGGCTCACTCAAAATGAGATTTTGGCCCCCAGCAAGTACAATAGACATTTACACGTCATTGGATATATACTCTCTGGATTCATATTATGTTTTCAAGCCTCTCTCAGAGGTGGAGATAAGGCGTACCTATAGAAACAATAAGTGACCACCCCCAGGCATTCTAGACCAACATCAATCCTCAAATAAACATTTGGTTTTATCTCCTCTTCTGTGCTTGCCACAGAAACATTAATTGCATCTATGAATTTGTTACCATTTTTCAATTCCAGATATATGTCACACTTCTTACTTGTGACTTAATATGTCGGACTTTGTAATTCCTTCAAAATAACTTATCTGGCAACTCCCATATTTACATTCTGAGCGAAGGACTTGTTTTCCTTGTTCTGAATATGCAAAAAAATGAGGCACGATTATTAATCTGAGAGTTATTTTTCATGTTTCTTTTGGGTATGACACAGAACCAAGGGTCCTTTGATATGCTAATTAACATATCAAGGAAATCAATTAAGAGTTACAGGCCATATGGTCAAAGTCAGTTACTTTACATTGAAACTAGACATACAGGCTTCTCAAGTGTAACATTTCACACGTTGCAGAGCCTTTGATTAATCAAAAGAGAACTTCATGTTGTAAACCATCTGACCTCTATCGCATTCCAATGTAATTTGCCCTTTCTGACATCTGTCCTCTACCAAGTGGCCAATTCATGTATGCACTACGCAAGTTACATTAAGTAGCAATATTCTATAGTGCAACAATGAATGCCGTGACAGTTCCCAAGCGTCATGTATCTGATGGAGATGGTGCTGAAGGGAAACTCATATGATGCAGCTATAAGAAAAACGCATACCCTATGCTAATTTATCTCTAATTTATGCTTTAATCTTTCAAGTAAATCCATACCTCCTAACAGCAGTGGCCAGTGAAGCATGAAGTCAATGGGTGGGGTAAAAGAGTGTGCTACTGATTCAAATCCCATAACCAGAACTGCTGAAAGGGGCGAACATGCCCAAAAAGGGGGAATGTCTGCCCAAAGAATTTGAAGGGCATACTATGCAGACAGCACCTTGAGCTTGGCATAAATGTATCTGATGATGCGCTCCCTCCACGCTTTCTAAGGACTGTCCACTAGAACTCACATGTCCACTTTTTTTCTTATCTTACAAGCAGGCTGAAGCTACTGGAATATAGTCTGGGACAGAGAACAGGTATATGTAGTGAGTGTAGAAGAAAGGGAACATGCCACAGTGTTCGAGACAAAAAAGTCAGCATTACCTTAACTCATTTCATTGTCAGCCAGTCCACACAAGTTTTGTTCCCATACATCTCTCTTAAGTTTTCATACTTAAGCAAGAGTATGTGAAGAGTAGTTAGGTTTGCCACCTTTCTTGGAAACAAATACTGGTTTTACTAATTTGCATAATGAATTATGTATGCATGACATCACATGATGTAAATTACAAGGAGTGACAGAAGAGAAAATTCTGTAAAATCATCAAAAAACTGGGTAACATGGGGACACAGACACTAGGGACACTGGCTGGGAGACATGGGGACACTGGAAGACTTGAGGACACTGTGTCCCTAGTGTCTTAGTTTCCCCATGTCTCACAGTGTCCCAGTGTCTCTGTGTCTCCCAGTGTCCTCAAGTATCTCAGTGTCCCCATGTCTCCCAGTGTCCCCTAGTGTCTCCATGTCTCCCTGCAGCCTTTTCCCCCCATTCCCTCACTTACCTGAATTGTAGGCTGTCACTGCAGACTGGGAGCTGCTGTCTGGACTCTTTGTGCTGTGTAGCTGCTCCCCTGCAGATCAGTAAGTAGAGAGAGGCAGGGATATGCTGTAACTTCCTATCCCTGCCTCTCTTCACACGGCGCCAGTATTGCAGAGTAATTTCCGTTTATACTTAAAAAATTACCGGCATTTGTATTGCCGATATTACTGCAATACTCAAATATTGGCTATGCCGGTAAATTACCAGCTAGGTGGCAAGAAAAAAAATGATATACTTTTTTTAAATCAATGAACCTATTCCATGGGCATGGGCCTGGAGCTGCAGCTACATCAGCCCCTGTGTTAATCCAGACCTGATTTTATACGCTGATGAACTGTCACTGTGATAAATGGCATATTGAAAGCAACCACTTCTGTGAAGCGGACCACCACACGCTGCTGACCGAGACCAAGATTAATATATCCACAGACAGGGATTGTACTGTCCAATCACATATATCTGGAACTGATTTCGAACTCCAGAAGCTTGTGAGTGCATTTCCTTTTTTTTTTATTAATAATCACCAACATACACCATATTCCGTTTTATATGTCCTCTTGTTTTACATAAAGCTCCATCTCTTTTTGAGTTGAGGACACTTGTGAAGGTGCTGCTTCCCTGCCTTCCCTTTCTTGAAATAGACAAAATCGCTGAAATATTTTCAATTCGGCTGTTTTGGCTCAAAATATGTAATACCCTTATCAATTCTCAACAAATCCCAGTTCAATAAAAACAGTTGTTAGTAGAATAACTGGAAATAGCAGCACCTGGAAAGTTATGTCTTAAAATTAAGTTAAAATTGACTCACATTTAACAAGAACATTAAAGACTGTGCTCAACCAGTTTATCTGCATTCCAACTGCTCTTTCTGCAGTGTCTCAGGGCTTTACCCAATAAATACCGTGTTGTAGTGAATCGAAAACCAAATTGCAAAATTTAAGTAGCTGATTTGGAAATTATTATTTAAGTGAGCTCTAGTCACAATTTGATGCAAAACCCCTGGTGTTTATTAATATCAATTTAAATTCCGCTATACCAGCAGGGCCGGCGCGTCCATAAGGCGGCACAGGCGGCCGCCTTAGGGCGCACCGGCTCTGGGGGCGCAAAATTCCAGTGACCGGCAGGAGCGAAGTGCTCCCTCCTGCCAGGTCACCTCCTGGATCCCCGGCGCGGCGTGCGGCTTATTTGGATGCCGAGGGAGCTCTGATCTCTCTGATGTGCTCCCTCGCAGGCTGTTTACTGATGACGTCATATTCCCGCTCCCGCGGCAGCAGTAAGCAGCCTGCGAGGGAGCAGATCAGAGAGATCAGAGCTCCCTCGCCACCTCGGCATCCAATTCAGCCGCACGCCTCCCAGCAGCCCCACTGGACCACCAATGAGAGACCCACGCCAGCTCTCCAGGTAGGGAGGCTGGGTGGGAAATGTTAATTTAGATTATTAATTACTGTGTGTGTGTGTACATGTGAGTATGTGAGTATGTGTGTGTCAGTGTGTGTGTGAGTATGTGTGTCTGTCAGTGTGTGTGTGCATGTGAGTATGTGTGTCTGTCAGTCAGTGTGTGTGTGCATGTGAGTATGTGTGTCTGTCAGTGTGTGTGTGCATGTGAGTATGTGTGTCTGTCAGTGTGTGTGTGCATGTGAGTATGTGTGTCTGTGAGTTTGTGTGTGTGTGTGTGTGTGGTTCTGTCAGTGTGTGTGAGTATGTGTGTCTGTCAGTGTGTGTGAGTATGTGTGTCTGTCAGTATGTGCATGTGAGTACGTGTGTCTGTCAGTATGTGCATGTGAGTTTGTGTGTGTGTGTGTCAGTGTGTTTTTTTCAATGAGTCTGTCAGTGTGCGTGTGAGTGTCTGTCAATGAATGAGTGTGTCAGATAAGTGAGTCTGGCTGTCAGAGATGTCTGTGTATTTGTCACTGAGTGTGTGTGACTGTCAGTGTTTATACACCCCTGACTGTAGCGTGGCCAAGCGGAGTGTATCGTGGTACAGGAACTTCGCTCCGCTCAGCCACGCTACAAGAAAGGTAGGAGGCACACCAGGAAGGGGAGGGGACCACTATGGGGGTGGGTGGCGCACCAAGGGACAGTGTCTGTGAGAGATACCCTAAGGAGAGATACCCTAAGGTACAGGAAAAGGAGGGAGGGGGAGAGGAACACTAAGCGACAGGGAACAGAGGGGGGAGGGGAGAGGAACACTAAGGGACAGGGAAAGGAGGGGGGAAGGGAAAGGAACACTGAGGAACAGGAAAAGGAGGAGAGAGGGGAGAGGTACAGTAAGGGTCAGAGAAGGGAGGGGACCATTAAGGGACAGGGAGAGGGACTGGATGTGAAAGAAACACACACCGGGGTTTGAGAAGGAAAGAGACACAAAGGGGCTGGGAGAAAAGGAGTCACACAAAGGGGCTGGGAGGAGTAAGACACAAAATGTGGGAGGATGTAAGAGTCATACAAAGAGGAGAGATAGGAGACACACAAAGGCAAAGGGAGTCAGATATTTAAAAGACGGGATAAGAAACACAAAAGGGAGGTTAAGAGGCACATGGGTGAAGATGTTTTTGGGGGGGCGGAAAAATGCATCTTCGCCTATGTACCCAAAATTCTTTGCACCAGCCCTGTATACCAGTGGTTCCAGGGGTACAAACCATTTCCCACAGGGGTACACACAAAATAAATCCATAAAGGCGGCCCACAGGCTGAAGGGGCTCTTCGGGTAGCCCATTTGCTTTTACTGCCACCCAATGGATATGTGCTGTTACGGTTGCCTCCAGGCTGGCTGGAAGTTGGACCATACAAAGGATGCTCCTAGCGCTCCCAAAGGACCATCAGCACCGTAGACACCATAACTACTACGTAGACACCATAAGTACTGCAGACTCCACTAACCGCCGCTGCTGGGCTAGGATCTCGCCGTCGGCTATCCACCCTGGACCTACGACCAGGCTCCAGGTTCCAGTAGGTGATCCTCTTCCTTCTGTAGAGCGAAGCAGGATCAAGAACAAGAGCTCTTACAAGAGCTCAGTGGCTAAGGGAGTATGAAGAGCATAGCAATCCCTGTAGTGATTATAGCTGTCCCCTACAAACATGAATCAAGGCTGCAAGTTAGAGGGTCAAGTCATTCTCATTTATTTGGCACCAAAGGGCCTTCTTTTATGCAGGTTTTCCTTACATAGGACCACCCACAGGGTTTTACAGAACAACCAATAACACACGTACATTACAGAAAACTCTCCCAGCAATTACACACAAAATCCTCCCCTCTGCCTGTGATCTAATTATGGTTAACATAATTATCACAGGCAGGAAAAATACAGTTTTTATACATGTACTATAACTTAAAAACCTTACATCCAATCTTCAAAATTACATATTCAGAATCAGCATACTTTAAACATAAACACTCAAAAATCATACAAATCCCTTCAGTAGATCAAAAGTTAGACAGAAGTCCTTTATGACCGACCGCAAGCACATTTTCCTGTCCAAAACAGTTCCATAGATTTGGGCTGTGCAGTCGGTCTATTTCACACTGAAAAATGACTAAGTCCCATTCGAATGCACGAACGAGGCTATTCATGCATTTGGCTTAGTATAGCAGTGAGTTCAAACTGCCGAACGGGACTTAGTCTCTGAAGCTGAAAACGGAGTGTAGGAGAGGGAAAGGGTCAGTGGTGTTCGTGAAAATGTGTAGCCGATTTCAGTTCCATGGATTTGGCTACACATACTGCTGACCTCGTTTGAATGAACAAAGATGGCCGCCGCCATGTGTTGGTTTGCACAAACTGCGGCCACCCAGCGGTCGCCAATTTACCTACAGCAGGCTCCCAGCCTGGGAGGTAAATTGAAGATTATGCTAGCTTTAGTGTACCTATAATCTTAATTTTAGTAATGACAGGAGGCGAGTATTTTGCATTAAACTCTCTTTACTAACTCACACAGCAGTAAAGAAAAGTGAAAAACATTAACCAATCAAAATGCAATAGGAAGCATAGTATTCACAGAGATAAGGCTCCTCCCCCTCTTTCTAATGCGACATCATGAATACAGGTCCAAAGAGTCCAGAGTTCCATAACAGGCGCCAACGGGCGATTATCCAAAAATGAAGGTTGAGCAGGCGAAGTCGTAGTTGAGTCCGTCCTGAAAATGAGCTGTAAGGCTACGGAATTACACTGAAAGAGAACGTGAAATAGGTTAGGAACCGGTCTGGAGACTGGTTGAATTAAAGGTAACAGCCCATGATTAGATACAGGGATAATATATAACTGAAAATAATGATAACAGAATACCAAGTAAGAAAACGATCAAGGTTATCTCCAATAAAGTGTAGAACAAGCAAACACAAACAGAGACTGAAGCATACAGAGTCAGACATACTTACGTGAGCCTTATCTCCCAAGGGAGGGATGGGCGGGAAAATACTCGCCTCCTGTCATTACTAAAATTAAGATTATAGGTACACTAAAGCTAGCATAATCTTCAATTTTACTACATGACAGGAGGCTTCATATTTTGCATTTTTTAACGCTGGTGAAGGAGAGATGAGGCTGCTCCCGAGTTCGGGCGGAAGTAAAATGTCCGAAAGGTAGATTCTCGCGACCAATCCGCCGAGCGTAGGATATCTGTCAGAGAAGCACCCGCCGAGAAGGCCGAAGAAGCCGCCGCTCCACGGACGGAGTGGGCTCCGAAAGTCTCGTCCACTCCTGCCAATGATAGAATCCATCTTATCCATCAGTCTAGTGACTGAGACTGGCACGTGTGGCCTAACATAAGATACTAACAGTTGACCCGAGGGGACGACCCTGAGAGGGGATGTGACCTCCACATACCGACGTAGGGTAGCCACCACGCAGAGCTGTGGGTCAGACGGGAAAAACGGATAAAAGACCGACGTAGAGTCCGACTTCGTCCGACGTGAAACCGAAAGGTAACTCCCTCTGGAGAGACCGAAAAGGCGTCGAAGTCGAAAGCGCGGACGTCCGAGACCCGGCGGAACGAGACAAGGCAGAGTAGCAGTGTTAGCTTTGCCGAGAGTTGTCGTAGGGATAGTCTGCCGTTGTCCGGCCAATCCCTTAGGAATTGTAGGACGACTTCGACGTCCCATAAGCGGGAGTATTTGGGTTGAGGGGGTCTCTGCAACCGAACGCCCCTCAGGAGTCTGCAGACCATGGGGTCTTTGCCTACAGGGATTCCCATGACCGGGTCGTGCGCCGCCGAAATCGCGGAGCGGACAACGTTGAGAGAGCGATAAGAACGGCCCGTGGAAAAAAGAAAGGAAAGAAAATTCAAAATGGCCGTCACAGGGGCAGTAAAGGGATCGATGTTCCGTTCACTGCACCAAGAGGACCAGGAGGACCAAGCTGATAGGTAACATCGCCTGGTACCTGGAGCCCATGAGTCCCATATGAGATCTCTAGCTGCCTGCGATAACTCGCTGGTTTGCCAGGCACCCCTGAAAGAGTCCAAGCCACTAGGGCGAGACGGTCTTCCAGAACGAGAGGATGGGGGTTGTCTTTCGGGTCCGTGAGGAGTGTTGGGTAGGATGGTATGAGGAGCGGATCCATGAAGGACGATGCCAGGAGGTCCGGGAACCAGGGTTGGCTCTGCCATAGGGGAGCGATGAGGAGAAGAGACCCTCGTTGGGTCTTCAGGTACTGAATCGTCCTCGCTATCATGGCGAAAGGGGGAAAGGCGTAAGCTCCTCTGGGCGGCCATGGTTGGAGGAATGCGTCCACTGCCATGCTCTCCGGGTCCGGGAGCCAGCTGAAGTAGTTGGTCGTCTGCCTGTTGGTGCGTGATGCAAACAGATCCAGGTGAAAGGGACCCCTCCTGCACGACAGACACTGGAATATCTGCGGGTCCAGTCTCCAGTCGCTGCTGTCTCGCCAGTGGCGTGAGAACCAATCTGCCGTCAGGTTCGTTTCTCCCGGGAGATACTCTGCAATGAGGGAGATGTTGCGTGGTAGACAGAAGTCGAAGATCCCTTTCGTTATTTCCGAGAGGAGTCGGGATCGTGCACCTCCCAGGCGGTTGATGTAGCGGACCGCAGATATGTTGTCCATCCGGAGGAGGATGCAACAGTTCGACTTGTTTCCTGCTAGGCTGCGGATCGCGAACGACCCGGCCAGGAGTTCCAGACAATTTATGTGGAGGTTGAGGTCTTGGGAACTCCAGGCACCGCCTGTCGACCTGCCTTCGCAAGTTGCGCCCCAGCCCCAGAGGCTCGCGTCCGACTCCAGGACTGTGTCGGGTGAGCTCCCGAAAATGGCACGGCCGTTCCATGCCTCCATGCTGTCCAACCACCAGCTGAGTTCTTGTTTGACTTCCTCCGTTATCGGGATGGTCTGATCGTAGGAAGGGTTCCGGCGAAGGAAGGACATCTTCAGGCGTTGCATTGCTCTGTAGTGGAGCGGTCCCGGGAAAATTGCCTGGATGGAAGCGGATAGTAGACCTACAATTCGCGCCAAGGTGCGGAGTGGAATGGAGTGGCAACGGAGGACCCGGCGTAGCTCCTTCTTGATGGCTGTGATTTTTGACATTGGCAGTCGCAGGGTGCTGGACGTGGAGTCTATCTCGAAGCCCAAGAATTGTATGGTCTGGGTTGGAGATATTGCCGACTTCTGGTGATTCACAACGAATCCTAGGGACGTCAGGAAACGGATGGTATATTGCGTGTGTAGAGTCAGTCTGGACTTGTCTGAGCAAAACAGTAGCAGGTCGTCCAGGTAGATAATGCAACGAATGCCTTGTGTGCGTAGATGTGCAACTACCGGCTTTAGCAGCTTGGTGAAGCACCATGGGGCTGAGCTGAGGCCGAATGGAAGGCATGTGAACTGCCACGGTAGGCCGTTCCAATGAAACCTGAGGAACTGTCGGCATGAGACGTGGACGGGTACTGACAAGTACGCGTCCTTGAGGTGAACCAGTGAACCAGTCCCCGTCTTGAAGGAGGTCTCTTAGAAGGTGGATGCCTTCCATTTTGAAATGTCGGTACATCACGTATGCGTTTAGCTGCCTTAGATTTATGACTGGTCTGAAATCTCCCGTTTTCTTTTTGACCAGGAAGATATTGCTGAAGAAACCCCCTCTGTTTGGAGCGGATTCGATCGCCCCTTTCGTTCGGAGGTCCTGCAGTTCGCCGTCGATGAGTCGGCGGTCCTCCGCTGAGCATCGTGTAGCGTGTGGGGAAAAATTCTGGCGCGGGATGTCCACGAAATCGATGATGTATCCTCACACCGTCTGGTGGATCCAAGCGTCCGCGGAGATGGTGGTCCAGGTCTGAAAATATAGAGCGATACGACCAGCAGTACGTGGGGAAAAGGGGGAATTCAAAAGGCTGCTTACCTGTGGGGAAGCGTGCTCTGCCACGACCACGTGGTCCTCTGCCTCGGTCGGCTCCTCTGGTATAGGAGAAGGGTTGTCTGAAGCCGACTTCTGGGTAGAAGGGCTGAGGTCTGTGGGCACGGGGGCCTGTAGGCCAGAAGCGGCTGGCAGCACGGCCCCTCTGGCGGCCAGCCCGTCCAAAAACACCCCGACTGGGGTAGCCCCTGAAGACTCGCTTCATTGAAGACTGAGCTTTATTCAGGGATGTGAATATGTTAACGTGTTTGTTTAGTTCTTTCAAGAAAGCTTCGCCAAACAACTTGCCCTGTGCCAGCGGTCCTAACTCCTTGGTGCCCAATTCCACCAGCTTACCGTCAATGCGGAGCAATGCTGCTTTACGCCTCTCAGAGGAGAGGGCAACGTTGGTGTTACCAACAAAACAGAAGCACCTGTGTGCCCATTCCCTTATATCATGAGCCCATTCTTTTACCATGCTGGTATCAAACTGGTCAGCTCGTTGAAAGGCGTCATCCGCCAAATACATGATGCGGGCAAGTGGGCCAATGGAGTCCAGCAACTTGTCCTGGACTCCGTGGAATCCTTTTTCCACGCCTCTTCGGGGGTCACGGCCGCCTCGAGACATGAACGTGGTCATGACCTGGTCGAATTCGGGTGTCTGAGCCACATGATCGGGGAGCGAAGGGCGAGGACATTCGGAGCGAAGGCGGTTGCGCACTGTCTTGTCCAGTGGTTTGCGGAGCCACCGGTGCATAAATTTGGAGAGGTGGTCAGGCGGAGTCCAGTCCGCCGAGCGTGGGTGTCGTATGTTACGAGGGTCAAAGAGGCGTTGTCCAGTAGGGTCGAGGATGGCCTCTCCTTCTTCCTGGGCAGATGCGAGGTCATCTGGTAGTTGGATGTCATCCAGGAACGTGCCTCTTAAGAAACCGGTACGGGAACCGGTGTCCGAGCCCACTCGTCATCATGTGAGTCGGAGTCTGCCGCTTTCCACTCGTCCAGTATAGCCAAGGAGTGCGAGGGGTCTTCCCCTTCATCCGAGGAGTAACCGTGTTGAGGGGTGGGGGCAGGTCGGGTTGGCTTATGGCGTTTGGTAGGAGCCTTGCCTTTGCCCGGGACAACGGTCCCCTTTTCGCCCTTCCAGTGGCGTTTAATAGGCCGTGGGTCGGCTTGTGTCTGCGATTCAGAAGCCTCAGAATCGTAGTCATGGGGTGTGGCTTTAGAGGAAGACATGGTTAGATCGGCTGATGCCGTCATGACCCTGGAAAGTGCTTTCTCCATAGATGCGGAGATGGCCTCAGAGATCATGGCCTGAAAATCTGCAGGGTTTTGGGAAGATTCCATAGTATTTTAGGAGTAGGACCGTATAGGTAGTCTTGAGGCACAGGGTAGGGCTAGGGGTCAGGCTGTGGTGTTGCACACAGGAAATATGGTATCAGTGGTACCAATAGAACCCCAGCAGGGTATAAGTATATAATTTAGCTCTGTAGGCACCCCAGCAGGGTGGACCTGTACAGGTCAGGTATGTGGTATAGGAATACCAGCTTCCCCAGCAGGGTAGATTGGGATTTTTTACTGGGCTACACCCAGGTATGTGTATGTATGAGGATGGCACAAAATCCACCTATTACCATGCTTAAAATGACAATATACACATATAGGTGGCACAAAATCCACCTGAAAGCAGCAATACTTAAAGGGCCTCACCCAGTTATATATAGGTA
The DNA here is from genome assembly GCA_933207985.1 of Pelobates cultripes. Lineage (NCBI taxonomy): Eukaryota > Metazoa > Chordata > Amphibia > Anura > Pelobatidae > Pelobates > Pelobates cultripes. Next base: position 213,031,725 of record OW240912.1, on the reverse strand, counting down.
TAGGAAAGGTGGCACAAAATCCACCTAATATTAGTGGACTGATAGTGGTCCACAATGTATGGGACTGGCAGTCCTTATGGGAGGTTAGATGGGCGATGTACTAACCTGCTGACCCCTGCCTGAATAGTGTGTGGCAAACGCGGTCGGGAGCCGAAAAAACGGAGACCGTGGGTCTCCCAAGATGGCGGCCGTAACTCTCGCGAGACGCGAGATCCAATATGGCCGCCGGAGGGACGGGAAAGAGGTTTCCCGCCGTGTCGGCTAGTGAGAGCGGCTGAGAAGCCGCGCGGCGGACAAATAGAGAGGAGGGTGAGCGTTACCCTCGAGGAGGAATCAACGATCCGATCTCCCAAGCAGGGAGATCGGAACGCGGAAAAACAAATCAATAACACAGAACAAAAGGGGGAAACATAAAATAAATAATAACAAAGACAAGAAAGCAATAAATAAGGGAATTAAAACAGAAGGTACCAATCTAAGTCCCTGATGGTAGGGGGGAAATCCTGAGAGGGACAGTATAAGGCAGAAGGACAGAAGTCCTAGAAAACAAATAGGGAAATAATAATATATAAAGCATCAAAGATAAACAAACAGTATGAACAATGAAAAGTAAGGGAAGAGCCAAAAACTCTGACCTGTCTGCTGATGGAGCAGTAAAGAAAGAGGGGGAGGAGCCTTATCTCTGTGAATACTATGCTTACTATTGCATTTTGATTGGTTAATGTTTTTCACTTTTCTTTACTGCTGTGTGAGTTAGTAAAGAGAGTTTAATGCAAAATATGAAGCCTCCTGTCATGTGGTAAAATTGCCTGCACACTTCCACTTCTGGGTGGTCCGCCTGTGTGGTACTTGGTTCAGTAAGCCTGGAACAAGTTATTTTACCGGTCTGGGGACATAGTCTTAAAGGGGCATTGTTCACCAAAGTCACCATATGTCCCCAGACGGTTCTTAAAGGGCCATACACACCCAATAAAAGTCCAGAAGTTTTCAGGGGCACAATCTCCCAGGGGCCATAGTCATGAGGAAGGAGGCTGGCAAATAGGCTTCTCTACAACCCAGGGAAGCAGGGCAATTTGTCATTTAAAGGGCCAGTTACAAATGGCAGTTTGTAACATGTGCCATGAAGGGCCTGGTCTTGCGCCATGGCATTTTAACAGTGCGATGGGGCCCCTTTAATGATTGCAGCAATGGGAGAAAGTGAGACCCTTGTACTTCCTCCCAGCTGACACAAACACCACGTGGGAGCGAGAGAAGAAGGCAGAAATTATGGGGTGGGCCTACAGTGTAAGACACTAATTTCCAACAGCCCAATCAAACAGAAACCATCCTCCTGAACTCAAAAGGAGGGTGGCTAAAATTTTGACCTCTATGTGCGTTTTTGTGTGTCTGTATGTATGGATGTAGTGTTTGTATCTGTATGTGTGTCAGTGTGTGTGCATATGAGAAGTTTGTACAAACAAGTCATTAACTTTCAATTATGACAAACATACCCTAGTGTCACTTAATATGGAATAAAAATTCACCTGTGGACTTTGCTATTGGCATAGCAGTAAACACTACAAATGTGGAATTCAAGAGTCCATAAGTACAATTTATGTAGCCACCCAATCCCAAGTAACAAGCACCATCAAACAAATACCATCCTAGTTTTCGCAAGTTTATTTCCTAATTCAACTGCTTGCAAATATTTTGAAAAACAAAATATTTTTTTTATTATGTATTGCTTGAAAGACGTTTTGTGTTATTAAGTATATGACGCAATGCCATTCACCCTTATTTATCTCAAATAACATAAAAGAAAGAAGGAATACCTGCACAGGTCCTGCAGGTGTGAATTTGCCTAGATTTCATAGCACTTAGGATGGCCAGGTTCTCCTTTGATATCATTTATAAAAGACTAAAAGGACAAGAGGATGAAAACATGGAAGAGGGTGGGAAAAATAGCAAAATACATTAAGTAAAAGACAGATTGCAGTTACAAAAAAAAAAAAAAAAATGATGGGATTGCAGACTCCTTGCCAGTGATGTATATCCAAAAATCACTAATGGTAAGCGTTGGCATATCGGCCTGGAGTGGACATACATCACTAGTTTAGGATGACTGCCAGCACATGAAGAATGCTGCCACAGAGTATGCAAATATCTTATGGGATATGATTGATTGCCTATTACTGACTTGATATTGCCTTTTATGTGCTGCTAATCAGGATGAACACGAGAGGTGTCCAGGAAGACATGATAGTAAAAAATTTATTCCCCATCTGTGCCCCCAACAAGGAAAAACCCAGCCAAAGTTACATTAATCAGTAAAAAGTATAAATGAAAATGCAAACAAATAGAAACTAATATATACATGGTTATATGAATGTCTCATATACAGGGTTATATGAATGTCAGATTTAAGGTAAAAATAGCCAAACTATAAACATTTTCAGCTATGCTACTCTAGCCTTAAATTTGAATTTCACTTTGAATTCTCACTTCAGTGAATAACCCCATTATTATGAAAATATAAGGTACAGATTCACAGGAGTGATTTTTAGTAGGGATGAAAAAAATGCAGGCTTTAGCTTGTGTATGTTCAGATATGCTAATTAAAATGTATCGCGTTTACTTACCGGAAATAAAATAGAAGAACAGAAAGAGTAACACAGTCTTCATCAACTGCATCTAATCTTCACATGTGCAGGCTGGATCCTTTCTCGAATAAAAAAACGCATTGTTTGACATCGTGTGTATTGAACAAATAGTAGAAAAATGCTATCTGCATACAATAAAATCCTTGTTTACACGATGAAGGTTCTTTCTGAATTGTGTTAGGAGGAGTGTTCAATAGACAGGTGGTTAAACGTCTTCCTCAGGTGGGAGTTTCCCAACTGAAGGTTGTTTGACAACTCAAAGTCAATTTCATAACAATAAGGTATGTGTATATCATTGCACTGGCTTCTGTGAACCTGATTTTTAGCAAAGTACAATATATGTATAACTGTATGCTCAGTGACTGAATGTGAAGAAAGCAGAGCTTTTGCAAAATTCCATACTATTTCACCTCCTCCTCCCGGCAGATAGTTGGCAGGTTTTTGTGCCTGTGGGCTGGTGTTAGTTTGCCTTACTGTGTTTTTTCTTTGCCTTGCATCTCTTTTACATAAGCATACACTGATCAGCCACAACATTAAAACCATCTGGCTAATATCGTGTAGGTCCCCTTCATGCTGCTAAAACAGCTGTGATGCATAGAGTCATGGACATGTTTTGTGGTATCTGGCACCAAAGCAGAGCTTTTCAAGCAGGCTTTCCCAAACTCCGGCCCTCCAGATGTTGCTGAACTACAACGCCCATGATTCTATGAATGAAATAGATAGGTTTAGCATCATGGGAATTGTAGTTCAGCAACATCTGGAGGGACAGAGTTTGGGGAAGCCTGCTTTAAAGGAACATGATTCCTGACACTATAATATTTTCAGTTTGTGTCTGTATTTTTCTTTTGAGATTGATAATACACTGCAATACCAGCACTGTGTGTGGAGAGAGGCAGGGATAGGAAGCTACATCTTATCCCTGCTACTCTTTCCTGACTGAAACCGCAGGAGAGCAGCACAAAGTGCAGCCAGCAACTCCCAGACTGCAAAGACAGCCTACAGATCAGGTAAGTGAGAGATTGGGGGGGAGGGGGCAGCCTACAGATTAGGTAAGTGAGGCATGGGGGGGCAGCCTACAGATCAGGTATGTGAGGAGACAGCCTACAGATCAGGTAAGTGATGGATGGGGGGGAGGGGGCAGCCTACAGATCAGGTAGGTGAGGCATGCGGGGCAGCCTACAGATCAGGTAAGGGAGGCACAGGGGGGCAGCCTACAGATTAGGTAAGTGAGGGATGGGGCAGCCTACAGATTACAGATCAAAGTGAGGGATGGAGGAGACATGGGGGCAGCCTACAGATCAGGGTGAAGCATGGGCAGCAGATCAGGTAAGTGAGGATGGGGGCAGCCTACAGATCAGCCTACAGATCAGGGAAGTGAGGCATGGGGGCAGCCTACAGATCAGGTAAGTGAGGGATGGGGTAGCCTACAGATCAGGAAGTGAGGGATGGGGGCTCAGGTAAGTCAGGGGGCAGCCTACAGATCAGGCATGTGAGGGATAGGGTCAATCATACAGATTAGGTAAGTGAGGTGGGGGGGCAGCCTACAGATCAGGTACACGAGGCATGTGAGGCAGCCTACAGGTCATATAAGTGAGGGATGGGGGCAGCCTACAGATCAGGCAAGTGAGGGATAGGGGGCAGCATACAGGAAGGGTCAGCAAGGAGCAAGAAGGTAAACCAGGAGAAGGAGCAGAAAAGAGAAGGAACAGAAATGAGAAGGAACGGACAGAAGGAGCAGAAAGGGTCAGCAATGAGCTGGAAGGGACAGAAGGAGCAGAAAGGTAAAGTAGGAGAAGGAGCAGGAAGGTAAAGTAGGAGAAGGAGCAGGAAGGAGAAGGAACAGAAGTGAGCAGGAAGGGTCATCAAGGAGCAGAAAGGGGCAGCAAGGAGCTGGAAGGGGCAGAAGGAGCACAAAGGTAAGGTAGGAGAAGGAGCAGAATGGGTCTGCAAGGAGCAGAAAGGGATCAGAAAGAAAAAGGAGCAGAGGGGTGCAAAAGAAGCAGAAAGTAGCAGAAAGGTAAAGGAGCAAAAGAAGCCAAGGAGGAGAGAAGACAGTGTCAGGAGAATAAGAAGACTGTGTCAAATGATGAAGAAGAAAAGGAAATTTGAGCAAGAATGACAAGTGAAGTGATCCCTCCACTTTATTATCGGCACCACATCATAAGGCTTTGGAACCTGAGCCTGGCAGTGAAAATTTGGACCTTCTCATCTTCCCAGGTAAAAATAAATCTCAGTGTTAATGTGTCTTTTATTTACTGAGTGTCAGGAAGCACAGAGTGCCGTTGGGTAAGGGTGTCGCTGATTGGCTAAAGCAGTCAGCTGGCACTCTAAGCCAACAGTAGCTTCCCATTCATAAAAAAGTAAAATATTTTTATGAACCGGGAACTAGCGATTGGCTTAGAGCATCAGCTGACTCTAGCCAATCAGTGGTATACATGCCTGACGTCAATCTGCACTCTGCTTCAGAAGCCGAATACCACTGACCAACCTGAAGATCTGGAGCTGATGGAAGTCGTTGGGGTTAAATCATTTGAGAGAGGTTTAACCCCTCATGGGAAAGAGAGCACCCATGTGCCTCCTGGCATCATTGCATTTTCATTTAGATGAAGTTGTTATGGTGACCAGAATGTTCCTTTAATTTGATTAAAGGAACACTATAGTGTCAGGAATATATACATGTATTCCTGACACCATAGTTGTGAAAACGCTATTTACCCTGGATTTATGTGATAATGACTATGCCCCTCCCCTTCATAACTGTAAAAAATGGGGCAAACATGGAAAAATTCCTGTGGACTCCCATGCCATGATTCCTGACACTATAGTATTAAACTAACTATTTAGATCCCCTCTGTCTGCACAGAGAAAAGATCATTTTACTCAGCTTTTTTTCCACGCCTTGTAATGGAACTTCCTGTTCCCCAGTTGGGTACCTCCGCCAATGGATGCTCCTAGTGCTCACCAAACACCATCAGCACTGCACCGGACACCATAACCACTGCAGACCCCCATGAACTGCCGCAGCTTGGTTGGGGTCTCGCCGTCTCCTACCCACCCTGGACCTACGACAAGCTCCAGGTTCCAGTGGGTGAACCTCTCTTCCTTCAGAGAGTGAAGCAGGAACAGCTCTTAGAAGAGCTAGTAATTATTCAAGGGAGTATGATGAGCATAGCAATCTCTTGTAGCAGTTTCCCCCCATTAAGAGACAGAACTCAGTATTGATAATGAAGTAGAACAGAAAGTTTAATGGCACACACTGGTCTTTTCTACAAGTATTACAGCATAGGTGCCGCCCATGTGGACCTAGTTGGGCACCGAGATACAAAACATGTAAGTAGAGTTGAGCGAACCCGGACTGTAAAGTTCGGGTTTGTACCGAACATTACGGTTTTTGTTCCTCGGACCCGAACACGGACATATCACTGTATGTTTGGGTTGGAGTTCGGGGTTCGGCTATTTAATGGCGCGTTTTTAAAGGCTGCAGGGCAGCCAATCAACAAGCGTTTGACTCATGTGCCCTTAGAAGCCATCACAGCCATGCCTACTAATGGCATGGCTGTGATTGGCCAGTGCAGTATGTGACCCAGCCTCTTATTAGCTCGGGAATTACCAGTTATCCAAGTAATACATGTAGAGATCAAAGGATCCATAATAGAGTTGAGCGAACCCGAACTGCAAAGTTCGGGTTCGTACCAGATTTAATGATCCATTCGTAGTTTCACAGTCAGGTGGGCAGTCTGGTGACCAGGACTAATGGCATGGCTGTGATTGGCCATTGCAGTATGTGACCCAGCCTCTTATTAGCTCGAGAATTACCAGTTATCCAAGTAATACATGTAGAGATCAAAGGATCCATAATAGAGTTGAGCGAACCCGAACTGCAAAGTTCGGGTTCGTACCAGATTTAACGATCCATTCGTAGTTTCACAGTCAGGTGGGCAGTCTGGTGACCAGGACCCAGACACTGTCTGGACGGCGGTCGGATGACCGGGACCCAGTATGCCTGATGTTGAAGTTAGTAGTCACAGTGTGGAATGGATTAGCAGGGTCTGGTACAGGGTAACCGCACGCCCCCTGGTGTTGAGCACCAGTGTTTATGCGGCCACATACCAGGACCCTGATGCAGCTTCAGTAAAAAGAGTACTGGATACCAGAAGCCATCACCAGATTGATCCGCAACTTGGAACAGGATGTGACATTCACTGTAGCGGCTGTGCGCACTTTTGGCATTCTCACCCTGCTGCTGCTTGCCTGTCTGTGCTGCGGCGTAACTTCGGCCTTTCCACTCACCGCCTCATGACACTGTGCGATCAGCAGCAGGCGATAGTGGAGTTTCAGCTGCAGCACGCACGGGTCAGTGGCTCTGCACCAGAGTTCCCTCCAATTGATCAGAGTTAAAGGATTTCAAGTGGACTCATTACAATTAGAGGGCCTCTAAAGAGTCCTGTATTGTTATTTGTTATCACTACCTTCCCGGGAGTGGGTCATTTGCACACCTGCTGCCTTACTTGCATGTGGTAGCCGTTTCTCAGGGTCTCTGTACAGAATGGAACCCTGATTCCCCGTTACCCGTGGTCACCATGGTAGGTGCAGAAACTGGCATCGAAAGTTGATATGGATGACATGCAAAGTCACCGTCACAGGGATGTGCAATTGGCCAGAGGTTCTCTACAGTCAACAAAGTGCCTGCACAACTATAATGTCAACAGCTACTCTGCGGAACAGAGTTGTCTTTTTTCATATGTCCCAATATTTTGGGGGCTACCCCAATTTAAAAAAAAATAAATATATATATATATATATATATATATATATAAAAAACAGTGTTGGCTACCTCATCCTCCTCTACCACTGCTTCCACCTACACCGCCACGGTCACCGCCTCCTCAACCTATGGGTCACTTTGTATAACCTATGTACACAGTAGCAGAGGTTTGTGAAGGCCTTTTCTCCATGCATCAGGAGTTGAGCTCAGTTTGAACAATGAAAGAGAATACCCTGCACGCCAACCTTCTCTCAAATGAATAATTCTAGTGATCCTCCTGACAGCCATGCTTTAGATTTTGATTTATGTTCTTCCAAAGCTAAAATCAAAGATTCCATCTAGTGCTATTTTATGGCTGTATTTTTAATTTCTAGGTATTTTATGTTATTTTAAGTGATTTGCAGGGCACTTGTCCTACTCTTACCCCCATTTTACTTCCTTTTGCAGCTCTCTAGCCCTTTCCAGGAGTTTTTTAGAGGCATTTTTGTGGCCAAAAGTTCGGCCCCCATTGACTTCACTGGGGTTGGGGTTGGGGTTCGGGGTCAAGTTCGAGCCCAAACCAGTACTTTTTTCAAAGTTCGGCGGAACCCGAACATCCAGGTGTCTGCTCAACTCTACATGTAAGCCAATAAAAACAGTGTAACAAGGAACGACACTCCCACATACATGACACAATCCCTCCCCTCTGCCTGTGATATAATTAAAGTAGCTAATACAATAACCTAATTATCCACAGGCAGGAAAACACACATTTTCCCCAAAATACAGAAAACACCCCAAAACATAACATACATATAGCCCTGATCTGGGTGAACAACATATCCAAAAATCACCCAGATCAAAGCACGGGTTCAGGAAATTCCTGGAAGTCTCTTTTGACCGACCGCACGCACATTTTCATGCCCAAAACAGTTCCAGAGAATTAGGCTGTGCGGCCGGTCTATTTTCAATGTTAACAGTTCACTTCGAATGCACGAATGGGTGCCGTTTGTGCACAAAGTCCTTGTTGAAGTGCCGTTCGAATTGTCGAACAGCGCTCGACTACAGTCGAAGAGTCAAAGTCCAGAGAAGGTAAAGTTTCAGCGGTGTTTGTGCCGTCGCATGTCCCATTTGAGTTACATGAACTCGACGACAAAACACCGCTGACCTCGTTCGACTGAATAAAATGGGTGCCGTCACGTGTACGAATGTCGAATGGTGGCCACTCTGACTACTTCGGCACTTCGGCTGTTTCCGAAGGGCCACTTCAAAAGTGCAAATCCTTTCCAATAGTATTTAAAGGGGCAAAAACAGTGCTTTAAAACCCAATAAGGCACAGGGCCATAATCCCAAAGCAAAAGGCTGGCAATGAGTCCTCTCCAAAAACCAGTGGTGAAGTGGCTTTTGATGTTCTCAGCCAATCCATAGGAAAGTGTTGGGAGGCTATAGTACTTGCACTGCAAAACGCCTTGCTCATCTCCTCAACAAGATGTATTGAATCAATGTATCACTATGGAAATTGTTCAGTGCCTCCATGCAAAGCACCTCTAGTGGCTGTCTGAATGTTACTAGGCAACAATGTAAACTGTGCCTTTTCTCTGAAAAGGCAATGTTTACAGTAATGCCTGCAGGGACATGCTATAGACAACAGAACCACTACATTAAGTTGTAGTGGTTCTGGTGACTGTAGTGTTCCTTTAAGTCCTGCAAGTTGCAAGTAAAGGTGGGGCTTCCATGGATCGGATTTTTTTGTTGTAGCACATCCTACAGATGCTCAATTAGATTGATGCCTGGGGAACTTGTAGGCCAAGGCAATGCCTTGAACTATTTGTCATGTTCCCCAAAGCATTCCTGAACCATTTTTGCAGTGTGGCAGGGTGCATTATCCTTCTGAAAGAGGTCACTACCATTGCCACAAGGGTGTGTATGTGAACTGCAACAATCTCTAGGTAGATGGTACATTTCAAAGTAACATTCATATGAATGCCTGGACACAAGGTTTCCCAACAGAACATTTCCCAAAGCATAACACTCCTTTGCTGGCCTGCCTTCTTCCCATAGTGCTTCCTGCTGCCATCTCTTCCCTGGGTAAACAATGCAAACCTGGCCATCCACCTGATCTAAAAGAAATGTGATTAATCAGTCTTTCTTCCATTGGTCCATGGTCCAGTTTTGATGCTCAAGTCCCCATTGAAGGTGCTTTAGGTGGTGGACAGAGATCATCATAGGAACTTTGACTGGTCTACAGCTTTGTAGTGCCATATGCAGCAAACTGTGATGCATTATGTGTTCTGACACATTTCCATCATGGCTAGCATTAAGTTTTTTATCAATTTGAGCTACAATAGGACCAGACAGTCTAGCCTTCGCTTCCCATGTGAATCAATGAGCTTTGGCCATTCTACCCTGATGCTGGTTCACTGTTTGTCCTTCCTTGCGCCACTTTTGGTAGGTACTAACCACTGCATAACGGGAACACCCCGCAAAACTTACCGTGTTAGAGATGCTCTAACCCAGAGAGTGGTTTTATTGTTGTATATGATCAGTGCATATTGCATGCTATTTCTTCTTAAACACAAAGTCCAACTTTCAGTTACACAGCAAAAACATACAGACCAACTCAAAAAACGCACATTGAAGCATAAAGCCTATTTTACTCACAAAGGAAAATTTTCTGTTACACAAAACGGGGGGAGGGGCACTCTTGGACACTTTCAAAATCTACAGACTTACTCTCAACAACAGCCACAAAGTACAATGTGCATACACAATCTCAGTCACAAATGTAAAAGCTAAAGATGTGTCATACAGAAATTAAGTAAAAACACAGACACAATCTCAGTAACAACAAATAAAAAACCCCACCCATCCTCTGGCATGATGGAAAAAACTAGGAAATATACAAGAATATATGTGCAAAAAAAAAAAAAATTAGGAAAAACAATTATTTTGGATAAAATAAATAATTATTTCTGTAAACTGGTTAATTGGAGTGACACACTAAAGGCATGTATTTGTTTGCGCTTTAGACTGAAAAGCGGCCTTGTGCAATTAACAGTGATTTAGTCCAAACCATAACCTATTCTTTGAAAGAAAGCCAGATCTTCTGCAGAAGCTATGCACATAGTGTACTTTGCCCCTACATAAAATGTTTTTTCTTGCCAACTATGGAGCCTCACCTTAATAGAGAACTTTGCTCACAAATATGTGCCAGTCACTCACAGTTTTGAGAAGGCAGAGATACAGGCATCCAGGTACACTCAAAGGGTCTTGAAGAATTGCTCCAATTTGGAGCCCCCCACCACATTTTTCTTAAACTGTAGAGAACTTATCCATTCAATAATTTTTTTATTAACATTTTTATTGAACAAAATGTTGAAATAATGAATTTCAAGCACAATTGTCAGTATAGCTCAGCAGTATAACTATTGTCAAAATAATACCAAAAGACTGAGACTGTCAAAATAATACCATGTTGCAAAACTATAAAAGTAAAGAAGTTATTAGACATAAATATTAAACTCCTTACTGTTAAAAGAAAATGTAAAACAAACTCACTAATAGACATTTTGCATGGCAAAAAAAATTCATTTTGTCCAAATCGGGGCTTCAGAGATGCGAAGTTCAGTTGTGTGGAGAATTGACACTAAACCACTGATAGGCTTAAATGATAACAAATTGCAATATTTCCCTCCCTCCCCCCTTTTTGGTACCTTGGATGTAAGGCCAAATCATGAAACAAAAAAAACCCCAACTCATTGAATCCTTGTTTTGTTTGTTTCATGATTCATAAATTTAGATGACTCACCGATCGCCCAAATTTCGATGAATTGTGATTCATTTGAAACTGAGTGCACAAGTCTACTTCGTAACCATAACAAAAAACTCCCGAATAATAACAGTGAAAGGTCTGAGTGCAATAGTCCTGTATCTTTAACACTTCAAGGTAAAAAATTGCCATTTTGCAAATAGGACCATCTTTAGAATGAAGGGTTTAACACACATCTAGCTGCTATCATATTGAAAGCCACTAGAATCGCTAAAGCTTGGTCACGTGAATTGCAGCTCACAGAAGAGCAATTTATTCACTAATTTCCTATGAGAAGCATTGAACTTGCTGCGCATGCTCAACAGTTCCCCAATGGATTGGAATATTGCTGGAGAAAGCAATGTTTGATGATGTTGCTAGAGACAGAGAGGCCAGCAGCGATAAAGGAGTCTTGCTACTGAAAAGAGATAAGTAAGAACCTTTGTTTTTAATATTTTTATCTCAAATGTAGGAAAGTGGGCATTAAACAAGATAGGGGCAGGGACACTATATCATTGGGGAAACAGGTTTATATTCATAACACTATAGAGTTCCTTTAAAATTTTATAGTTTAAAAGATAATTAAAATGTTACCTGTACCTGTATAATCTTTTCCTGTAGTATTTTCACTTACATTTTAAGAATAATTTGGTTACCTTCTGGACATTTAGTTAGGAAGTAAAAGTATAGGCAAATGTGACATTAGTTTAGAGCAAAGTCTTACATTTGCTCTTACTGCATTGACAGATCTGAGATGAGGAAGCGTCTAACTCTGGTTTACCCATTGATTTTAAGTAGTACACAAAGTTGTGCTCAAAAGTTTGCATACCATAATTGTGAAATTGTGGCATTGATTTTGAAAATATGACTGATCATGCAAAAAAAAAAAAAAAAAAGTATATTATTGAAGGATAGTGATTATATGAAACCATTTATGATCACATAGTTGTTTGGCTCCTTTTGAATTCATAATGACAGCAGAAAAAGCACAAATGGTCCTGATCAAACCTTTACATACCCTTGAATGTTTGGCCTTGTGACAGACACCCAAAGTGACACACACAGGTTAAAATGGCTATTAAAGGTTAATTTCCCACACCTGTGGCTTTTTAAATTGCAATTAGTGTATGTGTATAAATGGTCATTGAGTTTGTTAGCTTTCACATGGATGCACTGAGCAGGCTAGATACTGAGCTATGGGGAGCAGAAAAGAACTGTCAAAAGACTTGTGTAACAAAGTAATGGGACTTTATGAAGATGGAAAAGAATATAAAAAGATATCCAAAGCCTTCAAAATACCAGTCAATACTGTTCAATCATTTATTAAGAAGTGAAACATTTGGGGATTTCTTGATACCAAGCCAAGGTCAGGTAGACCAAGAAAGATTTCAGCCACAACTGCCAGAAGAATTGTTTGGGATACAAAGAAAAACCCACAGGCAAAATGAGGAGAAATACAGGTTGCTCTGGAAAAAGACGGTGTGGTTGTTTCAAGGAGCACAATACAATGATACTTGAACAAAAATGACATGCATGGTCGAGTTGCCACAAAAAAAGCCTGGCTACATTATGCCTGACAACACCTTGACACACCTCACAGCTTCTAGCATACTGTAATTTGGAGACACAGCCATAAGCACTATGTTTGGAGAAGGGTCAACAAGGCCTATAGTGAAAAGAATACCATTACCACTGTGAAGCATGGTGGTGGCTCACTGATATTTTGGAGGGGTATAAGTTCTAAAGGCACGGGGAATCTTGTGAAAATTTATGGCAAGATGAATGCAGCATGTTTTCAGAAAATACTGGCATACAATTTGCATTCTTCTGCACGAAGGCTGCTTATGGGACACTCTTGGACTTTCCAGCATGACAATGACCCCAAGCACAAGGCCAAGTTGACCATCCAGTGGTTACAGCATAAAAAAAGGTGAAGGTTCTGGAGTGGCCATCACAGTCTCCTGACCTTAATATAATTGAGCCCTCTCCTGGGAGATCCCAAATGTGCGGTTCATACAAGATGACCACAGACTTTGCATGACCTGGAGGCATTTTTCCAAGACGAATGGGCACCTATACCACCTGCCAGAATTTAGGGGCTCATAGAAAGCTATTACAAAACACTGCACACTGTCATTGATGCTAGAGGGGGCAATACAAAAGAACTAAGGGTATGCAGACTATTGAACAGGGGTCACTTAATTTTTTTGCTTTGTTGCCATGCCAAAGAAATGTGTTTTGCCTGCTCACTAATGTTTTCTTTTAAAAAAGGTACATATATTACCAATTCTCCAACGCTATGTTAACTTTTGAGCACAACTGTATCAGGGCTAGACTGGGAAAAAAATGTGGCCCAGGCATTTTGGAATTACAGTGACCCACTGAGAAGGTGTGGTGCTAGAGATGGGGAGGTTTTGCCATCACCAATGAAAAGCTCTCAAAGGGAGCATGTTGGGTCAGTGCTCTTCAAAGGCAGCCCATGTACAGAGCCATGCTGAAGTGCTCTCGCATGAAAAAAAGGACCTCTATTTGTTCTGTGGAGCGCAAGCTAATTTATTAACATGCTTGCGTTGTGTTTGCTTTTAAATTGTCTCTGGTGTGTCCATAAGTGGGGTACCAGAGGACAAACGGGCCAGTAAAGTGTATTGTGCATGTGTTTGGAGCCTGCTTGTGAGATTGCATGTGTGTAGTGAGCTGATTGAGGTGTGGTGCTTTGTGTAAATTTAGATGGGTGTAGGTGGGTGGGGTCAATCAGCTTTAACGTCCTAATGGGCTTTTAACATACGTGCTATTCCAGGCACTGCTGGTGTGTACAGTGAAAAGGAAGCCCTGAGAGTGATCTTACAATCCTCAGCAGCAGCAGGTACTCTTCTCTCTCAAACCGCGAGAGCGTTATCACAGGTTGGCATGGCAACGGTCCGGCTTGCATAGCGTGCCGCTCGGAGCATTGACATGGCAACCAGTGGTAAGATCACTCGCAGGGTTCCACTGGACCACCTTAGAATCATGTATGCCACCTCCCTGCCCACAAGTAAGAGACAGGGAGGGAGGAAATAAGTTAATATTTGTAATTAATAAACTGCTCACCCCTCCACAAATTAAATTATCACAACAAACACACACTGCAAGCACTTCATTAACACGGTCACTGCATACACTGCATTCACTATACACACACACACCGCATCCACTATAAACACACAAACACTACATCCACTATACACACACACACACTGCATCCACTATACACACACACACTGCATCCACTATACACACACACTGCATCCACCATACACACGCACACACTACATCCACTATGTACACATACAGTACAACCACTATATACACACACACTGCATCCACTATACACACACACTGCATCCACTATACACACACTACATCCACTATGTACACACACAGTACATCCACTATATACACACACACTGCATCCACTATATACACACTGCATTCACTATACACACACACTGCATCCACTATACACACACACTGCATCCACTATATACACACACTACATCCACTATATCCACACACACACACTACATCCACTATATACACACACACACTACATCCACTATATACATACACACACTACATTTACTATAAACACACTCTGCATTAACTATATGCACACACACATTACATCCACTATATACACATACATCATTCACATTACACACACACTGAATCCACTATACACACACACTACATCCACTATACACACACACAGACACACTGCATCTGCTATACACACACACACACACTGCATCTACTATACAGACTACATTCACTATACACACACTTACTACATCCACTATATACACACACATTGAATCCACTACACACACACACATACAGGGCCAGACTGGGAAAAAAATTAGGCCCGGGCATTTTTCAATTAGAGCGGCCTCCCAAGAAGGGGGCGGGGCCAGAGAGGGTGTGTTTTGTCATCACTAATGACAAGCACGCCCCCTCTCAAAGTGAGCATGTTGGTTCAATGTGCAGAGCCCCGCTGAAGAGCTCTGGCTTTAGAAAAAGGCCCTGTATTTGTTCTGCGCAGCGCAAGCAAATGTAATAACATGCTTGCACTGTGTTTGCTTTTAAATTGTCTCTGGTGTCTCCACAAGTGGGATACCAGAGGACAAAAGGGCCAGGAAAGTGTATGGTGCATGTGTTTGGCGCCTGCTTGTGGGATTGCCTGTGTGTAGAGTGTGGTGTGGTATTGTGTAAATAGGTGTAATATGTGTGGTGTAATATGTGTGGCTATGGGCTGTAGAGAATGCGTGTATAGGGGCATAGTGTTATAGGGGATGTAGCGAGTGTGTGCATACGGGCAGTAGTGTGTGTGTATAGGTGATGTAGTGTGTGTAGGGGTTGTAGAGAGGGTGTGTTTAGAGAATGTTGTATGTGTTTCCTTACAAGGAATGTAGTGTGTGTGTAGGTGGTGCACTGTGTGTGTGTAAGAGATCTAGTGTGTAAAGGACCCAGAGTGTGTATAGAAGATTGTGTGTGCAGAGGATTAAGAGTGCATATAGGGTAAGGGATCTAGCGTGTATCTGGAGCGTAATGTGTGTAGTGGTGCAGTGTGAGGGGTGCTGTAGTGTGTGTGTGTATATATATATATATATATATATATATGTGTGCTATGTGTGTCTCTCGGTGTGCTGAGTGTGTCTGGGGGTGCTGTGTGTGTCTCGGTGCTGTGTGTGTATCTGGGGTGCTGTGTGTGTGTCTGGGGGTGCTGTGTGTGTGTCTGGGGGTGCTGTGTGTGTATCTGGAGGTGCTGTGTGTATCTAAAGTGCTGTGTGTGTCTGGGGTGCTGTGTGTGTATCTAGGGTGCTGTGTGTGTGTGTGTCTGGGGGTGCTGTGTGTGAGTGTGTCTGGGGGTGCTGTGTGTGTGTCTGGGGGTGCTGTGCTGTGTGTGTCTGGGTGCTGTGTGTGTATCTGGGGTGCTGTGTGTGTGTCTGGGGTGCTGTGTGTGTGTCTGGGGTGCTGTGTGTGTATCTGGGGTGCTGTGTGTATCTAAAGTGCTGTGTGTGTCTGGGGTGCTGTGTGTGTATCTAGGGTGCTGTGTGTGTGTGTGTCTGGGGGTGCTGTGTGTGAGTGTGTCTGGGGGTGCTGTGTGTGTGTCTGGGGTGCTGTGTGTTTCTGGGGTGCTGTGTGTGTCTGGGGGTGCTGTGTGTGAGTTGGCTGTGTGTGTCTGGGGGTGCTGTGTGTGTGTCTAGGGTGCTGTGTGTTTCTGGGGGTGCAGTGTGTGTCTGGGGTGCTGTGTGTGAGTTGGCTGTGTGTGTCTGGGGTATGTGTGTGTGTCTGGGGGTGCTGTGTGTGAGTGTGTCTGGGGGTGCTGTGTGTGTTTCTGGGGTGCTGTGTGTGTTTCTGGGGGTGCTGTGTGTGAGTTGGCTGTGTGTGTCTGGGGGTGCTGTGTGTTTCTGGGGGTGCAGTGTGTGTCTGGGGTGCTGTGTGTGTGTGTGTGTGGGGGTGCTGTGTGTGAGTTGGCTGTGTGTGTCTGGGGTATGTGTGTGTGTCTGGGGGTGCTGTGTGTGTGTGTGTGTCTGGGGGTGCTGTTTGGGAATTAATTTTAAGTATATATTTTTTTTTATTAATAATTTTTTTTAAAGTTATGTGTCCCCCCCCCCCTCCCTTCTTACCTTTAGCCTGGGAGGGGGAGGGAGCCGTTCTGCCTGGCAGGGGGTGCCTTGAGGGGAGCCATGCTGCATTCCCTGGTGGTCCAGTGGTGAGAGTGAACTCTAACCTGCAGGTTAGAGTTCACTCTCGCGAGATCTGAGCGTTGCCGCGGCAACGCTCAGAATCTCGCAAGAGGACCCGGCGGAGCTGCTTGTTAGAGCTCCGCCGGGTCCTCCCTCCCTCCCTCACCCAGCTGGCGGCCGCATCTCCCTGTCTGTGGGCCGGTGAGGGAGATCTTTGATCTCCCCACCGGCCCATGGAGGCACTATGCAGGGCCGGCGCTCGGATAGCGCTGGCCCTGCACGGGCTGGCAGGGGAGATTCTGTGATCTCCCTGCCGGCCTCGGCCCCACGGCCATCGTGGCCCACCGGGCATTTGCCCGGTATGCCCGATGGCCAGTCCGGGCCTGCACACATACTACATCATATCTACTATACACACTCTGCATCCACTATACACACAAACACTGTGCATCTATTATACACACACACACACGCAATTCAATATATAGACACTGCTTCCACTACACAAATACACACACTGCATCCACTACACACACTGCATAACATAATGGACGTAGGCGTGTTTGGGTTGGTGTGGTTTTGTTGGAGGGGGGCAGCATTTCATCCTTTGACACAGGAAACACAATGCCTTGGGCCGACCCTGGTGAGTAGGAGTTGTAAATTGTGTGTGTTTAGGGAAATCTTACAGGGGGATCGAGAGTGTGTATGTCAGGAATGTAGTGTGTGTGTGTAGGTGGTGCAGTGTGTGCCTATAGGGGATCTATTGTGTATATAGGGAATCTAGTTTGTGTAGAGGTAGGGAATCTAGGTGTGTAGGGAATCTAGTTTGTGTAGAGTGTGTATATGAGAATTAGTGTATAGTGAAGGAAAAAAAGTATTTGATCCCCTGCTGATTTTGAACGTTTGTGCACTGACAAAGAAATGATCAGTCTATAATTTTAATGGTAGGTGTATTTTAACAGTGAGAGACAGAATAACAAAAAGAAAAAAACCCAGAAAAACTCATGTCAAAAAAGTTATAATTTGATTTGCATGTCAATGAGTGAGATAAGTATTTGATCCCCTATCAATTAGGAAGATTTCTGGCTCCCAGGTGTCTTTTATACAGGTAACGAGCTGAGATTAGGAGCACTCTCTTAAATGGAGTGCTTCTTATCTCAGCTCGTTACTTGTATAAAAGACTCCTGTCCACAGAAGCAATCAATCAGATTCTAAACTCTCGACCATGGCCAAGACCAAAGGGCTGTCGAAGGATGTCAGGGACAACATTGTAGACCTACACAAGGCTGGAATGGGCTACAAGACCATCGCCAAGCAGCTTGGTGAGAAGGTGACAATAGTTGGTACGATTATTAGCAAATGGAAGAAACACAAAATAACTGTCCGTTTCCCTCGGTCTGATGCTCCATGCAAGATCGCACCTAGTGGAGTTTCTATGATTATAAGAATGGTGAGGGATCAGCCCTGAACTACACGGGAGGATCTTGTCAATGATCTCAAGGCAGATGGGACCATAGTCACCAAGAAAACAATTGATAACACACTATGCCGTGAATGACTGAAATCCTGCAGTGCACCCAATGTCCCCCTGCTCAAGAAAGCTCATGTACAGGCCCGTCTGAAGTTTGCCAATGAATAGAGGAGAACTGGGCTAAAGTGTTGTGGTCAGATGAGATTAAAATCAAGCTCTTTGGCATTAACTCAACTTGCCGTGTTTGGAGGAGGAAGAATTCTGCCTATGACCCCAAGAACATCATCCCCACCGTCAAACATGGTTTTGGGGGACAGGACAACTGCACGGCATCAAAGGGACAATGGACGGGGCCATGTATCGCCAAATCTGGGGTGAGAACCTCCTTCCCTCAGCCAGTGCATTGAAAATGGGTTGTGAATGAGTATTCCAGTAAGACAATGACTCAAAACACACAGTCAAGGCAACAAAGGAGTGGCTCAAGAAGCACATTAAGTGGCCTAGCCAGTCTCCAGACCTTAATCGCAGAAAAAATCTGTGAAGGGAGCTGAAAGTTGCCAAATGTCAGCCCTGAAACCTTAATGACTTGGAGAGGGTCTACAAAGAGGAGTGGGACAAAATCCCTCCTCAGATGTGTGCAAACCTGGTGGCCAACAAAAGAAACGTCTGACCTCTGTAATTGCCAACAAGGGTTTTGAAGGGGTCAAATACTTATTCAAATACTTATTTCACTCATCGACAAGTGTTTTTCTGGAGGTTTTTTTTGCTATTCTGTCTCTCACTGATAAAATACACCTACCATTAAAATTATAGACTGATCGTTTCTTTGTCAGTGGGCAAACCTCAAATCAGCAGTAGAGGATTCAAAGTGTGTATAAGGATTATTTTGTGTATATAAGGGATGAAGTGTGTATCTGGAATGTAATGTGTGTGAAGGGTGCATTGTGTGTGTAAGGAGTACAGTGTGTGTATGAAGGGTGCAGTATGTGTGAGGGGTGCAGTGTGTGTGAAGGGCACTGTTTGTGTGTGTGAGGAGTGCAATGTGTGTGTGTGTGTGTGTCTGTGTGTGTAAGGGGCACAGTATGTGTGTATGTATGTGTGAGGGGGGGCAATGTGTGTGAGGGGTTTCAGTGAGTATCAGAGGGAGCAGTGTGTGGAAGGATGTAGTGTGTGTTTGGTGAGGAGTGTGTGTGTGTTTGAGGGGTAGTGCAGTGTGTGTGTGAGGGGTGCAGTGCATGTGTGTGAAGGGTGCAGTGGTGCCAGATTAAAGCAAATACAGTATATTGTATTTACTCAAATCTAATGCACACTTTTTTTGGCAATAATGTTTCCAAAATTTTAATGCGCATTAGATTTAATGGCACATAACATTTGGGGCAAAATTCAAAATTTTCCGGCAAACTGCATTCCAGTGAATTCACACAATCTAATTAAAACAGGTGAAATCCAAGAGAGGAATTCCAACAGCTGAATTCAAATAGGCAAATGCAAACAAATTTAAACAGTCGAAGTCACACCGGCAAAATTTGTTCCTGAAAGAGAGCTTAAGAAAGAATAGACTTAACGCATAACACGTAAAACTGAAATACAATCAATGTTAATATGTTTTACATTGTAGCACAATATTGTATAGTAATATCTTCTTGTATAAATGCAAATTACATTCGCCAGCATAAAGATGTTTAAGCTTCCAGGTTTAAAAAATTGAGATGCGCATTAGATTTGAGTATATATATTATTTATTTATTTAAAACTATATAGTTTATATCCCCCCTCCCATCTTTCCTTTGCCAAGGGAGGGAGGACTTTGCCAGTAATCCATGGTGGTCCTATTGGTGAGTGAACTCTAGCAACTCCTCTGAATAGAGTTTACTCTCACGAGATCGGAGCTTTGCCATGGCAATCTGTTGCAATGCTGTGAACTTGCGAGAGAAACCTGGCAGAGCTGCAACCTGGAGCTCGCCTGGGTCCTTCCTCTCCTCTCTCCCACCTGCCCATTTCAATGCCTGTGGGCTGGTGAGGGAGATCTTTGATCTCCCCACCAGCCCATGAAGGCTCACAGCATGGCCAGCGCATGGATAGCACTTGCCCTGCAGGGGCCAGCAGGGAAGATCCTTTGATCTCCCATGTCGGCCTCGGCCCATTGCCTTTACAGCCCACTGGGCATTTTCCCAGTTTGCCCGATGGCCACTCCGGGCCTGGTACATATCTCATAAACATATTCATATCAATCTGTTGGATACTTGCATGGAAAAATGAATCATATTACCCATGCAGAGCATGGAGACAATGAACGCCAGTGCTGCACAGGAAGCACTTCTAGTGGCTGTCTGAGTGACTGCCACAAGAGGTGTTACTAGACAGAAAAGGCAGTGTTTACAGTGCTAAGACTCACCTTTCTAGCTTCTACCTTTGCTAGCGTCTTTTTTCAATGTTGCTATGTCGCTTTCTCACTCTGCATTTGCCTCTCCTACTCTCATACTTTGTTTATCTTTTATTAACCTTTTTTTCTCCTCAGTCTCTGTTTCCCAGGATTTTACTACTTGGTTTGCTTCCCAATAATTTTCTGTCAGTGTCTCTTGCCCCTTTCCATCAGTTTTCCTTTTATAATTTCTCCGCAATTTCTCCACTTCTCTTCAACTTCCTGCTCTATAGGAAAGATCTATATGCAGATGCATAACTAGAAACCACGGGGCCCTGGTGTGAAAATTGCCCTAAGCCCCCCTCCATACTTCTAACCCCTGCCACCCACATACGTCTATCCTCCCCCCAACACATGCAGACACACACATAGATACACACACATATATACAGAGACACACACATACATAAAGGCACGCATATATATGGACATACACATACATATAAACACACATACATACAGACACATACAAACACACACACAGACATACACACACATACAGAGAAACATTCATACAGACACAAATACACAAACACACACACAGAAACACACACATACACACAGAGAGACACACATATACATACACACAGATACACACACACACACACATACAGAGATACATTCATACAGACACATACACACACATACATACAAACACACACATATATACATACACATATGCAAAATGTTTTAGTCACCCTACCTTCTAGATGCAGGAGGGTGACTTCCCTGGGGTCCAGTGGTGTAGTCAGAGTTCTCTCCTCTCTTCTTCCTCTCATGCGGCTCCTGGTGGTTGCTGGGAGGAAGTGACCGAGGCAGTCACTTCCTCCCAACTCTGATGTCATCTTAGGGGGCCCCTGGAAACTCATTGCCATTGGGTGGCCCTAACAGCATGGGTCCCTTCAATGCAGCCCCGACAGTTATACCGTGCGGCCCCGGGCTGCAACACATGATGGCGGGCACCTGGTCGCAGGGGTCCATAGGGCGGCTGGGCTCCCTGGAGTGATGGGCCCGATCGCAGCTGCGACCCCCGTGACCACGGTAGTTCCGCCACTGTCTTTATGTGAATGTTTTTTCCTGGATTAGGTGTTTAAGCTTGTCACTTCTAGAGTTATTGCTGGACTGGTGAAGGAGTGCTGAGAATCGCTGTCCTGTAAACTGCTGGACGCGACTGTACTTCTCAAAGGAAGAATGTCCAACTGGGAAGTATAGTAAAATAGTGATAGTGTCAGGGTTGTATCAGAAGGAACTAAAAAATGCAGAGAGGTACTTAAAAAAATAAAGCCAAATTGAGCTACCAGTAAGGATAAGACAGGGATGTAGTGAAAAATACCGTGCAATAGTTATTCCAGCAGCTTGACTTAACCCTTATTGACTTCCTCAATTGGGCTGCATCCAAGCTTTTATCAAAGCAGCTACTGTACAATTATAAGAATTCTACAAAATTGGTATAAAGGACTCATTGCTGACTATAATATAAAGCTAGCAGATAACACAAGTTATTTAGATTCCAGCATGTTTTAGCATGGATATTATAGGGTTACAGTATCCTAGAATTATCCTGTTCAATTGTACAGTTCTGAGAGTGATAGCTGCACTTTATTACATTTTAATTATTATTTGCATTCTTCTATCTATTATGTCTCTTAAATGGATGAAGGGAACATACAAGCACATGCAGTGAGTAACTCAGCCAATGACGCAAGATGTTGTTGGCATCATTAAATGGGTAGCCTTTTAATGTTGTCAAAACAGTGAATGCAATATGAGCCAAGAAGGAAGTAGAATGGGCGTATAAATAAATAAAATGAGTCAGAAAGAAAGATGGCAAACCCCATAGCATTAACAGAAATAACAGCATTAAAGGGACATTCCCCTACATTTTATAGGGATGCTAAGGTGATTTGAACATAATTTCAGTTGTTCCAATTAGCTTAGCCTGTTAATAGCCTACTAAAAGAACATTATTTTTTAATGAGAGAACATATTTTCAATTTTCTACATCTCAAAGCATATACTATATACACTGATAATCAAATTATCCCTAACGAAAAAGCGATAAAACATTATCAAGTAATTTGTTTAATGGAAAAATGACACTGACTTAATATCTTTTAACTCATTGGTTTCCAAACCAATTCTCAAAGCATGCCTAACAGTACATGATTTAGCGATTACACAGTTGGGTCTAAGGTGTTTTTAGAAAGAAAAAAAAAAGCACACCTTGATACAACTGGCTAATCTCTAAATCCTGGACCGGTAAACGTGCCTTGAGGACTGGTTTGGAAACTGTGAGCTCCCATGCCATGGCTTTTTGAAGTGGCTTAAAGGCCAGCCTCTTACCCACATAGTAAGAACCTGGTTCCAGGAGTCCCTGAAAGAGATGTGTGAAAGCAGCAATCAATTTGCAAACTATACATTCGTACTTTGATAACTCTGCTGTGACCTCTGCTGACTGACTAGGAGAGGTCACAGCAGAGTGAAGAAGAGTGAACATTTGCATAAGACTTGTATGCAAATGAGGGCAACCAAATACGTGGCCAAATGGATATATTTTTGCTTTTCGTTGTGTTTCACAAAATGTATTTATTTTATATAGTTAATATATTCATTTTAATTGCTCATTTGCTAATGTTCTTTGTATTTGTATATTATTGAAGTTGTCACCGCAATGTTATGATCATATGGGCTAGTAAAAATAAAGCTGTGTATGCTAGATCCTTTTGGAACTGTGTGTCTTGTGAGGATTTTTACAACAAAAAAAAGAAAATCCAGCGCATTCCATTATCCCCTAAACAGCAACTTCATTGCTGACAGTTTTTTTTTTTTTTTTTTAAAGCCTGCCGCAATGTCAATGTACCCCATCTTTGGCAGGCCCTGCCCCATCTTGAGTTCACTGCAGTACAAGGCTAAATAGGGCCCTGGGATGAGACTCCCAAATATATATATATATATATATATATATATATATAAGAAAACATTGGCTCCCAGCAGCACCCTAATTATGCATATTCAGGTGAGTGCAGCCAGCCCCCTGTTTTGTAAGGATTTTTAGGGATCCCAGTAAAAAAAACTTTGGGCCTGTTGGCTGGCTGCACAATCCCGATAGCCCAGGGTCAAATCAAGAGAGCTAGGCCAGAGAGCTGCAAGTGTCTTTGTAAAGACATAAGCAATTACTATAAGCAGAGCTGCAATGGAATAGGCAGAGGGGACAATACCTGCCTGAAAGGAAAGCTGCAGGGAATAGGTAGAGGAGACAATACCTTCCTGGAAGGAAAGTGCTCCAGAGAGACCCCAGTCAACCATCAGTGACTGGGGCTCAAGCGTTCCAGGGTCCCGGCAAGCAGCTAGTAAGGGGACTGGGCGAAGGTACTCAGTTGGAGTACATGAGCTCCATAACAGAAACCAGTGGTTTAACTGATCAAGTTAATATATCTGCAATTTTCAACTGCTTTTGATAATATGCAAGACAACGGAAATCTACACAAATGTTAAAATACTGGTAGAGAATATTTGTATTTGGATGAGAAACTGGTTGAAAGATAGAAAATGTGAAATGAATCAATTCTCTGGTATGCATTACTGGAAATAAGAGGTCAAACTTCATATTCTGCTAATCCTGGTTTAATTAAAGTTCAGTTTGTTGCATATGCCTGCCACAACGTCAATGTACCCCATTCTTGACATGACCTTCTCTAGCAGCCTAATACCTGCTCTTATTAGATTTACCCACTTTCTTGGGAAATTCTTCCTCCTGGGACTCTCAACAGGTCAAGGCTAAATAGTGCCCTGGAATGAAGCACCTGTGACCGGGAGGGGTGCAAAACCAAGGAGTTGGCATGGACTCCCAAAAATATAAATGAAAACAAAAGGCTGTACTCACCTGAACATGCATACATTATAGGGTGCTGCTGGGGCCAATTTATAAAACATAGTAAATCCAGCGCACTCGCTTATTCACTAAACAGCAATTTCAAGTCACACAGAATCTATCGGTTTTATTTAAAAACACCTTACCTAGGCAAAAATAATGGGGGTTTAGTTACAGTATATGATCGTACATTGTATAAGAATGCCACAATGTCAATGTACCCCAAAAGAAGGACATGCCAAGAATGAGTTAAGTGAATGAGCAACAGTGCTGGATTTTATATGTTGTATGAATTGGCTCCAGCAGCACCCTTTTGAGTTTCAGGTGAGTGCAGCCCTTTTGGTTTCATTTATATATAGGTTTATTTTGAAAAGTACAACTGGTACAAGCACCAACTAGAAAGGATGCTTGTCTGGATCTCATCATAACAAACAATGTTAATCTTTTAGCCAACATTCAAGTAGGGCATTTGGGAAATAGTGATTACAATATGATACATTTTGAAATAAACTTAAAAAAGCAAAAGCAAGTGGGGTATACTAAAACATATAATTTAAAAAAAGCCAATTTCAATAAGATTAGGGCATCTCTACAACATATCGAGTGGCATAAACTCCTTAGTGATAAAAACACTGAGGATAAATGGAAACTATTCAAACAAATATTAGAAAGGTACATTTCTCAGTATGTACCATTGGGTAATAAATATAAAAGAAACAAATGAAAACCAATGTGGCTTAGTAGAGAAGTAAAACAAGAGATTAAAAATAAGAAAAGGGCATTTAAAGCATTTAAATCAGACAAATCAGAGGCATCCTGTTTAAGATATAAGGAAGCCAATAACGCTTGCAAAAAGGCAATTAAAGTGGCTAAACTAGAAAATGAGAAATTGATAGCTAAAGAATGCAAAACCAACCCCCAAATTTTTTCAAGTACATCAATTTTAAAAAAACAAAAAATGAAAGTGTAGGTACACTGGAAACAGAGTTGGGCTTATTAGCTAATAAAGACCAGGAAAAAGCTGAAATTTTAAATAACTATTTTTCTTCAGTATATATTAATGAGGATCCTATGGCAAGAGATATGCAAATGATTGCTGCAAAAAAATTGCAAATAACTTGTGATTGGATGACTCGAGACAAGGTGCTACAGCTATTAAAGAAAATTAATGTAAATAAAGCTACGGGGCCTGATGGTATTCACCCACGAGTACTTAAGGAGCTAAGTGGGGAAATAAGTGAACCTCTGTATTTCATTTTCAAGATTCTTTTGTTTCAGGTGTTGTACCGGAGGATTGGAGGAAGGCAGATGTTCCTATATTTAAAAAAGGTTCAAAATCCTTGCCTGGAAATTATAGACCTGTGAGCTTAACTTCTGTAACTGTGAAAATATTTGAAGAGCTATTAAGGGATAATATTCAGGAATTCATTGGGAAGAACTTTGTTATTAGCAATAATCAGCATGGTTTTATGAAACATAGGTCATGTCAAACTAACCTAATTGCATTCTACGAAGAAGTAAGTAGAAGTATAGATCAGAGTGTTGCAGTGGATGTGATCTACTTGGATTTTGCCAAGGCATTTGATACGGTTCCTCACAATAGGTTAGTCTTCAAACTAAAAGAAATTGGTCTAGATGAATATTCTTGTTCTTGGGTAGAACATTGGCTTAAGGATAAAGTACAACGAGTTGTAATTAATGGTAAATTTTCAGGCTGGACAAAAGTGGTAAGTGGTGTCCCTCAGGGTTCTGTTTTGGGACCACTTCTATTTAACATATTTATAAATGATCTTGAAATAGGCATTGGAA
This sequence comes from Pelobates cultripes, assembly GCA_933207985.1. Lineage (NCBI taxonomy): Eukaryota > Metazoa > Chordata > Amphibia > Anura > Pelobatidae > Pelobates > Pelobates cultripes. The sequence continues at coordinate 213,005,235 of OW240912.1, read as the reverse complement.
GCCATATATCAGTGTTTGCAGATGACACAAAACTTTGTAAAGTAATAAAATGTGAGCAGGATATTGATTTGCTGCAGAGGGATTTGGATAGATTGGGGGACTGGGCACTAAAATGGCAGATTACATTTAACGTAGAGAAATGCAAAGTTATGCACTTCGGGTTTAAGAATGCACAAGCAACTTACACACTAAATGGTAGTGAATTAGGGATAACCACACACGAGAAGGATTTGGGAATTGTTATAGACAACAAATTAGGCAGCAATATGCAATGTCAATCTGCAGTTGCTAAGGCCAGTAAGGTTTTGTCATGCATAAATAGGGGCATAAATTCTCTGGATGAAAATATAATTTTGCCTCTTTATAAATCGCTGGTAAGACCACACCTTGAATATGCTGTGCAATTTTGGGCGAGTTATACAATTGATAAAAGGAATGGAGCATTTTAGTTATGAAGAAAGGTTAAAAAAATTAAGACTGTTCAGTATGGAAAAATGGCGCCTGAGAGGGGATATGATAACTTAATATATTCGGGGCCAGTACAAACCTTTATCTGGAAATCTATTCATAAACAGGGCTATACATAGGACACGAGGTCACACATTTAGGCTGGAAGAAAGGAGATTTCATCTAAGGCAAAGAAAAGTTTTTTTTTACAGTAAGAGCAATAAGGATATGGAATTCTCTGTCTGAAGAGGTGGTTTTGTCATAGTCACTACAGATGTTTAACCCCTTAAGGACCGCAGACGGTTCAGGACCGTCATCTGCATTTTTGCCTTGCCGACCACTGACAGTCCTGAACCGTCCTAATGGTCTTAGTTATTTACCTGATTGCCGTCATTCCCCCAGCAACGATCAGCGTTGCTCCCGGTGTGAAGAGACTGCCTGCAGCCCAGACAGTCTCCCCACGCCGGATTAGGACCCCTTGGGCCATGTGATCGCTCAACAGAGCGATCAAATGGTCACAGTAGGTGTCCATGTATCTGCCTGCAGGGGGACTGTCTGTGCTGACAGGCAGTCTCCCTGCATGTGTAAAATCATAAAAAAAAAAAATAAAGTTAGTGTTAATTAAAAAAAAATAATTATATATGTGTATGTGTATGTCTAAATATCATATATATAATGTCATACTAAGTGTATTTCTATATTAATATGTACATATATCAGTATAAAAATACACTTATAATTAAATTACATACGTATATATATAATATATATAATAACTATATATATTGTATATATATATATATTATTATAAAATATAAATAATAAGTAATTTAAATTAAATTTTAAAAATTTAAAATAATAAAAAAATTTAAAAAATTATATATCTATATGAAATTTTATTCTAACTGTATTTTGATATTAATATATATATATATATATATTTATATCAAAATACACTTAGAATGAATTTGTATATATATATCTATGTATATATAAATAAATAAAAATAATATGAAATATACATATGTCCATATACAAAATTACATAAATAATTATATAAATATACACGTAGACTTCAAATATATAAATATGCATACATATTTAAATTACACGTGCGTATTTATGTAATATTTTTACATAATTAAGTAATTTTATTGATTGCAATTTGAGCGACCTGCCTGCCAACCCAGGCCGAAAATCCAGCACTGTACTGTCTAGCACTGTATTTTACCCTGTAACGTTCTACGACACCCTAAAACATGGGGGTACTGTTTTACTCGGGAGACTTCGCTGAATACAAACATCGATGATATTGTCAGTGAAAGTGACGTTTTTTGCGTTTTTCACACACAAACAGCACTTTTACTGATGATATAATTGTTGTGATACGTTTTCCAGTTTTGAAACACTAATGTTTGTGTTCAGCGAAGTCTCCCGAGTAAAACAGTACCCCCTATGTACAGGTTTTATAGCATTTTTTGAAAGTTACAGGGTCAAAAATATGGGTCAAATATTTTTACATTGAAAATGGCCAGGTTGGTTATGTTGCCTTTGAGAGCGTATGGTAACCCAGGAATGAGAATTACCCCCATGATGGCATACCATTTGCAAAAGATGACAACCCAAGGTATTGCAAATGGGGTATGTCCAGTCTTTTTTAGTAACCACTTAGTCACAAACACTGGCCAACATTAGCATTCAATTTAGTTTTTTACTTTTTTCACACACAAATATGAATGCTAACCTTGGCCAGTGTTTTTGACTAAGTGGCTACTAAAAAAGACTGGACATACCCCATATTGAATACCCTGGGTTGTCTACTTTAAAAAAAATATGTAAATGTGGTGTGTTATTCAGAGATTTATGACAGATAATAGTGTTACAATGTCACTATTGATAAATTTTAAAAATATATGTTTTGAAACTGCAATATCCTACTTGTAGCTATAGCCCTATTACTTGCAAAAAAGCACATAAACACTGGGTATTTTTAAACTCAGGACAACATTTTGAATCTATTTAGCAGTTTTTTTCATTTGTTTTGTAGATGAGTAAAAGATTCTTCAAGTAAAAGTAAAAAAACTTATTTTTTTCAATTTTTCATAATTTTTTTGTTTATTTTTTTTAAATTAAATTACATGAGATTATATAAATAATGGTATGTAAAGAAAGCCCATTTTATATAATTTGTATGGGAACAGTAAATGAGAGAGTGGAAAATTACAGCTAAACACAAACACCACAAAAGTGTAAAAATATGCCTGGTCGCAAATGTACAACATCGCAAAAACAGTCCGGTCCTTAAGGGGTTAAACTGCAATTGGATAAATACTTACAAAAACATAACATACAGGGATAAAGTTTCTAATTAGTGGGGTAATAGCTGCTTGATCCAAGGAGACATCTGACTGCTATTTTGGGGTCAAGAAGGAATTTTTTCTAGTTTGTGGCAAAATTGGAAGCGCTTCAGACTAGGTTTTTTACCTTCTTTTGGATCAACAGCAACAACATTTGTGAGGAAGGCTGAACTTGATGGACGCAAGTCTCTTTTCAGCTATGTAACTATGTAACTATGTTTACATTAGGGGTTAAGCCAACCTCTAGTGGCTGTCTTCTTGACGCGCAGAGCGTCCATAAGAAAGCATTGAGAAATGCTTTCCTATGGACTTTTGAATGCCGCTCCACTCAGGAGCAGGGGAGGAGAGGTCACCAGCGCCGAAGGACACCGGCGCTGGAATAAAGTAAGCTGCTGAAGGGGGGTTTAACCCCTTCAGCGCCACGGGAGGGGGACCCTGATGGTGGGGGCACCCTCAGGGCATTATAGTGTCAGGAAAACCGCTTTGTTTTCCTGACACTATAGTGATTCTTTAATCTAAAACACTGCCCCTCCTCCCTCCACTCTAATTGAATACACTGCCCCCTCTCTCACCACTCTAATTTAATACATTGCCCCCCTCTCACCACTCTAATTTAAATCACTGCCCCCTTCCTCCCCTAAATTAATTCCATGCCCTCCCCCAATTTAATACACTCCCCTCTTCCTCCATTAACTGAATTCACTGCCCTCCCCCCAATTTAATACACTGCCACCCACCCACCACTCTAATACACAGCCACACTCCCTCCCACCATTTAATACACTGCCCTCCTCCCGCCCCAAATTAATACACTGCCCCCACCCTCCCTTAAATGAATACAGTGCTATCTCCCTCCCCCAATTTAATACACTGGCCCCCACCCTTCCCAAATTAATACACTGCCCCCACTCCCCAATTTAACACACTACACAGAATGGTCCCCCAAACCCCTCTTCCCCTACCTTAAAATGAGTAGCCTGCCCTGCAGTTCCAGCTCTGCTCTTCCCTGCAACCAGGCCAGATGTTCCTCTGGCACTGAGAGCAGAAGGGAAGGGGGAGTGGTTGGCATGCTCTGCAGACAGCCGTTCTGTTCTCTTGCGACCGTGGGAGGGAAGACAAGAATCAGACAAGAAATATCTTTCCGGTCTTGGGGCTGTTCACAGCCACAGCACAAAGTGGCCCCAGGGCAGGAGGGCCGCAAATTTATTGATTGTGGGCCACAAGTTTGACATGCTTGATCTAGTAGAAGTAGTTGAGTTTTACTTACTTAGCTATATGGAAATACGCACCTGTAGTGACTGTTACAGTGACAGCCACTGGAGGCATTTAAACCCTGCAATGTAAACATTGCCGTTCCTGCAGTATGGCAATGTTTTACATTAGTTTTAAACAGACAGGGACATGCCACTTTATAGAACACTTTATTGAGATGAAGTGGTCTGGATGCATAGAAGGCCCCGTTAATGGAACTCTAAAGAGCATCTAAAGATTGCAGTTTCTAAAAAATGAAATATTGCACGGATAAAATTAACACTGTAACCAGAACACTTTATTGAGATGAAGTGGCCTGGGTAATTTTAGTGGTCCTTCAACTTCATAAGAGTCTATTTTAAGATAATTATTAGTATGTTACTTTTGTCGACTAACAATTTTAATCAGATTTTAGTCTACTAAAATTTTTTTGATTTAGTCAATAGACTAACTCTAAAACAATTCATATGACTAAAATACGACCAAAACTAAAATGGCTTTTAAGTCGAAAGACTGTGATGAAAATTAAGTTGAAGTTTGCCACCAAAATTAACACTGGCGGATAAGACACATGGGGGACAGGGGAGAGGAAATGAGACACATGGGGGGGCTGGGATAATGAGACACATGAGAGGGCTGGGAGAAAGAGACACATGAGGGCTGCTGGGAGAAAGAGACACATGAGGGGGCTGGGAGAAAGAGACACATGAGGGGACTGGGAGAAAGACACGTGAGGGGTCTGGGAGAAAGAGACACATGAGGGGTCTGGGAGAGAGAGACACATGAGGGGTCTGGGAGAAAGAGACACATGAGGGGTCTGGGAGAAAGAGACACATGAGGGGTCTGGGAAAGAGAGACACCTGAGGGGGCTGGGAGAAAGAGACATGAGGTGGCTGGGAGAGAGAGACGCATGAGGGGTCTGGGAGAAAGACACATGAGGGGGCTGGGAGAAAGAGACACATGAGGGGACTGGGAGAAAGACACATGAGTGGTCTGGGAGAAAGAGACACATGAGGGGTCTGGGAGAAAGACACATGAGGGGTCTGGGAGAAATAGACACATGAGGGGGCTGGAAGAAAGAGACACATGAGGGGGCTGGGAGAAAGAGACACATGAGGGGGCTGGGAGAAAGAGACACTTAAGGGGTCTGGGAGAAAGAGACACATGAGGGGCTGGAAGAAAGAGACACATGAGGGGGCTGGGAGAAAGACATATGAGGGGGCTGGGAGAAAGAGACACATGAGGGGACTGGGAGAAAGACACATGAGGGGTCTGGGAGAAAGAGACACATGAGGGGCTGGAAGAAAGAGACACATGAGGGGGCTGGGAGAAAGACATATGAGGGGGATGGAAGAAAGAGACACATGAGGGGACTGGGAGAAAGACACATGAGGGGTCTGGGAGAAAGAGACACATGAGGATGGAGAGACTAGAGATCAGAGAGAGATAGATGAGAGGGGGCTGAGAGAAAGAGACACAAGGAGGCTGGAAGAAAGAGACACATGAGGGGGCTTGGAGAAATAGACACTAGGGAGAACTGGGGGGGGAGAGACTTGGATGGAAGAGAAAAAATGGGGCTATGGAGAGAAAGAGGCATATGGGTGTTAGGAGGGGGAAGGGGGGAAGGAGAGCCACAGTGGGGGGCCGGGGAAGGGACAAAAGAGACAGACAAGGGCTTGGGCTGGAAACACTCAGAGGGGCTAGGGGCACAAAGACACAGAGGGTTTGTGGAAGGGGCAAAAGAGACAGATCAGGGCTTGGGGAGAGACACCCAGAGGGTTGGGGGGGCCACAAAGAGACACAGAGGGGCAGGGGAAGGGGTAAAAGAGAGAGGGTTTAACAAAATCCATTTATTTTTAGATGTATTGACTAAAATCTGCTGGAGATTTAGTAGACTAAAACAATTCAGATAACTTAAATATGACTTAAACTAAAATGGCGTTTTAGTCAAAAGACTATGCCTAAACCTAAATTGAAATCTGCCGCCAAAATTAACAGTGAAAGCATAGCTGACTTTGATAACTTTTCCAGTTTAGATACATTTTGAATTATCACTTAAGTGAATAACCCTGTTAATAAATATAAAAGTGGTGATAAAGCACAGAAAACCTATTCATCTTACTAACCAATGCCCGTAAAATTGTAAAATGTTTACCCTTGAGCAGACTTAGAACCATATACTTCTTCCATGAATTTATGATGTCTATATGCAATGTCACCAATAACGGATTCCTCTTTAATCAATTAAAATAACATACAATATAGTACTATTACAGTAAAATAACTAATCCATCTCTTCTTTAAAATACTTTAAAGAGGGCGGGGCCTGACCGCAGAGATGAGAGGAAGCAAACCTCAACAGCTCCTGCTGCAGGCAACAATTAAAGTGAACTTTCATTGCCCAAGTGACAATTTATTGAAGCGAGACAGTCACCAAACAAAAAGCGACAACCAGCAGCGCGAATTGATACCACTTACGAGCCGTTTGGAGCAACATTTGCCTGATAGGAGTCTGAGGCCTACAAGCATGTCGAGTGCAGAAGAGACAGCCGCTCCTCTTCCACCATGGCCGACTGAGCTTTTGTGCCAGGGTCCCCCCTATGGACCGGCGGGGGTCATCCCCAAAACGTGAGCACTCACCCACAACTTGAATCAGGTCGCAAGGCTGACTGGTGGGAGACACGAGGCCTCACTAAGTTGGCTGACGGTACCGCCGTCCACACAACACAAGCACTCATTGACTGGGCCGCAGCCTTCCAGGCGAGGTTCGATGCCATATGCAGGCAATTCTGGGACTGTCTGGAGGATTAACACCAGTCGCCAACGCCACCACGGGCCAGCGGAGGGACCAAAGCACCCGCAGCACAGGAGCCAGCCAGAGCTCCATACCCAGACCGGCTCAAGACCAAGGCGCAGCAGGAGGGGCCCCAAAGCTACAGCTAAGCCGACGAAAAACAAGAATGACAGCCTGCCTGGGATGAGAGTCATAAGGGGTAAGACCCCACAAGCCACACACACCTTCGGAAGAGAGCAAAGCACCCACGGAAGCGCTGAAGTGCTGCCCTACGCAGCCCCACACCGGGGAAGGACCAGGCCCCAAAACAGCGACGGGTAAGTGAAATGGTGGTACCGGTTCTCACAGAGTCTCAGGGCAGGAAGGGCGCCCCACCTGGAATACACAGATAAGCCCATGTGAACACAGAGGGTCCCGAGGCGCGGACGGGGGGGCTCACTGACATCCACCCCACACCTGCACTCACAGCCTCCAGACGGGGCATCAGATGATCTACTACCAAGCAGCTCCCAGGGACTACGTGGCAACACAAAACCGAGGTGTTGGCTGACAGTGCCAATTGTTCCTGAGCACGGTACCCATGCCACCCGCTAGGACATGCAACAACAGCTTAACCAGTCTGTACGCAGACAAACAAAGCTGTTGACTATGTACTCAAACTTTGTTTTTTCTTTTTTATGTTTAGGTGTCCTTAGTTGCCTGCCTATGCCAATACATGCTATATTACAAGAGAGGGGTTACAGAGGTCATACCAGTCACTAGCCTGTTAATATGACTCTAGCTAGCATGTTATATGATTCCAGCCAGCATGTCACACAACCCCAGGCAGCAATAGAGAGGCCAGCATAGCCTACACAACTAGACAATAGTTCCACTGAACTTGCTCAGGCTAACAAACAAATCAGTGAGTCAGGTATTAAACCTGCTAATAGCTTGTTTTTATCTATCTACATAACCTGTGATGGCGTACCTATCTTAGAACAGTTAACTGTATAGCATTATCCAGACTAGTCATGCTGCCAGATCATAACATTAAGTTGCATCACAGTTACTCTTATAATGCCCACTACTTTATGCATACTGATGTTAATGCTTATCACTCTGGTGACTTACAATTAGATGTGTGTACCTAGCTTGTTTATCGTCTTACAATTACAAAAAATGTGCCAATAATTCAATGCCATCTATGTGAAATACCTTGCTTTAATGGGCTTGTACTATGCTGTTGTGGCATCGTCAGCTTTTAGGTTATCTCGTGCACAGATAAAATAAAGAATTAAAAAAAAAAAAACCTTAACGAAACAGGTCACCTAGTATCATAAATTCTGTTCTTGATAAACTTCAAGCTGTGATCTAATCTCAAAGTCCTCAAAATCACTTTTCAGTTTGTTGTTCACCTTGTTGAGCTCCAATATTACTTCTGTTAAAAATTGCCATGCCACCCATATCTTTCACTCAGCCCATCCTCCCTAAGGTCCCTCACCCTCCATCAAGATTGAATGATATCAAGGCAGCAGGATCAGGCTAAGGTAGAACTTTGCCTCAGAGTTGGAACCGAGGGAAGGTTTTAGCTTTTCTTAATCATTTGATCATTTTACTTTTGTGTCTACCATTTTCATAAATACAATATTATACTAGTATTCATTTGCAAGATTTCAAAATCTTGGTATTTTATTGGTCAATGGTTATTTTGCCTGTTTCAGGTCCTAAATATTTGTATTATCCCCACACTTACCATGATAAATGTTGTATACATCTACATATACTGAATGTGAAAGAGTGCACTACATAATGTAGCACTATTAATGCACTATAAAGCAGAATTTAATTTTGATCGTGCTCATTCAAGTTCGATGCATCTTGGCCACAGTGGTGTTGCACCAAGGCGCAGAAAGACCAGGACGCTGTGAGTGTGAGGCAGAAATGTTTATACGTATTATATATACATACATACATACATACATACATATATATACATACATACATACATATATATATATATATTTATATATATATATATATATATATATATATACATACATACATATATATATACAAAAGAAAGAAGAAAAAAGGAGAAAGATAGGACAGACTAGTACCAATAGTCCTAGTAGAGTGGATTTCCCTTAGAGAAAAGGGAAATAGTGGCGGGAACCGTTAGTGTCTAATAGCACAATCCCAAATATAAAACGTAGCTTTTAATAATAACTAACTAAAAAAACACAAATAATGGTGGATTCAATTGCCCTCCAAGACAGCTATGTCTGTATATAGCCGAACAACGGCACCTCCAGGAGCAGTCAGAAACAGAGTCCCTCTTGGGGACTGGCAGCTATTAATAGCAGAGTGTAAAAAAGAGGTAGAACAATGTTACAAAATAAGTAACCATACGCTACTTGATACTGAGTAGTGTAATAAGTAACCACACACTGCTTGATACTAAGTTGTGTGGATATATTAGCAAGACAGTATCCACTGTGAGTCTATATTACCCTCACAGGATACGATAAAGTATCAAGGTGGAATACTGTCAGGATAAATAGTAAATTATATGGTGTGATTACCAATACAATAAACCTTACAGGATCATGTTTGATGCTGCAAGTGAGAACCTGTCCAATTATAAAGCTAAATAGCTGACACAAATTAGGGAGAGAGGTAGCTAATGATAGGTGTGGCAAGGGGGAAAAAAACTACTAAGCACTCAGTAGATATGTTAGATATATAAGAGCCCTAGCCGCTTGTGCCTTCGAGGGCACCCCTTAACCCAAAAAGCCTAATAGCTCCTAATACTTATCAGTAGTATGCCCACCCCCAAATTATAGAATGCGCTCAAAAGATATATATCGATGCCGTAAATGCTCCTAAACGGAACCCCCCGGGTTCGGAGTTGCCGATAGGTATAGATTGTCCTGTCTAAGTAGCAGGGTAGCAAAGTATTAAGACACTGATGGTGCAGTAAAAAGGAGAGGATAACGCCGGGTACAAGCCCCTTCCTAAACGGAACCCCCCGGGTTCGGAGTTGCCGATAGGTATAGATTGTCCTGTCTAAGTAGCAGGGTAGCAAAGTATTAAGACACTGATGGTGCAGTAAAAAGGAGAGGATAACGCCGGGTACAAGCCCCTGACGCGCGTTTCGCCACTCAAAGCTCTTCAGAGGGGAACTGAGCTCCCGTTCCGATCCGGTTTATATAGGAGAGAAGGTCGAATCCCATTGGTCAATTGGTTAGCCAATGGGAGGTTCGGCAGTCTATAGTGGGTGGGGTTACTTTGTAACCCTTACTCTGCCGATGCCAAATTACGTAATTGTTACAGTGACAAATCATTCAGGTGATGATACACATTACCTTAATGGCATTATCCTACTGAGGAGGAGGAGACGTCAGTGGAAGGTTACTGACAGGATAATGAATTAAATTATCCTAAATACCGTACAATATCCACATAGAGAACACGGTGGTCCAAATGAAATATAAATGGGAATAGAAGTAAATATACGGAGGAACCGAGTGTATTGGTAATTAAAGGTGTCTTGAGGTAGCTGAGACACAATAAGAAAATTATGCCACAACTCAGGAGACAATATAAACAAAGAGAATACTGGAAAGGCATAATAACCATCTGGAGGCCATTTGATTAGCCATAAGGAATGAAGTATAATTTTATTAATGTATGAATGGGGTGAAATTGAATTCTTCATTAAGACCCGAGGGTGTGTGAGTTTTAAATTCATGAATCCATTTGGACTCCCTTTTCAATAGTCTTATATTAAAGTCACCTCTTCTGGCATTGGTAGATAAGCGTTCAATGGCTTGAAAGTGGAGGCTAGATGGATCCCCTTGATGTTGAGATCGAACATGATTAGCTACTGGTGTACAGATGTTAATATTGGTGACTGAATTAATGTGTTGTAGGATGCGTCTCCGAAATTGTTGGTATGTCTTACCTATGTACTGAATATTGCAATTGCATGTAATGACATAGATAATTCTAGTGGTGCTACAATTGATAAAATCACGAATAACATATTGTTTGTTAGTTTTAGTGCAGAGAATAGATTTGGCTGGATTAATATATTTGCAAGCCTTACACGACCCACATTTGTAGGTACCCTTCGTCTGTGTTAGCCAACATGGAGCTGTGATGGGGGGTTCCAGGTGACTGTGGACAAGGGAATCTCTCAAATTCTTAGGTCTTCGTGCCGTGAGAGTAGGGTGTAAGGTGATATTATCTTGGAGTTCTTTATCGTGTAAAAGAATTGGCCAGTTGTTTGTCAAAATTTTTCTCACGGGTTCCCAATATTGGTCAAAGGTACCAACACATCTTATAGTTTGTTTTGGTAATATAGGTCTCGAAGAACGAAGACAGAGTGATCTGTCCATGCCGTTTACCTTTTGGTACGCTTTTTTTAGAATTCTATTAGGATACCCCTGTTCCTTGAATCTGGCTTTTATATCCTTTGCTTCTTTCTGGAAGGCAATCTCTTGGGAGCAGTTTCTCCGTGCCCTTAGATACTGGCCGTAGGGTATAGCGGCCTTCAATTTGAATGGGTGGTGGCTTTGCCAGTGCAATAAGCTGTTGGTAGCAGTGGCCTTTCTGTACAGTTCAGTTGTTACTGTGCCATAGAAACATAGAAACATAGAAACATAGAAACATAGAATGTGACGGCAGATAAGAACCACTCGGCCCATCTAGTCTGCCCAATTTTCTAAAAACTTTCATTAGTCCCTAGCCTTATCTTATAGTTAGGATAGCCTTATGCCTATCCCACGCATGCTTAAACTCCTTTACTGTGTTAACCTCTACCACTTCAGCTGGAAGGCTATTCCATGCATCCACTACCCTCTCAGTAAAGTAATACTTCCTGATATTATTTTTAAACCTTTGTCCCTCTAATTTAAGACTATGTCCTCTTGTTGTGGTAGTTTTTCTTCTTTTAAATATAGTCTCCTCCTTTACTGTGTTGATTCCCTTTATATATTTAAATGTTTCTATCATATCCCCCCTGTCTCGTCTTTCCTCCAAGCCATCCATACCCAATATAATTCTCAGATCTAGAAATTCCAATGTCTTCTCATCAATGACAGATGTTAATTGCAATCCGATGTTGTTGTCATTAAGAATATTCACGAACTGTTGGAATTTCACAATAGATCCTGTCCAGAAAAGAAGCACATCATCGATGTATCTATGCCAATTCAATATCAATTGGCGGTACTCATAGTCAATTTCCGATACTAAAGTTTCTTCCCACCAGCCAAGGTATAGATTGGCATAACTAGGGGCACAAGCTGTCCCCATAGCGGTGCCCTTAATCTGCAAATAATATATTCCGTTAAATACAAAATAATTATGTGTTAGCACAAAGGTAAGTAGATCTAATATGAATTGTTGGTGTTGTGTGGAGAATTTGTTGGACTTCTGTAAAAAATAAGAGGTAGCTTTAATGCCTATGTCATGTGGGATATTGTTATATAATGATACCACATCTAGACTCGCAAGAAGAGTGTAAGGTGGAACAGTTAGATGTTCTAAGGTCAATAGAGTCTGTTTTGTATCTTGTAGAAAAGAGTCTAGCCCTATAACAAAGGGATGTAAAAGATTTTCAAGAAATCTGCTTGCATTTTCTGTAAGGCATTGATTTCCAGAGACAATTGGTCTACCCGGGGGGTGAGTGAGATTTTTATGCACCTTTGGAAGGCAATAGAAGGTAGCAATGGTTGGTGAATTTTTAGGCAGAATAAATCTCGATTCGTCATTAGTTATGATGCCTTTTGTCGTGGCACCATCTAATAAGGTTCGAAGAGATTTGAAATAGGATGAAGTGGGGTCCTCCCCCAGTTTCCTGTAGCAAGAGGAATTATTTAAATGTATGAGACACATATCCACATATGTCTCCCTTTCCATTATGACAATGTTGCCACCCTTATCTGATGGTTTTATGACAATATTTTTATTGTTGCTTAGGTCTTTGAAGGCTTTTTGTTCACCAAATGAAAGATTATTTTGTTGAATTATAGGTGTGGGTAAGGATTCGATTGTCTCGGTAGTCATTTTTACAAACAGGTCCACGTTAATATCGTCTCTGAAATTGGGGGTAAACCAACTTAGTGGTTTAAAGCTGGTAAGTGGAGGTGCAGTTTCTTGTTCAGTAAGAAGTTGTACCAGAGTTTGAAAATGTATAAAATCTTCATTGGTAAGACCTAATTCCTTCGCTTCTTTATTATTTTTCTTTTTATGTAGTGAGCATAAGGCTAGTTTACGGCCAAATAGGTTAATATCCTTCAGCCATTCAAACTTGTCTGCGCTCGGGGTGGGTACGAATGATAATCCTTTATTCAATAGTGTAATGTGATCGGGAAGGAGTTTGAAATTTGAAAGATTGATCATTTTCATGTTGGAAATATCCAACTGATCTAATTCCTGGGGTTGCTGCGGTTGGGTTTGTACCCCATCTCTGCCGGTCTCGTAACCTTCCCCTCTGTGGTAGGGGCCAGGCTTGGTCTAAAAAAGAAGTAGAGCCCGACGAGGATACTGTAGTAGATGGGGGAGGGGTGTCTAAGAAAGCTACAGTTTTGTTTGGATCTTTTAATATCCCCCTTCTTGTAGAATGGGGGGTTTTCAAGCCAGAGGATGGATTCTTGCCTTGTGTTGGACCAGAATCTGAGTCCGTCCATTCTGTATTGCCTGAAGAGTAACTATTTTTTCTATTAGCTCGTATGTTTGATCTCTTAGTTTGCCTAAATATTGTGCCTTCCTTAAAATCTTTGTAATCTCGTTGAAATTTGTAATGTTTCTTTTCTTTAATATGTGTTGTAAAGTTGTCTATATTGTTTTGTAATTTGTTTTCCATTAGTGTGTACTCTGAATTAGACTGGAATTCTTTAACTTTGATAACCTCATTTTGTAAATCTTTATTTACTTTTTCAAAATTCTCCTCCTCAAGTTTAACAAGAAACTGCATAAGTTTATATGAGCAGTTTATAAGAATATCATTCCACTCTTTTAGTTTATCCTCAGTATTAACTTTATCGGGTGTGGAAATCTCCGGTCTTAAGCCTCTTGGTACCAATTTCTGGTCTAGATAATGGCGTAGACTGGTGACTTCCCAATATCCTTTTATTTGTAGCTTATAGAGTTGCTGAATTGAAAAAAATACATTGTTAATATCATTCGGATTATTACATCCCAAGGGTTCTAATGAAAAGACATTGCTAATGTCATTTGGTCTAGCTGTTGGGTCAGCAACTCCAGCTAGAAGTGTTGTCATTTGAGGTGGGAGGATAAACAGAGGCTGAATTTGGGTATTAAAACCCTGAGCATAAATATCATAAAAAACAAGAAAGAAAAGGGGGGGGGGGTGATTTAAATAAACATCTCCTATGTGGGGAATAACCCCTAGTGAATAACTTCACCAAAAATGCAAAAGAAAGAAGAAAAAAGGAGAAAGATAGGACAGACTAGTACCAATAGTCCTAGTAGAGTGGATTTCTCTTAGAGAAAAGGGAAATAGTGGCGGGAACCTCTCCTTTTTACTGCACCATCAGTGTCTTAATACTTTGCTACCCTGCTACTTAGACAGGACAATCTATACCTATCGGCAACTCAGAACCCGGGGGGTTCCGTTTAGGAAGGGGCTTGTACCCGGCGTTATCCTCTCCTTTTTACTGCACCATCAGTGTCTTAATACTTTGCTACCCTGCTACTTAGACAGGACAATCTATACCTATCGGCAACTCCGAACCCGGGGGGTTCCGTTTAGGAGCATTTACGGCATCGATATATATCTTTTGAGTGCATTCTATAATTTGGGGGTGGGCATACTACTGATAAGTATTAGGAGCTATTAGGCTTTTTGGGTTAAGGGGTGCCCTCGAAGGCACAAGCGGCTAGGGCTCTTATATATCTAACATATCTACTGAGTGCTTAGTAGTTTTTTCCCCCTTGCCACACCTATCATTAGCTACCTCTCTCCCTAATTTGTGTCAGCTATTTAGCTTTATAATTGGACAGGTTCTCACTTGCAGCATCAAACATGATCCTGTAAGGTTTATTGTATTGGTAATCACACCATATAATTTACTATTTATCCTGACAGTATTCCACCTTGATACTTTATCGTATCCTGTGAGGGTAATATAGACTCACAGTGGATACTGTCTTGCTAATATATCCACACAACTTAGTATCAAGCAGTGTGTGGTTACTTATTACACTACTCAGTATCAAGTAGCGTATGGTTACTTATTTTGTAACATTGTTCTACCTCTTTTTTACACTCTGCTATTAATAGCTGCCAGTCCCCAAGAGGGACTCTGTTTCTGACTGCTCCTGGAGGTGCCGTTGTTCGGCTATATACAGACATAGCTGTCTTGGAGGGCAATTGAATCCACCATTATTTGTGTTTTTTTAGTTAGTTATTATTAAAAGCTACGTTTTATATTTGGGATTGTGCTATTAGACACTAACGGTTCCCGCCACTATTTCCCTTTTCTCTAAGGGAAATCCACTCTACTAGGACTATTGGTAATAGTCTGTCCTATCTTTCTCCTTTTTTCTTCTTTCTTTTGCATTTTTGGTGAAGTTATTCACTAGGGGTTATTCCCCACATAGGAGATGTTTATTTAAATCACCCCCCCCCCTTTTCTTTCTTGTTTTTTATGATACATATATATATATATACATACATATATATGTATTAAGGCAGTTTTGCCTGTATTTGTGGGAGGGGCTTAAATTAATTCACTCCCCTATATAAGGGACACCCCTTACCTGACTCATATCGCTTGAGGTCAGCATCAGAATGATTTCCACTTCCGGGTCATCCAGACGCCATTTTACCTGATTACTCCAGGAGGTTTTCTAAGCTGAGCTGTGTCAGGAATCCAGCCACAGGCTTTTCCGGCCTACCACCTTCTTTCTTCAATCTATCGCTGTGCATGGTGTCCAAGTGACTCACAAACCGTAAGTTGACCTACCCATTACGCCAGGCATCAGTCCCACGGCACCATGCAAGGGTCAGGTCCTCACTTTACTGCTGCATTTTGTCTAAGTCTATTCTAAAACCATTGCATGTTCATGCATATCATTCGTTTAAACCCCCTACTGGTCTTTGGGTGTACTACAGACTTCTGAGACATTATCGCATTTCATGTACAAACCAACGAACCACTGCATCTTTGCCTACACACTGACCCCTACCGGTCATTTGGTGTACTACAGGCTTCTCAGACATTATTGTATTTCATGTACAAACCAACGAACCACTGCATCTTTGCCTACACACTGACCCCTACCGGTCATTCGGTGTACTACAGGCTTCTCAGACATTATTGCATTTCATGTACAAACCAACGAACCACCGCATTTTTCACCTACACACTGACCCCTATTTGTCATTCGGTGTACTACAGGCTTCTTAGGCGTTGTTTGCATTTTCATGTACAAACCAATAAACCACTGCATTTTCACCTACACACTGACCCCTACTGGTCTTTCGGTGGACTACAGGCTTTTTAGACATTATCACATTTCATGTACAAATCAACGAACCACTGCATTTGCGCCTACACACTGACCCCTACCGGTCATTCTGTGTACTACAGGCTTCTCCGACATTATTGCATTTCATGTACAAACCAACAAACCACTTAATTTTTCACCTACACACTGACCCCTATCAGTCATTCGGTGTACTACAGGCTTCTTAGACATTATTGCTTTTCATGTACAAAACAATAAACCACTGCATTTTCACCTACACACTGACACCTACCAGTCATTCTGTGTACTACAGGCTTCTCAGACATTATTGCATTTTATGTACAAACCAACAAACCACTGCATTTTTCACCTACATACTGACCCCTATCAGTCATTCGGTGTACTACAGGCTTCTTAGACATTATTGCTTTTCGTGTACAAAACAATAAACCACTGCATTTTTACCTACACACTTACACCTACCGGTCATTCAGTGTACTACAGGCTTCTCAGACATTATTGCATTTCATGTACAAACCAACGAACCACGGCATTTTCGCCTACATGCTGACCCCTACCGGTCAATCGGTATACTACAGTCTTCTCAGACTTTATTTCACTTCATAAGCAAACAAACTAACTACAGCATTTTCGCTTTTATACTGACTCCTATCTGTCAAACGGTAGGATTAAAGGGTATTTTTACCATACAATCAGCATTTATGACCCCTACTGGTCAACAGCAAAACTGTCTTCACATGTCATATACAATTTACCAGCCAATATAAATTACACATAAGATTGTTTTAACCCCTTAAGGACACAAGACATGTGTGACGTGTCATGATTCCCTTTTATTCCAGAAGTTTGGTCCTTAAGGGGTTAAACATAACCATAAACCATAAATGAAACTCCAGCACAGGCTCAAATTCAGGTTTAATTCACAATAATTTACATTTCACATCAAGACCAACAGTGGTTCTATCAACACTGCCACCTACAGGTCTGTCAAGTACATTGACAATTTTCATGGGGTTTTACAAACACCAAAACACTTACACCTATAGGTCAACAGACAAACAACATTTCACATACCAATCAGTATCCAACTACACTGCCACCTATAGGGCACTCGGCAGATCTCCAGTGCACTTGCATTTTGCAACACCATGTTCACTGACCCCTACCATTTAATAAGACATAAAACAATTCACATAGCAAGCACTATATCAACATCAGGTATAAATACATATAATATTACACAGTAGCAGACGCGTCTGTATATACGTAACTGGTAATATAGTTCACATACATTTTTCACAGCACGCTGCTCACGCAACAGACTTTCCCCTAGCAAGGGGACATACAACATACAAGGTGGGGACAGACCACATTTTCACTTGTACATACGGCACTTAATGGGTTAAGATTGATACATATTTAACCAGTATGGCTACGATGTTTAATATTTACACATCATGGCACTTTACTTTTCACATATACTGTATGTATTAAGATAAGCTTGGTCTATGCCATATTTCCTTATGCCATACGGTTTTATCCATTCAGGTTACAGTTACTACTAAAAAACCTATACGGATTGTCAGGTTCAGTACCATACTACCAGGTACATACACCTGCTCACGTAGTTATCCATCTCTTACCTTCCCTGGAATAGTAATAGTGTACTGGCAATTAGGGTTCTAGGGCCCAATAGGTATTACCCCCTTTTTCTCTGCATTATGCTTCGGTTAGTGGTCCCGCGAGGCCAACACCCCGCCTCACACTCGGAGGCATACACCCCTCGGGCCACTCGTGAGCTAGCCGCCTCGCATTGTATCATAGAGAGGGCCTCACCTGTCACACCCCTTCCTATTTTCTGGTTACTGTCACCGAGAGGCCAACATCCTGCCACAATGTTCGGTGGCCACAAAAAATCCCCTCGCGCCAAGCATAGATAGAGCCTCTCAAGCCACTTGGCAACTAGCAGGGCCTCACCAGTCACCAAAAAACACCAAGCCTAATCGTTTCGCCTTACGGCTTAGCTAGCAAGCCAGTACAAGAACCCTGGGTACAAATAATTGCAATCTTTATTGTTATTTAAGTATTTCTCCAAAAGATGGTGAAGAATCACCTCTTCCTAGCACCCCGGCTAGAATTGATACACCTTCAAGCAGAGGAGATGTTGCTAGTCCTGCAGCAATCAGATCCTGGACGATCCCACACATTACCACCCACCTAAGGAGGTGACAAATCCCCTACCCTACTACAGCAAGGAAAGCAGAGTTATTCAAACTCCTCCATACATCAACGGACAACACGGAGGCAGGGGAAGGCCCAGCTACATCAACTCAGGTGACACCCAGGTTATGCTAGCCTCACTCATAAACTCATGAGCCAAAAAATTTTATGACAGACTGGCAAATTTAGAGTTGGTCACCACAGCCCTCACAAGGCTGGGCCTCACGTTACTGTACAACCAGCACCAACCAAAACTCGGTTATCTGGTACAATCAATTCTTATGACACACAAGATGTTAACCCTGCACGTATGATCCCAGCACATTGGGGAAGCAAGGCATATATATGTATGATGATGTATCTGTGATGGTCAGATTCAGGGATTCCAGGTAAATCGGGAACTGACCATCTCTTGGATGGGTTGGTATTTGGAATATGTAGAGATGTTTATTTGTGCAGGTACCCATACAGAAGGGATTCTGTCCCAAACAAATGGACGAGCACTCTCAGGCTCCAGGTACCAGCACCTCTGAACTAACAGAGACCATTGATATGAGTAGTTGCATTGCATATAGACTGTTGCATATATGTTCAAATGGTTCAGGGCACATGACAAACCATGTGGCCCAATACAACTTACAAATAACGTACTCACCATCTGTACACACCAATGCATTTTCAACACTACTGACTCATCACCCTTCCAGACTTGTAGTAGATTTACTAAAGCTCTGGAGCTTCAAAGGGCTCCCATACAGGTATCATAAACACACCTTCAAGGAACATAGCATGCCCTCACTTACAGTCAGCACAACAAAACCATTGGATGAAAACACACTCATAGCCAAGATTTGCAGAGGGGTCTTCCAATCTCCACCATTTACAGCATGGCACCAAACACAAACACATTGGTATTGTCACAAGGAATCTTCCCTTAAACAAAGACTAACCATAGACTTATTGGCACCACACACCTCCGCTACCCTAAGTCTCAACTCCCTCATACCCTCCGAGGATTTTTCTTACTATACAACACCATTGATCTACCTTTACAGCTATCACTCAAGCATGGGTTAAAGCTTGGTTAAGTAAGACCAATATCATCAACGCAGTAAACAGCTACCATCTACCCTACACACTGGCACTTACATGGCATAAATTGGGCAATCCTTTCCCTGCTCAACTTTCGAGCTACAGATTAACCTACTATCGATATTCGCAGATACTCTGTGCTGGTTATGATAACATATCCAGAGGCATTGCAGTCATACACTATCTAGAAGACTTCTTGTTGCTCAAAGAAAGCATATTTTTCACTAGAAGCCTCATGGCAGCTTAGTCTGGTTGACCACTTGGGCGTCCCAGTACCCCATAAGAAACAGAAGGCGCAGACACTATCATCACATTACTGGGCATATGACTTGAGTCGGCATCCATACACGCAAGTTACCACAAGACAAATAGGGAACATTCTCAACTAAATCAATCACTACCTCCTGCTTAGTACTTACAACTACAAGGAACTACAATCCCTACCAGGTTCCTTCATTTTGCCATGCCAATCATACCACAAGACCACGCTTTCACATCCAGAGTACTTTCCCCTTTTTTCCACACTTCCAACATGATGATCAGAGGAGGTGCCTAGACACCTCAGCAACAGCAGACCTGCACATGGGGGGGGGGGATTTCTTAACCACTTGGCATGGTAAAAGCATGTTCCTTCCAGGATTGTCTGACACTTCTCCAACTAGATGGTCAGACGCAGCGTATACCACGGGTTTGGCAGCGATCTACCGGGAACAATTGCTTTGGGGCTGTTGGCCATGGCATCCAGGTTTGGAAATTTTTCCACCACTTCAGCCCCTTTGGGAGATCTACCCCATTGTAGCAGCTGCTGTGGCATGGGGTAAATCAGGGTCATCAATACGTTGTTACTCAGACAACTAAGCACATATCATATCATCAACAAACGCCACTACTCATCCATAAGTTCATGATGTTTCTGGGGAACTCATTTGGTTGGCCACTTATTACATTTCACTTTCATGTACCAGACGGGGGTATACATCCCTGCCGACAACTGTCTCATTTATATTCCAGGCATGTTCATCATACGCTTCCTACAGCCGCCCATACAGTCACGTCCACTCTTTCGTTCCAGAGACAAAATCATGGATTAGACATACTCATGCAGCATAGCATGCACTATCCCACCTAGCACTTTCGTCCCATACTTGTAGAACGCATAACACAGCTTTTCACCTGACTTAAAGAATCTCATTGGAACACGACATAGCTCAACCTGTGTCACAAAATTTCTCCTAAGTTTTGCTTATTTTTGCCACCTTAAACTTAAACTATCTCATACACCATTAATTATATATTTTACAGGCATTCAACAACACATGGCCAAAACTACCATAAACTTCATGCTATCATACCAGAAAAGAATATACTCAAATGGTTTTCAGGAATCCATTCCCCCACGTTCCTCTCAGAGATTACCAATAGCCATCCAACTGTTCATCCTTATCGGACCTATTAGATCTACAACCATTCAATTATACTACCAAGTCGGCCATTACCAGCCATGCACATTGCCTTTTATGCCTTTCTCAGGCCAGAGAATCCACTACCATCACCACCACTCAGACAGATCATTGTCTTCAACGATCCCACGTACGTAAACACATATATCATTACCTATTGGCTCTACCACATTCCGAAATGAATCAACATGCACCAACAGTAGAGATAACATACTATCCTACCCACAACAAATGGTGCCCACTTTCGGTCCTAGATTCCTACCTTCAAAATCCTTTCAGGAATTAAATACTGTAATGCATTTAAGGAAATGTCTGGTTAATTTGTATATATTTGTTGACTGTATTAAATCTTTGATTATTCATTTTGCCCTCTTTATTTACAGGCCTACCGTATCGTCGGTATCGGCACACCACAACCGACTTGCTCCCTTTACACTATCCTAAGCTTATGCTGGATCCTTACTCCATATACGGCTATTTTGCCCCTTACACAAGTATTAAGGCAGTTTTGCCTGTATTTGTGGGAGGGGCTTAAATTAATTCACTCCCCTATATAAGGGACACCCCTTACCTGACTCATATCGCTTGAGGTCAGCATCAGAATGACCCTCCCACCCACTCCTCATTTCAACACTTTCTCTTTTCTTTCCATTTACTTTACTTTCTTACTCCTTGGTGGGCCCTCTTTATTTACAGGCCTACCGTATCGTCGGTATCGGCACACCACAACCGACTTGCTCCCTTTACACTATCCTAAGCTTATGCTGGATCCTTACTCCATATACGGCTATTTTGCCCCTTACACAAATATATATATATATATATATATATATGTATATATATATATATACACATACACATACATACATACATACACACACATTTTTTTTTTCTTGTCATGTGCTTCTCTCACTTTTTCTTAAATTAAATAAGTAAACTGTGTTTATGAAAAGATTATCACCACTGGATCATCTTTGAATATCTTTAATAATTTATGACATCTTTTATTTTCCACTCATACAACTAAAATTCTAAAAACACTAACCTGCATACCCTTGTGTAATGACCACATGTTAAAAACAAAGAAAATAAAAAAAACAACACTAATTAGCTTTTAAATAAGAGTGTCAGTCAAACTCCACCTCACAGAGGTTTCTATCCAGTGTTCCAATCTGGAACAATATATGAATAAATAATTTTAGTCATTCAGCAGTCTCTTGCTGTATAACCCCTCTGTCCATAGCCAGTGCATCTACTGGGTTTCTGTCTTGTATTGTACAAACTGTCAGAAATTCTGTATATGGTAAGATCTTCATTTGATTGTTCATGGGAGTCTTCATTATCTGAGGAGAATTGGTCATAAGATTCACAATCTGAAGATTGCTTCTGTGCACATTGGTCTGCTATCCACAGTGAGTCTAATGGAACATTTTCTTGGTTTTCCATAAACTGTGAGATTCCTGGAGATCTTTCTACATTGGATTTTTGATTGCTAATCTCCAGCTGATTCCCCTTTTCAACAACTATTTCACCTTTAATTTTGACATTATCCAATGTTAAAGGAATTGTTGGGTCTGATTTCCTTGAATATTCTCCAAAGCTAAAATCAGATGAGGAACTACTATCACTACTGTGATATGATAGTGTGCTTCCATTGGGTGCTTGCGTGTAACCGGTAGAGTCTCCCATTTTAGATTGCAATTCTTTTTTTTTATGTTTCTCGGTGTAACCAAAACCACATGATAGGTAATCATCGTAAACACCTGTATGTCCAGTAGAAAGTGAAATTATAATGGAATGTGGCTTCTTTTTTTCTGTCACAGTAAACTTATCATAGTCCTCCAAGGTAGCATCTGGAGTCACAAAGAAAGGCTTGTAGTTTGCAAAATCCTATGGAATAAAAAAACAACAACAATATATACGTTAAATCAAGGCAAGTAATAAACAAAGTCAATGATCACTGAAATCTGATAAAGTAGGCTTCAAATTCCCTGCAGTTCATTAATAAGCCGGCAAATAATAATGGACACAACAACCATATTTTGATATGGTTAAATACTCAGCCCGTGGTAGTACGTGGAATACTGACTTGCACTATTCTAGAAAGCTTTGAGAGAATTTTTTCTCCCCATAAAATGCTTACATTTATTTTGCAAACATGTTGTACTGGTATTATTATCCTTTGCCTTCCCATGCAAAGACTTGGCTGGTCACATTTCAAGGCCAATTTTCTTTTCACCTAGCTGAACAGACTTTGCTGATGGTACATGTAACTCCTATAAAGAGTTCAAAAGGGCTCTCAGCACCAGTGATGTGATAAAAAGGTGCAGTAGGTTAAACTACAACTAAAATGCAATAAAAGGTTATATATTACTAACAACCACTAAATACGTGTCATACATGGATTTAAAAAAAATATATAATGAATATATTATTATTAATTATTTATAAAGCACCAGCAAATTCCGTAGAGTTGTACAATGGTGCAATGTTAAATGGACACTATAGTCACCTGAACAACTTTAGCTTAATGAAGCAGTTTTGATGTATAGAACATGCCCCTGCAGCCTCCCTGCTCAATTCTCTGCCATTTAGGAGTTTATGAACCCTAGTCACACCTCCCTGCATGTGACTTGCACAGCCTTCCATAAACACTTCCTGTAAAGAGAGCCCTATTTAGGCTTTCTTTATTGCAAGTTCTGTTTAATTAAGATTTTCTTATCCCCTGCTATGTTAATAGCTTGCTAGACTCTGCAAGAGCCTCCTGCATGTGATTAAAGTTCAATTTAGAGATTGAAATACAATTATTTAAGGTAAATTACATCTGTTTGAAAGTGAAACCAGTTTTTTTTTTCATGCAGACTCTGTCAATCATAGCCAGGGGAGGCGTGGCTAGGGCTGCATAAACAGAAACAAAGTGATTTAACACCTAAATGACAGTGAATTGAGCAGTTAAATTGCAGGGGAATGATCTATACACTAAAACTGCTTTATTTAGCTAAAGTAATTTAGATGACTATAGTGTTCCTTTAAATCATAATCCAAAATTTGTTTCCTAAGGACTGGTCTTTTCAAGAGATGGGTTTGAAACATATGAATATGGATCAATAAGGATGAATAAGGGACAAAAGGTATTTCTTCACTAAAAAGTGAGTCATACATAGTTGCCAATATTTGAAAAACTATTTCCAGGGACACTTTGCAGCACAGCTATAAATTATTACCTTGAAAATTTGCCACAGCTACTGCTGCAAAGCTCCTCCTACTCTGTCTAACCCACATAACTAATCTCTGCCCATTTATAGTGTCTACTCAATAAAGAGAGAATTACATGGAATTGAGATGGGAGTTTCAAACTTAAGGCCAAAGTAGCTGAGTTGGAAAAATTATCCCTTGCAGCTGCACTACTTCGGCCTAAAGTTTCCCATTTCATTCCCTGCAATTCTCTCTTTATTGAGTAGACCTTTATAACACCAAGTTCCCACCAACAGTACCATGCATCCTTGGCACAGCACAGCATCTAAATCAGGCAGGTACATTTTATCACTTTTAGGGGAGTTGGGTATCAGTGGTGACACAAAGTACAAGTACAAATATAGAAAGACCTTGTGCAGATGTGCTTCAGTCAGAGAGCTATATGTCATTATCTATACCACAGAACATACATTGATTCACAAAAATAATTATATTGGGGAGTGAATATAGTAAAAAAAAAAAAAAAGCTGCAAATAGGAAATGAAAGATATAGAAGTAGAATTTACAGAATGGAATTAATTAGAGAAATGGGAGCACAAGGAAAACACATGCACATATTCCATTAGCCCCTTTTCATGCCACCAATTCAACATGTTAAATGTCTCAGATTGAGGCTTCAGTCACCACTCCACTGCTTCTGATTCCTCTAGTTCCAGGAGTCTGCGGGTATTATACATGTATTATACAGAGAGCAGCACTATGCAGGGGGCACTGACTGTCCCTGGATATTATACACACAGACCTACATTATACAGAGAGCACTAACTGTCCCTGGATATTATACACACAAACCTACATTATACAGAGAACAGCACTATGCAGGGGGCACTGACTGTCCCTGGATATTATACACACAGACCTACATTATACAGAGAACAGCACTATACAGGGGGCAGTGACTGTCCCAGGATATTATACTCAGACCTGTTTTCATACAGAGAGAGCACTATAGTGGCCCAGAGAGCACTGACTGGCCCGTTATATTATGCACACACCTGTATTATACAGAGAGCAGCACTATACAGGGAGCACTGACTGTCAAGGGTTATTATACACACACTATAGTATCATACAGATAGCTGAGCACATACCCCATGTCCCAATCTCTAGACTTCTAGTACTTGTCGACATCAGCCCCACATGCGCGTGGCAATGCAGACTGATGTGAGTGGCAGCTCACATAGACCTGCATGGGTGTCACATGACTTTCCGAGATAAAGAAAGTGATTCGTAAGTACAGCACACTTACTAACGGGGTCAGACTGGAAATACATAGCAGTACACTGACACACAAGCTCCTGCAAACAAGCTCAGTGACACACACAAGCTTTCTCACTAGCAGGCACATACACACAGAAGATATGCTGTCTTACCCCATTTTGCCCCTTTGTCTTAGACATACGGACACGTCATACAGAGACAGTCATACAGAGACCGACCCGAACATAAATAGACATACAGAAAAAAGACATACAGAGTGCTGGGGGGAAAGAGGGATATGGCTGCTAGTGATGGGGTAGTGAGAAGGATGGATCTTAGTGAATGAGTGAGAGAGGGGGATAGCTGCTAGTGATGGGAGGGAGAGAGATGGATGACTGCTAGTTATGGGGTAGTGAGAAGGATGGATCTTAGTGAAAGAGTGAGAGAGGGGGATAGCTGCTAGTGATGGGAGGGAAAAAGAGAGGGGGTGGCTGCTAGTGAGGTGGGATAGAGGGGGATGGCTGCTAGTGATTGGGAAGAGAGTGGGATGGCTGCTAGGGATGAAGGGAGTGGGGGTGGGGGTGGCTGCTAGTAGTGGGGGAGAAGGATATGGCTGCTAGTGATAGGGTTGAGAGAAGGATGTCTGCTAGTAACAGAGAGAGGGGGATTGATGCTAGTAATGAGGAAAGGGTAGATGGCTGCTAGTAACAGAGAGAGGGGGTGGCTGTTAGTGATGGGGAGAGGGGGATGGCTGCTAGTGATGGAGGGTTGAGGGGGGTCGCTGTTAGTGATGGGGAGAGGTGGGATGGCTGTTAGTGATGGGAAGAGGGGCGGTGGTTATTAGTGATGTGGGGAAGGGGGATGGCTGTTAGTGATGGGGAGAGAGGAATACATAAGAGGAATATAAATAAGGTGGCACTGTGGCAGCAATAAAACAGAGCTCCACAGAAACTATAAGATTTAGCTCAGTGGAGCTCTATTCTAAATACATAATTATTTCATAATAAAATATAAAATAAAACATTGCTGTTTACCGTTGGTGGTGTAAGTGGATGGAAAGTGCCTCTCACTGCTCTCCCGGCTCGATAATCTCTAGCAGGGTATGATGGGAAGGGAAATCACACGCCCCACCCACTACAGGCTCCTCTCCTCAGAGCAGTGTGAGTAGGCACATCTCATACATCTCCTGAATCTTGATAGACACTGATACTGCCAATGGCGGTCAGCAAACACAGTGCGGGGGTGGGGGGTGCCGGGACTGTCCCAGAAGAGTAAATTACCCGGGACAATCTCCAACTTGCCAGGACAGTCCTGGCAAAAACAGGACAGTTGGCAACTATGTCATGAGAAATTGAACACTGAATTACAAAAACTGAATCCAAAGTAGTCAAGATGGAAAACAATGCAGCTATTTTGGTCAAAATGTTGCAACACGATTTTCAATTCTAGATATCTTTTGTTCCCCCCTGTTTCTTATATCTCCACTTGTATTAGCTATATTTAATTAGTAACTATCCAGATATTGCAGCCTATACTATTGCAGCCTATACTACTTTAATTATTTTATTCAAGTGGGACTGAGGGGGATTCAGCCATCAAAGATTTACACCTCCTCATTTGCATTTCCCCAATTTTATTTAGTAGCAACTATTGTTAAAGCCAGTGATCTAATTGGCCTAATTGGCCTGTATTCAATAAAGCCGCCTGAGACACTGGATACATTTGTATAAACTTAATAAGCTGCTACTAATTTGTTATTCAATATCCCCATCTTTCCAACTAGATTGCATCTACCAGGTACTATTTGTGTCTATTTCATACCATTTTTTCTATTTATTGGAAATAACCCCCAAATGGGACATGCAGATAGGATGTGGAGCATGTATTATAAAATGAAGTATGATTCACACAGTTATATAGCTATAGTGGTGAGTTAATAATAGTAGGAAGATAAGGGACAGGTATAATAAAAGAAAATAGATGGGATACAGAAAATGGAAAAGTTGCAAATGCATGATGAAAATATACAGATTTGAATTGGGCATTGCAGAAGAAAATATAACAAAATTAAAAACTAAGAAAATTGGTTTTGTGAGATTTACTAAATTTATATATATATATAAAAATTCAAAGAAAAGGCCAAGTCTCTGCAACCTGTAAATAAAAAGCAACATTCCAGTTTATGTAGATAAACAACATGGGCTGGCTAGTCTGAGCAGAGTAAGAATTTACCCTGCTTGAGCAATTCCTCCATTAAAGGTCATGGGAAAACGAAATTAATATTTAGTAAGCAGAGAAAACCATTGTTCTTCCAAGAGAATCTATTCCAGAGGTAGGCAACCTTTGGCACTTCAGATGTTGTGGACTACGTCCCCCATAATGCTCTTACAACCATACCGCTGGCAAGGCAAGTGATATGCAGTCCACAACATCTGGAATGCCGAAGGTTGCCTACCCCAATCTAGTCTAATGTCTTTCTTCAGCCTGGGAATATTGGATTGTGTAGATCTAAAGCATTGACCTCCATA
Source organism: Pelobates cultripes (assembly GCA_933207985.1). NCBI lineage: Eukaryota > Metazoa > Chordata > Amphibia > Anura > Pelobatidae > Pelobates > Pelobates cultripes. Next base: position 212,977,127 of record OW240912.1, on the reverse strand, counting down.
TGATAAGCCTCTCTGTTAAATCAGTGATAATTGTGTGTTAGTTCACAAGAAAAACAGCAAACAATGGGACTGATTTGAATATATAGGGTAATATTCGCATGTACTGGGTGGAAATTATCTATTCTAACAAACATGATAACATATCATGTTTTTGGATGTCTGATCCCCATAGCATAATACTTAGCCCCTTAAAACCGGAGGGCGTACTATTACGCCCTATTCTAAGCGGCTCTAAACGCCACAGGACGTAATAGTATGCCCTCTGGTTTTTCTTACTTACCCGGTCGCCGGCGATGCCAGGGAGTCCTCCACGGAGGATCCTGCCTCCCGCCCCCTGGCCATGTGAGAGTGAGGTCCTTGCGAGGACCTCACAATCACATGGCCGGGTTAGCTGGCTGCTGCATTGCCAGCAGAGGGACTGCCTGTTAAGACAGTTAGTCCCCTGCTGGCTGGAAATTAAATAAAATAAAGTTAAAATAAGTGTAAAAATATATATATATATATATATACTTAGATCATCTATATATATTATATATATATAGATGATCTAAGTGTGTATATATATATATATATATATACACACACACATATACATACACACATACACTGTCTAGCTGTATTTTACTATTAATATATTTATAATTATATATATTAATATCAAATTACACGTAGACTGATACTGATTAAATATATATATAATTATTGTTATATATATATATATATTTATATATAATTAAAAAAATGTAAATACGTAAAAAAATTAAAAATAACAAAAAATACATAATTAAAAAATATATAGATGTGTGTTATTTTGTTCTAACTGTATTGTGATATTAATATATATATATATCAAAATACACGTAGAACGAATATATATATCTATATACATTAATATATATGTATGTATATATCACTATATATACCTTTATATAAATAAAAATATTTTAAAAAATGATATATATATATATATATATATATATATATACACACACACACATACGTGTATATATATATATATATATACATATATTAATTCTACATATATATTTATGTAATATTTTTACATAATTGGGTATTTTAATTAATTACAATTAGTGGGAACTGCCTGACAACCCATATCGAAAGTATAGGGAATTTAATTTGCTTGCACTATATTTAACCCTATAACTTTCCAAGACACCATAAAACCTGTACATGGGGGTTACTGTTTTACTCGGGAGACTTCGCTGAACACAAATATTAGTGTTTCAAAACAGTAAAATGTATTACAACGATAATATCGCCAGTAAAAGTGAAGTTTTTTGCCTTTTTCACACACAAACAGCACTTACACGGACGATATTATTGTGATACTTTTTACTGTTTTGAAACACAAATATTTGTGTTCAGTGAAGTCTCCCGAGTACAACAGTACCCCTCATGTACAGGTTTCATGGTGTTTTCAAAAGTTACAGCGTCAAATATAAGGCTTGTGTTTCATATTTTTCACATTACAATTCGCCAGATTGGTTACGTTGCCTTTGAGACCCTATGGTAGCCCAAGAATGAAAATTACCCCTATGATGGCATACCATTTGCAATAGTAGACCACCCAAGGTATTGCAAATGGGGTATGTCCAGTCTTTTATAGTAGCCATGTAGTCACAAACACTGGCCAAAATTTGAATTTTTTGCATTTTTCACACAAACAAATACTAACGCTAACTTTGGCCAGTGTTTGTGACCAAATGGCAACTAAAAAAGACTGGACATACCCCATTTGCAATACCTTGGGTTGTCAACTATTGCAAATGGTATGCCATTATGGGTGTAAATTTCATTCCTGGGCTACTATACAGTCTCAAAGGCAATGTAACCAATCTGGCGAATTTCAATTTCAAATGTAACTTCCCAAAACACCATAAAACCTGTACATAGGGGGTACTGTTTTACACGTGAGACTTTGCTGAATACAAATATGTGTATTTTATTGCAATAAAAGCAAACAGTATTATGACATTGACAGTTAAAATTTCATGTAGAACTAAAAAAAAAAAAAAAATTCTTATTTTCTCCCACTTTTTTCATATTAAATTATGTTTCATAGCTAAATATTTGATATTAAATGAAAGCCCTATTCCCCTGACTAAAATGATATATAATAAGTGTGGGTAAATTTAATATGAAAGAGGTGAATTACGGATGGACAGACATGTAGCGCAAATGCCAGGTTTTGTTTTGTTCAAAACGTGTACATTTGGCTCAGTAGTTAAGGGAAACAACCAGATCATGAACACCTATCTGGCTTAAACTACACTTTTACTTTACTACACTGGCTGGTATTTTGTTTCTTCATACACAGGGGCCTGGATGCAATTGTGCCTCAGTTCACTAGGAGAGAGGGATGGTGGACTGCATCCTTACAGTTCAATTTGTTTGTTGATTAAGAGCAAGGGGAGATGCTTCCAAATGGCTGCAGGTTAGATGAGACATTAATGTCAGTGAGTCAGGTGAAAAAGAATCTATAATTTTAATTAGGAAAAGGTAGGCACACCCAGTCAAATGCTATCCAAGGAAATATCCGAAAACAAAATAAGTCAAGATAAGACAAGGTGCTCACTCAAACAAGGTCCTATTCCTCAAGGACCAAATAAATCTACAAATACTACTCAATGAGGAGCACAACCATAAAACTAAAAAGACACTTTATTAAATAAATCCACATAAAGGAGGTATCTCAAAATGCACAACAGATAATCAAAGCATAAATCACATGATAATAGTACAAAAACATGCACAAAATCCTGCAATTACATCCAGGCAGAAAAGATAACTAACAGGCTCCCTTGATAAAGGCATTTTTTCTGCTGAAACGTTGGGGGCTTGCTGGTTGACTTTTCCCCTCTCCTCGTTATTTCTGGTATGAATTAGTTGTGTTTAATTTGTATTATTTGTTGGGTTGTTATGTACGGGTATCTTTATGACTTAGTAGTTATTCTGTTTCTTATGAACCTGTTTGTTATAATTCCTGCTTGGATGTAATTTTTTTTGGTACTTTTTTTGGTACTATTGTCACATGATTTATGCTTTGAATATCTGATATGCATTTTGCGATACTTGCTTTTTGTAGACTTATCTAATAAAGTGTCTATTTTTACGGTTGTGTTCCTCATTGAGTAGTATTTGAAACAGAATCTATAACCTGGGCTTGCACACATTTCTGTGAGCGTACCCTAATGCTGTACAAGTTATACTGATGGAGGTTACATGAATACATGATGTCGCACCCATCAACCCCAGTAGCCTCCATTTGTCAAACCCTTATATCATATGTGCAATGGGAGCAGAGAGATCTGACAGTTTTGTGTGAAAAAAATAAAGACAATTCATTTGTACTTGCCCCCTCCCTACACAGGAGTCAAATAGCAAATCAAACATGAGTGATCTCTTACCAATGCATGTGGTGTTTTGGCTACGTTAGTCATCCTACAGGTGTAGTAATGCAGAAGAAAACCACAACCAAGGAAACCAAACAGGAAAACCGCTATAACCAGGCCCCAGTGTGTGTTGTTTTCTGAAAAGGAAAATAATTAATGAGTTAAAGTAGTAGTAACATCTATACCTTTCAATATATTGTGCAATCTGCATATAAAAAAGTCTTTGTAATTCGAATTTTATGGCATATTTTAGAGCCAATGTAAATTCCCTCAGCACAGACTGAGTTAAATTGAACCTGTTTTGACTCCATGCCACCTCAATTCGTATAACTTTGTGTGCATATAAATGTATATGTGCCTCTACAAAGCAAAACACTCAGGACTTGATTCAGTGCAGTCTTCGGTTACAGAAGCAATCCATAGTAGAAGAGCTCTGAGATCTTTTGGCAAAAACACATTTATTAAAATCTAATCTCAACATTTTGGTCTTTTAATAGGGACCTTTCTCAAGATAAACCAAGCTTATAAAGACCACAGTACAACCAAAACCAGACACAGACACGTGTTAAAAAACCAAAAAAAAACAAAGAAAAACATGTGACTGCAATTAAACACCTACCTGGAAGAACAGCTAGGAACACAAGAACTCTACTGGTGGGAAAGGACAGATAATACAATGTTGCAATAAGTAATTACCAATACAGTGAGGCAACAAAGTATCAAACAAACAAGCAAGTATTCATAGCCAAACATCAATAATTACTATAGCAAAACAAATAGAAAAAACACGCAAAGCAAGTGCTTCTGGGAAAGACAATAAGGGAACAAAAAAACTTATAATCCATCTCAGTGTGTGGATAAAAAAAACAAACTACTAAAACAGCACAAGTAGCTTTCCAGGTTACCAGCTGACTGATACTCCATAAATAACAATCTAAAACAAGCATGTCAAACTCGCGGCCTAAAATGGACATCGAGCCACGAGTGAGTGAGTGTGTCAGTCTGTCTGTGAATGTGTGTGTGTGTCTGTCAGAGTGTGTGTCTGTCAGAGAGTGTGTGTGTGTCTGTCAGTGATCGTGTGTGTGTCTGTCAGTGATCGTGTGTGTGTGTCAGTCAGTGTTGCGATGGCCGCGGCTGGACAGTGGAGGACCTGGAGGTGCACGAAGGCACGCAATGCCAAGTCACATTGCAGCATGACAGCAACATGCTCCACCTTCCCAGGGTTTTAAGAAGCAGCAGGAGGATCTGCTTTGGCACAGGGTGCAGACGGCGCCATTTGGGGTACACCAGAGGCCAGACTCTGAAGTCGCACACTGGCAGCGGCAATGTGAGTGGAGTCTGCTTGTTGGCTAGAGAGGGGTGCTGGGATTTAGTAGAGGGAGGACTATGTTTTTGTATATGGGGGGACTAGGATTTAGTAGAGGGGAGGGACTAGGATTTAGTAGAGGGGGGTGCGTTGTTTTTTTTGATATACTGTATTTTTCAAAATAATAACCTACGTTTCTATGAAAATTTAAGTTGTTTTTTTAAACCTTAAACCTTGTTTATTTGGCCTGTGCTAGACTTTGAGTTTGACATGCTTGATCTAAAACACATGTAACCACAATATTCACATAAAGTATATAATCTAAAAAAAGATGACTCCAACTGATATGTTAAGGATACACTGAAGAAGATTTGTTTTCTTAAGGCACACTGCTAGCAGTGTAGTCAAGCGGCTGTTACATAAATAATTCAAACATAAAGTGCCTTTAAAATTACCACTCTTATGGCTGTGCTCACTTGCAATTATATAATGACACACAATATGATAAATACGTACATTATAGTACACATAAGCATAAAAAAATAAATAGTACATATTCACAAATCGATAAACACTGAGGAATAGGAAAAGTTGCACTCACAAATAAGGAGCAGATAAATTAATGAGACAGAGACACATTTTCCAACCACTCTTGCAAAACGTAGAGAGGCAGCAAGTCCACATGGGCAATGTGCAAGTAAATAATTCACTTTATTGGTAACTATAGCATGAAAGAAAATATTCTTCAAACTTCCTTAAAATCTTACACTATTATTTACTACAGATATACTTATATACATTTACTGGATTTTTTAAGTGACTTTGGGTGAATGCTGCTCTCAGTAAGGAGATCCTGTCAGTACTCTTTCTAAATAGTGTGTATCCAAGACAGCCCTGTTTAGTGAAAGTCAGTAAGTCCAAAAATCCAACCAATTTAGTACCAAAGGTCATCAAGCATATAATAAATGCATTGTGAATAAATCTCAGGATAACAAACACAAATGGCCGTTATATTCAAGGATATGTTCCAGTTTGTAGATGATCATAAAGGCATTAGCGTACATGGGGGTCATCACTGCCCCTGTTCACGTGCCAGAAATCTGTAAGTAGCATTTGCTACTAGTGAGAAGTAATTGAGAGATAATAATAAAGCCAATACACATAGAACAAAAACAATTGCAGTGCTGCCATAGCATTCAGATATCTGCAGGGCTAGTTTCATCCTCTGGTACATTCAGATTACTTGATTCCCTCCTGTCCTGTTGTGTGTTGGTCCCTCATCTCTTTAGACTGTAAGCTTGTTTGAGAAGGTTCTCTTCACCTATTGTATGTTATATGTGTTTTGTTTCTATTGTATTAAATGCGTGTCTTGTTCACCTATTGTACAGCACTATAGAACATTTTGGTGTTATATGAATAATTGCAATTGCAATTAGTGAGTTGCTTTGGCTGAACTCACAGGGATTTTATGTAAGATTTTCAATTGTTATTTGGGCAATAAATGTATTGTACGGTATTTTGGTACTGGAGCCTTCTCTGGTCTTTTTTCCTATTTTTATACTGCTACAAAACCCAATAAGCAATGAAATATTTTTTGTGTGGTTAGCTCCCTTTCCTTTATGTGCTGTTTGTACCCCGAGACAGGCTGAAGTGGGTCTGGGATATATACAGTATGTAAGAAGGCTAAAATGGTTTTGTGGGAGTGGGTAGATCACACTATAAAACTCCCCCATCTCTACTTACCTAACCTCCCATCCTCTAATCTTCAATACAATGACTTCCCTACTCCGCTTATAGGGTACTTCCCCAATAGATGTACTTTCATGGCACACTTCCTTCTGCTAGCTAAATTTCTGCCATGTAGTACCTATCACACACACATATATATATATATATATATATATATATATATATATATATATGCAAAAAATAACATGGGACTGCACCAAGGCATCAAAAATTTTGAATTGGAGAAAGGGTGAGTGCCAAGCATTTTTTGTTTTTATATATATATATATATATATATATATATATATATATATATTTTATATTATTATTTATTTTTAACATTATTATTTAATATTATTATTTACCAATTTTATACTATATATATCTTTTATATATACATATTTTTAAATATTATTATTTACACACACAAACACACACACACATATATATTATATTATTATTTACCACTTTTATACTATATATATCTTTTATATATATTTTTTTTAATATTATTATTTACACACACAAACACACACACACACATATATATATATATATGTGTGTGTGTGTGTGTGTGTTTGTGTGTGTAAATAATAATGTGGTTACCCTGCACCAGACCCTGTTTGTCCATTTCCATGCTGAGACTCCTATCTTCATCATCAGGCACATTCTGACCGGCAAGGAAGGGCATGGGTTTGTCCGACCGTCAGCGAATATGAACATTATAAGCAAGAGGCTGCAAAGCCACGAGTGCATAACGTTGTCAAATAGGGTTATCGTAGTAATGGATACCCCTGTGTAAGGCACAAACCAGTATTCAGGCACAGGATGCAGGGCAAACAGACCAGTCTTCTATGACAGTAGGCAGTGTTCCTGGAAAACCTTGTGGGTCTTATTCCGAATCGTGGCCAAATAAAACAGACTGGTGCTCACCCAGTACATAGAGGTTGCCATAGCATTGCCTCCGCTCAGCAGCACAGTGCAGCGCACGTATAGTGGGGGCTCACCCCGGGTGCACAGGGTATGAACCCTTAAGTGCTGGCCATCGCCCTGATAGAGAGTGTCAGTCACCTCTTCCATTATTAAATTCACCTCAAGGGGAATATATATCGTTAAGTAGGCGGCTCGGAATTCCTGTTCAGAGGTTGTAACTGCATACCTCTGTTAGGCATTTTAGTGCAGTGCATGCCTAGCCGGGCCCGGTGCATAGGGCGTGGGCCTTTAACTGCAGGCCGCAGAATAGGTACAGTACATAAACCCATACCGTATCATGATTCATTATCAATGGAGGTATTCCTTCTGCTGTAGGTAGAGGCTGTTGCCGTAAGACTTCCTTCGGTCGGGTATGTGACTCCCCCATCGAAGGGGTCTCACCCCGAGAGCACCGGGTCTGAACCTGTAAGTGCCGGGCCCCGGTTCCAAAGTTTGGGTTTTCAATCCTCGAGCTCGCTGTTGATAGGGGTAGGAGTAGAAGCAGCAGTGCTGTAGGGAACTCACCCCGGTTGCATTGGGTATGAACCCATCAGTGCTGGCCATAAGCCTGATAGAGAGTGTCCTACAGCTCTTCCAATAATTAATGCACCGCCATGGGGGATATTCTGCACTGAAGCTTGCGACTCTGTCCCCTCTTTAGCCGAATAGATTGGCTTATACCTAGTCAGAGATCACCTCAGGTGTGCGGGGTATGTACCCGTCAAGCGTGGGTCATGGCCAAATAAAACAGACTGGATGAGAGCACAATCCATTTCATTGTGTGCAATGCACCATGCAGACCCCAGCAGGGTGTAGTAGTGTGCAATTTATTGTCTCAAAGTATCAAAACAACCCCAGCAGGGTGTGTGATATGGGGTACCCCAACAGGGTATCTGTTGTAGTGTAAATAATGCCAGTGGACCGCAGCAGGGTCTGTATAAATGACAGTAAGGTGTAATAACCCCGGCAGGGTATTCTGTATCTGTCACTTAGTGTTGTCAAATTGTCCCAGCAGGGCAAACCACAATGTTGGGATTTGTATAACTGGGCCTCACCCAGGATCACAGAGGTGGCCACAGGGAGACCTCCAAAAAGCAGCACGGTAATAGGGGCAGCACCCCAGGCAGGTACAGGGTAATAAGCCCTTTAGTGCCTAATATGGCAGTAATGAGACAAAAGTGACTGACATCTGAGGGATAATAGGATATAGCACTAGCTCTAAGCTCCGTCATCTGTCGTGTTCTGACAGGTAGTCTAAGTGATAGGGGTCATCCCTTTGAGCATCCATTACCAGACAGAGTCTTGCTGTAGATTCCTGATCCAGGTGATATCCCTTCAAATCTCCCATCACTGATATGTACTTATACAGTACCATCTTGATAGTCTGTGTCCAAGGGTGCTATCCCTTTAAGGAATTCAAGGGTGATATCCCTTTAAGGATTTGGTATCCCTTTTAAGTAGTTCCAGGGTGGTATCCTTTTAAGTAGTACCGCGGTGGTATCCCTTTAAGGAGTTCCCTCTAAGGGTCCAAGAATGGTATCTTTAAGGAATTTGAGGGTGCTATGACTCAAATCTGAAAATAATAGGCAGTTAGAATACTTAGCTTTGCCTGGATTCGAACTTGGGACCCCAAGCCACGAGAACAGCTAGGCTAGCTGACAGCCCAGGTATATGTTACTCTCGAGCGCCGAAATCATGGTGGGCGAGAGTAGCAAAACGGCCGCCCATAATATCGCGAGACTAAAGATGGCCGCCGAGGGTAATGGATGGGAAACATGGTCCCTGGAGTCTCAATAGACGCGGGATCAAAGAAGGCCGCCGCGTCATGCTCGGGCTACCTCGTGGTCACCCCACAGACTGCCCTGCACCAAGGTAGTCGGTGTTGGAAAGCATCCAGCACGTTACCGGGTGTACGGTATGGGGCAGCCTTAGAGAGCGATGGCAGTGAGTCCGGCCGTCCCCCTGAGGGTTGTATTAGGAAGGGGTCGAACGGATAGGCCGGAAGAAGGTGTTAATGCCCTGGAGCCGGCGGGAGCCAACGTGAACCGCAGGAGGGAAGGGGTTAAGCCCCAGTCAGACCCAGAATCCCCATGAGACCCTGGGGAGAAGGAGGAAAATGGGGAAAGAGGGTCCCCAGATGCCCCAGGTATAGAAGGCCAGGAAAATCGCCAGAAAAGTCATGATATGGTATAAAGTACATCTACCATAACTATGCATAAAACCTATTAAGTCAATAATAAAATTTACACCTAACACCTATTAAATCCATGTCATAAAATACATATGACATCTATTAAATACATATAAAGTACATATAATACTTATCAAAACAAAGGATGAAATGCCTATAAAACGGATAAATTACAAGTGATATTAATCACAACTAAAGGTTATGAAATAAGGATTACGTTAAATCTACATAATATCTATGAAATAACATAGAAAAAACACAGCTGCACATAGTACAGAAGCACAGCAAGAACATACAGTAAAGTATATAAAAAAATATAATACAGAAACAACCTCAAAGAGGCACTGTAAACATAAGTAATGGAGAAGAGTAATACTCTGTCCTGTCTGCTTGATGGAGCAATAAAGAAAGAGGAAATGATGAGGTCACATTGCCTTATGTACATCCTGCTCTCCTGTGATTGGTTCTTTTTTCTATGTGTTTCTTTACTGCTGTATGGAGTTAGTAACGAGAGATATGCGAAATACGAAGCCTCCTGTCATGTGGTAAAATTGAATTATAGGGTTTTTGCACGCAATTATCTCTCACAGAGGATCTTGGGATTGACACCCCTGTGTTATTGTATTGGAGACTACATGTAGGCGTCTGTGCACAAAAGCCGTGTGTAGTCGAAAATAAATCAGCTATGATTCGTTACTGGGGGACTGGATGTCTATGTTTTTATGGCTCCAGAGTGGCTGAGTGAAGGAATTAGCGAAGGTAACCAGTTGGGTTACCCGTGGTCCACTACACTTTCCGCCTGCGAGAGTTTCCTAGAGAAGAAAACACTCAGGTGCAAAGGTTAGTCAGGGGACGAATGCTGGGACAGAATAGCTCCTACCTCAGAAGCATCAACTTCTAATACAAATGGAAGTGAATGGTCAGGATGTCTGAGGATAGGAGCAGAAAAAAAGCTTTTTTCTGGCTCTCAAAGGCTTCCCATGCCTCAGGGGGCCAAACATAGTGGTTCACAGCCTTCTTAGTGAGGTTCGTGATAGGGGCAATAATGGTAGAGAAATTCTTTATAAAACTCTTATAATAGTTGACAAACCCTATGAACCTTTGGATAGGTTTTAAGCCCTGAGGCAAAGGCCCCTCAACAACGGCTGAGAAGTTCTTGGGATCCATACTGAATCCAGAGGCTGAGATGACATAACCCAGAAAATGGACTTCTGTTTGATCAAACACTTCTCTAGTGTACAAAAGAAACCATTGTCGAAAAATGTTTGGATACGTGTATGTGATGTGTGTACTTAGGTCAGGGGAAAATATCAGAATATCGTACACTATCACGAATTAATGTATGAAGTCTCTGAGGACATCATTGATAAAATCTTGTAAAACTGCCGAAGTATTACATAGGCCGAAAGGCATGATTGCATTTTCATAATGCCCACTTCTGGTGTTAAAGGCAATTTTCCATTTATGCCCCTCTTTAATGCGTACCAAGTTGTATGCTCCCCTCAGATCCAGACAGAAGCCCCTTTTAGCCTGCCAAAAAGCTCAGTGATAAGGGGAATAGGATATGGATTTTTGATTGTGATCTTATTCAACGCTCTATAGTCTATGCATTAGATCACCTCTTTTTTTGGGTACAAAAAAGAAACCAGCCCCAGCCAGAGAGGAAGATCTATGTATAAAACCCTTCGCTTGTGAATCGCCAATATAATCCTCCATGATGATACTTTCATGGGAAGACAAGGGATAAACCCTTCCTTTAAGTGGCATAGTACCATATAGGAGATCTATGGCACAATAATAAGGACTATGAAGTGGTAATCTGTCTGCCTCCTTCTTATCAAACTGATTTCAGGTGTACATAAGAGGATGGTACGTCTGTAGACCGTGGTGGGGCAGTAGGAACATTAATGAGACGAACAGGAGTGACCTTTTTTATACACTTCTCCTGACACGTATCACTCCATGAGCTGATTTCACCCTGTCTCCAATCAATAGTTGGATTGTGTAGACGTAACCAAGGGTAACCCAGTACGATTGATGAAGAAGGGGAGGTGATCACCTGAAAACACAAATCCACCATGTGTAACAGACCTGAACGCATAGTCAACTGTTCTGTTTTATGAGTGATTAATGGAGAATATAAAGGTCTACCATCTACGGCCTCAACAGCCAAGCGTGTCTCCTTTCTTAGGGGTGGTTAGTGGGTCCTGACAAAACCCCGGTCTATAAAATTATCAGCTGCTCTAGAATCTACGAGCGTTAAAACATCTATAGACTTCTCACCCCAAGTTAAGGTGATGGGAAGAAGTCATCTTTTATGAGGCACTAAAGGGGATTCTGATGTCCCATCCAAAGCCGGTCCCCTGAGCGACCTTAGGTGTGACAGTTCTCCAAACGCACTGGACAAGTCAATCTAAAATGCCCCTTCTGGCCACAATATAGGTTGAGCCCCTCTTTTCTCCTATTCTGTTTCTCAATCTCAGACAATTTGGTCACACCTAGCTGCATGGGCTCAGTATCTGTAGAAGAAGAAACATCAAGGAACTGAGGCCCTAGGGGTGCCGATTACATAATTGATAAGGTCATCTAGAAGGACTGGAAGATCTCTGGCTGCCACCTCATCAAGGATGTTATCATTAACCCATTCCATGAACGCAGAAGCCAAACCACTATTGGTCCAATCAACCTCAAAAGCAAGAGTGCAGAAAATAAACACATTATCCACTATAGATCTGTTTCCCTGCTTAATCCTTATGAAAGATTTAGCTGCACTATTCTCTCTGCCAGGTGGATCAAACGCTTGAAAACGCTTGAAGGAAGGCTCTTACATAGATCTTGTAATAATAATGCCTCCCATAAAGGATTAGGCATTCCAAGGCCTTGTCGGTTAACTGGTGCATAAAGAATATGACCTTGGATCTTTCAGTGGGAAAAGACCTGGGAGACGTTTCAAAATTAAACTCTATCTGGTTTATGAACCCTCGACAGGTCTTAGGATCGCAACCATATCTATATCTAGAAGGTTGTGTCAAGCTTCAATCACCACAGGCACAGGCTGGGTAGGCATAGGTGGAAGAGAGGTGGACTGTTCTGGCTAACAAGGCCTGAGTGAATTGGTCCATTCTGTGGTACATTTCCCTTAAATTTAGCCTGGCAAGGATTTTGTGGAGCTCCCAACCCTGCAGGGTCATGGCCCTATCGTAATGTCAGGGGAGTCGTACCCCAACACGCAGGAAACAGGAAATCCACAAAAGGTGGATCCAAAAGACGTATTACCGAGCCTTAGAATGGCCGGACTTCACTTATAAACACAACAAGAATAAATCAAGGTCAGGATAACAGAAATACTCAGAGTCAATACAAAGTCGGGTCAGGATATCAGAAATTATGAGTCAAATATGAAGCCGAGGTCAGGATACGAGAAATCACGAGTCAAGAAAAAGCAGGGTCAGGATATCAGAAATTATGAGTCAAATATGAAGCCGAGGTCAGGATACCAGAAATCACGAGTCAAATATGAAACCAAGGTCAGGATACCAGAAATCACAAGTCAAATACGAAGCCGAGGACAAACACAGGAAATTCCAATGGAATCTCTAGGAGCACTAAACGAAGATCTAACAGAAACTACAATAGGGCAATGAATGGGGGCCAAAATAAGCCTAAAATAGGCTTACCTATGTTCCGATAGGTCCACGTCATCACTGCGATCCAAAACAGATTAGGATTGCAATGATGACGTGGTCACTTTAAGAGTGGGCATGGGCGGAGCTAGCAAGCAACCCGATCAGTTGCCATCTTCAACAACTCCCCACAATCAGCCGCTAAAATAAGGAAAATAACCTGTAATCCCAAACACGGTTTACCAAACACGGTACCCAGACTCTACTTACCGGGCTGCAGCACTAGATGCCTTTTTTCAAACCGGCCACAAACAGTTTAGGCAGCGCCACAAGACCAAGGCCTACCTCCCGCCACCACACCTTGGACTGGAAGCCATACTCCGCGGACTAGCCAGACTCGCCCACCCTGCCAGAACGCGAGCTAAACATGGGCCGTAGATTCCAGAAGCCTAACACAGCCCCCAAAGGCAGGGATTTAGGCACCATGCTACAACGACCAACACAAAGCAGAACAAGCCCTGCGGACAATGCAAACAAGGCTACAGCACCCCACAACAAGGAACCAACAGCAACCCCTACCATTGCATGCAACTTATGACACAGAGCCGGACGAAGGTGCAGCTCCAACCACAAAAAGAGACCTAAGGACCCTATTAACAGACATACAAAGAGTCTGAACAGCCAACCTTAACCACCTCAAGACAGAGATCCAGGCGGTTACAAACCGAGTACAAACCTTGGAAACAAACATCACGGTGGTACAGACAGACATGGCCACCATGTAGGACACTTTCCAACAAATACACAATGCCCAAATGGCCCTGTCACTCCAAATGACATCCATGGAGGACAGGCAGCGCCGGAATAATGTAAAAATACGTGGCATTCCAGCCAATATACCCTCCGAGGAGCTGCCACATTACCTCCCGAGACTACTGGGCACACTGTTACCACACACAACCGCAAAGAAGATGACCATCGACGGAGCCTACAGGGTGGCAGGGCCACCCAAATCCTCTCCCAACATGAGCAGAGACGTCATCCTGCGATGCCTGACACACCACGACCAAACTCAGATCATGGCAGCAGCCAGAGGCAAAATGCCACTTACATTCGAAGATGCCTCACTAACTTTCTTTCAGGATCTCACCCGAGCTACACCTCCTAACAGCTCATCTCCTCACCACACAGACCCCAGACACTGGGGCAAGTAGACTGGCGTTGACAGCAGATATGCTATACACACACCTTAGTCCCGCAAGGCAAGACTCAAGCATATCAATAATTAAGAAGCTGAGAATCTATACACCGACCCACACAGACCCTAACTAACAGACTCTTCAGGCATCTCCATGCCGTTTATTACTTGTTAAAAAAACAAAAAACAGTGCATAGATACCATCACCCAACTGCTACCTATATGTATAACAATGGCATATTGTTTTCACTTTTGTATTATGACATGCTAACTAAGCAGCACTGCTAAATGAAAGAATCCAGGTCCACATCTATTTTTTAGATGCTCTGCCGCGTGGTTCGGCCAGACCACGCAGCAGGAGGAGGTCTGCATGGCTAGAGGGAGGTGAGTCTCCCTCAGTGTGCCGCGCGGTCGCATGGAGCAGTCAGACCATGCGGCAGGTGGAGGCCTTTTCCCAGCTTGAAATGTCAGTTTCCAGTGAGGGGTGGTGAGGGACAGGTAGGGCATTTTTTATTTGGAGGAGTCTTGGGGAAATTTAGCAGCCAGGGCTCAAATGTTATAGTATATCTCCTTATTTTACTTATACCTCACACCCTAAGTCCATGGAGGGGGTGGTGGATTATTTGTTTAATTTTAAGCTCCCACCCAATGCTAATTGAAGGGGGCATGGGGAGGACCCCCAGTATTTTCCAAGTAACAGGCCGTCAAGTCATGCACAAGTCTATTGTTTATTTAAAAAAAAAAAAACTATTACAAAACTGCAAGTTTTCTTTAGTTTACTTTAGAATGACACAGACATAAGTCATATTTCTTATAAGCCCTCCTTTCTTCAAAGTCAACTGCCAACATGAGAATCTGTTTTAAGAATTTTACCTTCAAATACTTGGCATATTGGACTCGAGAACTTGCTTAGTTTTTTCCGATCCACCTGATATATTGTCTGGGCAGCTACACAGTAAGTCCCTATGAGTCCAGTAGTTTCCTGTGTCAGTATGGAGTTGTCTGTCGTAATGTTCAGTATGCTCTGTTAAAGACAATGTGATAATTACAAACTAACTCATCATTTATTATATCTAAAAAAAAAACTGTTATTAGTCAATAATATGCATTCTTTTCATATTACACAGGTGTAGTATATATCTTGTTAGATCATTGTAATATGAATAGTACAATAATTGTAGACCTACTGTGCCATTCTACGGGATCACTAAAAATAATATTTAGATGGTGTGTGATCAATCAACACATTGCCCATGTTTGTTACTTACCATTCAGTTTCTGTACAGAGCTAGGAATACTATCCGTGAATAAGGACACTAACTCAAACTTCTATTGCTATCTCTCCATTGCAACATTTTCTCCATGTTTTTTAACTGCTCTCACTATCCTTCTTTCATGGTCTTTTTCCATCTTTACAAAATTACTTTGGTTCTCATTGCTCTTTCTTCTATGGCAGTCTCTCAGTCTCTTCCATTGATTTCATCCCATTTTGAATTTGCGATCAGACTGGTAATGGGTGCTATGGAAAGGCCATGGTTAGCCAAACTAATCCAAAATTGAACCATAGACTCATAACACTATACTCTTCTGTAGTAGTTATGGTGCCAGGAATGTAATAAAATCATTTACAAACATACTAACAATGCTGCCTGGTAGTAGTACCTGTCCTTTGGCATGCACATTATCAAGAAGGTCGGGCCATGGTGGTCCTGACCTCTGCTGGTCCCACTCGCTCGCATGGCACCTGTATCAGTTTCACGATCAATCCAAAAGGGCAGCTGCCATGCAGGGCTGTCCCTGGAAGTGCCTAAGGACCCCAGAGCAGCGGTGAACATGATTTAGGATTAGAGCAGGGACAGAAAGGCATCTAAGCATTTCTGTCCAGCAGTCCCCACATGCATAGAGGGCAGAGAACTTCTGGTTGCAGTGGAAGAGGCGACCAGTGGTCTTCGGGTAAGTTGTCAAATGATTTGAAAAAGGTTTGATTACTTCCCTTGGAAGGGCACCAGGGAAGTTCTAGTACCACAGCCACTGCAGTGATTGTGTTTTGTATTCAGAAAAAAGAAAATAATTGACAAGTAGATGTTTTTTGAGCTAATATTCTTTTATCCGTTAAAATACAATATCAAAGTTAAGTTCTGTTTGGTAAAATAAGCATTTAAGTTTCCACTGCTGTTAAAGATGTTTAACCGAATAAAATTAATTTAACTAAGTTCTGTACCTCATTAGGTTTCCCAATCTTCCAGATCTCTAAAACATACTTCACATCAAATTCATAATTCCTAATACAAGCCGGTTTCTTTAAAGTTGCATTAATATGCATGGTTTTGTCCACGTGTGTTATTTGTAATATTGGTGGGTCAGGATCAACTGCAAAATAAAAGCAGTATATACACATCATGGTATTAACATTCCTTGCTCAAATGCTGTCCACTACATTTTGATATTTAGTGATTTAACCCCAATGTGTTGTAAATGCTGACACAAATGTATAAATGATAAGAGACCGATCAAATATATAAAACCGCGTGCGACCATGTGTTAGGGATGCTAATACCAGAACTTGCTCCGTCTTAACCCCCCGCCCCCCTCACTATCCGCAATAGAGCTAAGATAACTTACTGATATAAACCCCTGGAGGGGGCTACCCCATGGAGCACTTAAGCATATACGAGACATACTGTTGCAGAATGTACCTACTAATGTGCCCAGTGGGGCTTACCTCATTGTATTATACCTATTGACTAACTGGTTCCAAAAAAAAAAAAATCACTGCATGCTGATGTGCACAAACCGTTAACTATGTCTCTACCACTGTTTGCGAACTCTAAGGACAACAGCCCAATTAACATATTTCTTTATAATATGCCGAGTGACCAAATTTTTTTTTTTTTTTTTTTTAAAGATATGAAACCTACAAACTCTTTATTTGATTGCCATTTGCATGATGCAAAATGGTAGGCATGTTTCCTCATATGCTGGGGAATAAAGGCATGTTTTTATGTTGCAGTTTGAGATGGAGCATTTCTCCATGTTCCAACATATGTTGGTAAATGTAAAATGTGTATGTACATGAATGTAACTGGGTGCACTGATGTATGCACGAACATAAATGGGTGCATGTTTTCATGTGTGAGAGCTTGTTGGCATGTCTGAGTATGACTATGTTTGTGTGTATCTACAGGTATATTTACCTGTACTAAAGAGAGAATTGTCAGGAATTCATAGAATTTGAAGTTTAAGGCCAAAGTAACTGAAGTGAAAAACTTCTTGAAATTAACTATGCTTCCAGTTCGGGTACTTTGGCCTGATATTGGAATTTCACTTTGTATTCCTGACAATTCTCACTTTATTAAATAAGCCAGCTTTAAATGTGTAGGCCAAAATAGATATTTTTTTAGACTCTGCTACTTTAAGCTTAGATTATATTTCACAAATATACCCAAAAAACTGAAGACTTTTCTGGACCAAACTGGAGCAAAAGGTGTCCAAGTCAGTTTAAAATATACATTTTAATGTTGGGGGGAAAGAAAAAACAGCCAGTGGAAGCACCGATACTGAAACAAAGTGGGAAATTCAGAAGACAGCCTGGCAGCATGGTATTAAAGTGGCCGAGGCAGGAAATAATAAGTGGATAAACTAGTGTTTGGTGCCATCTTGCATTTTATGATGAAATATATTTATTTTTATCCCTTCATGCAGGTATTTGAGACCAAATCCCATGATATCGTAACATCATTCTTCATTAATGAATGGATAAAAACAGAATTGTACTATCCTATCAGTTTCCCTAAATCTATTTACTATATCAATTCTCTATTAAGTATATTCACTAAAGTGAGAATTATCTGGAATTAAAGGGAATGCCAAAGGTAATTTCAAAATTCTATTTTTTTCATTTCAGCTACATTGAAATTTACTTTGAATAACCCTGCTAGATAACCATGTTAGGTAGTTTCTAAAGACTCACCTGTAAACATGTATGAGATCTTCTCGCTGTTTATCCATGAAGAAATATAATATTTAGAGACGGTTCGGATCCTAATATCGTAATTGGAATAATACTCTTTAAGATGACAGGTTATATCACACTCAGTCACCTTAATATTTTTGCAACGCTTGACTGGTTTCCACTTTGTCTCTGAAACTCTGAAGGAGAACAGCTATTGTCAGAAAGATGCATGCAAAAACGTCTAAAAACCATTGGCTAAGACATTGGTTAAGACAATCCAGATGTTTGAGAACTTCAATTTCAGAGATGCTCAGCCAACTGGGATGCCAACGCTTACATGCCGGTCCAGAAAAGAGAGGTAATAGTTGGCCCTTATACCAATTTATGTGTTAAATGGTAAAATATGAGTACACTCTCTAAATAATATGGTAAAAGATCAAAAGTAAATATGGATGGAGCAGTGTCCAGTGTGCCATTTTTATCATCTGTCTAGACATGCAGGTTGCATACAAACCATGCTTCTAGTTAATAGATGTATGTACAAATTTCTATTGTGATACCTTTTCCACCCGTATGTTCAATGATTATTTTACAAAAAGAGGAGGTTGTACGCTTAACAGGTAGGTATTTGTAATACCCAATGCAGAACAGTGTAGACCCGGTAACCAATGTGATTCAGTATTAGTATTTAGCATGATGGTAGATGAAAAACATTTGGTTTGTATAGTGCTGCCACTGGACATCATATTACATAATTAAAGTTTAAATTAAACAAAACTATGAGACCTGAATCATCAGACACATGGTAAATTCAACACCAAAAAGGACTTTAAATAAATCTAACAACTGACCAGTAACCCCAAAGATTTATAATATTCATAAATATTTTCACATGAGCAGAACAAACACCACAAAACCTCCCTTGTCTTGATGATGTGTGCAACCGATGTTAACAAAGGACATAAAATAAAGGACAAATAAGCATTGTAACTACAAAATAACATAGCAAAGTCAATTACATAACAAATGCACATATGCACAATACCTGACGTCCATTTTTAACAACCGTAAAGACACACAAAGCACTGCTATGTCCTACTGGAAAATTAGCAACATCAATGCACTTGGTAGTCTGTTACCCTCAACCTAGGATGCTACTGAAAAGCTTGCAAAGACCCCAGCAGTTTTTATCTTTCACCTAACAATATCAGCCTATCAAGCCCAACATTGTGAGTGCAACAGGTAAATCATGAGTTGGCATGGTTTTAAGTCAATAATGTTTTCTAACGTAGGCAGTGTTGTCAGTAGTATAATGGTCAGTCATCTTTGGATCTTGATCAATTTGAAAACTGTTTCGCAATTCTAGACAAAAGTTAGAATACTATAACGAATTACTCTGACCAAAAACAGTATTTTTTCTGTAGTGCTAAACAATTTTGGCATGATCCCCCTAAATAAAAAAAAAAGCAAACATTCACCTAAGATGACAATTTCAGAGGTAGAGTTTAGTCACTGCCAGCAAAATGCATTTTCTCTTTATGTCTGTCTGTATACAGACTCCAAGCACCATGGCTACTGCTTGGAATAACCCTTTAATAATCAGTTACTCACCCTGGAATTTAATTTTATCCTTTATCAGTGGGAAAAAAATTTGAGAAAACGAACTTACAACTTAATAAAAACAAAAACATTTAATATAATACATAAAGAATTATAAATTCGATTGATCAACTCCTCCTGCAGAGTTTAATAAAATAAGTACCGTAGGACATTACTGAAAAAAGCTTAATCTATCCTGTTTCATTAAACACACTCTATTATTAAATATATACATATTTTAAATGTTAACTTATGATCCTTCAATGTAATATAACTATTAACATTCATCTCATCAAACCAAATATTTAAAAAGATTTGGATTTCCCCCAACTCAGTTCAAAAATTCTTGTAAAATTAAAGTTCTGTACAAAATAAAATACATTTTTTAGCAGTGCTTTGTACAAAATTGTTTACAGTGAACAATTGTCAAATTGATTCATCTGACAAAATTTTGATTAGTCAGACTGAATTTTATCCATGCAGTGTTTTGGTTCCGACCAAATTTTGTTCACACAAACAATTCAGGAATTGACGATTTAGACAAACCAAAAGGGCATGGAAATCAGTGTACTGATAAATATGGTCCTGCTTACATTCCAAGTGATTACATTTATCACCAGTTTATTGGCTTCCGATAAGCCTTTTATTGGTTTGAATCAATTACTGCTGTTAGAGGCTTATCGGGAACTGAAAAATATTGTTGGGTAATATAGATTTTCTGAAAAAATATAGAAATGGATAATATACCTAGCATTGAAAATATTGGATTGGGTGATTTAATTCCATTTATTGAGGACATGATCCTCGATAAATAGCCTTGAAAATTTTGCCAGCAAGTAGGTGTTGATAAATGCTCTTTCACTATTTGCCTGCTGACTGCACTAGTAGCCAACTGGCAAATGGTTAGAAATAGCCTGTGGAGGTCATTAGTATAAGTGAGGCTTATTTTCTCTCCATGTCCCCACTCGCTGTGCTGCAAGTTGGGGCATGTCTGCCTAACAGCTGGCATTTGCTTGCTGTTATAAAAAGACTAGTGTATGGGCTGCACTGTCACTTTTAACATAAAGGGCCCTATGGGCATTAGGTGTGGACTTCAAATTAAGGAAAATGGGTGGACAGGTAACTGTACACCCATGTGTCGCGAGCGGGTGAGGGCTATTATATTAAAAAAGTCCGCCCCACCCTACAGCGGAGCCAATTAATTATTAATGTAACAATAAATAACACAATGTATAATGTTTTAAGAAATGCTTTGTAAGTGTTATATTTCCCTATATACACCATTGTTTAGTTGTGACATATAATCCCAACTCTAGTTCCCACTCAATCATGTAAATATCCATTGATCAGATTTTATTTCTCATGGAAACTAAATTGGTGCTGCTGACACTCAACTGAATATGTTAACGTGGTGCTGGTATCAAAGTCAACATCTTATAAAATGTCTTTACTCTGATATAGAATAAATACTAGTGACCCAGATGTGAACTCCGTGCTCACTGTGCCTAGAGAGGAATCAGGTACACCTTGCTGGCAAGGTCCAAAGTAGGCCAAAATGATCATCCGAGGTTGCTGTATCTCTCGTGTAAAGGGAACTTGACAATGGGAAGGGAAGTTACTAATGAGCCACACATTGTAGATTCTGTTCCCTGCAGGGTCAATTCTGTTTTTAATCCTTTCAATCTACATAAAATTTAAATAGATAACAATAATGTATATTTATCATCGATGGAGAATTTGTTATATGGCAATGATATTTAGGTCTGTGCACTTCTATCACTTAACCCACGGGTGTCAAAGCCGAATCCCGGCCCGCCAGACCTAGTCATGTGGCCCGTGTAGCCGCCGCCGGCCGCCAGCCCAGTGGTGGATCCAGGGGGGGGGCAACGGGCAATTGCCCCCCCCCCGAGAATACCGACGGTCTCCCTCTCCTGCCAGCCCAGCAATGTGCCTGCGGACCGGAGGGGAGATCACAGATGGTGATAGTGCTGACAGCCGGCGGGGGAGGGAGAGATAGAGGACCCGGAGCTCAGGCTGCAGCTCCTCCGGGTCCTCCTCTCGCGGGAGTTGGAGCGTTGCCACGGTTACCACGGCAACGCTCCAAATCTCGCGAGAGTGAACTCTAGCCCTGGAGCGTGGGCTAGAGTTCACTCTCCCCACTGGGACCACCAATGAATCCCCCACCGGACCACCAGGGAAATGTACCCCCTCCCCCCAGTAAAGGTAAGACGGGAGGGGGGACATAAATATATATTTTAATTAAAATTATATATAAATAATATATAAAAGCCCCCCCTACCCTTATATCACACACACACACTCTACACACACACACTGCCCCCCATACACACACACTGCCCCCATACACACACTGCCCCCATACACCCATACTGTCCCCCATACACACACACTGCCCCATACACACACTGCCCCATACACACACTGCCCCCCATACACACACTGCCCCCCATACACACCGCTCTGCCACCCATACACACTCACTGCCCCCATACACACACACTGCCCCCATACTGCCCCCATACACACACACTGCCCCCCAAACACACGTACTGCCCCCCATACACACGTTCTGCCCATGTAATAATTGAATGCAGTGACAATAATTTATGATAATAAAAAGTGGACACATAGTCCTACAGATATAACCGGCCCTTTGAGGGTGACCAAACTGCTGATGCGGCCCCCGATGAATTTGAGTTTGACACCCCATTTGACACCCCATTGGTTAAGTCTTAACCAATGCAAACAGCAAGCTATAGTCTGATAGCTACAGAAAAAAAGTATCATATAATAATATTTTAATATGCAATAAAGTGCTTTCATTTAACAGCTTACAGTTTGTAGTGCACTGTGTATGATACATCTTGAGGATTTTCAGGAGCTGGAAGCCACACAAGGAATATTCTGAAATTACGGGACACCGTTGTGACATTCAAGGGAGGCAGAAGACTACCTGGAACCCAAAAGAGAAACCGTCAATTATTATACACTTCTTAACTATAATGTTTAACAGTTTTGGAAGCATACAGTAGGGCAATACGATGAGGCAGAAATGATAAATTTGACCCCAGTATATTTTTAATCTGAGCCATATATAATAATTTATGTAAGAAGATACTTGATACTTTACACTTTTGCGCTGAATTACATTACTGCAGGCAGCTTTAAAGCACTCTTCAAAAGAATATTATATTAACCGTTTTATGCTTTTTCACATGTTGATGTACATGTACAATTATCTGTACAATTTCTATAACCTGTCAATGTGTTTGTGACCTCTTTCGATCCTCCCACTAAAATTATTCCTCTCCAGAAGAAAACCACATAAAACAGTAATTACAGGTGGCCTGAGCACCATTTGAGAGTGATGTGCAGCACTGGATAATCAACAAAATCACAGATAATGTCCCTTGTTTAATGTTGAAATTTACCAGAGTTGTATTAGCACAGAAGCAGCATATAGTAGTCAAGCAGGCATAACACTGGCTTGAAAAGAAGCCAGTTTTATTAATGGGGAGTCACAGAGTGGTTGAGAGCATCAGCAGACCGATCTCAGCCAAATACCTCTGTGTGATTCTGCAAGAGCCTTTTGGTTCTCAGATTTTGATAAAATGTAAGGACAGAAAGGCAGGGAGATTTGGCACTGAAACACAGACTTTAGGGTGAAACCATTCGAGAATGGGTTAACCCCTTAAGATGAGCCAGCACCAGGGACCTCCTGGCACCATAACAACATAATTTTGATTAAGTTATTATGGTGCCCAAAATGTTCTTGTAACAGCTTCGACTCCACTTGTAAGTTGATTGTGGCAAGAATATGAGAACCCCCCCCCAATCTTCAATGGCTCTAATACTTCATACATTTGCAACTAGCCCCCACACTCTTCGGCACTAACATATCTCCTTTGAGCGATAATGAAATGAGCCAGAAAAATCAAAAATCAAAATAGAAACAACCCTCTCTCTTTCAGACTCCCAGTCCATTTATGCTGTGATCTCTTGTTTTCCATTTAGCCTCTTGGTTTCTGTTTTATTGATTTACAGTTATATTCATTGTTTTTACACGTTTCTATTCATTTTTGAGTGTTGTGACCTTTGTCTTCTAATGTCCACTTCTCAGAGCTTATATGAAAGTATATATGATAATGTACCTGTTTATCTAATTTCACAAATGCTCACTTTAATTGAAATTGTATCACAAATTGTGAAGAAGCTGAACTCATCTCACATAATGCTAATGTTTCTCCTCATTCTAAAATGACAAAGTTTTGCAATAGCTCTCATACAACAAATGCATTTTGTGAAAAAATTACCCCTAAATTAATTGACCATGAATATGTGTTTTCTCCCAGGGCCTATGGAAAAAGGAACAGAGTAGCAATCTTGTACAACAAACCATGTTTGTTGCAAATTCAGACTTCGAAGGTCATTATGTATGGTTCTGTGGTCTATGGCTTCTGAGACCATCCTAAATGTGTATTACCCTAATACTCCTTACAAAAAATATATTGGAATCCTTATAATTGTTCATTGTCATCACAAGTGCAAGGGTTTTTTGTTTCCTGAAGACATTCGCTTGGATTGCATCTTTTACCATGGACAATATTGCTTAGCTGGATCATGTACATGCTCCATAATTTTAAAAATAATTTTTTTCAACACACAAGTCAATTATTAGAGATGACCTAAAATAAATTTCATCCCATCACCAAAAAAAAGAAAAATTAACCGCAGTGTCAAGCTGCCTAATACAGATGACATTTCAAACACAAATATACCCCTGAACAAAATTACATCTACAGTCAACTACGAAAAAACGTAAAGGAACTAATAGAGATTGGCCTGGTCCAAAATTAATTCTTTTGTATTTTGACAAAACTGACTTCCTCTCAGCCAGGTGCTTCATGGCAAAAACAAATCAAAGCAACCTACATCCCTTCATAGGTCATATGGTTCCATTGTCAAAAACCCCTAGGATATAAACACACTATTTACTTTTTAATTTGAAGCACTATATAATCACTCCCCAATCATGCCGAACCCTCAACACCTCACATGACAAGGTTTTATACATTTATTTGATTGCAATGACCTTCCCAAGACCAATTATTTTTACTGGACAACCCAGTTTTAGCAGATGAAATTGAAAAAATTAGCTCATATGAAACCTGGTCCATATAGGATTTCTTACCTATAAAACCTTTGACGAAGTTCTGGGCCTCATCTTCTCTCACTCTTTAAAAATATTATTAAAGGACCACTATAGTGCCAGAAAAACATACTCGTTTTCCTGGCACTATAGTGCCCTGAGGGTGCCCCCACCCTCAGGGACCCCCTCCGTCCGGGCTCTGGGGTGAGGAAGGGGTTAAAATCTTACCTTTCTCCAGCGCTGGGCGGTGGAGCTCTCCTCCTCCTCTCCGCCTCATCTCCTCCTCTTCGGCTGAATGCACATGCGTGGCAGGAGCTGCGCGCGCATTCAGCCAGTCTCATAGGAAAGCATTCATAATGCTTTCCTATGGACGCTTGCGTCTTCTCACTGTGATTTTCACAGTGAGAAGCACGCAAACGCCTCTAGCGGCTGTCAATAAGACAGCCACTAGAGGCTTTAGAGGCTGGATTAACCTATTTATAAACATAGCAGTTTCTCTGAAACTGCTATGTTTATAAAAAAAAAGGGTTAACCCTAGCTGGACCAGGCACACAGACAACTTCATTAAGCTGAAGTGGTCTGGGTGCCTATAGTGGTCCTTTAAAGTAATTGTATTGTGTTATTCCCAACAAAAGCAAACATCTCTTCTCTGCACAAAATTACCACCCTATCTTGCTTTTAAATTTTGACCTAAATGTTTTTACTAAACTACTAGACAGGCATATTAAAATACTTGATATAATATTAGTGTCACTCGGTGGATGGTTCACTTTCAAACACCTTCTCTGTTACTATCTCTGTACTCAGGGAAGGTACACAACAGATTGGAATAGTATTATCTATGCTATCTTCTAAACTAACTTAATTTTGCCTATAGCTTTTTGGGATATCCAATCACTATATAACAACACTCACACTGAGGTAATTACTGTTCCTCAACTCTTTACCATTTAAAAAAAAAAAGGTACTTGGCAGGGGTTCCCCCTGTTACCCTGTTTACTGTTTCATTTGTGGGGGATGGTTTGGCTCATCTGAATTTCTTTATCAAAAGAAGATTTGTGAAAACAAATCTTTCCTTACTTTTTGTGCCTATTATGACAAACCCAGCAGCCATATTATTTTTTCCTATCTGTCTTCTGTTTACATTACAAACAATGTAAACTTTTATGTCTCTACGAACAATATATAATGTACTGATTTGAAATACTGTAATTTGTATTTTTGCAAAACTTTGTTTTTATTGCAATGATTAATTAAAATAAAAGACAGCAATATGGAAATTAAAGTGAAAATAACTTGTTTATCGTATAACCAGACAGCAAACCAGGCATATACTGTGATAGGCTCACAGAGGCGTGAGTACTAAGCACAAACAATTCTACAAACACCTTGTATGTAAAACAACAAATTATCCTCGTTGATACAAAGTGTATTTGTCTTAAAAAAGAGGAGCATATATTCCTATTATACATGGTATAAAATGCATGATTGTAAACACAAAAAGGTTTTTTATCCCACTCCGTCAGCATTTGGTACAATTGTAGGAAGCCCATTGGCTTAATCTGTAGCCATGGGTTACACCCACCTCATTGGGGATGATGCACGATAGCTGGTGTAGTGTTTTTAACAGTTGCCCATTTAGTCTTGCCTCACATCATTTGTGCAATGAGTTACAGGGGGATCTGGGATTTGCTATCTAACTAATATTTTGGGCTGTTTAATATAGGAGATCCATTTCGAGACTCCAGGGGCAGTGCATTGTGCAGAGGTAAAATGCTACTAGGGTTTTTTGAATTATTTTTTTTATTTATTAGAGAGTACATTTCATGCTTTTTTAATTCCATATACAATAAGTCTTCTAGTCCTAATTTTTCTTACTGCAATACAAATATTACATCTAGCTACTGATTTTTTAGCTGCTATCTTTAAAGGACCACTATAATCACCCAGACCACTTCAGCTCAATGAAGTGGTCTGGGTGCCAGGTCCCCAGGATTTAACCCTGCAGTTGTAAATGTAGCAGTTTCAAAGAAACTATTTTTACATTGCAGAGTTAATCCAGCCTCTACTGGCTGTCTTCATGACAGCCGCTAGTGGCGCTCCCGCGACACTCAACGCAAAAATCGCATTGAGCATGCAGAACGTCCATAGGAAAGCATTGAGTAATGCGCCTTTGGCTCCACTCGGGAGCTGACGTCGGAGGGGGAGGAGAGGTCACCAGCATCGATGGAGCCCGGCGCTGGATTAAGGTAAGTGGCTGAAGGGGTTTTAACCCCTTCAGCCCAACGGGACGGGGGCCCTGAGGGTGGGGGGACCTAAGGACTATATAGGACCAGGAAAATAAGTGTGTTTCCCTGGCACTATAGCGGTCCTTTAACCTAATAGTGTCAGGGCATTTATTACTATAGCAACCTTTTCAGTATGTAATTTGGTTAATAGCTTTGGCTATCTGAATAATCTTTACTTTTGCATAAAAAATTGCTATCCTTTTGAAACTTTGTATTCTATTTGTGGGAAAATAATTGAGCAACCTTCCATACATTACATTTGTTTATTTAAAATTAAAATATCCCTTTTGCTAACTGTCTAATAATGCAAAATGATCAGAGTACAAATTACTTATTTTACTTTCATTAAATGAATTATGAGTACTGTCATAATTAGGGGTAGATATAATATTTAATAATTTAGGTTATTAGGTGAATTTAGTAGGACTACACTTGGTTCAATTAATTATTTTTAGATTGACAATAGGTTTATAACAGATAAATCAGCCATGGATAACACTTAATTACAATTGCAATATACAAAATACTAGCACAGTAAATAGCGATAAGAAACCATTGTATGTCATCCTCCAGTTGTCCATTAGGACTATACTTTAAATAATCTGATATGCTCGGTACATCCACCCTAACCTCAAATAGGAGTAATTCTCCATTCTAGTAACAACTGTTTTAGTCAATAATCTATTATCTGTAGGAGCTCTAATATTGTTCTATCACAGACACACCCCTATGTATTTAAATACATTTCACTTTGAGATTACTTTTTGTCACTAATTTAGATGTGTTTTTCTCACTATGGGATTGGTTTTTTTTTAGTCTACTTCTCCCTAATTGAATTGGATTTTGTACAGGAGAAAATTTAACAAAGTTTTCAAATGTATATTATGACAGGTGTTGTATTAAAATAAGTGTATATTGGGAGTCAATTAGTATTGTATACTGGAATAGATTTAAAAAATAAAAAATAAAAATAAAGTCCTGCGCTCACTCCCATCGCTCCTTTGCAGCAACAACGACCACAGTACACATCAGCCCCAATACATACATTAAAAACAAAAGAAAAAGTTACTGCACTCTCTCCTAAATCTCTATGTATATTTAAACTATTGGAGGTTATTTAGTTACTCAAATGGCCATTGGAGAGAATGCCTGCCTGCCCCGTCAAGGCAAACCCCATCAGGTGGGTCCTACACGGACCTTTTATCTTGCTTCCTTGAGCTTCTGGCAAAGATATCTCTAATGAGACAGAGAGGGGTATTTTTTATATACACCCCTATATACTTACTAACCCTTAATAAAAGTGTGTTTGTGTCTGTCGGGGGTGTGTATGTATTTGTGTCTCTGTATGTATGTCTGTGTGTATGTATGTATGTTTCTGTGTGTATGTCTGTCGGGGGTGTGTGTGTGTATGTGTGTCTATGTGTGTATGTATGTGTCTGTATTTATGTATGAGTGTATGTATGTGTGTGTGTCTGTATATCTGTCTGTGTGTATCTATGTGTCAGGGGGGATGGGCCATGGATCAGGAGGGAGAGGGGGGCCCCACGGATCAGATTCGCACCGGGGCCCCATGTATTGTATGTACACCACTGCCTGGAACCATGAATTTTCTTGGACTCATTCACCATTCCTATGTGAAGGACGAAGATAGGACCCAAACCAGTAACTTTTCTAAGGCCCGGTGAGATTGTAATCTTTGTCTGGCTAATAGCTTTCTTTTTACTTATTTTTTTTATCTGGAACTACATCTGCCTTTGTGGTGTGAGGGCCGACAATTTTCATCCCTAATGTATCCACCTGGTAATGCTGAATTTACACTTCTGCATTATCAGCATCAATTCTGTGCATAACTGAAGAATAAAATCTCCAAATGGTATGTTTATGTTTCCATTTTCCCTATATTTTGTATGGGTTAATTTTCTATTCTTGGGCAGATTTTGTGATTGAGACCTGGGTATGTAGGAGCTCTGAAGGTTCCCACATAGCTCCAATGTAATTGTAGGAGATAGCTATCTATCATATAGACCACTTGTGTACCCTTTGGCATTTCCATAAACTGTACCCCTCATATTAGCAAACTTTTTGTAATTAGTATAGTTGCTGCTATTTCAAATGCATACATTTTTCTCTGCCCCATCTCTCCTTTACTCCTCCCTAGGATTCCCAGCATCAAGATCCCCATGTCTCTCTATCTATCTATATTTGTGGTCAGGGACAATAAGCCGAGTTATGTTAGTGGTGCACAAGTCGGTTGTGGAGTGCTGGAACCGACATTCGGGTAGGCCGGTAAAAAGAGGGCAAAAAGTTTATAGTCTAACACCTTAATACGTGTCTACATTAAACCATCAATACATTTTATCAGCATTTATAACCATACCTGAAAGGGAAAATTGGTTAGTGGGAGATACTCTATAACACAAAGATACTGGCTGACCTATGTTATACCAAGTGGTGAAACAGTTAAGCTAAATTGGTGACTTGGGAACCTAACTAGTTGCCAAGTGGGGATGAGAGGCTCTACCAATGATTTGGCCCGTTGGGTATGTTTTGCACCGAACGTTGGCCTCTCGGTGAGGATTAAAGAGATTCAAAATAAGTTGGCTGTGACGGGTGAGGCCCTATCTGCTTTGCCAAGAGGGCGGAGATGCGAGGCAGTAACTATGATTTGGCCCGAGGGGCGAATACCTCTGTAGTTGAGGATGGGAGTTGGCCTCGCAGGACAGCTATATAATGGTACAAGAAGCCAAAAACTACTTATGGCCACTTAGGGTACCCTAACAGCCAGTCCAAGCTAAAGATAAGTTTTGTAGAGCGCGTGGTTATTGTAAGAATGGAGGTAGTAACGTAAAGCAAGTCACTTACGTGGTGACTTAAAAAATGTAAATACAAAAGAATAAATGTGGCATGATAAGATATGCACCTGGCAGATAAATGAAAGCTATGCTAGAAATTGATGGTAAGAATAGGTAAATGGAAAGTGGAGGGCAAAAGAAAAAGGTTTACCGAGATCCAAAACCAAAATCCAACCAGAGAGAGAGAGAACCAAGAACGTAGTTCATAATTCAGAACTACGACACGAACACCAATGAAAATGCACCAGTTTGCCGGTAAGGTAAGTAAAGTAAGTGCAAGGAGCCCAGAACCCAAAATACTCTATTACTCTATTAATATCTGTTACCAAACTAACAAAGGCTATTAAACAGTGTGATAAATGGCTCAGTTGACTATACCCCCAGATATGCAATGAAGTGAAGTATATGTCAGTAGGTGAGCGTGCGGTTCCCAAATTATCAAGTTTAGGATAACCAGCCGCAAGTGGCACAGTGACAGAAAGGCATATTATAAAACATAACAGTGCAGACATGTGGAGTAACTGAAGATGCCTCATCTCAGGATCCTATTTAAGCATTGTACTGCAGAGACCTCGAGATGGAAGGATTTCCCCAAGTGAGTAGCTCATTTAGCAGACAGAGTAGGACCTGCCAAAGATGGGGTAAAACTGAAAATTGTTCAGCACTAAAATGACTGTTTAGTAGATAAGCGAGTGCGCTGGATTTTCATTTTTACTGTACTTATTGGCCCCCAGCAGCACCCTAATTTAGCATGTGTAGGTGAGTGCAGCCAAACCCTTATTTTCTCATATATGTATATATTTAGGAGTCTAGCCAGCTCCATGGGTTTTGCACCCCTCCCTGTTACAGGTGCCTCATCTCAGGATCCTATTTAAGCATTGTACTGCAGAGACCTCGAGATGGAAGGATTTCCCCAAGTGAGTAGCTCATTTAGCAAACAGAGTAGGACCTGCCAAAGATGGGGTACATTGGCGTTGTGGCAGGCTTATGCAATGTATGATCATATACTGTAACTAAACCCCCATTATATATTTTTGCCTAGATTATGTGTTTTTAATAAAACTGAAAATTGTTTAGCACTAAAATGACTGTTAGGTAGATAAGCGAGTGCGCTGGATTTTCATTTTTTTGAGTAACTGAAAATGAACAGTTTTCATTAAAAGCCCCGACCAATACCTGTTTGTACCGAATTTAGGCACATCATTCCACCAGAAGGACCTGAAGTGTGTATGAGAAAGAACACCCTGAAAAATCCCAACCATCACATTAATCAAATCCCATAGTGTACTGTAGAAAGTGAAATACCAGAACTAGCAAGTGCCTTAAGGTGGAGGTACTAAAGAGTTAAAATAGTGACAGACCAAAGAAGCCTGGATATGTTAAATGCATAGTGATAGGTACCAGGTTTTCGGGTGTGTGCCAAGAGAGGGAAAAGACTTGCGTGGGCCTAACGAGGCCATGTGTAATATTGGAATGCAGTATGAAAGGTTGTATTTCTTTGACCCTCGTATATTAGAAAATTGACGTATTAAACTAGGCCAAGACCAGCTTGTCTGGGGGTTAGGCAGTTTGTGTTGATGACCTTTGAACTGGGTCTCCAGTCCAGTCTCAGCCAAGAGGGAGGTGATTAGATGCTAGAACGCTATTGGTTCTTCCGCGTCACGTGACCGCCGGTACCCGGAAGTACACTTAGCCTACATTTCCCACTTTCCCCTCTGCTCCATTACGTTTTTATGATTATGCTATTGGCTGTCTTGCGGTCACATGACCGCAAGCAACACAATAACCCTTCGTTTTTATAATTATACTATACATTAATTTGTGCATTCCTTACTTATTATTTTACATGTTTTTTATGTCTTTTTGTTTTATTACCCCCATGAAGCTTCATTTATATCAGAATCATTGTTTTATCATATATATGCTGCACTATTAATTTATGCATAAATTATGATGTCATTTTAGCGCCAATTTTGAAATTGTTAATGTATTGAGAGGTTATTTAAACCATTGTGAACCAGGTCTCTGTTTCTTATTGCCAGTTGAAAAAGCCCTGTGTGGCGAAATGCGTTTTGGCTATTTTATATATATTTTTTACATTTTATCAATAAAGTATTATTGGCCTATATTCTATCTTTTATCTTTGATAATATCTTTTTTTATTTTCTATTTACTATATTTGATTTATTTATTATTTTCTGGACCTGGTTATTATTACTTTACGTTCAAGAATCCCAGGTTGGGATGATACCACCTACGCCATATTAGTGAGCAGTATTTCCTGCACACTTAAATGTGAGTATTTTATACACATTTTACTCCTTTTTAAATATCTATTCATACAGTGAGCACTATTCTGTGTTATCCTCTTCTTTCCCGAGGATTTCGGCCACGTATATACGTCTACATCCCACCAGTGGGGGACCAGTACCACTGAACGCGAAGCACACCCGAGCTAGTTTTAGCTCTAATATAGGTGAGTGTGATACCTTTTAACTCTGCATTTCTACAAAGAAGCGGAAAAAACTATCTATACCATTGGAGCTTTTATCTTGTTTTCTCTTGCATATTGGCACCTGGAACAAGACGTCACATCCGTTTCCCTAATCCTACAAGGACTGTTTCTTTCCCTCAAGCGGACTTGATTAACCCTTGCTTATTTTATGACTTTTCATCTATCCTTCTTTGTATGTACTGCTATTTGTAAGTACTTACCACATCATCTACATGTATTTTACCTGTTTTATATGTATA
Organism: Pelobates cultripes; assembly: GCA_933207985.1. Taxonomy (NCBI): domain Eukaryota; kingdom Metazoa; phylum Chordata; class Amphibia; order Anura; family Pelobatidae; genus Pelobates; species Pelobates cultripes. The sequence continues at coordinate 212,944,078 of OW240912.1, read as the reverse complement.
GATTTAAATTTTTATTGATTGTTGTACTACAATTTTTTGATTTTGCTATATCTACTTTTTGGCGCAACCTAATACTCCTTTCAGAGGGAGGGGTGACCTGTGTATTTATATCAATATCCCCTCTCACAACTACAGGCTCCGCCTTCCATGTGTGTATTGCAGATACGCACACTGACACAGTTGCATATACACAGATAAAAACACTGACACATGTGGATGTACGGACACACATATAAAAACACTGATATACATACAGATACAGACACACAAAGACACACAGGTGCAAACACTCACACAGAAACAAACACTGACACACGTGCAGATGTACAGACACATGACACACTAATACACACTGAACACATGCAGATACAGAGATACAAACACTGACACACTTAGAGATACAGATACATACACAGTGACACATACAGATGTGCAAATACAAACACAGCCACACATGCAGATACACAGACATACAGATGCAAACACTGATACGCATACAATTGCACAGACTCACTGATGCACACACTGGCACACATGCAGATACACAGATACAAACACTTACAAACATAGAGATACACACACGGACACATACAGATGGACACACACTGACACATATACAGACACGCACAGTGACACACCCCATTTTAATATATATATATATATATATATATATATATATATACACACAAACACACACTTACACACATACAGAAACACAGATACAAACAATGACACACACACATACATATACAGAGACATACAGATTTACACACTGTCCTACATCACTGGGGTAGAACTGACATTACAGGCATACAGATAAACACACTGACACTCATACAGATACAGACATACAGATACACACACTGACACATATACACAGATATGCACATACAGACACGTAGCTACACAGACACACAGATACACCCAGTGACACACATAAAGTTACAAAAACAGGTCAAATTGTTTTTTCTATGCCTTTTTTTTGGAACAACAACATACAAAGATGTTTTAAATGTTGAACTTCATGTATTTGAATTTTCTTTCAACCCATATTACTGTAACTATGTAAGTTTCAATGTGATTTAGAATGTTCCTAAAAATGGAAAAATAAGTAACATTTTGTGTAATATTGTCATACATAGCTACACTGACCTTTCTATCAATGGAAAAAAATGCAGTTTAATACAAAGGCAGGGATTAAACTAGGGACTTTCCCTGTAAGTCCATGACATACAGCATGTCTGACATTTTCACATTATTCACGAACGGTTCTTAAAAGGCACTCCCTGCTAGTACTTGTTTTAACTAACTAACAAAAAAAAGAGAGAGAGAAATAAATTCATATTCACAGTCAGAGGAGCTTTGCACCCCATTTAAAACCCTGACAGCACTGCAATGGTTAACCTTAACTGTGTGAATAGAACAGTGTATACAATTCTCTAGCCTCCAACAAGGGGATAACCCAAAATGATGAAAGGTTTCCTGGCTGCCTCGCAGCATTCAATTTCCTATCTTTTTACCGAATAACAGTAATACCTGCTCATATTGCTATAGTCTGCCTTCTTTTATTATCCAGTCACTAGTCATGAGGTTTCTGTTTAGTGATCTGTCAGTTTCTGCCTGTCTACTGATTTTTATTAACAGTCTATATAGTGTAACTTTTTGCTTCCAGTCACTATAACAGATGTTCATGTTTTACATGCTCTCTCGTGCCATGTTCCTCTGTACAATTCATAGAGTAACTAGTAATGAATACGGGGGCACTACTGCATTCCATATCTCTGAGGCTGATAAAACTTGCTACCGATCTGCTGCCTCTATGGTTTTCTATTTAATTACAATTTTATATTAGGGATACTACTTAATATTATTTATAAAGCACCAACATATTCCACAGCGCTGTACAATAGATGGACAAACAAGTAACTGGAACAAGTAAAAGCTGGACATACAGCAACAGAAAGTTCAGCGGAACATGCCCAAACAAGCTTACAATATGATCACCTTGATATATAGTTCACATGAGACACAAAACAGTGTAATCACAAATGTTAATTAGCCTTACCTGCAAGTACGATCTGCACCACAAAGCACTGACTGATGAGAAAAGCCCAGCTATATCGGATGGACATCTGTGAGGTATAGCTCCATAGCATTGCACTTCATGTTATGCTGACTGCTCTGGGAAGGGCATTGTAATTTAGAATGTAACCATAACACTACACCTGAGCCTGCACAGAGATTCTGGTCCGCCTCTTACAGGAATGGCTAGCTCACAGTAATAGAAACTGTGCGTGTCTGCATTACGTAAATATAACTCCCCTGTTAGCTGATGGGAGGAGAGCACACCTCCACAGTTTCTATCTGTAACGTCAAAGAATGTGGTTTATAGTCACTCTCCCTTCTTTCTCTTACTCAGTGTTCCATTCTCATTTTCTTTTCCTCCTCCCCCTCTGTTTTTTCTCTCTTTCTTTATATGTGCATTGCATTAACAACTCTGCAAAACTATCCTGACAACATTTACATAAACAGACCCAAACGTTGCTAGTCAAAGTCAATGCAAAGTGAATTTAAAAATGTAGGCATAAGTAGCCAAATAAGAATAATTCTGTAAGTCAGGTATCGTCCCAGTTCTGTTACTTTGGACAGCCCTCACAGGGCTTACCTATAAAGTGAGGGAAACAAGTATTTGTCCACTGACAAAGAAATGATTAGTCTATAATTTTAATGGTAGGTGTATTTTAATGATGCTTTAAATGCACATACTGCTTAAAGTATACAAATGTTCCTTATAACAGTGATTCACATCCGTTTTATGAACAAGGCACATTTCAATGAGCAGAAAAAAAGTGGGCACGCTTAATTTATTTACTTTATCAACAGTTTATAAATATTACATTTACTCAAAGCCTTTGAGTGATATTGATACTTGTGACCATAATACCCTATTAGTTTTAATAACCAGAAAGGAATCCCCATTTTAATAATTATACTTCTTAAAAAAAACAAAGTGGGCATGCCATTTTGATGTCCCTCCAGGGCCTAGGGAAAATGCCTTCAGCACAGTTCATTTACTGAGATGCTTGTTTTGCATTTTCTGATTACTTGTCTCTGGTGTCCCCATTAGTGGAATACCAGAAGACAGGGTTTGGAGAGGGTGTTTTGTGTAGAAATCCAGTGCAAAGCTGCGAATGTCACTATGGAAATGTGTGTAAACAGACAAGTAAGTCCCTAATCATGAACTCCAAGTAAATTGGATATAAAGACAAGTAAAGTGCTGGGAAGAGGGTTGTGCATATATTACAAACTGGACAAGAAAAATACATCTAGTTCTCTAGAAGGGACTAGAAGGTGTGTCAGGGAACACCCAAGGGGGTCGGAGTTCCTCCTAATAAGGTATATACTTAAAAAAATTACTTTTATCACAGGGTTGATATTGGCATAGATACACGACGACATTGTCATAGATACATGACGACACTGTATAAGTTGAGCAATCAGCAACACCCCCTCGACCTGCTGACATACCCCCCACTTACACATGAAGCTACCAAGATGTACAAAATGTGATTGTGTCATCCCCATGATATGTTAACGCTCCCTCTTCTTTTCTGTACCCCATACCTTTTCTTGAAGATAATAAAAATTTCAAATTGGAAAAAAAAAAATTACTTTTATTATACTAGATAAAAAAATCTAATGTAATAGATATAAGAAAATAGTGAAAATGTGAAAAAGAAACTGAACCAATATAAGAGAAGTTGCCCATGCAGGTAGTAGATAGTATGTAATTGTGAGTACAACTACCCAATTGTGAGGGTAAATTGTGATAATACCAGTGAGAGTAGATTGCTAAATAAAGAAAGAGGACATAAAGTTAGGCTTAGTCTGCTGAAACCTGAGAAACTCTATAAAGGTGGCCAGATGTATAAGGTGCAATGACCACAATATACCACTAATCTTGTACCACTGAATATAGAGTGGGGGCATATGACTGTCCCACTAACAGAAAGTGACAGTGGCTGCAGAGGTCATCATTGATAATGGTCACTGTTGTGTGAGTTGACAACAGGTGTGCAAGCTAGAATCTATAGTTGTAATAGGTCAGATGAATATCATCCTTAGAATGTGTCTAAAGAATGGTTATTCTAGTGCATCTCCAACTAGGCAGTTGAGAGGTGCAGAGCTATGGAATGTATAGATAAACAGTCTGTGCCGCTATCCCTCTAATACACTGTTATGGAAGCGATACACTGTAGTCAAACTAACTAACAATCTAAACAGTGGCAAAGCTGAAAGGATACTTAGTTCCTGCCTGCCTGAACGTTGGTATATATATATATATATATATATATATATATCAGTCAGATTAATGAGAGGCATCTCACAGAGGAGCTAACCCCAGACCTCCCACCATAAATAAATAATTCAATTCGATGAAAGAGGCATCTCACAGAGTAGTTAACTCCAGACCTCCCACCATAAATAAATAATTCAATTCATGCAGTGAATATAAAATCTAAAGAACAGCCCGACGCGCGTTTCGGCGCTGCTAAAGCGCCTTCGTCTGAGGTATCAATGAATATGTTGCTTAGCTGTCGTCATTTAAATGCTAGGGATGATAGGAGTCACCAATGAGATTAAGGGGTGTTTCTTATGTTTTCCTGCCAGAAGATTTGATCTGTCTCGGTCCATCCCTGCCGGTTCTTCTAAGGCACGCCTACTCGTGCCTAAAGGGAAGATCATTGGTGGACATACCTAAGTTATGTCTCATTCATAAAAAATATAGAAGGGTATTATACATTGAAAGTGGTAGCTGTGCAGACGTGCTTTAGTTTGGTTGAGGGTAGTGTGCACTTGATTTATCTTCTTTTGCCTGGCATATGTTCGATTTACCGGCTTGCAACCTTTCAATGTCATGTTAGCAAGCCGAGATCGAACTATTTGTCATACCGTTAGAAGATGATGTAACCCCTGATTTGTACTGGGAATGTTAATGTTCCAGTAATGAAAGATTAAACCTAGAGAGGATCCACTTAAGATGCAGTGGTCATGTAGATTTTCAGTAAGTATCTATGTTACATGACATCATTATATAGTGGATCCTAATGTAATACCTTTCATTGAAGTCTACCTATTATCGTGCCTACTCAGCTTGGCTCCGGACTCCCATTGCCTCTCAGCTACCTCCATCTACCACTGAACCTGGGCATCGGTTGTTTGTGGACTTACCCCCTAGAACTACCTACTAGTCATAGGCTATTAGCCTACCCAACTGTTTTTTGTACGCCTATTGCATGCTCCTACACTACACTGTTTGCAATGTTCTTATTTTTGTTTCTTTGTTTCCTATCCTTTTACTTTTTATTCTGAGCTATAGAGTAATCTATGAAAGAGCCAAGTTCCAGTGTTTTTCTCATCTTGCACAAATAACCTGTTACACAGCATTTCTAATATGCCAGTTACACTACTACCATTTAGCGTAGTATGTTCCTCCAGGCGTACACCTTTTTTTAATTTACCTACAAAATGTGGCTAGATTAGTGTGGACACATCTTCTTGAACTAATGTAATCATGATATTGCCTGTACCTATGCACGCACAACTGTTCTAATGTCATGCATGTTTAATCTATGGCACAATAAAAATAAAGATTGACAAGAAAAAAAAAAATAGTTTCTTGGTATCCTTGATACACATGCAATTCCACGATGGGCCCCTTGAATAAATGGTCAATCCACTTAGCAATAGGCTTGAGTGCTCCATTGATCAGGTCTATAGGACATTGTGGTATTTTAGGTATGGTGTAAATGATAGGAGTAAGGGGATGGCTCTTGGATAGAAATTGATAAAACTTAAGGTCTATATATCTTTTAAACCCATGGACAGTACCTTGTGTGGCGAAGATGACCTCGCCACTGGTTTTTGGAGGGGCCTGTTTGCCAGCCTCCTGTCCTGTGACTATGGCCCTGTGGTGAACTTTGGGCTAAAAACACGGTTCGTGACTTTTTCCCTGCTATGGTGCAGAATATGGAGTTTACCGAATGGATTAGGCTTATGGTGTTGGTTTACCAAACAAACTGTCGAACAACCGGACCACCCGCAAGAGGAGTGTGCAGCCTGTTAACCTCCCAGAATCTGTGGTTAACAGCAGCTTAATTGAAAAACGGCTGGGTGGTGGCTGTTCGTATAGTCAAACACGTGGCGACGGCCATCTTGTTTAGTCGAACGCATCCAGCTGTGTTTTGTCGTCGAGCGCATGGAAATAAAATTGGACACTCGACGGCACGAACACCGCTGTTCAACTGGAATTGCACAAAAGGAGCGCCATTTGGTAGATTTAAAGTGACACTCCAGGCACCCAGACCACTTCTGCCCATTGGAGTGGTCTGGGTGCCAACTCCCACTACCCTTAACCCTGCAAGTGTAATTATTGCAGTTTTCATAAACTTCTAGACAGCCACAGAGGGCACTTCCGTGTTTATAGCACACATTCCATGTGCTATAGTGTCGCTGGATGTCCTCACGCTATGCGAGGACCTCCAGGGTCGCTGAAATCCCCATAGGAAAGCACTGAAAGCATTGTGCATTAGGTCTCCCCTCGCTGGCCGGCGGCGCATGTGCAATGGGTCTCCCCTGCCGGATGACGTCGGCGGGGGAGGATCGTGGGCGAACCCTGACCCAGCGCAGAGGGACATTGGCGCTGGATACAGGTAAGTTACTGAAGGGGTTTTAACTTGGGATGGGGGGTGGGAGGGAGAGGAGACCTGCAGTTCCAGGAAAACGTTTTTTTTTTCCTGGCACTGGAGAGTCCCTTTACTCTACCCCTACTCTGATCTGGGTGATTTTTGGATATGTTGTTCACCCAGATCAGGGCTATCAGGTTGTATGGGGATATGTAGTATTTTGGGGTACTTTATAAAAATGTGTATTTTTTTCTGCCTAATGTTAATTAATTAAGTTAATACATTATCTGCCTTAATTGTATCACAGGCAGAGGGGAGGGTTTGTGTACTGTATGTGGGAGTGTTGTTCCTTATCACATTGTTTTGATTGGCTTGCATACTTTGTGTCCTGTTCCCAACAAGGTGTCAACCTTGTTGGGATACTTGCATAAAAGGCCAGTTTGCCCAATTAAAGCTGAGTTCCTGTTTTACCCTCAACATAGAGTCTCATCTCATATGCAGGGGGAAAGGCTGCATCTACCCTGGGGATTGCTATATCACTATACTCCCCAGGAAGCATAATAACTAAGCTCTTTTAAGAGCTGTTCCTGCTACTCTCTCTTGGAGGAGAGGTTCATCCACTGGAAGCTGAATCCTGGGACGGCGAGTCCCAGCCAAGCAGTAACGCTGGACGTGGGGACTGCAGTGCTGATGTCTGGTGGAGTGCTTGGAGGCCTCGGTGAGCACTTGGAGCATCCGTCGGCGGAGGTACCCAGCAGGGGTGGGATGGCTGCCTAGTGCGAGGAGAAGCAGCTCGGAGACACCGGAAACGTGTGGATTTATAATTGAGGGCAACACTTGGCTACAGCAGTATGGAACCAGCTTGTCCCCGAACGGTGTTCCTATACGAGGAAGAGGATGACCCGGACTGGAGGGATGCAGTCCGAAAAGATGTCTGGTATGAGGCCCTGGAGGGCGTACAGCGTCGGTGGGGCAAGAGTTTCCCCAGCGAGGAGCAACAGCCACAGAGGCAAGTGGCGATGCCGATGTCCCTCCTGGCAGAGCAGCCCCTAAAGGAGTGGGTGTTGGAGCTTAAGAGCCTGGTATAGAAGGAGACATGGCTATATGACGCATACCAGGCGCTGTGGTCGTATACGATTCGCCATTCTCCCTAGAGGGCTGAGCATGACAGGCCTGAGGGTGATAATTATGATGGCCCTGGTCTACTTTGGGATGCCATGGAGGAGGACATTGATTTCGGCAGCCCAGAGGAGTCCAGATTTCAGGACATCCTTGACTACGGGGAGGGCATGTAGGATTAGGCTGACGCCAACAAGGTGGGACGAGACCTGACCTTCCTGGTAACAATGGAATGGGAACTGGAGCAGGAGTTACCTGGAGTAGGGACAGTCGGTTTTACTCCCCAGTGGCAGCTTCCTTTGCCGGGAGAGGCGACAACCAGTGTCTCTCCCCAGCGGCAGACAAAGTCACAGGGAGAGGAGAGCATCGTTGTCCTGTTGTGTCTAAGGTGTTTTTAGAAAAAAAAAAGACACTTTAGAGTCTAAAGTGTTTTTTTTTCTTTTCTAAAAACACCTTACACACAACAGGGCAATCCCTAAATCCTTGACTGTTAGTGGGTCTTAACTGGTTTGAGAACCACTGTTGCAAAAGTAGAATCGCAGTCGATGTTGTCAGAAACAAATTTTCCAGAAGATACATTGATGGTTGAAATCTTAGGGTGCACGATTCTTTTGCGCTGTCTTCTCAGTTTCCGTGTAAGCCACTGATAAACCCTAGGATCCTGATAATCCTGCTGGACCCTTTCAAATTTCTGCTTCTTGCATTTAATAAGTTAATTCTTATATTCCAGCAATTCTTCCTTGAATTTTTGTTGTAGTTGATAATAAAATTGCATGCTTTGTTTCCAGATCCCGCATTCACGCATGCGTATTGGATTCCCAATAAACATCATGCCACATTGGCAACTCAATTTATAGGTCACTCAATTTGACATATTGGATATTTGGATGTTTTTTGCTAGTATGAGGGTGATTAAAGAAGCGTCCTGGTGTCATGTACCCAGAGGTCACACACCTGAGGCACCGAACACATGCAAACACATCCAGGGGTCAAGTCCTGGGGAAAAAAGTGTGGGAACTCACCCAAGATTCCCCCGCCCCTTTGCAGAAAAAAAATTGTCTTATGCATAGTGCAAGTGCAGGTGTAAGGACAATGAATGTAGTGTGTTTAGAAAGTGGAATGAAGAGTGTATACGAATGCAGTGTGTTTTAGTGAGTGCAGAGGTGTACACTGAATGCAGTGTGTTTGTAGTGAATGCAAGAGGTAGTATTAGTGAATGTAGTGTGAGAATGTGCATAATAAATGCAGAGTGTGTATAGTGAATGCAGAGGGTGTATTAGTGAATGTAGTGTGTTTGTAGTGAGTGAAGAGTGTGTATAATGAATGGCAGTGTGTGCGTAGCGCCGCTGGATGACGTGTGTGAGTGCTGGATTGATGTGTGTGTGTGCTGGATGATGTAAAAGAGTGCTGGATGATGTGTGTGTGTGTGCTGGATGTGTGTGTGTGTGCTGGATGATGTGTGTGTGTGTGCTGGATGATGTGTGTGTGTGTTGGATGACGTGTGTGTGCTGGAGGATGTGTGTGTGAGTGCTGGATGATGTGCGTGTGAGTGCTGGATGATGTGCGTGTGTGTGCGTGTGCTGGATGATGTGCGTGAGTGCTGGATGATGTGTGTGAGTGTGTGTGTGTGTGAGTGCTGGATGATGTGTGTGTGTGTGCTGGATGATGTGTGTGTGGAGTGCTGGATGATGTGTGTGTGAGTGCTGGATGATGTGTGTGTGTGCTGGATGATGGGTGTGTGTGTGCTGGATGATGGGTGTGTGTGTGCTGGATGATGGGTGTGTGAGTGCTGGATGATGTGTGTGTGTGCTGAATGATGGGTGTGTGAGTGCTGGATGATGTGTGTGCTGGATGATGGGTGTGTGAGTGCTGGATGATGGGTGTGTGAGTGCTGGATGATGTGTGTGTGTGTGTGTGTGTGCTGGATGATGGGTGTGTGAGTGCTGGATGATGGGGAGGGGGGGACATTTTTTTTTACTTTATGTGTATGTATATTTATTTTATTTTACTCCCCCCTCCCTGCTTCTTACCTTGTCAGGAAGGGGGGAGATCGCCTGGTGGTCCGGTGGTATGCTGGAGGGAACCAGCCGCTGCACAGAGGGGCCATCACACGCTGTGTTCCCTCTCCAGCTCTAACTCTCGCGAGACTCGCCTGTGCGGAGCGTTGCCATGGTAACAGCCGCGGGTCTCGCGAGAGTTACAGCTGGAGAAGGAACACAGCATGTGACGGCCCCTCAGTGCAGGGACCAGGGCCGGTCCTGCAGGACAGGTAACGGGAACGGCGTTCCTGCTTTGGAAAAAGTGCAGGAACGCCGTTCCCATGCGTTCCTGCAGGACTCGAGCCCTGAACACATCCCTTAGTTTTCTGTTTGTTTCCAGAGTCCAGACTAATACATTTTGTAAAATGTCTTTTTATAGCAGAATTCATCCGGTAGGCTTCCATCCTGTGCCAACAATTTCCAATTTGAAGTGACAGTTGTGATTAACTCTTATGTTGTTGTGTTCTATGTCATTGGGAAAACTATCCTTGGGGCTGAATTGTCCTTTAGCTTTTTTACATTCTCCATGACTGCTCGTAAAGTTCTTTGTAGATCCTTATAGCAGTATCCATATGTGTGGAACTTTTCTGTTATCTCTTCCAAGGCGGTAAATACTTTGCTGCTTCAAATTATCCTTATATATCTAAATCATATACAAAGGTTTTTATCTTTAAAACAAAACAAACCACTAGAAAGATTAACTATGTTACTATTTCATCTATCATTATTATACAAAGTATAACAAATGTAAAGATTTTTCCACAGATTTTACCTGTTAACATTTTTAGCACAACAGCACCTGATGTCAGTGAGATGTCTATCACTGAGATGTTACAAAGATTCCAATACAGCAAAAAGAGGGGTTCTTGAGAATCCACTTCGATTGCTGTATCAACATAACATTTACCGTAATGGGATCCATGTCACTTAAGACAATGTCTTGGAAATGCTGTCCTTTTCCGTAAAAGAATATCGGAGAGTATCCAATCTATACACATCATAAACGGTGAAAAAATGTTTCATGAAAAAAACTAAATAAAAAAAAGCAAAGACAAATACCAACGCCATCACCACGGTGATAACAGATGATGCTGATTCAATATCTGCAACCAATTCTAGCCAAATATTTGGAAAGCTAGACTCTACAACCTATACTCTTCAACAAATATCCAGGCATTCTACAAACACAACCTCCAGCAATGTATCTAAGGAATGTAAACTTCTACAGGCCTTTAAAGACTTTGGATTACAAAACCAATTACTACTTTTACATTTTTCAGTACAATCATTTTTAACAGTGTGGCTAGATTCTCTAACTATGTCAATATTGTGGTCTAAGACAAAACTAGTGTCTCCAGTGATAATCAGTCTGCACTTGGCATTCTTGGACACTTTATTAACAATCTTTTTCAAAAACTAAAATTGATTTATAATTAGGAAAATATAGAGTGTATTCCAAAGTATTCAATAGGCCTTTCCAAATCACATACCTCCCCTCTCTATCAACTAAAACGTCAGTAGTATGAAATGCTCTATTTTTATGAATAAAAATTGAGACACCACTAGCCTTGGTGCAAAATGTAGAATGAAACTGAGTGGGATAACCTTTTACCAGAACCTTTAGGGTATTATTTAATTTGAAATTGGACTCTTGAATAAATAACATTTTGGGCCTATGTTTCTTTGTCTCCTTAAATAGCAACTATCTCTTGTGTGGCACCTTCATATCTCAATATGAATTTTAGGAAGTCTCCATGCATCTTATCAGCATTGAGATGGTTCTGGTCAGGAAATTAGGAAAAGACTCCCTTCCAGCATGTTGCTAGGTATAAAAAAGAAATGTGGTGAGAGAGACAAAACATGATGAAAATTCATAAAATGTGATGCAGATAGAAAAATTACTGTTGCACATTACCTGCATATGATGGGCTTTGGGAAGTTTGCCTTAGGCACAGAAATTCTAAGAAATTATGGCAATGCATGGTGAAATTTGAAAAATAAAGCATGATAGTTGTGGAAACAAGATTTCGTGGAATTTTTGTGCCCAAGGCAGACTTCTCAAAGTCCATTTTGAGATATGCAGGTCATGCATAACAGGGATTTTATCATCTATCTATCTCCTAAAACTTATCTTAACTATGTCTGTTTATTGAGGTGACTATGGTGCTAAGAATCTGTTGTTTATTTTATCGTCTCAGATACAGTTGCAAGAAAAAGTATGTGAACCCTTTGGAATGATATGGATTTCTGTACATATGGTCATAAAATGTGATCTGATCATCATCTAAGTCACAACAATAGACAATCACAGTCTGCTTAAACTAATAACACACAAAGAATGAAATGTTGCCATGTTTTTGTTGAACACACCATGTAAACATTCACAGTGCAGGTGAAAAAAGTATGTGAACCCCTAGACAAATGACATCTCCAATAGCTAATTGGAGTGAGATGTCAGACAACTGAAGTCCAATCAATGAGATGAGATTGGAGATGTTGGTTACAGCTGCCCTGCCCTATAAAAAACACACACCAGTTCTGGGTTTGCTTTTCACAAGAAGCATTGCCTGATGTGAATGATGCCTCGCACAAAAGAGCTCTCAGAAGACCTACGATTAAGAATTGTTGACTTGCATAAAGAATTAAGAATTGTTGACTTGCAACAAAAGTATCTCCAAAAGCCTTGCTGTTCATCAGTCCACGGTAAGACAAATTGTCTATAAATGGAGAAAGTTCAGCACTGCTGTTACTCTCCCTAGGAGTGGCCGTCCTATAAATATGACTGCAAGAGCACAGCGCAGACTGCTCAATGAGGTAAAGAAGAATCCTAGAGTGTCAGCTAAAGACTTACAAAAGTCACTGGCAAACGCTAACATCCCTGTTAGCGAATCTACAATACATAAAACACTAAACAAGAATGGATTTCATGGGAGGATACCAAATATGAAGCCACTGCTATCCAAACAAAACATTGCTGAACGTTTACAGTTTGCACAAAAGCACCTGGATGTTCCACAGCATTACTGGCAAAATATTATGTGGACAGATGAAACCAAAGTTGAGTTGTTTGGAAGAAACACACAACACTATGTGTGGCGAAAAAAAGGCACAGCACACCAACATCAAAACCTCATCCCAGCTGTGAAGTATGGTGGTGGGGACATCATGGATTGGGGCTGCTTTGCTGCGTCAGGGCCTGGCCGGATTGCTATCATCGAAGGAAAAATGAATTCCCAAGTTTATCAAGAAATTTTGCAGGAGAACTTAAGGCCTTCTGTCTACCAGCTGAAGCTCGACAGAAAATGGGTGTTGCAACAGGACAATGACCCAAAGCAAATAAGTAAATCAACAACAGAATGGCTTAAACAGAAGAAAATACGCCTTCTGAAGTGGCCCAGTCAGAGTCCTGACCTCAACCCGATTGAGATGCTGTGGCATGACCTCAAGAAAGCGTTCTGTTCTGTAAAGAGGAATGGTCAAGAATTACTCCTGACCGTTGTGCACGTCTGATCTGCAACTACAGGAAACGTTTGGTTGAAGTTATTGCTGCCAAAGGAGGTTCAACCAGTTTTTAAATCCAAGGGTTCACATACTTTTTCCACCTGCACTGTGAATGTTTACATGGTGTGTTCAATAAAAACATGGCAACATTTCATTCTTTGTATGTTATTAGTTTAAGCAGACTGTGATTGTTTAATGTTGTGACTTAGATGATGATCAGATCACATTTTATGACCAATTTGTGCAGAAATCCATATCATTCCAAAGGGCTCACATACTTTTTCTTGCAACTGTATATGTTTTTATTTAAGCTTTATATTTATTTTTGCATTAGTGAGACTCCAAGAGGACAAACAGTCACAATAACTAGGTCTGTAAAACAAATGTAAATGTTATTAATGTTTCACTAGCACTTTTATCTTTCAAGAGGGCAGTTTCTTTTGGATTTGCAGGTGTTTTGCATGCATTTTTTAATATTCACCCTGTTTAGACACACATGAGTGCACATACTGCACACTTTGCCAGGAAATGTCATCCCTCCTTAAAGCTATGTGACTTAATCTGTGAATTGTATTGAAGTATGACATTGGGAGATGGGCTGGGCAAACTTATGGAGACATGCCATGTTACTCCTCAATGCATGGAAAGGAGACGGGGCTGTCCAAAGAGGGGTTGTGTCAGTGGGACCACTGGCAATGCTCAGGAGTGTCATCGGGCGGAGTTGAGGGGATGGAGGGCTCGAACCCCATCTGTAGGGCCCTATAGCCATGGATCTTTTTGTCCATAGGTGCCTTGCTATCCATGCCTCCATCTCCTCCATTAGTCCAGGGCACACACGCTATAGAATGTCATATTCCCTGTATGTAACTCTACCATTGCTCTTCTTCTACTCACCAATGAGAAGAGCAGAAGCATATCTCACTGAAGAGACTGGCAGACCTCAAAGAGCCGGCGGTGTGGTAAGTGCTTTCCCTACAGTGAGCTTGTGGCCACTGAAACCATGACCGGGAAGGCAAGGTATAGGCACATCATTTTATTGTGTGTATGTATCTATGTGTGTGTGAATGTGATTGTCTGTGCATGCCTGTGGGGATGTAGGAATCATTAAATCATTTCTGGGCTTAAGCCCTGTGTGTATTTTGATCCTAGCAATGCCCCTGCATCTGCTTGTGGGATCCTCATTGCTATGTCACACAAAGTCCACTTAAAGCAGCCCTGCCAAATGTACATTTCCCCAGTTGCTTCCTCTTCTCTTACTCTCTCGGGATTTGTTCTTCTTTTCTTCCTATCTGATCGAGTTTTCTTTAAAACATAAGTCAAAGTAGGGAATTCTTTGCCTTATTTGTTTTTCCTAAGCTTGACAAGCTTTGACCCAAGCTTACGTCCGCCCCATTTCCTGTAGTCAAATTTTTTGTTCCACAATACTCACCCCTCCTCCTATGTTCTCGTGTTGCTTCATTTGCTGTTCAAACAGCCATTTGCCGGTGATACTACCTAATTTCATCCTAGCAGAATAAGTATAGTGTGTCCATTTGTGTTAGGAACCAATTCAGTACTTTTTGTTCGGATCGGAATTTCATTCGAATGTTGGATTAAACCAAACAATCAGAGCTCTCTGCCGAACTCAGTCTGTATGCGGTGCCCTCGCTGGGTGAAGATGGATTATTTTTTTAACCATTTCCTTTATTATTTAACCCAACAATTGCTTTGTATTTAGCCCTGCCTTTTACTTGCTTTCTGTTTCTAACGATTTTACAGAATCTGCATTTTTTTCAATTTTGCCTTAGCTTTCCATTTAACACTATTTAGCTGTTAAAGCACGTATTTTTCCCTAAAGATTTAACACCGTATTTACATAGTAGTGTTTCATCCATATTTCCCAACTATTTTGTTTAACCCTATATATCAATGTTTTTATTCTGATTTATCATTCATTTTATGTGCTCCCTTTAGCTAGTTGACCCTTTCATCCACCACCTTTTTTAACCCTACCTTTACAAACCCATATCAACCTTGCCATTCCCCATCTTCTGGTGGGCCCCAGGTAAGAAGTCAGATTGATCCTAAACTGTTTGACTGCTTACATGGTGAGGGTAGCAGGGCTCTCCTGGCACCATATCAATCACAGCATGCTGTAGCGTAGTGGTTATGGTGCTTGGAATGTCCCTATAATCATAATGTGATGGGATTCCAGCATGGTCAAAATTTAGTAGGTCGAAATCTCCACATGGCATATGCTAATTAGTATCTGATTACAAACAGTTGGATGAGTCATCAGTGTACTGAGCATGTACAGAAGTGGATAGTACATTCCTTTGTCTTTAACAAGCCATGTGGTCTGCCCATATAAGGTGATCCTGAATATCCTGTGTGCTGATTGGTCTGAGGTTATACTGTATGGGAGGGGATATGCTGCTAACAAAAAGCATCTGCACCATGCTTTCTGTCTCAGATATTTTTGGAACAGGAGTTCATCTGAGACCCGATCGGTGTGTAAATAAAAGACCTGTTACTTCCTGAATAGACTTGTGTCCATCTCTTTATTTTTGGCTTCTGCAATTGATTATGGTAACAATAATAACTCCACATACCCTTTATGCTACTAGTTGTGGGGACAATTGCTCCTTTTGCTCCCCATTGAATTAGTAAATTAATGTCTATGTGTACTAAATATATACTATAAAGGAGTTTATTCACTGAAAAACAAAAGTGAGTATATTTAAAACTAGGTAAACAAGTAAACCAACACTACACACAAATGCATGCCTGCATTCAAATGCCAACACTGCAAACACGCCCCTACATTTACTTACACGTACTCCATAAAAAAAAAAAAAATTGCTTACATTCAAACACACAAACACTGCTAAATACAACTCAGTATCTCCCTGGACTGAAAAGGAAGGGAGGGCATGACTGCAGGCCAGCAGTAAGGAGGGGTGGCTATGCTGGATACTTTGTTGCAATATGGAATATAAAGAAGGACAGAGGAGGGGCCTTACCAGTTGCTCAGTAAATTTAGGATTGAGAACTTGCTAATTTTACTTCCATAATATAGGGCCTAGTGATTTACCTATAGTTAGGTTTGGAGCAGTTTTAGTTAGGTTTGCAGCAGTTTTTGTTAGGTTTGCAGTAGTTCTTATTTCACTATGGCATCAACAACGGTGTCCCAGGAGGCGCTGGTTGCAATGCTACAGGCTTACCTGGAGTCTCATGGCTCAGGTTCCCTGGATGCAGTGATGGCCGGCGTCGCTGGAAGTTCGGGTACTTTGATGTTGGAGAGGACGGCTGAAGACCCCGCTGCAGACGGTCGGAGGGCCCGGAGGACAAGGCCTCCGGCGCGGTTATCCCCCAGTCCTGTGAGAAGAACCGGTACCAGGCGCGGAGACCGGAGGGTTGGTGAGCAGAGTTCTGGTGCGGATCGTGCAAAGGAGGCCCCCCAGGTGAATGCCAGGATCAGGCGCTCCGTCATTGTGTCAGGGGCAAGGGCCCAAGATGGCGCCAGCAGGGCGGTGCAGTCACGGAGTCTGCCTTCTCTTCCGGCAAGACCGGAAATGTCATCATCGCGTCCGACGCATGGGCGCAGAAGAGTGACGTCGGACGCACCGCTGGGGGGGCGCGTACGTGACGCGGGCCAGCCGGAAGCTGCCACGTCACAGACCCCGCCTCCGCTTCCTAGTTTCATTCGGAATAGCCCAGCAACTCTGCCGGAAGCCGGCAGGAGGGGCAGAATACACAGAGAAGAAGCCAGAAGCCCTGCAACTCTGCCACAGACAGGCAGGAGCACCAGAAGATCCTCAACTCTGCTGACAGACAGCAGGAGTGCACAGGGAAGAAGTGCTGCTCGGGCAGAGTCAGATGCAGACTCTTGGACAGAATTATTAGAGTATTAGATCAGTTGTCTGGGGGTTGCAGGCGCAGAGCAATAGTGCGCAGGTTCCTAGGGGGGTTCAAGGAGGGTTTAGACCTTGTTTGCCTGGGTGTATCATATCCCCCCTGGAGACTCAGGACAGGATTTGTAATGGTGAGTACGTTGACTTCTTGTCCTTGGTTCCCCCTGACAGGGAATCTGTTGACAGGCCCCGTAGGGGGGATCCTCATGAGGGCAATAAGTCTAAACAGATTCCTCGCACATTCGGCAACTGGCTCCAAGGATTTAATATTTATTCTAGTATCTTAGTCCGTCGTTTCCCAGAGAAGGCTAGCTCCCTATTTGGGTATCTGGATTTAATCTGGGGGGCTTATAAGATTTATGGGGGCCAGTGTTGGTTTCGCTATGACCAACAGTTTAGGCAAAAAATGGCAGCATGCCCGGATATGGACTTCAGCATGCAGGATGGCACTTCTGATGACGCCGTGTAGACCATCAACATCTCCCTTTCCAGGGCCTGCCGGCGCGCACAGTGGTGCGCCAGCAGGCCACAAGAGAGGAGTCTGCTGGCTGTTCAACGAAAGCCAGTGCAAATGGTTCAGTTCATGTCGCTTTAGACATGAATGCTCTCATTGTGGAGGAGCACACCCCGCTATGCGCTGCTTTAAAAAAGGGAGACAGAGCACGGGGAAGGGTTCCGGTAGGGATGAAACACTGCTAAATACAACTCTGCAAGGATGGGCAAATGGTTGATTCCCTTCTGGCAAAATCTTGTGGGAGTTGTAGGACATGTGGGGATCTATCTTTTGGCCACACTTTCATCAGGGCCAGTGGCGGAACAAATGCAGATTGGGCCCAGGTGTAATATATAATTTTAGGCCCCCCCCAGCACCAGCATATTCCGCAGCATGTTTATTTTTGGTGTTTGTGTGTGTGAAATGCAGCATGTACTGTTGCTACTTATAAGCAGTGGTGTACATTTGTAGTGCGTTTGAATGGGGGGTATTTTTTTGTGTAGTTTTGGTGTTTGTGTACAATGCTGGTGTTTCAATACATGAATTTGTTTGTATGTAATATTAGCATTTGATTGCAGGGGTGTGTTTCCATGTAGTGTTGGCATTTGATAGTAGGAGTGTCTTTGTATGTGCTTTCAATGTTTGAATGATATATGCACACACAGAGAAACAGATACACACTAACACAAGATACATACATGTACCCAAACTAGCACACATACACAAACAGATACCTACACAGACACAAACACACAGATACAAACATACACCTACACAGACACAAACACACAGATACAAGCATATACCTTCACAGACACATACAAACAGATACAAACATATACCTTCACAAACACAAACAATGGCACACACCGATACAAATATATACATGCACAGGCACATACATGGTAGTGACGATAGTTCCAACACTGATCGTGGCCCTCTCTATGTAAGCTCCGCCACTGAGCCTTGTTACATCTCCTGGCTCTCAAACAGACAGGTTCAGTTAATTTGCGTTGTTTAGCTCAGTGAAGCTTAACTCAGGAGGCAACAGTTGCCCAGAGCACCTGCCTTTCAAATACTTTTCATTAAGCTGCATCGTGAAGTCTGTGATTGGAGAGCCACAAAAAGACTGTGCTGAGTTAGAAGGGTGAGGCCTTGCAAAGGCTGCAGATAAGAAATCTGCAGGTTTTGCGTGCAGTTTGTAGATATACTCCTAATGAAAAAATACATAATTAAATTCACATTTTCATTTGGGGAATATCTACTAAACAGGGATTTTTATTTATTTTAATATGGAATGTGTTTTAATTTTATCCACAGATCAAGTGAGAAGTAAGCAATCGAAAAAAGGAGGAGCAGTAAATAATGAATATTGACATATTATATATTTAATAAATATGTAATACATAAATATAGATTTTTAATATTCCTCCTGTTTCCCCCTCTTTTGGTTACTTTTTTTCACTTGATTTTTGATAGCAAGTGGCAGAAAAATGCTCCTATCGGGGGCGTGGCCTTACTACTGAAGCAGACAGTCGCATGGTCTCTGAGCTCCGGCATATCGGAGGGGAAAAAACTACTAAAATAGCCATTCAACGCTTGCAAAATCCACGGGTTGAACCCATCACCTGCCCCATGAGAAGGAAAACCAAGAAACCGAAACCTGACAAAATTTTTTACCTTGCTGCCAGCCTCCCCACGTTTGTCTTATTAAGAGTTTATAAGTATGTAGGGGCAGCACCCCTTCCTGTCTCATCAGATAAATTTGCCTTTTAGCTGATACCAGCAAGGTGATTTGTATGTGTTATAGCCCTATTCAAGGTTAAGTATGTAGGGGTTTATAAAACACCCCTTCATGTCTCATTAGAGATGTTTCCACTTTGTCTAATACCAGGAATGTTTATTGTATGTGTAGAAGCCCTATAAAGGGTTAAATGTGAAAAGGTTTATAAAATACCCCTTCCTGTCTCACTGGAGATTCTTGGCTGATATCAGCATATCTAATGGCTAGTGTAGGAACTCACCTATTGAGGCTTGCCTTGACGTGGCAGGTGAGCTTATATATTCAAATGGCCATTGGAATAAAACTAAAGAGCCTCCATTTTGTTTAAATGTACATGAGGATTTAGGCCAGAGCGCAGGTAACGTTTTCTTTGTTTTTGCTATGTATTTTAAGCTGTTGGATACTAAGCTACTGCTGCTGTAAGCGCGGTGCTTTATCTTTGTGTTTGTATATAATTGGGGACACCATGAATATCCAGGGACACCAGGGTACAAAATCGGGATGGTGGAACAGAACCACAAGATCAGGGCTGTCCCACTTAAAATAAGACAGTTTGGTGACGTGTCAGCATCTTGTCATCAGAAAAACAGTATGGTATGCTCATGGTTTAGAATGCACCACAAAAGCATTAACATTGAATGTTGCCATATATAGTGAATATGTATGAAAGCCGATCATTTTCCCTCCTAAGCACAGAAACTCGGTCAGAATGACTGTTGTAAAAGTGGCAAATGTTTTGCTACTCAAAGCTTCTCTGATGTTTGTGCATGGAAAATCCTGCAACAATATTATAAACATGCCAGACCTCACCACAAACAGCATATATGTGTTGATAGACTGACAGAAACCACAGTGTTTTCATCACTATCAGTCTCAGACTCTGAGGTTTTGACATGCGGCTCTGCTTCTTTGTAAAAACATTATGTTGAACTTGAAATAAATAGTAACTAGACTAGGAAAATTTATTTTGGAAGAATTGTGATTTTGCCAAATTTGGGTTAATTGATGATCTTACAGAAAAAATAAAACTGAGCTAACTCATAGTCTAATCCAGACCCAACTACACTGAACAAAATTCTAAACGGAACACTTTTGTTTTTGCCCCCATTTTTCATGAGCTGGACTCAAAGATCTAAGACTTTTTCTATGTACACAAAAGGCCTATTTCTCTCAAATATTGTTCACAAATCTGTCTAAATCTGTGTTAGTGAGCACTTCTCCTTTGCCGAGAGGATCCATCTACCTCACAGGTGTGGATATCAAGATGCTAATTAGACAGCATGATTACTGTAAAGGTGTGCCTTAAGCTGGCCACAATAAAAGGCCACTCTAAAATGGGCAGTTTTATCACACAGCACAATGCCACAGATGTCGCAAGTTTTGGTGGAGCGTACAATTGGCATGCTGACAGCAGGAATGTCCGCCAGAGCTGTTGCCCGTGAATTGAATGTTCATTTCTCTACCATAAGCCGTCTGCAAAGGCGTTTCAGAGAATTTGGCAGTACATGTGTAACCACACTAGACCAAGACCTCCACATCCAGCATCTTCACCTCCAAGATCATCGGAGACCAGCCACCCAGACATAACCAAAGAATTTCTGCACAAACTGTCAGAAACCATCTCAGGGAAGCTCATCTGCATGCTAGTCATGCTCATCGGGGTCTCGACCTGACTGCAGTTCGTCGTCGTAACCAACTTGAGTGGGCAAATGCTTACATTCGATGGCGTCTGGCACTTTGGAAAGATGTTCTCTTCATGGATGAATCCCGGTTTTCACTGATGGCAGACAGCGTGTATGGCGTCATGTGGATGAGCGTTTTTTTTATGTGAACATTGTGGATCGAGTGGCCCATGGTGGCGTTATGGTATGGGTAGGCGTATGTTATGGACAACGAACACAGGTGCATTTTATTGATGGCATTTTGAATGCACAGAGATACCGTGATGAGATCCTGAGGCCAATTGTTGTGCCATTCATCCACGACCATCACCTCATTTTGCAGCATGATAGTGCACGGCCCCATGTTGCAAGGATCTGTACACAATTCCTGGAAGCTGAAAACATCCCAGTCCTTGCATGGTCAGCATACTCACAGGACATGTCACCCATTGAACATGTTTGGGAAGCTCTGGATCGACATATATGACAGCGTGTTCAAGGTCCTGCCAATATCCAGCTACTTTGCACAGCCATTGAAGAGGAGTAGACCAACATTCCACAGGCCATAAATCAACAACCTGATCAACTTTATGCGAAGGAGATTTGTTGCACTGCGTGAGGCAAATGGTGGTCACACCAGATACTGACTGGTTTTCGGACCCCCACAGACCCTCCAAATACAGTAAAACTGCTGTGTTTTAGAGTGGCCTTTTATTTTGGCCAGCCTAAAGCACACCTGTGCAATAATCATGCTGTCTAATCAACATCTTGATATGCCACACCTGTGAGGTGGATGGATTATCTTGACAAAAGGAGAGGTGCTCACTAACACAGATTTAGACAGATTTGTGAACAAATATTTGAGAGAAATAGGCCTTTTGTGTACATAGAAAAAGTCTCATAAAAAATGGGGGCAAAAACAAAAGTGTTGCGTTTTTGTTCAGTGTATATGCCTCATGACTGTACTAGCAACAAGTAGGCAAATAATTGGAAACTATATGTGTGAGTCACTATGAGCCCTACATTAGTAGAAGGTAGTGTGTATACCTCCTCTACACCCACACTTGCCATGCCACAAGCAGGGAATATGTCTGCTAAACAGTGAGCTGCCAGTGACTACTCAATGTAATCAAGACTCGCTACTGGGCAACTATTGCTTGGCTATTACTGCCCAGTCGCTTGCAAAGCCCATTACTCCAGGTGGGCATCAGGAGCTGGACAGATAACTGCCTCCATGGCGTGGCTATTTAATAAGTGAAGCCAGTGCATAGTATTCCCCTGTGCCCACATAGTGGGGCACCAACTAAAAAATAATGTGGGCGGGCATAGCATACCTCCATGGCACCCATCTGTGACCAACTGGTAAATGCATAATTAAAATGAATAGGAGGGACTTAGTGAACCATGGTTACAGAATCTTACAGGTTTGTAAGTGGTCACTGGTTGGGGCTATTATTAATTAATAAAGGTGTGGCCATGGGTGGAGGTTGTGGGCAAAATTGATAACAGAGAAGCTTGTGTCTCAACACCCACTCATATGCATGCTCTAATATTGTTAAATTTGGTGGGGTACTCAATGCTGCCACAGTCCCCACCCATGTGCAGCAGGCGGGGGCACTATTATTAATAACAGGGATAGTGGGTGAGTGCTCTAAATAAATATAGAAGAGGGTGGGGGTGGACATGCCATTGTGCAATCTTCTTAACCCCTTATGGACCGGACTGTTTTTGCGATGTTGTACATTTGCGACCAGGCATCGTTTTACACTTTTGTGGTGTTTGTGTTTAGGACAAAAGGGGCTTTCTTTACATACCATTATTTGTATAATCTCATGTAATTTAATTTTTTTTTTAAATGAAAAAATATGATGAAAAATTTAAAAAAATACATGTATGTACGTAGCGGGGAATGTGGTGCGACTAAAAGTAAAGAGACTACCCCACTTGTCCCCTAATAACGACAGACAACAAATATTGGATGAAACAGGCCACAGCATTTATTAAAACTTACAACTGTAGGACACATCCAAACTTTATTCTTTTCTTTTAATTCAAATATAAATAAACACATAAATATATATGCATACCATAATTAACATATAAATTAACACTTATTGCCCTACAGCCTCCAACTTAAATAACCGTCCTTGCCAACGAACATAACCAGGTGCCTATGCACCAAAATTTTACCCACTGGTGTCTCTCCTCCCCCCTCGTCCAAACCAAAATCCCCACCATCTTAAATGCTTAAAATCAGCGGGGAGCCCCACCACAACTAACCAAGGCCTGTTCCACCACTTCCTGCATGGCAAGAGAAAAGGTCGAGCCCGACCTCCATACCCATAAACTCTTTGGCTGCCACGTGTGCGATACACCCTGTGGCGAACCAAAATCCCCTTACACTCAAAAACACACCTAGAGGCCCTCCAAACATTGTGTAATTGGATTTTGGGCACACTGCTAAAGATACGGGAAATTACCTCTGACCAATCGAATTTATTTTCTTTTTCGTATTTTTTTTTTTAACCTTTTTTTTTTTATATACCTTTTGAAATTTGAATTTTTTTTTTATTCATTTATTTTATTTTTTATTTATATGTATATATATATATATTTTTTTTTTATTTATTTATTTATTTATTTATTTATTTTTTGGGAACTGCCTTAGTTATAACATATGATAAATACCGTATAACACATCCAGAATTTATTTTAATAATCTCTCTTCTTACCAGGAACCAAAACGTTAAACATAAATTAACATAATTGAACATAAATAACTTAACACATAGTGACATAAAGTGAACCCAACACCACGCATCACGAAACAACCAAAGCACGCACCAATACCCTCTTAGGGGCAGACGCCAAATACCACATTGGCATCGTCCCAAGCTCAATACCCCCCAGGGATAACCGAACTTTAGGGACCGGTGGGACAGTGGCAAAACCTGTCCAGGGAGGAGCCGAACCCATTCCATACCTTTGGCACCAAACAAAACAAACCTCTGCTTCAGAAGGCGCACGCCACCCAGGAGTATAACCAGAAACAATACATCCAGATATTTATTTTTCCAATTGAACCATGGGAATTGTTATACCTAAAGAACCGGTACTCATGTATTTTCCTCAAAGGAATGAATGGTTGAGCCACTGCCGCTGAGCATCGAACCCGCGATCCCCCAGGGACTAAGCAAATTCTATGAAACCAGCATTACTTCACTGAGCCATCTCACCATACCCCCTCCCGGATCACTGTGCCATGTGTACTGACATACCCAACCTAACAGCCTCCCAGGCAGCGCTAAACCAAAAGGAATGCCAATATTCCTTGCTGTCGATTCCCAGAACCATCAGACACGAGCGAAAAAACCCAAGAATTGGAAATGGGAAAGAAAGATCCCATCCACATAACCCCAAGATGACCATGCATAACGGGCGCAGCCCACAGTTCACCTGAAAGGAAAAATTACAACAGCCGACCCCTTATACACTTCCCAAAAACATCCGACCATGATTGTCAAATACTCATAGTGATATGATCCACAAGCGCCGAATGGTGGCAAACAATATCTAACCACCGCCTGGCCTTCTATGAATCACCAATTCCCTAATGTACATGGCCCCAACGAATTCCCAGGAATAGGCAAATGCAAAGAGACAGGACTCAAAATAGGTTACCCGACCAGAGGGGGAAGCCCACCCAGTCTTGTCAGGAGCATAGCGCTCAGGTGACCTTGGACACCGATCCACGGACCCATTCCATCACTCTGCCTTACAGAGCGACCAGATGTCTGCCGGTGAATGCGTCCCCACCAGAACTGTCTGAGGGGCAACCCCCCAAAACTCCGACCACCGAGAACGAGAGAGAGCATCCACCATAACATTGTGAACTCCCGGTATACGCTCTGCTCTACAGTACACCTTGAGACACAAACGTCGAAGTACCGACCACCTAAGCAAGCGAACCACCGAAGGGGAAGAGGCCGGCATCCGATCAATGGCCTTCACAACCCCCAAATTGTCGCAGTAAAAACACTCTTCAATCCTGAAAAACGAAAACCCCCAGACCTCCACCACCACCAAAACGGGGAAAAAGCTCCAAAAAGGCCAGATTCTACGTGAGCCCAGAGACACACCCACTATGAGGCCACACAGCAGCACACCAACTAGAGCCCAGAATGCCCCCAAACCCCACCGAGCCAACCGTGTCCGGAAAGAGGTGGAGGTCGGCGTTAGAAACCTCCGGCCCTGCAACCTGTAGGACCAGCCATTAGATGCAGTCAAGAAGGAGTCCCAAACTGCAAAAAATCCTCACGCAGCGGCCGAGTAAGCCGAATGGAATGGCGAGCCCGGAGACCCCGGCCATCGCTGGTTAAAGACCTGCCCCATGGGCAGGATCCCACAGGCAAAATTCCGCTTACCCAGGAGAGATTGCAGGCAGGGCAGCTGAACGTAGCGCCGCCCCCCCTGGCCAAGGTCACCTCGCGCCAGAAGCTTCGAATCCCATCCTGAGGCCAGCGGCATTCCCCAGCCAAAGAGTCAATCTCCATGCCCAGAACGTGGAGACAGGTGACCGGGCCCACCATCTTGCAGTGTGCCAACGGGACCCCAAACCGACGGAACACTTCAACCAAAAACCCACGCAGTATTGCATAGTTTGGCGAATAGTCAGAATCCACGTGAAGGAAATCAACAAAGCAGTGCAGCAAGGAGCCAATCCCTGCCACCTACCTCACCACGCAGTCCCAGAACGTGCCGAAGCATTCGAAGTAAAATCAGGACATGGAACACCCATCGGGAGGCACACATCCATGCCATACCCGTCCTCAAACACCCAGAAGATGGTGACAGTCCGGGTGCACCGGCAGCAAACGGAAAGCCAAATTCCACCTCAGCCATGGCCAAGAAGGCCCCCGCCCGGGCCCGCAGCCCCCACCATGTCAGCCGCCACATCAAAGGATGCAGAAGACATCAAGCAGAGTACCAAAAGGATGTAACCAGTCCAGTAGTGGAGGGTTCTTAAAGGGACCACCCATGCGACCCAAAGATATGTCGTTGCCCAGATTCCCAAGCCATCTGAGGGGACTTCCAAAACCGAGCGAAGGCCCCCAACCCACCGGGAAGCAGGGATGGGGGGCAACCACAAACCATGCGCAAACC
>OW240912.1:212897812-212916405 GCA_933207985.1 Pelobates cultripes | reverse complement strand
CCAAAAATATCAGCGTGAGTAAGCCAATTATTAATAGATTGGTAAGATATTGAGGCAAATTCATTATGGTTGAGCATTATTGCAAGCTCACAGACTATCTAGCAAAGTACTCTGTATAAACACGTTTCAGAGGCTAGATCTCTGCCCACGGGACAGGACCCACTTTGCCTTTTGTATTGGTCTGTTTAAATTGTAATGTCTTTTTCCCCCAATTGTACAGTGCAGGGAAATATGTTTGCATTTTATAAATGCCAGTAATAATAATAATAATTGCAGGAAACCTTAACTGCATATAGCCATTCCTCTTCCTGAGAATCTGAGAACAGAAATGTAATTTTTATTTTTTTTTTTTTATTTTTTTTTTAAATAAAGGGGTTTACTTTTATATTCCATCATGATTCCTTTTCTTTCAATACATACAAAGCTGTGCAATTAGTTACTAAGTAACTTCTTGCTTGCCAGAGTTAAGGCCTTTATACTATTCAGTATGAGAGAGCCCTCTAGTGGTCTATGAATACAGGAAGCGTTAAATCATTATTCATCCTTTTGGAGTTTGCAAATTTGGGTGGGGTTTTGTGATGTCTTTTCATGAGAAGATAATTTAAAAAAATGCAGTTTTTGTTTTTCTGGTTTTTTTTTTTTATATAATAGCTAAAAAAGCTATTAAATTGATGAAAGATAAACCGGTCACAGAGACCATAAAATGTATAATATTCCCCATAAATAGAATCTATCCCTGCCACTATTGGCCTCCCTGGTGGGTCAGTGTGGTATTTTAAACACCAGCACAGATGTGTAAAGTGTGGAGTATTTAAGGTCCTACAGAAATGTATTTGAGAACATCATTAGTTTGCACATGTACATCTATGGGTGATTTTCTTTTCCAGAAACCATTTTCTTTTATTTTGGTCTCCTGTTTCTCTCACTGCAATGTTTCTTTTACTATATTGCATATTACTATAATTCCCATAGGAAAGCATTGGATTGGCTGATACCATACATTCTGATGATGACAACCAAGAAGGCGGGTTGGGGTGGAGCCAAACGCTGCCCCAGGCAATTAGCATACCCTCGTAGAGATGAATTGAATCATTGCATCTCTATGGGGACAGTTTGGAGCATGGGGACACTGAACATTAAACTGACCCAGGAAGCACCTCTAGTGGCCATCTGAGTGACTGCCACTGGAGGAGTCCCTAGGCAGTAATGTAAACACAGATTTTTCTCTAAAATGGAAATATTTACAGCAAAAAAGCTTGCAAAGACTGCAACTATGTTAAGCTGTAGTTGTTCTAGTGACTACATATCACAATGCACCACAATGTGCTGCTCATTATTTTGTGTCCAGATAGCTAAACATGGCTGTGCTATACAAACAAAGGGGAACAGAGGTCATTTTTTGTATGGAGCCACTCAGAAAGATAGTCATTTATTATACCAAACTGTACATGGAATTCCTCATTATTTTTTGACAGTTAAATCACAGGCAAGTAGATCAGAGCCTCAAGTCCTCAATGGCTTATTGCATAAGTGAACAGTCTGCCTCTGTCCTGGGCTGGTTGCATACTGAATTGGCCACATAGCGTGACACCCCCAAAAGGTCAGCCCTGTTTAAAATAATATCTAAAATAAATACCTAAACGGAGATATATACTTTAAGGCTATTTTTCATCACCACATTTTTTCAGACCATATCATCCCTGATTGTCAAATAGGAATTTGGGCTATACAGTCTGGAATGTTGTATGTAGAAGTAGTGGAAACTCAGTTTTGCTTTATATACATATTGGCATCTTTAGTCGGAAAGAATAGTTACATAATAAACTACCAAATTAACTCCATCAAAGCCCCTACGCTCTACCAAAGACTAGTTGATCCTCTAATCACGCTTGTTCTAGGACAGCAAAGTTTTTTCCAATATGGGGCTGATCCAGAGACCAATCTTGGAAGCTGTCCAATTTTTTTCACATCACCTTCCTTCTCACAAACCCACTTTCCTTGCTGAATCTAATTTATTTTTAGCACCTCTCTTTCTTAGATTGAAACTACCAAATGTCTTGCCAACAAATAACAATTTCTTTTAGAGATCATGTCTACTCAGCAGTCTGTATTCATTCTAAAACAACTTTTTCTTTTCATATTTGTTTCTTAAACTCTTCTTTCTCAGTACAATATTAACACTGTCAGATCCCTTCTTTTTCAAACCACTTTACTTCTTATGTCCCTACCTGTCACTCATACCTCACAAACTGATCACACAGCTTCCAACAACATATATATCACTTCTGGCTAACAGTCACTAATATTTCATTTTCTGTACTGCATTCCATTATCAGCACACCCATATTTCCACAGATCTGCTAATGTTCACTCCCCCTATTATGTACCACCTGGTCTCCAGACCTTTAGGAACTTCTTAAAAACCCACAATGTTACAATAGGAAATTAGCTATTATTCTAATTCATCATCCTGTCTTATAACAGTTTACACTTTCTACACCTACCATCTCTCATATAATTTTGTAAATGTTCTTCTAGATGATTTGTGTTCTTAATTTTTGTACTCTTCCTTTAAACTGGAAGCACCTCATCACTGCATGACTGCCAATGCATGCCTGACACACCTGATAACATCAACCTCAACCCTCTCCCCTCCCTGAAATAAAAACAAAAACATGACTACTAATATTATGGTAAAGGGCTTGGCCACATCTTTATTAACCATTTGGAAGTAAACAAACATAAACCTCAAATTCTGGTTGAAAGAGCATCAGTCCCCAGGCAGGTATCTTACGCCAGAGTCCTGCTCTATAACTGTGGCAGAAACCCCTCTCCCAATTCTTAATCTTGAGATGGGAGACTGTACAAAAACAAAACAAAGCACAAACATCATGATAAAAGAAAAGAAGAGAAAAGACAGAGGAAAATAGGAAAATAAAGTTGGTTAATGAAGGGGAAGGGCAAAAAAATGGGGAATGAAGGAAAACAAGGAGAAAATATGAGCTAGGAAACAAAGAAAGGGAAAATGGGCAGGAGAAGACTCTCTCACATGTACCAGAAACTTGTGCCAGAGGATTGGAGAAAAGCAGATGTATGCCTATATAGGGTTTGTAAGCTCAACTTGGATACTACACACCAGTTAGCTTAACATCACAGGTTAGGAAATTATTTAATGGTGTGTTAAGGGATATTTTTCAAGAATTAGGGGTAATATTATTCAAGAATTAGGTGAGGGAAAGCTGTTTACCGTTTAATTGATATGCTTTCCTGAAGAAGTAAGTTTTCAGAAGTTGTTTGAAGGAGTGGAGACTGGGTGAAAGACTAACAAAGAGGGGAAAGGCGTTCCATAGGAATAGTGCAACCCTAGATAAGTCTTTAAGGCGAGCATCGGAGGTAGGAGTGTGAACAGAGGTTAGACGTAGGTCTTCAGCAGAGTGTAGGGACCTAGACAGGACATATTTGTGTATATTAGTGCAGATAGGTAGGTCAGAGAAGCATTAAGTAGAGATTTGTAAGCAAGTACCAGGATCTTAAATTGAGCCCTATATCTTACGGGATGCCAATGTAGGGACTGACAGAGGGGGGAGGTGTGGGAGATACGGGCAGACAGCAAGATGAGCATCGCCGTCGCATTCATTATAGACTTAATGGGGCAAGTTGGGAACATGTAAGACCACTGAGAAGCTGATTACAGTAGTCAAGGCAGGAGAGGACAGCAGCATGGACAAGCACATTAGCCATATCAGGCATTGGGCGGATGCACACTATGTTTTAGCTATGGAAGCGGCAGAATTTGGTGGGAAATAGTCTCCATCAATCATCTGTGGGGATTTTCTCGATTCGATATAGTTGGACAGGAGTGGTAAACCATTGGAATTGAATTTCATACATTTATTCCTGGGCTATGATGCATATAGAAATCCTAGCGGCCACCTCACAATTATCTCCCTCCCCTCTGCCTCTCCAGTCCTACCTTCCCCAGCCCTCCACTATCCCCTTTGAACAACATGCTGGTGTCCACATGACGGCCTACCTCTTGGGGCAGTAGCATCAAAAGTCGAGATAAGTGCCAACAGCGGTCACCACAGCTTAGAACAGAAGGAGCAGGTGCCCAATCCCTCAGGGAGCTGCCTCCAGGATGCTGCAGGCACCCTGGAACAGGTAAGTGCCAGCAGGCCAAGTGACAGTTGGCATCGAGGTACTTCCACATGCGGTGTTTCATTCTGGTAGGGTGCGAAGGACCTTTTGATATCTGTGTTCCATAAACCATTTGACCTAGACCCCTGTGTATTCCTGTTGTCTAGGCTATGATAGGGACTCCCAAATAAATCATAAAAACTACTTAATAAAATAACCTTGGCAGCGAGAAAAGCTTTAGCAGCTTCATGATTGGGAGTGTCAGTCCCCTCACTTAGAGAGGTCAGAGCTAAAATAGAAGAAAATCAATTGATGGACACGTTAACGGCCAATGTGCATAATACCTTGCCATCCTTTTATAAAATCCGGAATTCCTGGAGAGATTTAACCTCTACAGGGTAGAAAAGGAGGATGGCAATACTTGGCAGTGGTTCTCATCGCTGCGGCATTTCCCCTTCCTCCTCTTGTTTTTCTTCTTTTTTTTTTTAAATTGTTTGATGACAATTTTGTATTATCCTTAAAACACAATACAATAATTCAGAAGCATTTGTCAATAACTCTGTATGTGATTGATGATAATATTAAAAAAAAGAATTAAAAAAAATTGTAAAACTGCACATTTGAAAACAATCCCAAAAACAAAAACAAATATGCCTGAGATGGTTCACTAAAGATAACTGGAAAGCAGTTAAAAAAATGAAACTACAGCAAGTTGTATAGACTACTTCCAGTGTTTCTAACTCTGTGGCCTTGATTTAATAAGCTTTCCAAATGATTTAATACTGTTATAAAAATATTCCAAATTATTTATCTACAAAAGTCCCTATTAAAGTCTATGTGAATTTTTGTAAATAAATTATTTGGAAAATTTTATAACAGTAAGGAATTATTTGGAAAGCTTATTATATTGAGGTCTGTGTTGGAGAGAGTAGATAAATCCTCTAGTGGTTGGAACTTAAACATTTAATTTTCTCTCTTTCTCTAGTAAATTACATGTCAGCAGCTTGCTTAACCCCTTAAGGACCGAGGATGGTTCAGGACCGTCATCGGCATTTTTGCATTGCCGACCGGTGACGGTCCTGAACCGCCCTAACGGTCTTATGTACTTACCCGATCGCCGTCATTCCCCCGGTGGCGATTGGCATTGCTCCCGTTGTGGGGAGACTGCCTGCAGCCCAGACAGTCTCCCCATGGCGGATTAGGACCCCTGTGGCCATGTGATTGCTCAACAGAGCGATCACATGGTCACAATAGGTGTCCTAGTGTCTGCCTGCAGGGGGACTGCCTGTGCTGACAGGCAGTCTACCTGCTAGTGTAAAATCATTAAAAAAAATAAAAGTTAATGTTAATTAAAAAAAAAATTATATATGTGTATATACATATGATATATAGACATTTATTATATCTATATAATATATGTCTATATATCATATATATTATTGTGACGAAGTGCCCTTCGCCACTTGGTCCTGGAGAGGCCTGCTTGCCAGCCTCCTCCCCTGTGACTATGACTCTTTGATGTATTTGGCTTTAAAGCCCTTATTCTACCTTCAGACAGACTATTTATGTAGGTTGCTTTATTTCTCTTATGTTTTAGTCACCCTGTACCCATTATAGGTGCAGGGTGTGTGTAATGTAATTGTTTATAGTGTGTGTGTGTGTGTACTGTGTAATGTATTGCCTGCTCTCGTGTACTGCTGAGGTTTGCTACCAACTAGGTGGGTTTGGTTATGGAGCTTGTCTAGTGCCCTCTGTTGGTAGCAACAGCAATATGCACAACCTGAATAGCAAGACTGGTTTGCATATTCGGGTAGATTTGCATATTGCTAATTCTGCAGGCACGTGAGATATTTTCTGTTAAATATTGTCTCCACCACCCCTTTAAAAATGTGCCATTGTGTTGTGATAAGTCACTGTGTGTTGCCTGCTGTGGTTTGACTGTTTGTGATTTTATTGAGTTTTCACAGCAATGTTAATGTGGTGACCCTATGGGCTGGTCCCAAGGGAAATAAAGGTTTAGACAGTTCTTCTTGATCCCTCTTAATGTAGCTATGTCTCGTTATAATAGTGAGTGGTTATAATCACACTGCGGATTGCTATGCTCTGCATACTCCCCTGAGCTTGAATCACTTAGCTCTTTTAAGAGCTTGTTCCTGACACGCTCTCCTTGGAGGAGAGGTCTTCTCACCACACAGTCCTGGATGCTGTAGGTTCATACAGGGTGGAATGAAGAGGTCTTTCCCACACGGTCCTGGAGGACAGAAGCTGATCCAGGGTGGAAGGAAGATGGCGAGACTCAAGTCAAGCTACAGCGGTTGTGGAGTCTGTGGTGGTTGTGGTGTCCGGTGAGGTGCTTGGAGTCCTCAGGAAGCGCTTAGAGCATCCTTCAACGGAGGTACCAAGTCGGGGTGCCAGGTGATCCGTTACAATAATGTCATACTAAGTGTATTTTTATATTAATATGTACATATATTAATATAAAAATACACTTATAATTAAATTACACACGTATATATAATATATATAATAACTATATATATTGTATATATATATTATTAGAAAATACAAATAAAAAGTAATTTAAATTAAAAAATGTAAAAATAATAAAAAAAGTTTTTAAAAAAAATATCTATATGAAATTTTATTCTAACTGTATTTTGATATTAATATATATATTTATATCAAAATACACTTAGAATGAAATTGTATATATATCTATGTATATATAAATAAATAAAAATAATACGAAATATACGTATGTCCACATACAAAATTATATAAATATACACGTAGACTTCAAATATATAAATATGCTTATATATTTAAATTCTACGTGCGTATTTATGTAATATTTTTACATAATTAAGCAATTTTATTGATTGCAATTTGAGGGACCTGCCTGCCAACCCAGGCCGAAAGTCCAGAGAATTTAATTTGCTAGCACTGTATTTTACCCTGTAACGTTCTACGACACCCTAAAACCTGTACATGGGGGGTACTCTTTTACTCGGGAGACTTCGCTGAAAACAAATATTAGTGATTCAAAACAGTAAAACATATCACAGCGATGATATTGTCAGGGAAAGTTACTTTTTTTGCATTTTTCACACACAAACAGCACTTTTACTGATGATATAATTGTTGTGATACATTTTCCAGATTTATACAGGTTTTATAGCGTTTTTGAAAGTTACAGGGTCAAATATATGGGTCAAACATTTTTACATTGAAAATGGGCAGGTTGGTTATGTTGCCTTTGAGAGCGTATGGTAGTCCAGGAATGAGAATTACCCCCTGATGGCATACCATTTGCAAAAGAAGACAACCCAAGGTATTGCAAATGGGGTATGTCCAGTCTTTTTTAGTAATCACTTAGTCACAAACACTGGCCAAAATTAGCGTTCAATTTACTTTTTTACTTTTTTCACACACAAACAAATATGAACACTAACTTTGGCCAGTGTTTGCGAGTAAGTAGCTACTAAAAAAGTCTGGACATACCCCATATTGAATACCCTGGGTTGTCTACTTTAAAAAAAATATGTACATGTGGGGTGTTATTCAGAGATCTATGACAGATAATAGTGTTACAATGTCACTATTGATAAATTTTAAAAATGTATATTTTGAAACCGCAATATCTTACTTGTACTTATAGCCCTATAACATGCAAAAAAAGCAGGTAAACACTGGGTATTTTTAAACTCAGGACAAAATTTTGTATCTATTTAGCAGTTTTTTTCATTCGCTTTTGTAGGTGAGTAAAAGATTTTTCAAGTAAAAGTAAAAAAACAAGGCCCTGGGGAGTCAGCACAGCTAAACGGACAAGGGCACATGTATGAGGTTGGGGATGGTGCTAGTTATTGGCTATATGTGTTTAGGGGGAGTGGTTATGTGTTTGTAGGGGGGCAGGGATCATCTTACCTCAGTGCCTTTTGGGATTCTGGCCAGCAAACAACTTCCCTGCCTCTGCGCTCCTGTTTGTCCTGGGCCTGCACAATTTTTCTGCCATCCTGTGCCTTGGAGCCTCAGCTGCCCTGGATGGCTGGCACCTGCATGGGCAATTTCTCCCCTTCACACTGGTCTGGCTGCGGTTCCCCCCCGCGGCTAGGCCTCTGCTGGGGCCTCCCTCGTGGCCACATTCCCTTGGGCCGCAGGAGCATGGGCCGGCACTCACGCCCGCCTGCTCCTTTAAGTCCTGAGGTGGCGCCCCGGGCCCTTTATGGGAGCCAGGGTCGAGGCGCCACCAGGCTCACTTGGATCCCTTCCAGGGGCACCCCCGGCCTAGTGCAGCGGGCCGGGGGTACCAGAAGACGGTCGGCGCAATCCGGCCGGCATGGAGGAGCTGGGCGTCCCTCTCGGGCGCCAAGTGGTCGGCGCGACGGCGGACCTGTACCCGGCGGTGGTGGTGAGTGGGCCCCCTGCGGGGCTGCGCGGGGCACACTGGTGCTGCTGCTGGGGGTGGAGGGGGGATCCTCCCCGGGCTCTGCTATGTCCTCTGGGGATGGGGTTCGGCCGGGGGGGTCACCCCCCTCTTCCCGCCAGGTTCCGCTCTCATTTCCCCTCCTCCCTTCCCTCCTTGTGGTTTCTCCTATGTCTCCCCCCCCCCCCAACCCTTTCAGTGCTGGTTCTGCTCCCCAGTTTCCTCCCCTCTCCCTCTCCTCTCCCCCCCTCTCCCTCTCCTCTCTGCCTGGTCCCTCTGTGTCTCCCCTTGGTCCCCTGTGCCTGCTGGCTACTCACCTCGGCTGCTCCTCTGGGAGTGTGCTGCTTACCTCCTCGCCGCTGCTCTTCTGACAGGATCTGGCTGTAGTTCCTGGGACTTTCCAGCAGGTGGCGCATGGAACACCTGCTAGTCAGCACAGTGAAGAAATTCAACTTACTCTGTCCATCTTCTTCGCTTCCTTTGCCGCAGGAGGTTCCTCGGGCATCGGCCGGTGAGTACACTTCAGTCTCTTCTTTGCAGGTTGGGGGTCCCTCGCTGGGTGGGTTTCTTCCAAGGCTTAGGGGTTTTTCTGGTAGCGGGGTGCGCATGCCGGGGGTTCCCCTCTTTATATAGTCAGGTTCGGACGGCTGGGTCCTCGCTGCATTGAGGCGGTCACGGGGTTCCCCTCTCCTAGGACGAGTGTCCATGGCATCCCTGCCTTGGTGTCAGGTGCCGCGGCGCCGGCTGTGGCAGAGGTGTCTCCAGCTTTAGGTGTTTCTAACGTGGCACGTGAGTCCACCTATATGTGTTGGTCAGGTTAGGAGAAGTACTAGTACCAGGGATCCTCCAAAAACAAAATAAATACCTAAATAAAACATATTAAATACAGAAAACAAATTTTGGGCTTGCGCTTGTGGAGGGGGGGGGGATTTGTGGCAGTTTTATCCCCCCCCATTCCCATGGATGAGGCTCCTCCAGGCGTGGAGGAGGATGCGAAAGACTCCACCTGTGGGGGAGCCCGTCCCATCTCCCACTGCATGGAGCGGGTGGTAAATTGGTGCCCTTGGGTCACCCGCTATTGGAATCGACGGGCTGCTGGCATCCTGTTAGGTGGGTTTGCGCATGGTTTGTGGTTGCCCCCCATCCCTGCTTCCTGGTGGGTTGGGGGCCTTCGCTCGGTTTTGGAAGTCCCCTCAGATGGCTAGGGAATCTGGGCAACGACATATCTTTGGGTCGCATGGGTGGTCCCTTTAAGAACCCTCCACTACTGGACTGGTTACATCCTTTTGGTACTCTGCTTGATGTCTTCTGCATCCTTTGATGTGGCGGCTGACATGGTGGGGGCTGCGGGCCCGGGCGGGGGCCTTGTTGGCCATGGCTGAGGTGGAATTTGGCTTTCCGTTTGCTGCCGGTGCACCCGGACTGTCACCATCTTCTGGGTGTTTGAGGACGGGTATGGCATGGATGTGTGCCTCCCGATGGGTGTTCCATGTCCTGATTTTACTTCAAATGCTTCGGCACGTTCTGGGACTGCGTGGTGAGGTAGGTGGCAGGGATTGGCTCCTTGCTGCACTGCTTTGTTGATTTCCTTCACGTGGGTTCTGACTATTCGCCAAACTATGCAATACTGCGTGGGTTTTTGATTGAAGTGTTCCGTCAGTTTGGGGTCCCGTTGGCACACTGCAAGATGGTGGGCCCGGTCACCTGTCTCCATGTTCTGGGCATGGAGATTGACTCTTTGGCTGGGGAATGCCGCTTGCCTCAGGATGGGATTCGAAGCTTCTGGCGCGAGGTGACCTTGGCCAGGGGGGGCGGCGCTACGTTCAGCTGCGCTGCCTGCAATCTCTCCTGGGTAAGCGGAATTTTGCCTGTGGGATCCTACCCATGGGGCAGGTCTTTAAACAGCGATGGCCGGGGTCTCCGGGCTCGCCATTCCATTCGGCTTACTTGGCCGCTGCGTGAGGATTTTTGGCAGTTTGGGACTCCTTCTTGACTGCATCTAATGGCTGGTCCTACAGGTTGCAGGGCCGGAGGTTTCTAACGCCGACCTCCACCTCTTTCCGGACACGGTTGGCTCGGTGGGGTTTGGGGGCATTCTGGGCTCTAGTTGGTGTGCTGCTGTGTGGCCTCATAGTGGGTGTGTCTCTGGGCTCACGTAGAATCTGGCCTTTTTGGAGCTTTTTCCCCGTTTTGGTGGTGGTGGAGGTCTGGGGGTTTTCGTTTTTCAGGATTGAAGAGTGTTTTTACTGCGACAATTTGGGGGTTGTGAAGGCCATTGATCGGATGCCGGCCTCTTCCCCTTCAGTGGTTCGCTTGCTTAGGTGGTCGGTACTTCGACGTTTGTGTCTCAAGGTGTACTGTAGAGCAGAGCGTATACCGGGAGTTCACAATGTTATGGTGGATGCTCTCTCTCGTTCTTGGTGGTCGGAGTTTTGGGGGGTTGCCCCTCAGACAGTTCTGGTGGGGACGCATTCACCGGCAGACATCTGGTCGCTCTGTAAGGCAGAGTGATGGAATGGGTCCGTGGATCGGTGTCCAAGGTCACCTGAGCGCTATGCTCCTGACAAGACTGGGTGGGCTTCCCCCTCTGGTCGGGTAACCTATTTTGAGTCCTGTCTCTTTGCATTTGCCTATTCCCGGGAATTCGTTGGGGCCATGTACATTGGGGAATTGGTGATTCATAGTAGGCCAGGCGGTGGTTAGATATTGTTTGCCACCATTCGGCGCTTGTGGATCATATCACTATGAGTATTTGACAATCATGGTCGGATGTTTTTGGGAAGTGTATAAGGGGTCGGCTGTTGTAATTTTTCCTTTCAGGTGAACTGTGGGCTGCGCCCGTTATGCATGGTCCTCTTGGGGTTATGTGGATGGGATCTTTCTTTCCCATTTCCAATTCTTGGTTTTTTTCGCTCGCGTCTGATGGTTCTGGGAATCGACAGCAAGGAATATTGGCATTCCTTTTGGTTTAGCGCTGCCTGGGAGGCTGTTAGGTTGGGTATATCAGTACACATGGCACAGTGATCCGGGAGGGGGTATGGTGAGATGGCTCAGTGAAGTAATGCTGGTTTCATAGAATTTGCTTAGTCCCTGGGGGATCGCGGGTTCGATGCTCAGCGGCAGTGGCTCAACCATTCATTCCTTTGAGGAAAATACATGAGTACCGGTTCTTTAGGTATAACAATTCCCATGGTTCAATTGGAAAAATAAATATCTGGATGTATTGTTTCTGGTTATACTCCTGGGTGGCGTGCGCCTTCTGAAGCAGAGGTTTGTTTTGTTTGGTGCCAAAGGTATGGAATGGGTTCGGCTCCTCCCTGGACAGGTTTTGCCACTGTCCCACCGGTCCCTAAAGTTCGGTTATCCCTGGGGGGTATTGAGCTTGGGACGATGCCAATGTGGTATTTGGCGTCTGCCCCTAAGAGGGTATTGGTGCGTGCTTTGGTTGTTTCGTGATGCGTGGTGTTGGGTTCACTTTATGTCACTATGTGTTAAGTTATTTATGTTCAATTATGTTAATTTATGTTTAACGTTTTGGTTCCTGGTAAGAAGAGAGATTATTAAAATAAATTCTGGATGTGTTATACGGTATTTATCATATGTTATAACTAAGGCAGTTCCCAAAAAAATAAATAAATAAATAAATAAAAAAAATAAATATATATATATATATATACATATAAATAAAAAATAAAATAAATGAATAAAAAAAAAATTCAAATTTCAAAAGGTATATAAAAAAAAAAGGTTAAAAAAATAAAAAATACGAAAAAGAAAATAAACTCGATTGGTCAGAGGTAATTTCCCGTATCTTTAGCAGTGTGCCCATAATCCAATTACACAATGTTTGGAGGGCCTCTAGGTGTGTTTTTGAGTGTAAGGGGATTTTGGTTCGCCACAGGGTGTATCGCACACGTGGCAGCCAAAGAGTTTATGGGTATGGAGGTCGGGCTCGACCTTTTCTCTTGCCATGCAGGAAGTGGTGGAACAGGCCTTGGTTAGTTGTGGTGGGGCTCCCCGCTGATTTTAGGTGTAAAACAGCGGGGTTTGTGGCGGTGAGCGTGTCCTTGCCAACAGGGTTGGAGAGCAGATGGA
This sequence comes from Pelobates cultripes, assembly GCA_933207985.1. Lineage (NCBI taxonomy): Eukaryota > Metazoa > Chordata > Amphibia > Anura > Pelobatidae > Pelobates > Pelobates cultripes. The sequence continues at coordinate 212,903,750 of OW240912.1, read as the reverse complement.
ATGTCAAGAGATGGTCAAGGTGGGTCTCAACCCCCCCTGCTCTGTAAGGTAAACTATCAAGTTACCGAATAGGACGTGCCCACCGAGCAAAGAGCCGGCTGGTGGTAGAGCATTTAAGATGATGGGGATTTTGGTTTGGACGAGGGGGGAGGAGAGACACCAGTGGGTAAAGTTTTGGTGCATAGGCACCTGGTTATGTTCGTTGGCAAGGACGGTTATTTAAGTTGGAGGCTGTAGGGCAATAAGTGTTAATTTATATGTTAATTATGGTATGCATATATATTTGTGTTTATTTATATTTGAATTAAAAGAAAAGAATAAAGTTTGGATGTGTCCTACAGTTGTAAGTTTTAATAAATGCTGTGGCCTGTTTCATCCAATATTTGTTGTCTGTCGTTATTAGGGGACAAGTGGGGTAGTCTCTTTACTTTTAGTCGCACCACATTCCTCGCTACGTACATACAAGGCCCTTGAGAGTCAGCACAGCTAAACGGAGAAGGGCACATGTATGAGTGTGGGGATGGTGCTAGTTATTGGCTATATGTGTTTAGGGGGAGTGGTTGTGTGTTTGTAGGGGGGCAGGGATCATCTTACCTCAGTGCCTTTTGGGATTCTGGCCAGCAAACAACTTCCCTCCCACCCACCCTAATTTTATGTTTGTTCTGTCACAGCTGGTGGTGAGCGTGTCCTTGCCAACAGGGTTGGAGAGCAGATGGAATGTCAAGAGATGGTCAAGGTGGGTCTCAACCTCCCCTGCTCTGTAAGGTAAACTATCACGTTACCGAATAGGACGTGCCCACCGAGCAAAGAGCCGGATGGTGGTAGAGCATTTAAGATGATGGGGATTTTGGTTTGGACGAGGGGGGAGGAGAGACACCAGTGGGTAAAGTTTTGGTGCATAGGCACCTGGTTATGTTCGTTGGCAAGGACGGTTATTTAAGTTGGAGGCTGTAGGGCAATAAGTGTAATTTATATGTTAATTATGGTATGCATATATATTTATGTGTTTATTTATATTTGAATTAAAAGAAAAGAATAAAGTTTGGATGTGTCCTACAGTTGTAAGTTTTAATAAATGCTGTGGCCTGTTTCATCCAATATTTGTTGTCTGTCGTTATTAGGGGACAAGTGGGGTAGTCTCTTTACTTTTAGTCGCACCACATTCCCCGCTACGTACATACATGTATTTTTTTCAATTTTTCATCATATTTTTTCATTTAAAAAAAAAATTAAATTACATGAGATTATACAAATAATGGTATGTAAAGAAAGCCCCTTTTGTCCTAAAAAAACTATATATAATTTGTATAGGAACAGTAAATGAGAGAGCGGAAAATTACAGCTAAACACAAACACCACAAAAGTGTAAAACGATGCCTGGTCGCAAATGTACAACATCGCAAAAACAGTCCGGTCCATAAGGGGTTAAGAAGATTGCACAATGGCATGTCCACCCCCACCCTCTTCTATATTTATTTAGAGCACTCACCCACTATCCCTGTTATTAATAATAGTGCCCCCACCTGCTGCACATGGGTGGGGACTGTGGCAGCATTGAGTACCCCACCAAATTTAACAATATTAGAGCATGCATATGAGTGGGTGTTGAGACACTAGCTTCTCTGTTATCAATTTTGCCCACAACCTCCACCCATGGCCACACCTTTATTAATTAATAATAGCCCCAACCAGTGACCACTTACAAACCTGTAAGATTCTGTAACCATGGTTCACTAAGTCCCTCCTATTCCTTTTAATTATGCATTTACCAGTTGGTCACAGATGGGTGCCATGGAGGTATGCTATGCCCGCCCACATTATTTTTTAGTTGGTGCCCCACTATGTGGGCACAGGGGAATACTATGCACTGGCTTCACTTATTTAATAGCCACACCATGGAGGCAGTTATCTGTCCAGCTCCTGATGCCCACCTGGAGTAATGGGCTTTGCAAGCGACTGGGCAGTAATAGCCAAGCAATAGTTGCCCAGTAGCGAGTCTTGATTACATTGAGTAGTCACTGGCAGCTCACTGTTTAGCAGACATATTCCCTGCTTGTGGCATGGCAAGTGTGGGTGTAGAGAAGGTATACACACTACCTTCTACTAATGTAGGGCTCATAGTGACTCACACATATAGTTTCCAATTATTTGCCTACTTGTTGCTAGTACAGTCATGAGGCATATACACTGAACAAAATTAAAAACGCAACACTTTTGTTTTTGCCCCCATTTTTTATGAGACTTTTTCTATGTACACAAAAGGCCTATTTCTCTCAAATATTTGTTCACAAATCTGTCTAAATCTGTGTTAGTGAGCACCTCTCCTTTTGTCAAGATAATCCATCCACCTCACAGGTGTGGCATATCAAGATGTTGATTAGACAGCATGATTATTGCACAGGTGTGCTTTAGGCTGGCCAAAATAAAAGGCCACTCTAAAACACAGCAGTTTTACTGTATTTGGAGGGTCTGTGGGGGTCCGAAAACCAGTCAGTAACTGGTGTGACCACCATTTGCCTCACGCAGTGCAACAAATCTCCTTCGCATAAAGGTGATCAGGTTGTTGATTTATGGCCTGTGGAATGTTGGTCTACTCCTCTTCAATGGCTGTGCAAAGTAGCTGGATATTGTCAGGACCTTGAACACTCTGTCATATATGTCAATCCAGAGCTTCCCAAACATGTTCAATGGGTGACATGTCCTGTGAGTATGCTGACCATGCAAGGACTGGGATGTTTTCAGCTTCCAGGAATTGTGTACAGATCCTTGCAACATGGGGCCGTGCACTATCATGCTGCAAAATGAGGTGATGGTCGTGGATGAATGGCACAACAATTGGCCTCAGGATCTCATCACGGTATCTCTGTGCATTTAAAATGCCATCAATAAAATGCACCTGTGTTCGTTGTCCATAACATACGCCTACCCATACCATAACGCCACCATGGGCCACTCGATCCACAATGTTCACATAAAAAAAACGCTCATCCACATGACGCCATACACGCTCTCTGCCATCAGTGAAAACCGGGATTCATCCATGAAGAGAACATCTTTCCAAAGTGCCAGATGCCATCGAATGTAAGCATTTGCCCACTCAAGTTGGTTACGACGACGAACTGCAGTCAGGTCGAGACCTAGCATGACTAGCATGCAGATGAGCTTCCCTGAGATGGTTTCTGACAGTTTGTGCAGAAATTCTTTGGTTATGTCTGGGTGGCTGGTCTCCGATGATCTTGGAGGTGAAGATGCTGGATGTGGAGGTCTTGGTCTAGTGTGGTTACACATGTACTGCCAAATTCTCTGAAACGCCTTTGCAGACGGCTTATGGTAGAGAAAATGAACATTCAATTCACGGGCAACAGCTCTGGCGGACATTCCTGCTGTCAGCACGTCAATTGTACGCTCCACCAAAACTTGCGACATCTGTGGCATTGTGCTGTGTGATAAAACTACCCATTTTAGAGTGGCCTTTTATTGTGGCCAGCTTAAGGCACACCTTTACAGTAATCATGCTGTCTAATTAGCATCTTGATATCCACACCTGTGAGGTAGATGGATCCTCTCGGCAAAGGAGAAGTGCTCACTAACACAGATTTAGACAGATTTATGAACAATATTTGAGAGAAATAGGCCTTTTGTGTACATAGAAAAAGTCTTAGATCTTTGAGTCCAGCTCATGAAAAATGGGGGCAAAAACAAAAGTGTTCCGTTTAGAATTGTAGTTGGGTCTGGATTAGACTATGAGTTAGCTCAGTTTTATTTTTTCTGTAAGATCATCAATTAACCCAAATTTGGCAGAATCACAATTCTTCCAAAATAAATTTTCCTAGTCTAGTTACTATTTATTTCAAGTTCAACATAATGTTTTTACAAAGAAGGAGAGCCGCATGTCAAAACCTCAGTCTGAGACTGATAGTGATGAAAACACTGTGGTTTCTGTCAGTCTATCAACACATATATGCTGTTTGTGGTGAGGTCTGGCATGTTTATAATATTGTTGCAGGATTTTCCATGCACAAACATCAGAGAAGCTTTGAGTAGCAAAACATTTGCCACATTTACAACAGTCATTCTGACCGAGTTTCTGTGCTTAGGAGGGAAAATGATTGGCTTTCATACATATTCACTATATATGGCAACATTCAATGTTAATGCTTTTGTGGTGCATTCTAAACCATGAGCATACCATACTGTTTTTCTGATGACAAGATGCTGACACGTCACCAAACTGTCTTATTTTAAGTGGGACAGCCCTGATCTTGTGGTTCTGTTCCACCATCCCGATTTTGTACCCTGGTGTCCCTGGATGTTCATGGTGTCCCCAATTATATACAAACACAAAGGTAAAGCACCGCGCTTACAGCAGCAGTAGCTTAGTATCCAACAGCTTAAAATACATAGTAAAAACAAAGAAAACGTTACTTGCGCTCTGGCCTAAATCCTCATGTACATTTAAACAAAATGGAGGCTCTTTAGTTTTAGTCCAATGGCCATTTGAATATATAAGCTCACCTGCCACGTCAAGGCAAGCCTCAATAGGTGAGTTCCTACACTAGCCATTAGATATGCTGATATCAGCCAAGAATCTCCAGTGAGACAGGAAGGGGTATTTTATAAACCCTTTCACATTTAACCCTTTATAGGGCTTCTACACATACAATAAACATTCCTGGTATTAGACAAAGTGGAAACATCTCTAATGAGACATGAAGGGGTGTTTTATAAACCCCTACATACTTAACCCTGAATAGGGCTATAACACATACAAATCACCTTGCTGGTATCAGCTAAAAGGCAAATTTATATGATGAGACAGGAAGGGGTGCTGCCCCTACATACTTATAAACTCTTAATAAGACAAACGTGGGGAGGCTGTGCGCGCCGGCAGGCCCTGGAAAGGGAGATGTTGATGGTCTACACGGCGTCATCAGAAGTAGCCATAGGCTACCATCCTGCATGCTGAAGTCCATATCCGGGCATGCTGCCATTTTTTGCCTAAACTGTTGGTCATAGCGAAACCAACACTGGCCCCCATAAATCTTATAAGCCCCCCAGATTAAATCCAGATACCCAAATAGGGAGCTAGCCTTCTCTGGGAAACGACAGACTAAGATACTAGAATAAATATAAAATCCTTGGAGCCAGTTGCCGAATGTGCGAGGAATCTGTTTAGACTTATCGCCCTCATGAGGATCCCCCCTACGGGGCCTGTCAACAGATTCCCTGTCAGGGGGAACCAAGGACAAGAAGTCAACGCACTCACCATTACAAATCCTGTCCTGAGTCTCCGCGGGAATATGGACTCCCAGGGGGGATATGATACACCCAGGCAAACAAGGTCTAAACCCTCCTTGAACCCCCCTAGGAACCTGCGCACTATTGCTCTGCGCCTGCGACCCCACAGACAACTGATCTAATACTCTAATAATTCTGTCCAAGAGTCTGCATCTGACTCTGCCCGAGCAGCACTTCTTCCCTGTGCACTCCTGCTGTCTGTCAGCAGAGTTGAGGATCTTCTGGTGCTCCTGCCTGTCTGTGGCAGAGTTGCAGGGCTTCTGGCTTCTTCTCTGTGTATTCTGCCCCTCCTGCCGGCTTCCGGCAGAGTTGCTGGGCTATTCCGAATGAAACAAGGAAGTGGAGGCGGGGTCTGTGACGTGGCAGCTTCCGGCTGGCCCGCGTCACGTACGCCCCCCCCCCCCCGGGCGGTGCGTCCGACGTCATCGCGTCGGACGCGATGATGACATTTCCGGTCTTGCCGGAAGAGAAGGCGGACTCCGTGACCGCACCTCCCTGCTGGCGCCATCTTGGGCCCTTGCCCCCGACACAATGACGGAGCGCCCGAGCCTGGCATTCACCTGGGGGGCCTCCTTTGCACGATCCGCACCGGAACTCTGCTCACCAACCCTCCGGTCTCCGCGCCTGGTACCGGTTCTTC
>OW240912.1:212885723-212897712 GCA_933207985.1 Pelobates cultripes | reverse complement strand
TCGCTAAACCTTTTTCTTTTGCCCTCCACTTTCCATTTACCTATTCTTACCATCAATTTCTAGCATAGCTTTCATTTATCTGCCAGGTGTATATCTTATCATGCCACATTTATTCTTTTGCATTTACATTTTTTAAATCACCACGTAAGTGACTTGCTTTACGTTACTACCTCCATTCTTACAATAACCACGCGCTCTACAAAACTTATCTTTAGCTTGGACTGGCTGTTAGGGTACCCTAAGTGGCCATAAGTAGTTTTTGGCTTCTTGTACCATTATATAGCTGTCCTGCGAGGCCAACTCCCATCCTCAACTACAGAGGTATTCACCCCTCGGGCCAAATCATAGTTACTGCCTCGCATCTCCGCCCTCTTGGCAAAGCAGATAGGGCCTCACCTGTCACAGCCAACTTATTTTGAATATCTTTAATCCTCACCGAGAGGCCAACGTTCGGTGCAAAACATACCCAACGGGCCAAATCATAGGTAGAGCCTCTCATCGCCACTTGGCAACTAGTTAGGTTCCCAAGTCACCAGTTTAGCTTAACTGTTTCACCACTTGGTATAACATAGGTCAGCCAGTATCTTTGTGTTATAGAGTATCTCCCACTAACCAATTTTCCCTTTCAGGTATGGTTATAAATGCTGATAAAATGTATTGATGGTTTAATGTAGACACGTATTAAGGTGTTAGACTATAAACTTTTTGCCCTCTTTTTACCGGCCTACCCGAATGTCGGTTCCAGCACTCCACAACCGACTTGTGCACCACTAACATAACTCGGCTTATTGTCCCTGACCACAAATATAGATAGATAGAGAGACAGGGGGATCTTGACGCTGGGAAGCCTAGGGAGGAGTAAAGGAGAGATGGGGCAGAGAAAAATGTATGCATTTGAAATAGCAGCAACTATACTAATTACAAAAAGTTTGCTAATATGAGGGGTACAGTTTATGGAAATGCCAAAGGGTACACAAGTGGTCTATATGATAGATAGCTATCTCCTACAATTACATTGGAGCTATGTGGGAACCTTCAGAGCTCCTACATACCCAGGTCTCAATCACAAAATCTGCCCAAGAATAGAAAATTAACCCATACAAAATATAGGGAAAATGGAAACATAAACATACCATTTGGAGATTTTATTCTTCAGTTATGCACAGAATTGATGCTGATAATGCAGAAGTGTAAATTCAGCATTACCAGGTGGATACATTAGGGATGAAAATTGTCGGCCCTCACACCACAAAGGCAGATGTAGTTCCAGATAAAAAAAATAAGTAAAAAGAAAGCTATTAGCCAGACAGAGATTACAATCTCACCGGGCCTTAGAAAAGTTACTGGTTTGGGTCCTATCTTCGTCCTTCACATAGGAATGGTGAATGAGTCCAAGAAAATTCATGGTTCCAGGCAGTGGTGTACATACAATACATGGGGCCCCGGTGCGAATCTGATCCGTGGGGCCCCCCTCTCCCTCCTGATCCATGGCCCATCCCCCCCGACACATAGATACACACAGACAGATATACAGACACACACACATACATACACTCATACATAAAAAAAACAAATTATTTCTCCTTACTGTTTTGATTTATTTTAATATTTTGTAACTTTTTTCCCCTTTTCATATATATATATTTTTTCTCTTTGGATATATTTAAACTTTGTTCCTTTTTTTTTCTTCTATATTTTCACCTTGCTGGTATTATTTAAAACATTTTCCCTCCCTTTTTTTTTAAATTTTTTTTTTTTTTCCCTCTCTTGTTGTTTCTATTCCCCTCCTTGTGGGTGCTGCTGCTGCTGAACTAATTAGGGGGAGTGCCACCTTAATTTCCACCTGTGTGGGATTTGTATTGCAAATATAAACCCACTACTGACTCACAGAGCTTGCTCACTGGAGTTTGCTTGAAAGTAGGCTATTTAAAGTAGTCTCTTTTAAGTAGGAGTTAAAACAACAGGAGTTGAAACTACAAGGGAGTTTAAACCAAGAGGGTTAACATTTTTTTTTTTTTTTTCTCACTTGTGTTTTTTGTTACTGGGGATGAGTGCTAGCAAGATTGCAAATTTAACTCAGTGCACATCATGCCGCATGTATGCATGCCTGGATGATTCTGTCCAGGGTCCATACCTCTGTGGTGGGTGTGAGCGAGTGGCATTTCTGGAAGCTCAGATTAGAGATCTGGAGAGGCAAATTGTAACACTGAGGGAGATTGACAATCTTGAGAGGAGTCTGCTGCTCACTGAGCAGAGTTTAGTGGGGACAGGTAGTGGAGAGGGAGGAGATAAGACAGATGGGGAACAGGCACGTAGCTGGGTGACAGTGGGGAGAGGAAGCAGGGGGGGAGGGAAGAGAAAAGGTTTAGCTAGTCCTGATCTCATGCAGCCTAACAGATTTGCCCGTTTGAGTGAAGATGTTGGGAGCATCAGCTCAGGAGTAGCTGTACTGCAGGAAGCTGTTCCTGCTAACAGCCGTGGAAACAGCCCCTCTAGTACGGGTGGGGTTGAGAGGGTAAGGAAGGCTAGACAGGTTGTGGTGGTAGGGGACTCTATTATTAAGAGAGTAGATAGGGTAATCTGCCACTCTGATCGACTCAACCGGACAGTTTGCTGTCTCCCGGGTGCTCGGGTCCGGCATGTTGCCGACAGAGTGGAGGGATTATTGGGAGGGGCTGGAGATGACCCAGCTGTCATGGTCCATATTGGTACCAATGACAAAGTCAGAGGAAAATGGAAGGTCCTAAAGAATGAGTTCAGGGAACTAGGAAGTAAGCTTAAGAAAAGGACCTCCAAGGTAATTTTTTCAGAAATATTACCTGTGCCGCGCGCTACAGCAGAAAGGCAGCGGGAGATTAGAGAGGTCAATGCGTGGCTAAAGTCTTGGTGCAGGAAAGAGGGTTTTGGGTTTTTAGAGCACTGGGCCGATTTTGCGCTTGGGTACAACCTGTATAGTCATGATGGATTGCACCTAAACGGAAGAGGGTCTGCTGTGCTGGGGGATAGGATGGCTAGAAGGTTGGAGGAGATTTTAAACTAGTGGTAGGGGGGGAGGGTCAAAGCAATCTAGAAAATGGAGATAGCATGGAAAAGAGATGGGCTTTAGCTCAGAACAAAGGGGGTGGAGATGGGGGGAGGGGAAAACTCAGAACAGAGGAGGTATGTAATATTGATAATTCACAAAAAGTACAAAAGACTCATGATAATATTAAATGTATGCTTACTAATGCAAGGAGCCTATATAACAAAATGGGGAACTAGAGGCAATAGCATACACTAAACAATATGATATAATAGGCATAACAGAAACATGGTGGGATGAGACACATGACTGGGCAGTTAATTTAAATGGGTATACGTTATTTAGGAAGGATAGGAAAAACAAGAAGGGTGGTGGGGTATGTTTATATGTCAACCGTGAGTTAAAGTCAAATCTTAGGCATGTGGAGTGTGACGAGGAAAAGGTGGAGGCTTTATGGGTAGATATCTGCTTGGGGAAAACAAAGGGAAATCAATTATTGGTTGGGATATGTTATAAACCACCTAATGTAAATATTAATGAGGAAGAACAGCTGTTAGAGCAAATTGAGAAAGCTGCAAATCGAGGTAACACGTTAATTATTGGAGATTTTAATTATCCAGACATAAATTGGGAAAGAGGGACTAGTACTTCAGCAAGGGGAATCAGGTTTTTGAATGTGTTAAATGACACCTTTATGTCACAACTGGTACAAGCACCAACTAGACAGGATGCTTGTCTGGATCTTGTCATAACAAACAATGTTGATCTTTTAACCAACATTTAAGTAGGGGAGCATTTGGGAAATAGTGATCACAATATGGTAAATTTTGAAATAAACTCAAAAAAGCAAAAGCAGGTGGGGTATACTAAAACATATAATTTTTAAAAAGCCAATTTCAATAAGATTAGGGCAGCTCTACAACATATCGACTGGCATAAACTCCTTAGTGATAAAAACACTGAGGATAAATGGAAACTATTCAAACATATATTAGAAAGGTACATTTCTCAGTATGTACCATTGGGTAATAAATATAAAAGAAACAAATTAAAACCAATGTGGCTTAGTAGAGAAGTAAAACAAGAGATTAAAAATAAGAAAAGGGCATTTAAAGCATTTAAATCAGACAAATCAAAGGCATCCTATTTAAGATATAAGGAAGCCAATAACACTTGCAAAAAGGCAATTAAAGTGGCTAAACTAGAAAATGAGAAATTGATAGCTAAAGAATGCAAAACCAACCCCAAAATTTTTTTCAAGTACATCAATTCTAAAAAAACAAAAAATGAAAGTGTAGGTACACTTGAAACAGAGTTGGGTTTATTAGCTAATGAAGACCAGGAAAAAGCAGAAATTTTAAATAACTATTTTTCTTCAGTATATATTAATGAGGATCCTATGGCAAGAGATATGCAAATGTTTGCTGCAAAAAACTTGCAAATGACTTGTGACTGGATAACTCGAGACAAGGTGCTACAGCTATTAAAGAAAATTAATGTAAATAAAGCTCCGGGGCCTGACTGTATTCACCCACGAGTACTTAAGGAGCTAAGTGGGGAAATAAGTGAACCTCTGTATTTAATTTTTCAAGATTCTTTTGTTTCAGGTGTTGTACCGGAGGATTGGAGGAAGGCAGATGTTGTTCCTATATTTAAAAAGGGTTCAAAATCCTTGCCTGGAAATTATAGACCTGTGAGCTTAACTTCAGTAACTGGGAAAATATTTGAAGGGCTATTAAGGGATAATATTCAGGAATTCATTGGGAAGAACTTTGTTATTAGCAATAATCAGCATGGTTTTATGAAACATAGGTCATGTCAAACTAACCTAATTGCATTCTACGAAGAAGTAAGTAGAAGTATAGATCTGGGTGTTGCAGTGGATGTGATCTACTTGGACTTTGCCAAGGCATTTGATACAGTTCCTCACAATAGGTTAGTCTTCAAACTAAAAGAAATTGGTCTAGATGAATATTCCTGTTCTTGGGTAGAACATTGGCTTAAGGACAGAGTACAACGAATTGTAATTAATGGTAAATTTTCAGGCTGGACAAAAGTGGTAAGTGGTGTCCCTCAGGGTTCTGTTTTGGGACCACTTCTATTTAACATATTTATAAATGATCTTGAAATAGGCATTGAAAGCCATGTATCAGTGTTTGCAGATGACACAAAACTTTGTAAAGTAATAAAATGTGAGCAGGATATTGCTTTGTTGCAGAGAGATTTGGATAGATTGGGGGACTGGGCACTAAAATGGCAGATGAAATTTAACATAGAGAAATGCAAAGTTATGCACTTCGGGGTTAAGAATGCACAAGCAACTTACACACTAAATGGTAGTAATTAGGGATAACCACACACGAGAAGGATTTGGGCATTGTTATAGACAACAAATTAGGCAGCAATATGCAATGTCAATCTGCAGTTGCTAAGGCCAGTAAGATTTTGTCATGTATAAATAGGGGAATAAATTCTCGGGATGAAAATATAATTTTGCCTCTTTATAAATCGCTGGTAAGACCACACCTTGAATATGCTGTGCAATTTTGGGCGCCTGTTCTAAAGAAGGATATCATGGCACTGGAGAGGGTCCAGAGACGAGCTACAAAATTGATAAAAGGAATGGAGCATTTTAGTTATGAAGAAAGGTTACAAAAATTAAATCTGTTTAGTTTGGAAAAACGGCGCCTGAGAGGGGATATGATAACTTTATACAAATATATTCGGGGCCAGTACAAACCTTTATCTGGAAATCTATTCATAAACAGGGTTATACATAGGACACGAGGTCACACATTTAGGCTGGAAGAAAGGAGATTTCATCTAAGGCAAAGAAAAGATTTTTTTACAGTAAGAACAATAAGGATATGGAATTCTCTGCCTGAAGAGGTGGTTTTGTCAGAGTCCATACAGATGTTTAAACTGAAATTGGATAAATACTTACAAAAACATAACATACAGGGATATAATTTCTAATTAGTGGGGTAATAGCTGATTGATCCAAGGAGACATCTGACTGCTATTTTGGGGTCAAGAAGGAATTTTTTCCTAGTTTGTGGCAAAATTGGAAGTGCTTCAGACCAGGTTTTTTGCCTTCTTTTGGATCAACAGCAACAACATTTCTGAGGAAGGCTGAACTTGATGGACGCAAGTCTCTTTTCAGCTATGTAACTATGTAACTATGTAACTATAAATACAGACACATACATACAGACATACACACATAGACACACATACACACACACCCCCGACAGACATACACACAGAAACATACATACATACACACAGACATACATACAGAGACACAAATACATACACACCCCCGACAGACACAAACACACTTTTATTAAGGGTTAGTAAGTATATAGGGGTGTATATAAAAAATACCCCTCTCTGTCTCATTAGAGATATCTTTGCCAGAAGCTCAAGGAAGCAAGATAAAAGGTCCGTGTAGGACCCACCTGATGGGGTTTGCCTTGACGAGGCAGGCAGGCATTCTCTCCAATGGCCATTTGAGTAACTAAATAACCTCCAATTGTTTAAATATACATAGAGATTTAGGAGAGAGTGCAGTAACTTTTTCTTTTGTTTTTAATGTACGTATTGGGGCTGATGTGTACTGTGGTCGTTGTTGCTGCAAAGGAGCGATGGGAGTGAGCGCAGGACTTTTTTTTTTTTTTTAAATCTATTCCAGTATACAATACTAATTGACTCCCAATATACACTTATTTTAATACAACACCTGTCATAATATACATTTGAAAACTTTGTTAAATTTTCTCCTGTACAAAATCCAATTCAATTAGGGAGAAGTAGACTAAAAAAAAACCAATCCCATAGTGAGAAAAACACATCTAAATTAGTGACAAAAAGTAATCTCAAAGTGAAATGTATTTAAATACATAGGGGTGTGTCTGTGATAGAACAATATTAGAGCTCCTACAGATAATAGATTATTGACTAAAACAGTTGTTACTAGAATGGAGAATTACTCCTATTTGAGGTTAGGGTGGATGTACCGAGCATATCAGATTATTTAACCCCTTAAGGACACATGACGGAAATATTCCGTCATGATTCCCTTTTATTTCTGAAGTTGTGTCCTTAAGGGGTTAAAGTATAGTCCTAATGGACAACTGGAGGATGACATACAATGGTTTCTTATCGCTATTTACTATGCTAATATTTTGTATATTGCAATTGTAATTAAGTGTTATCCATGGCTGATTTATCTGTCATAAACCTATTGTCAATCTAAAAATAATTAATTGAACCAAGTGTAGTCCTACTAAATTCACCTAATAACCTAAATTATTAAATATTATATCTACCCCTAATTATTACAGTACTCATAATTCATTTAATGAAAGTAAAATAAGTAATTTGTACTCTGATCATTTTGCATTATTAGACAGTTAGCAAAAGGGATATTTTAATTTTAAATAAACAAATGTAATGTATGGAAGGTTGCTCAATTATTTTCCCACAAATAGAATACAAAGTTTCAAAAGGATAGCAATTTTTTATGCAAAAGTAAAGATTATTCAGATAGCCAAAGCTATTAACCAAATTACATACTGAAAAGGTTGCTATAGTAATAAATGCCCTGACACTATTAGGTTAAAGGACCAGTATAGTGCTAGGGAAACACACTTATTTTCCTGGTCCTATATAGTCCTTAGGTCCCCCCACCCTCAGGGCCCCCGTCCCGTTGGGCTGAAGGGGTTAAAACCCCTTCAGCCACTAACCTTAATCCAGTGCCGGGCTCCATCGATGCTGGTGACCTCTCCTCCCCCTCCGACGTCAGCTCCCGAGTGGAGCCAAAGGCGCATTACTCAATGCTTTCCTATGGACGTTCTGCATGCTCAATGCGATTTTTGCGTTGAGTGTCGCGGGAGCGCCACTAGCGGCTGTCATGAAGACAGCCAGTAGAGGCTGGATTAACTCTGCAATGTAAAAATAGTTTCTTTGAAACTGCTACATTTACAACTGCAGGGTTAAATCCTGGGGACCTGGCACCCAGACCACTTCATTGAGCTGAAGTGGTCTGGGTGATTATAGTGGTCCTTTAAAGATAGCAGCTAAAAAGTCAGTAGCTAGATGTAATATTTGTATTGCAGTAAGAAAAAGTAGGACTAGAAGACTTATTGTATATGGAATTAAAAAAGCATGAAATGTACTCTCTAATAAATAAAAAAATAATTCAAAAAACCCTGGTAGCATTTTACCTCTACACAATGCACTGCCCCTGGAGTCTCGACATGGATCTCCTATATTAAACAGCCCAAAATATTAGTTAGATAGCTCGTCCCAGATCCCCCTGTAACTCATTGCACAAATGATGTGAGGCAAGACTAAATGGGCAACTGTTAAAAACACTACACCAGCTATCGTGCATCATCCCCAATGAGGTGGGTGTAACCCATGGCTACAGATTAAGCCAATGGGCTTCCTACAATTGTACCAAATGCTGACGGAGTGGGATAAAAAACCTTTTTGTGTTTACAATCATGCATTTTATACCATGTATAATAGGAATATATGCTCCTCTTTTTTAAGACAAATACACTTTGTATCAACGAGGATAATTTGTTGTTTTACATACAAGGTGTTTGTAGAATTGTTTGTGCTTAGTACTCACGCCTCTGTGAGCCTATCACAGTATATGCCTGGTTTGCTGTCTGGTTATACGATAAACAAGTTATTTTCACTTTAATTTCTATATTGCTGTCTTTTATTTTAATTAATCATTGCAATAAAAACAAAGTTTTGCAAAAATACAAATTACAGTATTTCAAATCAGTACATTATATATTGTTCGTAGAGACATAAAAGTTTACATTGTTTGTAATGTAAACAGAAGACAGATAGGAAAAAATAATATGGCTGCTGGGTTTGTCATAATAGGCACAAAAAGTAAGGAAAGATTTGTTTTCACAAATCTTCTTTTGATAAAGAAATTCAGATGAGCCAAACCATCCCCCACAAATGAAACAGTAAACAGGGTAACAGGGGGAACCCCTGCCAAGTACCTTTTTTTTTTTAAATGGTAAAGAGTTGAGGAACAGTAATTACCTCAGTGTGAGTGTTGTTATATAGTGATTGGATATCCCAAAAAGCTATAGGCAAAATTAAGTTAGTTTAGAAGATAGCATAGATAATACTATTCCAATCTGTTGTGTACCTTCCCTGAGTACAGAGATAGGAACAGAGAAGGTGTTTGAAAGTGAACCATCCACCGAGTGACACTAATATTACATCAAGTATTTTAATATGCCTGTCTAGTAGTTTAGTAAAAACATTTAGGTCAAAATTTAAAAGCAAGATAGGGTGGTAATTTTGTGCAGAGAAGAGATGTTTGCTTTTGTTGGGAATAACACAATACAATTACTTTAAAGGACCACTATAGGCACCCAGACCACTTCAGCTTAATGAAGTTGTGTGTGTGCCTGGTCCAGCTAGGGTTAACCCTTTTTTTTATAAACATAGCAGTTTCAGAGAAACTGCTATGTTTATAAATAGGTTAATCCAGCCTCTAAAGCCTCTAGTGGCTGTCTTATTGACAGCCGCTAGAGGCGTTTGCGTGCTTCTCACTGTGAAAATCACAGTGAGAAGACGCAAGCGTCCATAGGAAAGCATTATGAATGCTTTCCTATGAGACTGGCTGAATGTGCGTGCAGCTCCTGCCACGCATGTGCATTCAGCCGAAGAGGAGGAGAGGAGGCGGAGAGGAGGAGGAGGAGAGCTCCACCGCCCAGCGCTGGAGAAAGGTAAGATTTTAACCCCTTCCTCACGCCAGAGCCCGGACGGAGGGGGTCCCTGAGGGTGGGGGCACCCTAAGGGCACTATAGTGCCAGGAAAACGAGTATGTTTTTCTGGCACTATAGTGGTCCTTTAATAATATTTTTAAAGAGTGAGAGAAGATGAGGCCCAGAACTTCGTCAAAGGTTTTATAGGTAAGAAATCCTATATGGACCAGGTTTCATATGAGCTAATTTTTTCAATTTCATCTGCTAAAACTGGGTTGTCCAGTAAAAATAATTGGTCTTGGGAAGGTCATTGCAATCAAATAAATGTATAAAACCTTGTCATGTGAGGTGTTGAGGGTTCGGCATGATTGGGGAGTGATTATATAGTGCTTCAAATTAAAAAGTAAATAGTGTGTTTATATCCTAGGGGTTTTTGACAATGGAACCATATGACCTATGAAGGGATGTAGGTTGCTTTGATTTGTTTTTGCCATGAAGCACCTGGCTGAGAGGAAGTCAGTTTTGTCAAAATACAAAAGAATTAATTTTGGACCAGGCCAATCTCTATTAGTTCCTTTACGTTTTTTCGTAGTTGACTGTAGAAGTAATTTTGTTCAGGGGTATATTTGTGTTTGAAATGTCATCTGTATTAGGCAGCTTGACACTGCGGTTAATTTTTCTTTTTTTTGGTGATGGGATGAAATTTATTTTAGGTCATCTCTAATAATTGACTTGTGTGTTGAAAAAAATTATTTTTAAAATTATGGAGCATGTACATGATCCAGCTAAGCAATATTGTCCATGGTAAAAGATGCAATCCAAGCGAATGTCTTCAGGAAACAAAAAACCCTTGCACTTGTGATGACAATGAACAATTATAAGGATTCCAATATATTTTTTGTAAGGAGTATTAGGGTAATACACATTTAGGATGGTCTCAGAAGCCATAGACCACAGAACCATACATAATGACCTTCGAAGTCTGAATTTGCAACAAACATGGTTTGTTGTACAAGATTGCTACTCTGTTCCTTTTTCCATAGGCCCTGGGAGAAAACACATATTCATGGTCAATTAATTTAGGGGTAATTTTTTCACAAAATGCATTTGTTGTATGAGAGCTATTGCAAAACTTTGTCATTTTAGAATGAGGAGAAACATTAGCATTATGTGAGATGAGTTCAGCTTCTTCACAATTTGTGATACAATTTCAATTAAAGTGAGCATTTGTGAAATTAGATAAACAGGTACATTATCATATATACTTTCATATAAGCTCTGAGAAGTGGACATTAGAAGACAAAGGTCACAACACTCAAAAATGAATAGAAACGTGTAAAAACAATGAATATAACTGTAAATCAATAAAACAGAAACCAAGAGGCTAAATGGAAAACAAGAGATCACAGCATAAATGGACTGGGAGTCTGAAAGAGAGAGGGTTGTTTCTATTTAGATTTTTCTGGCTCATTTCATTATCGCTCAAAGGAGATATGTTAGTGCCGAAGAGTGAGGGGGCTAGGTAGTTGCAAATGTATGAAATATTAGAGCCATTGAAGATTGGGGGGTGGAGGGGTTCTCATATTCTTGCCACAATCAACTTACAAGTGGAGTCGAAGCTGTTAAAAGAACATTTTGGGCACCATAATAACTTAATCAAAATTATGTTATTATGGTGCCAGGAGGTCCCTGGTGCTGGCTCATCTTAAGGGGTTAACCCATTATTGAATGGTTTCACCCTAAAGTCTGTGTTCCAGTGCCAAATCTCCCTGCCTTTCTGTCCTTACATTTTATCAAAATCTGAGAACCAAAAGGCTCTTGCAGAATCGCACAGAAGTATTTGGCTGAGATCGGTCTGCTGACGCTCTCAACCACTCTGTGACTCCCCATTCATAAAACTGGCTTCTTTTCAAGCCAGTGTTATGCCTGCTTGACTACTATATGCTGCTTCTGTGCTAATACAACTCTGGTAAATTTCAACATTAAACAAGGGACATTATCTGTGATTTTGTTGATTATCCAGTGCTGCACATCACTCTCAAATGGTGCTCAGGCCACCTGTAATTAATAATTAATAATTTTAGTGGGAGGATCGAAAGAGGTCACAAACACATTGACAGGTTATAGAAATTGTACATGTACATCAACATGTGAAAAAGCATAAAACGGTTAATATAATATTCTTTTGAAGAGTGCTTTAAAGCTGCCTGCAGTAATG
>OW240912.1:212870186-212883344 GCA_933207985.1 Pelobates cultripes | reverse complement strand
ATCTTTATTGTAACCACATTGCGGCTTCTGCGTAAGCTACATGACTGCACAGTGCATTTCTTCTTTTTTCTCTGTCATTGAAAAAATAAAGAATTATAAAAAAAACCAAAAAAAAAATTATTGTACTGAAAAATTTAAAAGTAGTAATTGTATTTGTAATCCAAAGTCGTTAAAGGCCTGTAGAAGTTTACATTCCTTAGATACATTGCTGGAGGTTGTGTTTGTAGAATGCCTGGGTATTTGTTGAAGAGTATAGGTTGTAGAGTCTAGCTTTCCAAATATTTGGCTAGAATTGGTTGCAGATATTGAATCAGCATCATCTGTTATCACCGTGGTGATGGCATTGGTATTTGTCTTTGCTTTTTTTTATTTAGTTTTTTTCATGAAACATTTTTTCACCGTTTATGATGTGTATAGATTGGATACTCTCCAATATTCTTTTACGGAAAAGGACAGCATTTACAAGACATTGTCTTAAGTGACATGGATCCCATTATAGTAAATGTTATGTTGATACAGCAATCGAAGTGGATTCTCAAGAACCCCTCTTTTTGCTGTATTGGAATCTTTGTAACATCTCAGTGATAGACATCTCAATGACATCAGGTGCTGTTGTGCTAAAAATGTTAACAGGTAAAATCTGTGGAAAAATCTTTACATTTGTTATACTTTGTATAATAATGATAGATGAAATAGTAACATAGTTAATCTTTGTAGTGGTTTGTTTTGTTTTAAAGATAAAAACCCTTGTACATGATTTAGATATAGAAGGATAATTTGAAGCAGCAAAGTATTTACCGCCTTGGAAGAGATAACAGAAAAGTTCCACACATATGGATACTGCTATAAGGATCTACAAAGAACTTTACGAGCAGTCATGGAGAATGTAAAAAAGCTAAAGGACAATTCAGCCCCAAGGATAGTTTTCCCAATGACATAGAACACAACAACATAAGAGTTAATCACAACTGTCACTTCAAATTGGAAATTGTTGGCACAGGATGGATGCCTACCGGATGAATTCTGCTATAAAAAGACATTTTACAAAATGTATTAGTCTGGAAACAAACAGAAAAATAAGGGAAGTGTTTGCATGTGTTCGGTGCCTCAGGTGTGTGACCTCTGGGTACATGACACCAGGACGCTTCTTTAATCACCCTCATACTAGCAAAAAACATCCAAATATCCAATATGTCAAATTGAGTGACCTATAAATTGAGTTGCCCATGTGGCATGATGTTTATTGGGAATCCAATACGCATGCGTGAATGCGGGATCTGGAAACAAAGCATGCAATTTTATTATCAACTACAACAAAAATTCAAGGAAGAATTGCTGGAATATAAGAATTAACTTATTAAATGCAAGAAGCAGAAATTTGAAAGGGTCCAGCGGGATTATCAGGATCCTAGGGTTTATCAGTGGCTTACAGGGATTAACCCACGGAAACCGAGAAGACAGCGCAAAAGAATCGTGCACCCTAAGATTTCAACCATCAATGTATCTTCTGGGAAATTTGTTTCTGACAACATCCACTGCGATTCTACTTTTGCAACAGTGGTTCTCAAACCAGTTAAGACCCACCAACAGTCAAGGATTTAGGGATTGCCCTGTTGTGTCTAAGGTGTTTTTAGAAAAGAAAAAAAAACACTTTAGACTCTAAAGTGTCTTTTTTTTTTCTAAAAACACCCTAGACACAACAGGACAACGATGCTCTCCTCTCCCTGTGACTTTGTTTGCCGCTGGGGAGAGACACTGGTTGTCGCCTCTCCCGGGAAAGGAAGCTGCCGCTGGTGAGTAAAACTGACTGTCCCTACTCCCGGTAACTCCTGCTGTAGCTGGGGATCTGGGCCGGCTGCCCAGCCTCCTTGTAGGGCCGGTAGAGAGAGATCGGTCCCATCTCCACCTGCCATCTGTGGGTCTTCCCAGGACCAGTCTATGATGTCTCTCCAGCTGAAGGGTTGTAGGTCTGGTTCTGCCACCCAGCTCTCCGGCTCTGCCTGCAGTGTAGAGCAGAGTAGGCATTGGTAGTCCTGCTCCAGTTCCCATTCCATTGTTACCAGGAAGGTCAGGTCTCGTCCCACCTTGTTGGCGTCAGCCCAATCCTACATGCCCTCCCCGTAGTCAAGGATGTCCTGAAATCTGGACTCCTCTGGGCTGCCAAAATCAATGTCCTCCTCCATGGCATCCCAAAGTAGACCAGGGCCATCATAATTATCACCCTCAGGCCTGTCATGCTCAGCCCTCTAGGGAGAATGGCGAATCGTATACGACCACAACGCCTGGTATGCGTCATCTAGCCATGTCTCCTTCTATACCAGGCTCTTAAGCTCCAACACCCACTCCTTTAGGGGCTGCTCTGCCAGGAGGGACATCTGCATCGCCACTTGCCTCTGTGGCTGTTGCTCCTCGCTGGGGAAACTCTTGCCCCACCGACGCTGTAAGCCCTCCAAGGCCTCATACCAGACATCTTTTCGGACTGCATCCCTCCAGTCCGGGTCATCCTCTTCCTTGTATAGGAACACCGTTCGGGGACAAGCTGGTTCCATACTGCTGTAGCCAAGTGTTGCCCTCAATTATAAATCCACACGTTTCCGGTGTCTCCGAGCTGCTTCTCCTCGCACTAGGCAGCCATCCCACCACTGCTGGGTACCTCTGCCGATGGATGCTCCTAGTGCTCACCGAGGCCTCCAAGCACTCCACCAGACATCAGCACTGCAGTCCCCACGTCCAGCGTTACAGCTTGGCTGGGACTCGCCGTACCAGGATCCAGCTTCCAGTGGATGAACCTCTCCTCCAAGAGAGAGTAGCAGGAACAGCTCTTAAAAGAGCTTAGTTATTATGCTTCCTGGGGAGTATAGTGATATAGCAATCCCCAGGGTAGATGCAGCCTTTCCCCCCGCACATGAGATGAGACTCTATGTTGAGGGTAAAACAGGAACTCAGCTTTAATTGGGCAAACTGGCCTTTTATGCAAGTATCCCAACAAGGTTGACACATTGTTGGGAACAGGACACAAAGTATGCAAGCCAATCAAAACAATGTGATAAGGAACGACACTCCCACATACAGTACACAAACCCTCCCCTCTGCCTGTGATCAATTAAGGCAGATAATGTATTAACTTAATTAACATTAGGCAGAAAAAAACACACATTTTTATAAAGTACCCCAAAATACAACATATCCCCATAAAACCTGATAGCCCTGATCTGGGTGAACAACATATCCAAAAATCACCCAGATCAGAGTAGGGGTAGATTAAAGGGACTCTCCAGTGCCAGGAAAAAAAAACGTTTTCCTGGAACTGCAGGTCTCCTCTCCCTCCCACCCCCCATCCCAAGTTAAAACCCCTTCAGTAACTTACCTGTATCAAGCGCCAATGTCCCTCTGCGCTGGGTCAGGGTTCGCCCACGATCCTCCCCCGCCGACGTCATCCAGCGGGGGAGACCCATTGCGCATGCGCCGCCGGCCAGCACGGGGAGACCTAATGCACAATGCTTTCAGTGCTTTCCTATGGGGATTTCAGCAACGCTGGAGGTCCTCGCATAGCGTGAGGACATCCAGCGACACTATAGCACACGGAATGTGTGCTATAAACACGGAAGTGCCCTCTAGTGGCTGTCTAGAAGTTTATGAAAACTGCAATAATTGCAGGGTTAAGGGTAGTGGGAGTTGGCACCCAGACCACTCCAATGGGCAGAAGTGGTCTGGGTGCCTGGAGTGTCCCTTTAAATCTACCGAACGGCGCTCCTTTTGTGCAAGTCCAGTTGAACCTAACTGGAATTGAAAGTCCCAGCGGTGTTCGTGCCATCGAGTGTCCAATTTTATTTCCATGCGCTCGACGACAAAACACCGCTGGATGCGTTCGACTAAACAAGATGGCCGTCGCCACGTGTTTGACTATACGAACAGCCACCACCCAGCCGTTTTTCAATTAAGCTGCTGTTAACCACAGATTCTGGAAGGTTAACAGGCTGCACACTCCTCTTGCGGGTGGTCCGGCTGTTCGACAGTTTGTTTGGTAAACCAACACCATAAGCCTAATCCATTCGGTAAACTCCATATTCTGCACCATAGCAGGGAAAAAGTCACGAACCGTGTTTTTAGCCCAAAGTTCACCACAGGGCCATAGTCACAGGACAGGAGGCTGGCAAACAGGCCCCTCCAAAAACCAGTGGCGAGGTCATCTTCGCCACACAAGGTACTGTCCATGGGTTTAAAAGAGATATAGACCTTAAGTTTTATCAATTTCTATCCAAGAGCCATCCCCGTACTCCTATCATTTACACCATACCTAAAATACCTCCTATAGACCTGATCAATGGAGCACTCAAGCCTATTGCTAAGTGGCTTGACCATTTATTCAAGGGGCCCATCGTGGAATTGCATGTGTATCAAGGATACCAAGAAACTATTTTTTTTTTTCTTGTCAATCTTTATTTTTATTGTGCCATAGATTAAACATGCATGACATTAGAACAGTTGTGCGTGCATAGGTACAGGCAATATCATGATTACATTAGTTCAAGAAGATGTGTCCACACTAATACAATGTTAACACAGTTGTACTGCAGGGTATTGTCTATACTAGATCACTGTAAGAGCAATCTAGCCACATTTTGTAGGTAAATTAAAAAAGGTGTACGCCTGGAGGAACATACTACGCTAAATGGTAGTAATGTAACTGGCATAGTAGAAATGCTGTGTAACAGGTTATTTGTGCAAGATGAGAAAACCACTGGAACTTGGCTCTTTCACAGATTACTCTATAGCTCAGAATAAAAAGTAAAAGGATAGGAAACAAAGAAACAAAAATAAGAACATTGCAAACAGTGTAGTGTAGGAGCATGCAATAGGTGTACAAAAAACAGTTGGGTACTATGACTAGTAGGTAGCTCTAGGGGGTAAGTCCACAATCAACCGATGCCCAGGTTCAGTGGTAGATGGAGATAGCTGAGAGGCAATGGGAGTCCGGAGCCAAGCTGAGTAGACACGATAATAGGTAGACTTCAATGAAAGATATTACATTAGGATCCACTATATAATGATGTCATGTAACAGAGATACTTACCGAAAATCTACATGACCACTGCATCTTAAGTGGATCCTCTCTAGGTTTAATCTTTCATTACTGGAACATTAACATTCCCAGTACAAATCATGGGTTATATCATCTTCTAACGGTATGACATATAGTTCGATCTCGGCTTGCTAACATGACATTGAAAAGTTGCAAGCCGGTAAATCGAACATATGCCAGGCAAAAGAAGATAAATCAAGTGCACACTACCCTCAACCAAACTAAAGCACGTCTGCACAGCTACCACTTTCAATGTATAATACCCTTCTATATTTTTTATGAATGAGACATAACTTAGGTATGTCCACCAATGATCTTCCTTTTAGGCACGAGTAGGCGTGCCTTAGAAGAACCGGCAGGGATGGACCGAGAAAGAACAAATCTTCTGGCAGGAAAACATGAGAAACACCCCTTAATCTCATTGGTGACTCCTATCATCCCTAGCATTTAAATGACGACAGCTAAGCAACATATTCATTGATGCCTCAGACGAAGGCGCTTTAGCAGCGCCGAAACACGTGTCGGGCTGTTCTTTAGATTTTATATTCACTGCATGAATTGATTTATTTATTTATGGTGGAAGGTCTGGAGTTAACTACTCTGTGAGATGCCTCTCTCAACGAATTGAATTATTTATTTATGGTGGGAGGTCTGGGGTTAGCTCCTCTGTGAGATGCCTCTCTCATTAATCTGACCGATATATATATATACCAACGTTCAGGCAGGTAGGAACTAAGTATCCTTTCAGCTTTGCCACTGTTTAGATTGTTAGTTAGTTTGACTACAGTGTATCGCTTCCATAACAGTGTATTAGAGGGATAGCGGCACAGATTGTTTATCTATACATTCCATAGCTCAGGCCTAGTTGGAGACGCACTAGTTGGAGACGCACTAGAATAACCATTCTTTAGACACATTCTAAGGATGATATTCATCTGACCTATTACAACTATAGATTCTAGCTTGCATACCTGTTGTCAACTCACACAACAGTGACCATTCTCAATGATGACCTCTGCAGCCACTGTCACTTTCTGTTAGTGGGACAGCCATATGCCCCCACTCTATATTCAGTGGTACAAGACTAGTGGTATATTGTGGTCATTGCACCTTATACATCTGGCCACCTTTATAGAGTTTCTCAGGTTTCAGCAGCCTAAGGACTTTATGTCCTCTTTCTTTATTTAGCAATCTCCTCTCGCTGATATTATGACAATTTGTCCTCACAATTGGGTAGCTGTACTCACAATTACATACTATCTACTACCTGCATGGGCAACTTCTCTTATATTGGTTCAGTTTCTTTTTCACATTTTCACTATTTTCTTATATCTATTACATTAGATTTTTTATCTAGTATAATAAAAG
The DNA here is from genome assembly GCA_933207985.1 of Pelobates cultripes. Lineage (NCBI taxonomy): Eukaryota > Metazoa > Chordata > Amphibia > Anura > Pelobatidae > Pelobates > Pelobates cultripes. The sequence goes on along the minus strand of OW240912.1, from coordinate 212,876,893 downwards.
TAATTTTTTAAGTATATACCTTATTAGGGGGGACTCCCACCTCTGTAGCCGGGGCTTCTTGCCCAGAGGCTACCCTGTTCCTTATTCATTTATATTTAGGGTTACCCCTTGGGTGTTCCCTAACACCCCTTCTAGAGAACTAGATGTCTTCTTCTTGTCCAGTTTGTAATATATGCACAACCCTCTTCCCAGCACTTTACTTGTCTTTATATCCAATTTACTTGGAGTTCATGATTAGGGGCTTACTTGTCTGTTTACACACATTTCCATAGTGACATTCGCAGCTTTGCACTGGATTTCTACACAAAACACCCTCTCCAAACCCTGTCTTCTGGTATTCCACTAATGGGGACACCAGAGATAAGTAATCAGAAAATGCAAAATAAGCATCTCAGTAAATGAACTGTGCTGAAGGCATTTTCCCTAGGCCCTGGAGGGACATCAAAATGACATGCCCACTTTGTTTTTTTTAAGAAGTATAATTATTAAAATGGGGATTCCTTTCTGGTTATTAAAACTAATAGGGTATTATGGTCACAAGTATCAATATCACTCAAAGGCTTTTTGTAATATTTAATATTTATAAACTGTTGATAAAGTAAATAAATTAAGCGTGCCCACTTTTTTTCTGCTCATTGAAATGTGCCTTGTTTATAAAACGGATGTGAATCACTGTTAAAGGAACATTTGTATACCTTAAGCAGTATGTGCGTTTAAAGCATCATTAAAATACACCTACCATTAAAATTATAGACTAATAATTTCTTTGTCAGTGGACAAATACTTGTTTCCCTCACTTTATAGGTAAGCCCTGTGAGGGCTGTCCAAAGTAACAGAACTGGGACGATACCTGACTTACAGAATTATTCTTATTTGGCTACTTATGCCTACATTTTTAAATTCACTTTGCATTGACTTTGACTAGCAACGTTTGGGTCTGTTTATGTAAATGTTGTCAGGATAGTTTTGCAGAGTTGTTAATGCAATGTCCATATAAAGATAGAGAGAAAAAACAGGGGGAGGAGGAAAAGAAAATGAGAATGGAACACTGAGTAAGAGAAAGAAGGGAGAGTGACTATAAACCACATTCTTTGACGTTACAGATAGAAACTGTGGAGGTGTGCTCTCCTCCCATCAGCTAACAGGGGAGTTATATTTACGTAATGCAGACACACACAGTTTCTATTACTGTGAGCTAGCCATTCCTGTAAGAGGCGGACCAGAATCTCTGTGCAGGCTCAGGTGTAGTGTTATGGTTACATTCTAAATTACAATGCCCTTCCCAGAGCAGTCAGCATAACATGAAGTGCAATGCTATGGAGCTATACCTCACAGATGTCCATCCGATATAGCTGGGCTTTTCTCATCAGTCAGTGCTTTGTGGTGCAGATCGTGCTTGCAGGTAAGGCTAATTAACATTTGTGATTACACTGTTTTGTGTCTCATGTGAACTATATATCAAGGTGATCATATTGTAAGCTTGTTTGGGCATGTTCCTCTGAACTTTCTGTTGCTGTATGTCCAGCTTTTACTTGTTCCAGTTACTTGTTTGTTTGTCCATCTATTGTACAGCGCTGTGGAATATGTTGGTGCTTTATAAATAATATTAAGTAGTATCCCTAATATAAGATTGTAATTAAATAGAAAACCATAGAGGCAGCAGATCGGTGGCAAGTTTTATCAGCCTTAGAGATATGGAATGCAGTAGTGCCCCCGTATTCATTACTAGTTACTCTATGAATTGTACAGAGGAACATGGCACGAGAGAGCATGGAAAACATGAACATCTGTTATAGTGACTGGAAGCAAAAAGTTACACTATATAGACTGACAGTTAATAAAAATCAGTAGACAGGCAGAAACTGACAGATCACTAAACAGAAACCTCATGACTAGTGACTGGATAATAAAAGAAGGCAGACTATAGCAATATGAGCAGGTATTACTGTTATTCGGTAAAAAGATAGGAAATTGAATGCTGCGAGGCAGCCAGGAAACCTTTCATCATTTTGGGTTATCCCCTTGTTGGAGGCTAGAGAATTGTATACACTGTTCTATTCACACAGTTAAGGTTAACCATTGCAGTGCTGTCAGGGTTTTAAATGGTGTGCAAAGCTCCTCTGACTGTGAATATGAATTTATTTCTCTCTCTTTTTTTTGTTAGTTAAAACAAGTACTAGCAGGGAGTGCCTCTTAAGAACCGTTCGTGAATAATGTGAAAATGTCAGACATGCTGTATGTCATGGACTTACAGGGAAAGTCCCTAGTTTAATCCCTACCTTTGTATTAAACTGCATTTTTTTCCATTGATAGAAAGGTCAGTGTAGCTATGTATGACAATATTACACAAAATGTTACTTATTTTTCCATTTTCAGGAACATTCTAAATCACATTGAAACTTACATAGTTACAGTAATATGGGTTGAAAGAAAATTCAAATACATGAAGTTCAACATTTAAAACATCTTTGTATGTTGTTGTTCCAAAAAAAAGGCATAGAAAAAACAATTTGACCTGTTTTGTAACTTTATGTGTGTCACTGGGTGTATCTGTGTGTCTGTGTAGCTACGTGTCTGTATGTGCATATCTGTGTATATGTGTCAGTGTGTGTATCTGTATGTCTGTATCTGTATGAGTGTCAGTGTGTGTATCTGTATGTCTGTATCTGTATGAGTGTCAGTGTGTTTATCTGTATGCCTGTAATGTCAGTTCTACCCCAGTGATGTAGGACAGTGTGTAAATCTGTATGTCTCTGTATATGTATGTGTGTGTGTCATTGTTTGTATCTGTGTTTCTGTATGTGTGTAAGTGTGTGTTTGTGTGTATATATATATATATATATATATATATATATATATTAAAATGGGGTGTGTCACTGTGCGTGTCTGTATATGTGTCAGTGTGTGTCCATCTGTATGTGTCCGTGTGTGTATCTCTATGTTTGTAAGTGTTTGTATCTGTGTATCTGCATGTGTGCCAGTGTGTGCATCAGTGAGTCTGTGCAATTGTATGCGTATCAGTGTTTGCATCTGTATGTCTGTGTATCTGCATGTGTGGCTGTGTTTGTATTTGCACATCTGTATGTGTCACTGTGTATGTATCTGTATCTCTAAGTGTGTCAGTGTTTGTATCTCTGTATCTGCATGTGTTCAGTGTGTATTAGTGTGTCATGTGTCTGTACATCTGCACGTGTGTCAGTGTTTGTTTCTGTGTGAGTGTTTGCACCTGTGTGTCTTTGTGTGTCTGTATCTGTATGTATATCAGTGTTTTTATATGTGTGTCCGTGCATCCACATGTGTCAGTGTTTTTATCTGTGTATATGCAACTGTGTCAGTGTGCGTATCTGCAATACACACATGGAAGGCGGAGCCTGTAGTTGTGAGAGGGGATATTGATATAAATACACAGGTCACCCCTCCCTCTGAAAGGAGTATTAGGTCGCGCCAAAAAGTAGATGTAGCAAAATCAAAAAATTGTAGTACAACAATCAATAAAAATTTAAATCTATACATATAAAACAGGTAAAATACATGTAGATGATGTGGTAAGTACTTACAAATAGCAGTACATACAAAGAAGGATAGATGAAAAGTCATAAAATAAGCAAGGGTTAATCAAGTCCGCTTGAGGGAAAGAAACAGTCCTTGTAGGATTAGGGAAACGGATGTGACGTCTTGTTCCAGGTGCCAATATGCAAGAGAAAACAAGATAAAAGCTCCAATGGTATAGATAGTTTTTTCCGCTTCTTTGTAGAAATGCAGAGTTAATGCAGAGTTAAAAGGTATCACACTCACCTATATTAGAGCTAAAACTAGCTCGGGTGTGCTTCGCGTTCAGTGGTACTGGTCCCCCACTGGTGGGATGTAGACGATGTAGACGTATATACGTGGCCGAAATCCTCAGGAAAGAAGAGGATAACACAGAATAGTGCTCACTGTATGAATAGATTTTAAAAAGGAGTAAAATGTGTATAAAATACTCACATTTAAGTGTGCAGGATATACTGCTCACTAATATGGCATAGGTGGTATCATCCCCACCTGGGATTCTTGAACGTAAAGTAATAATAACCAGGTCCAGAAAATAATAAATAAATCAAATATAGTAAATAGAAAATAAAAAAAGATATTATCAAAGATAAAAGATAGAATATAGGCCAATAATACTTTATTGATAAAATGTAAAAAATATATATAAAATAGCCAAAACGCGTTTCGCCACACAGGGCTTTTTCAACTGGCAATAAGAAACAGAGACCTGGTTCACAGTGGTTTAAATAACCTCTCAATACATTAACAATTTCAAAATTGGCGCTTAAATGACGTCATAATTTATGCATAAATTAATAGTGCAGCATATATATGATAAAACAATGATTCTGATATAAATGATGCTTCATGGGGGTAATAAAACAAAAAGACATATAAAACATGTAAAATAATAAGTAAGGAATGCACAAACTAATGTATAGTATAATTATAAAAACGAAGGGTTATTGTGTTGCTTGCGGTCATGTGACCGCACGACAGCCAATAGCATAATCATAAAAACGTAATGGAGCAGAGGGGAAAGTGGGAAATGTAGGCTAAGTGTACTTCCAGGTACCAATAGCGTTCTAGCATCTAATCACCTCCCTCTGGGCTGAGACTGTCTGGTTCAGTACAGAAGCATCTGCTTCCAGTTCAAAGGTCATCAACACAAACTGCCTAACCCCCAGACAAGCTGGTCTTGGCCTAGTTTAATACGTCAATTTTCTAATATACAAGGATCAAAGAAATACAACCTTTCATACTACATTCCAATATTACACATGGCCTCGTTAGGCCCACGCAAGTCTTTTCCCTCTCTTGGCACACACCCGAAAACCTGGTACCTATCACTATGCATTTAACATATCCAGGCTTCTTTGGTCTGTCACTATTTTAACTCTTTAGTACCTCCACCTTAAGGCACTTGCTAGTTCTGGTATTTCACTTTCTACAGTACACTATGGGATTTGATTAATGTGATGGTTGGGATTTTTCAGGGTGTTCTTTCTCATACACACTTCAGGTCCTTCTGGTGGAATGATGTGCCTAAATTCGGTACAAACAGGTATTGGGTCGGGGCTTTTAATGAAAACTGTTCATTTTCAGTTACTCAAAAAAATGAAAATCCAGCGCACTCGCTTATCTACTAAACAGTCATTTTAGTGCTAAACAATTTTCAGTTTTATTAAAAACACATAATCAAGGCAAAAAAATATAATGGGGGTTTAGTTACAGTATATGATCATACATTGCATAAGCCTGCCACAACGCCAATGTACCCCATCTTTGGCAGGTCCTACTCTGTTTGCTAAATGAGCTACTCACTTTGGGAAATCCTTCCATCTCGAGGTCTCTGCAGTACAATGCTTAAATAGGATCCTGAGATGAGGCACCTGTAACAGGGAGGGGTGCAAAACCCATGGAGCTGGCTAGACTCCTAAATATATACATATATGAGAAAATAAGGGTTTGGCTGCACTCACCTACACATGCTAAATTAGGGTGCTGCTGGGGGCCAATAAGTACAGTAAAAATGAAAATCCAGCGCACTCGCTTATCTACTAAACAGTCATTTTAGTGCTGAACAATTTTCAGTTTTATTAAAAACACCTAATCTAGGCAAAAAAATATAATGGGGGTTTAGTTACAGTATATGATCATACATTGCATAAGCCTGCCACAACGCCAATGTACCCCATCTTTGGCAGGTCCTACTCTGTTTGCTAAATGAGCTACTCACTTGGGGAAATCCTTCCATCTCGAGGTCTCTGCAGTACAATGCTTAAATAGGATCCTGAGATGAGGCACCTGTAACAGGGAGGGGTGCAAAACCCATGGAGCTGGCTAGACTCCTAAATATATACATATATGAGAAAATAAGGGTTTGGCTGCACTCACCTACACATGCTAAATTAGGTGCTGCTGGGGGCCAATAAGTACAGTAAAAATGAAAATCCAGCGCACTCGCTTATCTACTAAACAGTCATTTTAGTGCTGAACAATTTTCAGTTTTATTAAAAACACCTAATCTAGGCAAAAAAATATAATGGGGGTTTAGTTACAGTATATGATCATACATTGCATAAGCCTGCCACAACGCCAATGTACCCCATCTTTGGCAGGTCCTACTCTGTCTGTTAAATGAGCTACTCACTTGGGGAAATCCTTCCATCTCGAGGTCTCTGCAGTACAATGCTTAAATAGGATCCTGAGATGAGGCACCTTCAGTTACTCCACATGTCTGCACTGTTATGTTTTATAATATGCCTTTCTGTCACTGTGCCACTTGCGGCTGGTTATCCTCAACTTGATAATTTGGGAACCGCACCCTCACCTACTGACATATACTTCACAGGGGTCTTGTTATTCAATTATTCTGGCCAATCTTTCATGACCTATATCATGAAAGTCTCACCAGGTATGCTTTATGCCGACCATTGCATATCTGGGGGTATAGTCAACTGAGCCATTTATCACACTGTTTAATAGCCTTTGTTAGTTTGGTAACAGATATTAATAGAGTAATAGAGTATTTTGGGTTCTGGGCTCCTTGCACTTACTTTACTTACCTTACCGGCAAACTGGTGCATTTTCATTGGTGTTCGTGTCGTAGTTCTGAATTATGAACACTAGGTTCTTGGTTCTCTCTCTCTCTGGTTGGATTTTGGTTTTGGATC
>OW240912.1:212857107-212870086 GCA_933207985.1 Pelobates cultripes | reverse complement strand
ATAAGTTAACATTTAAAATATGTATATATTTAATAATAGAGTGTGTTTAATGAAACAGGATAGATTAAGCTTTTTTCAGTAATGTCCTACGGTACTTATTTTATTAAACTCTGCAGGAGGAGTTGATCAATCGAATTTATAATTCTTTATGTATTATATTAAATGTTTTTGTTTTTATTAAGTTGTAAGTTAGTTTTCTCAAATTTTTTTCCCACTGATAAAGGATAAAATTAAATTCCAGGGTGAGTAACTGATTATTAAAGGGTTACTCCAAGCAGTAGCCATGGTGCTTGGAGTCTGTATACAGACAGACATAAAGAGAAAATGCATTTTGCTGGCAGTGACTAAACTCTACCTCTGAAATTGTCATCTTAGGTGAATGTTTGCTTTTTTTTTATTTAGGGGGATCATGCCAAAATTGTTTAGCACTACAGAAAAAATACTGTTTTTGGTCAGAGTAATTCGTTATAGTATTCTAACTTTTGTCTAGAATTGCGAAACAGTTTTCAAATTGATCAAGATCCAATGATGACTGACCATTATACTACTGACAACACTGCCTACGTTAGAAAACATTATTGACTTAAAACCATGCCAACTCATGATTTACCTGTTGCACTCACAATGTTGGGCTTGATAGGCTGATATTGTTAGGTGAAAGATAAAAACTGCTGGGGTCTTTGCAAGCTTTTCAGTAACATCCTAGGTTGAGGGTAACAGACTACCAAGTGCATTGATGTTGCTAATTTTCCAGTAGGACATAGCAGTGCTTTGTGTGTCTTTACGGTTGTTAAAAATGGACGTCAGGTATTGTGCATATGTGCATTTGTTATGTAATTGACTTTGCTATGTTATTTTGTAGTTACAATGCTTATTTGTCCTTTATTTTATGTTCATTGTTAGCAATGAATCCTTTGTTAACATCGGTTGCACACATCATCAAGACAAGGGAGGTTTTGTGGTGTTTGTTCTGCTCATGTGAAAATATTTATGAATATTATAAATCTTTGGGGTTACTGGTCAGTTGTTAGATTTATTTAAAGTCCTTTTTGGTGTTGAATTTACCATGTGTCTGATGATTCAGGTCTCATAGTTTTGTTTAATTTAAACTTTAATTATGTAATATGATGTCCAGTGGCAGCACTATACAAACCAAATGTTTTCCATCTACCATCATGCTAAATACTAATACTGAATCACATTGGTTACCGGGTCTACACTGTTCTGCATTGGGTATCACAAATACCCACCTGTTAAGCGTACAACCTCCTCTTTTTGTAAAATAATCATTGAACCTACGGGTGGAAAAGGTATCACAATAGAAAGTTGTATATACATCTATTAACTAGAAGCATGGTTTGTATGCAACCTGCATGTCTAGACAGATGATAAAAATGGCACACTGGACACTGCTCCATCCATATTTACTTTTGATCTTTTACCATATTATTTAGAGAGTGTACTCATATTTTACCATTTAACACATAAATTGGTATAAGGGCCAACTATTACCTCTCTTTTCTGGACCGGCATGTAAGCGTTGGCATCCCAGTTGGCTGAGCATCTCTGAAATTGAAGTTCTAAAACATCTGGATTGTCTTAACCAATGTCTTTTATGATTTTTACACAGATTGTCTTAGCCAATGGTTTTTAGACGTTTTTGCATGCATCTTTCTGACAATAGCTGTTCTCCTTCAGAGTTTCAGAGACAAAGTGGAAACCAGTCAAGCGTTGCAAAAATATTAAGGTGACTGAGTGTGATATAACCTGTCATCTTAAAGAGTATTACTCCAATTACGATATTAGGATCCGAACCGTCTCTAAATATTATATGTCTTCATGGATAAACAGCGAGAAGATCTCATACATGTTTACAGGTGAGTCTTTAGAAACTACCTAACATGGTTATCTAGCAGGGTTATTCAAAGTAAATTTCAATGTAGCTGAAATGAAAAAAATAGAATTTTGAAATTACTTTTGGCATTCCCTTTAATTCCAGATAATTCTCACTTTAGTGAATATACTTAATAGAGAATTGATATAGTAAATAGATTTAGGGAAACTGACAGGATAGTACAATTCTGTTTTTATCCATTCATTAATGAAGAATGATGTTACGATATCATAGGATTTGGTCTCAAATACCTGCATGAAGGGATAAAAATAAATATATTTCATCATAAAATGCAAGATGGCCCCAAACACTAGTTTATCCACTTATTATTTCCTGCCTCGGCCACTTTAATACCATGCTGCCAGGCTGTCTTCTGAATTTCCCACTTTGTTTCAGTATCGGTGCTTCCACTGGCTGTTTTTTCTTTCCCCCCAACATTAAAATGTATATTTTAAACTGACTTGGACACCTTCTGCTCCAGTTTGGTCCAGAAAGGTCTTCAGTTTTTTGGGTATATTTGTGAAATATAATCTAAGCTTAAAGTAGCAGAGTCTAAAAAAATATCTATTTTGGCCTACACATTTAAAGCTGGCTTATTTAATAAAGTGAGAATTGTTAGGAATACAAAGTGAAATTCCAATATCAGGCCAAAGTACCCGAACTGGAAGCATAGTTAATTTCAAGAAGTTTTTCACTTCAGTTACTTTGGCCTTAAACTTCAAATTCTATGAATTCCTGACAATTCTCTCTTTAGTACAGGTAAATATACCTGTAGATACACACAAACATAGTCATACTCAGACATGCCAACAAGCTCTCACACATGAAAACATGCACCCATTTATGTTCGTGCATACATCAGTGCACCCAGTTACATTCATGTACATTCATATTTTACATTTACCAACATATGTTGGAACATGGAGAAATGCTCCATCTCAAACTGGAACATAAAAACATGCCTTTATTCCCCAGCATATGAGGAAACATGCCTACCATTTTGCATCATGCAAATGGCAATCAAATAAAGAGTTTGTAGGTTTCATATCTTTTTTTTTTTTAATTTTTGGTCACTCGGCATGTTATAAAGAAATACGTTAATTGGGCTGTTGTCCTTAGAGTTCGCAAACAGTGGTAGAGACATAGTTAACGGTTTGTGCACATCAGCATGCAGTGATTTTTTTTTTTTTTTTGGAACCAGTTAGTCAATAGGTATAATACAATGAGGTATGCCCCACTGGGCACATTAGTAGGTACATTCTGCAACAGTATGTCTCGTATATGCTTAAGTGCTCCATGGGGTAGCCCCCTCCAGGGGTTTATATCAGTAAGTTATCTTAGCTCTATTGCGGATAGTGAGGGGGGCGGGGGGTTAAGACGGAGCAAGTTCTGGTATTAGCATCCCTAACACATGGTCGCACGCGGTTTTATATATTTGATCGGTCTCTTATCATTTATACATTTGTGTCAGCATTTACAACACATTGGGGTTAAATCACTAAATATCAAAATGTAGTGGACAGCATTTGAGCAAGGAATGTTAATACCATGATGTGTATATACTGCTTTTATTTTGCAGTTGATCCTGACCCACCAATATTACAAATAACACACGTGGACAAAACCATGCATATTAATGCAACTTTAAAGAAACCAGCTTGTATTAGGAATTATGAATTTGATGTGAAGTATGTTTTAGAGATCTGGAAGATTGGGAAACCTAATGAGGTACAGAACTTAGTTAAATTAATTTTATTCGGTTAAACATCTTTAACAGCAGTGGAAACTTAAATGCTTATTTTACCAAACAGAACTTAACTTTGATATTGTATTTTAACGGATAAAAGAATATTAGCTCAAAAAACATCTACTTGTCAATTATTTTCTTTTTTCTGAATACAAAACACAATCACTGCAGTGGCTGTGGTACTAGAACTTCCCTGGTGCCCTTCCAAGGGAAGTAATCAAACCTTTTTCAAATCATTTGACAACTTACCCGAAGACCACTGGTCGCCTCTTCCACTGCAACCAGAAGTTCTCTGCCCTCTATGCATGTGAGGACTGCTGGACAGAAATGCTTAGATGCCTTCCTGTCCCTGCTCTAATCCTAAATCATGTTCACCGCTGCTCTGGGATCCTTAGGCACTTCCAGGGACAGCCCTGCATGGCAGCTGCCCTTTTGGATTGATCGTGAAACTGATACAGGTGCCATGCGAGCAAGTGGGACCAGCAGAGGTCAGGACCACCATGGCCCGACTTTCTTGATAATGTGCATGCCAAGGGACAAGTACTACTACCAGGCAGCATTGTTAGTATGTTTGTAAATGATTTTATTACATTCCTGGCACCATAACTACTACAGAAGAGTATAGTGTTATGAGTCTATGGTTCAATTTTGGATTAGTTTGGCTAACCATGGCCTTTCCATAGCACCCATTACCAGTCTGATCGCAAATTCAAAATGGGATGAAATCAATGGAAGAGACTGAGAGACTGCCATAGAAGAAAGAGCAATGAGAACCAAAGTAATTTTGTAAAGATGGAAAAAGACCATGAAAGAAGGATAGTGAGAGCAGTTAAAAAACATGGAGAAAATGTTGCAATGGAGAGATAGCAATAGAAGTTTGAGTTAGTGTCCTTATTCACGGATAGTATTCCTAGCTCTGTACAGAAACTGAATGGTAAGTAACAACATGTGTTGATTGATCACACACCATCTGAATATTATTTTTAGTGATCCCGTAGAATGGCACAGTAGGTCTACAATTATTGTACTATTCATATTACAAAGATCTAACAAGATATATACTACACCTGTGTAATATGAAAAGAATGCATATTATTGACTAATAACAGGTTTTTTTTTAGATATAATAAATGATGAGTTAGTTTGTAATTATCACATTGTCTTTAACAGAGCATACTGAACATTACGACAGACAACTCCATACTGACACAGGAAACTACTGGACTCATAGGGACTTACTGTGTAGCTGCCCAGACAATATATCAGGTGGATCGGAAAAAACTAAGCAAGTTCTCGAGTCCAATATGCCAAGTATTTGAAGGTAAAATTCTTAAAACAGATTCTCATGTTGGCAGTTGACTTTGAAGAAAGGAGGGCTTATAAGAAATATGACTTATGTCTGTGTCATTCTAAAGTAAACTAAAGAAAACTTGCAGTTTTGTAATTTTTTTTTTTTTAAATAAACAATAGACTTGTGCACGACTTGACTGCCTGTTACTTGGAAAATACTGGGGGTCCTCCCCATGCCCCCTTCAATTAGCATTGGGTGGGAGCTTAAAATTAAACAAATAATCCACCACCCCCTCCATGGACTTAGGGTGTGAGGTATAAGTAAAATAAGGAGATATACTATAACATTTGAGCCATGGCTGCTAAATTTCCCCAAGACTCCTCCTAATAAAAAATGCCCTACCTGTCCCTCACCACCCCTCACTGGAAACTGACATTTCAAGCTGGGAAAAGGCCTCCACCTGCCGCATGGTCTGACTGCTCCAGGCAACCGCGCGGCACACTGAGGGAGACTCACCTCCCTCTAGCCGTGCAGACCTCCTCCTGCTGCGTGGTCTGGCCGAACCACGGGGCATAGCATCTAAAAAATAGATGTGGACCTGGACTCTTTTTAAAAAAAAAATTATTCTTTAATTTAGCAGTGTTGCTTAGTTAGCATGTCATAATACAAAAGTGAAAACAATATGCCATTGTTATACATATAGGTAGCAGTTGGATGATGGTATCTATGCACTGTTTTTTGTTTTTTTAACAAGTAATAAACGGCATGGAGATGCCTGAAGAGTCTGTTAGTTAGGGTCTGTGTGGGTCGGTGTATAGGTTCTCAGCTTCTTAATTAGGGATATGCTTGAGTCTTGCCTTGCGGGACTAAGGTGTGTGTATAGCATATCTGCTGTCAACGCCAGTCTACTTGCCCCAGTGTCTGGGGTCTGTGTGGTGAGGAGATGAGCTGTTAGGAGGTGTAGCTCGGGTGAGATCCTGAAAGAAAGTTAGTGAGGCATCTTCGAATGTAAGTGGCATTTTGCCTCTGGCTGCTGCCATGATCTGAGTTTGGTCGTGGTGTGTCAGGCATCGCAGGATGACATCTCTGCTCATGTTGGGAGAGGATTTGGGTGGCCCTGCCACCCTGTAGGCTCCGTCGATGGTCATCTTCTTTGCAGTTGTGTGTGGTAACAGTGTGCCCAGTAGTCTCGGGAGGTAATGTGGCAGCTCCTCGGAGGGTATATTGGCTGGAATGCCACGTATTTTTACATTATTCCGGCGCTGCCTGTCCTCCATGGATGTCATTTGGAGTGACAGGGCCATTTGGGCATTGTGTATTTGTTGGAAAGTGTCCTACATGGTGGCCATGTCTGTCTGTACCACCGTGATGTTTGTTTCCAAGGTTTGTACTCGGTTTGTAACCGCCTGGATCTCTGTCTTGAGGTGGTTTAGGTTGGCTGTTCAGACTCTTTGTATGTCTGTTAATAGGGTCCTTAGGTCTCTTTTTGTGGTTGGAGCTGCACCTTCGTCCGGCTCTGTGTCATAAGTTGCATGCAATGGTAGGGGTTGCTGTTGGTTCCTTGTTGTGGGGTGCTGTAGCCTTGTTTGCATTGTCCGCAGGGCTTGTTCTGCTTTGTGTTGGTCGTTGTAGCATGGTGCCTAAATCCCTGCCTTTGGGGGCTGTGTTAGGCTTCTGGAATCTACGGCCCATGTTTAGCTCGCGTTCTGGCAGGGTGGGCGAGTCTGGCTAGTCCGCGGAGTATGGCTTCCAGTCCAAGGTATGGTGGCGGGAGGTAGGCCTTGGTCTTGTGGCGCTGCCTAAACTGTTTGTGGCCGGTTTGAAAAAAGGCATCTTGTGCTGCAGCCCGGTAAGTAGAGTCTGGGTACCGTGTTTGGTAAGCCGTGTTTGGGATTACAGGTTATTTTCCTTATTTTAGCGGCTGATTGTGGGGAGTTGTTGAAGATGGCAACTGATCGGGTTGCTTGCTAGCTCCGCCCATGCCCACTCTTAAAGTGACCACGTCATCATTGCAATCCTAATCTGTTTTGGATCGCAGTGATGACGTGGACCTATCGGAACATAGGTAAGCCTATTTTAGGCTTATTTTGGCCCCCATTCATTGCCCTATTGTAGTTTCTGTTAGATCTTCGTTTAGTGCTCCTAGAGATTCCATTGGAATTTCCTGTGTTTGTCCTCGGCTTCGTATTTGACTTGTGATTTCTGGTATCCTGACCTTGGTTTCATATTTGACTCGTGATTTCTGGTATCCTGACCTCGGCTTCATATTTGACTCATAATTTCTGATATCCTGACCCTGCTTTTTCTTGACTCGTGATTTCTCGTATCCTGACCTCGGCTTCATATTTGACTCATAATTTCTGATATCCTGACCCGACTTTGTATTGACTCTGAGTATTTCTGTTATCCTGACCTTGATTTATTCTTGTTGTGTTTATAAGTGAAGTCCGGCCATTCTAAGGCTCGGTAATACGTCTTTTGGATCCACCTTTTGTGGATTTCCTGTTTCCTGCGTGTTGGGGTACGACTCCCCTGACATTACGATAGGGCCGTGACCCTGCAGGGTTGGGAGCTCCACAAAATCCTTGCCAGGCTAAATTTAAGGGAAATGTCCCACAGAATGGACCAATTCACTCAGGCCTTGTTAGCCAGAACAGTCCACCTCTCTACTGAAAACCTTCCACCTATGCCTACCCAGCCTGTGCCTGTGGTGATTGAAGCTTTTGGTCAGAACAGTATGACCACCAGCTTGACACAACCTTCTAGATATAGATATGGTTGCGATCCTAAGACCTGTCGAGGGTTCATAAACCAGATAGAGTTTAATTTTGAAACGTCTCCCAGGTCTTTTCCCACTGAAAGATCCAAGGTCGTATTCTTTATGCACCAGTTAACCGACAAGGCCTTGGAATGCCTAATCCTTTATGGGAGGCATTATTATTACAAGATCTATGTAAGAGCCTTCCTTCAAGCGTTTTCAAGCGTTTGATCCACCTGGCAGAGAGAATAGTGCAGCTAAATCTTTCATAAGGATTAAGCAGGGAAACAGATCTATAGTGGATAATGTGTTTATTTTCTGCACTCTTGCTTTTGAGGTTGATTGGACCAATAGTGGTTTGGCTTCTGCGTTCATGGAATGGGTTAATGATAACATCCTTGATGAGGTGGCAGCCAGAGATCTTCCAGTCCTTCTAGATGACCTTATCAATTATGTAATCGGCACCCCTAGGGCCTCAGTTCCTTGATGTTTCTTCTTCTACAGATACTGAGCCCATGCAGCTAGGTGTGACCAAATTGTCTGAGATTGAGAAACAGAATAGGAGAAAAGAGGGGCTCAACCTATATTGTGGCCAGAAGGGGCATTTTAGATTGACTTGTCCAGTGCGTTTGGAGAACTGTCACACCTAAGGTCGCTCAGGGGACCGGCTTTGGATGGGACATCAGAATCCCCTTTAATGCCTCATAAAAGATGACTTCTTCCCATCACCTTAACTTGGGGTGAGAAGTCTATAGATGTTTTAACGCTCGTAGATTCTAGAGCAGCTGATAATTTTATAGACCTGGGTTTTGTCAGGACCCACTAACCACCCCTAAGAAAGGAGACACGCTTGGCTGTTGAGGCCGTAGATGGTAGACCTTTATATTCTCCATTAATCACTCATAAAACAGAACAGTTGACTATGCGTTCAGGTCTGTTACACATGGTGGATTTGTGTTTTCAGGTGATCACCTCCCCTTCTTCATCAATCGTACTGGGTTACCCTTGGTTACGTCTACACAATCCAACTATTGATTGGAGACAGGGTGAAATCAGCTCATGGAGTGATACGTGTCAGGAGAAGTGTATAAAAAAGGTCACTCCTGTTCGTCTCATTAATGTTCCTACTGCCCCACCACGGTCTACAGACGTACCATCCTCTTATGTACACCTGAAATCAGTTTGATAAGAAGGAGGCAGACAGATTACCACTTCATAGTCCTTATGATTGTGCCATAGATCTCCTATATGGTACTATGCCACCTAAAGGAAGGGTTTATCCCTTTTCTTCCCATGAAAGTATCATCATGGAGGATTATATTGGCGATTCACAAGCGAAGGGTTTTATACATAGATCTTCCTCTCTGGCTGGGGCTGGTTTCTTTTTTGTACCCAAAAAAAGAGGTGATCTAATGCATAGATCTAATGCATAGAGGGTTGAATAAGATCACAATCAAAAATCCATATCCTATTCCCCTTATCACTGAGCTTTTTGGCAGGCTAAAAGGGGCTTCTGTCTGGATCTGAGGGGAGCATACAACTTGGTACGCATTAAAGAGGGGCATAAATGGAAAATTGCCTTTAACACCAGAAGTGGGCATTATGAAAATGCAATCATGCTTTTCGGCCTATGTAATACTTCGGCAGTTTTACAAGATTTTATCAATGATGTCCTCAGAGACTTCATACATTAATTCGTGATAGTGTACGATATTCTGATATTTTCCCCTGACCTAAGTACACACATCACATACACGTATCCAAACATTTTTCGACAATGGTTTCTTTTGTACACTAGAGAAGTGTTTGATCAAACAGAAGTCCATTTTCTGGGTTATGTCATCTCAGCCTCTGGATTCAGTATGGATCCCAAGAACTTCTCAGCCGTTGTTGAGGGGCCTTTGCCTCAGGGCTTAAAACCTATCCAAAGGTTCATAGGGTTTGTCAACTATTATAAGAGTTTTATAAAGAATTTCTCTACCATTATTACCCCTATCACGAACCTCACTAAGAAGGCTGTGAACCACTATGTTTGGCCCCCTGAGGCATGGGAAGCCTTTGAGAGCCAGAAAAAAGCTTTTTTTCTGCTCCTATCCTCAGACATCCTGACCATTCAATTCCATTTGTATTAGAAGTTGATGCTTCTGAGGTAGGAGCTATTCTGTCCCAGCATTCGTCCCCTGACTAACCTTTGCACCTGAGTGTTTTCTTCTCTAGGAAACTCTCGCAGGCGGAAAGTGTAGTGGACCACGGGTAGCCCAACTGGTTACCTTCCGTAATTCCTTCACTCAGCCACTCTGGAGCCATAAAAACATAGACATCCAGTCCCCCAGTAACGAATCATAGCTGATTTATTTTCGACTACACACGGCTTTTGTGCACAGACGCCTACATGTAGTCTCCAATACAATAACACAGGGGTGTCAATCCCAAGATCCTCTGTGAGAGATAATTGCGTGCAAAAACCCTATAATTCAATTTTACCACATGACAGGAGGCTTCGTATTTCGCATATCTCTCGTTACTAACTCCATACAGCAGTAAAGAAACACATAGAAAAAAGAACCAATCACAGGAGAGCAGGATGTACATAAGGCAATGTGACCTCATCATTTCCTCTTTCTTTATTGCTCCATCAAGCAGACAGGACAGAGTATTACTCTTCTCCATTACTTATGTTTACAGTGCCTCTTTGAGGTTGTTTCTGTATTATATTTTTTTTATATACTTTACTGTATGTTCTTGCTGTGCTTCTGTACTATGTGCAGCTGTGTTTTTTCTATGTTATTTCATAGATATTATGTAGATTTAATGTAATCCTTATTTCATAACCTTTAGTTGTGATTAATATCACATTATATGTACTTTATATGTATTTAATAGATGTCATATGTATTTTATGACATGGATTTAATAGGTGTTAGGTGTAAATTTTATTATTGACTTAATAGGTTTTATGCATAGTTATGGTAGATGTACTTTATACCATATCATGACTTTTCTGGCGATTTTCCTGGCCTTCTATACCTGGGGCATCTGGGGACCCTCTTTCCCCATTTTCCTCCTTCTCCCCAGGGTCTCATGGGGATTCTGGGTCTGACTGGGGCTTAACCCCTTCCCTCCTGCGGTTCACGTTGGCTCCCGCCGGCTCCAGGGCATTAACACCTTCTTCCGGCCTATCCGTTCGACCCCTTCCTAATACAACCCTCAGGGGGACGGCCGGACTCACTGCCATCGCTCTCTAAGGCTGCCCCATACCGTACACCCGGTAACGTGCTGGATGCTTTCCAACACCGACTACCTTGGTGCAGGGCAGTCTGTGGGGTGACCACGAGGTAGCCCGAGCATGACGCGGCGGCCTTCTTTGATCCCGCGTCTATTGAGACTCCAGGGACCATGTTTCCCATCCATTACCCTCGGCGGCCATCTTTAGTCTCGCGAGATTATGGGCGGCCGTTTTGCTACTCTCGCCCACCATGATTTCGGCGCTCGAGAGTAACATATACCTGGGCTGTCAGCTAGCCTAGCTGTTCTCGTGGCTTGGGGTCCCAAGTCCGAATCCAGGCAAAGCTAAGTATTCTAACTGCCTATTATTTTCAGATTTGAGTCATAGCACCCTCAAATTCCTTAAAGATACCATTCTTGGACCCTTAGAGGGAACTCCTTAAAGGGATACCACCGCGGTACTACTTAAAAGGATACCACCCTGGAACTACTTAAAAGGGATACCAAATCCTTAAAGGGATATCACCCTTGAATTCCTTAAAGGGATAGCACCCTTGGACACAGACTATCAAGATGGTACTGTATAAGTACATATCAGTGATGGGAGATTTGAAGGGATATCACCTGGATCAGGAATCTACAGCAAGACTCTGTCTGGTAATGGATGCTCAAAGGGATGACCCCTATCACTTAGACTACCTGTCAGAACACGACAGATGACGGAGCTTAGAGCTAGTGCTATATCCTATTATCCCTCAGATGTCAGTCACTTTTGTCTCATTACTGCCATATTAGGCACTAAAGGGCTTATTACCCTGTACCTGCCTGGGGTGCTGCCCCTATTACCGTGCTGCTTTTTGGAGGTCTCCCTGTGGCCACCTCTGTGATCCTGGGTGAGCCCCAGTTATACAAATCCCAACATTGTGGTTTGCCCTGCTGGGACAATTTGACAACACTAAGTGACAGATACAGAATACCCTGCCAGGGTTATTACACCTTACTGTCATTTATACAGACCCTGCTGCGGTCCACTGGCATTATTTACACTACAACAGATACCCTGTTGGGGTACCCCATATCACACACCCTGCTGGGGTTGTTTTGATACTTTGAGACAATAAATTGCACACTACTACACCCTGCTGGGGTCTGCATGGTGCATTGCACACAATGAAATGGATTGTGCTCTCATCCAGTCTGTTTTATTTGGCCACGACCCACGCTTGACGGGTACATACCCCGCGCACCTGAGGTGATCTCTGACTAGGTATAAGCCAATCTATTCGGCTAAAGAGGGGACAGAGTCGCAAGCTTCAGTGCAGAATATCCCCCATGGCGGTGCATTAATTATTGGAAGAGCTGTAGGACACTCTCTATCAGGCTTATGGCCAGCACTGATGGGTTCATACCCAATGCAACCGGGGTGAGTTCCCTACAGCACTGCTGCTTCTACTCCTACCCCTATCAACAGCGAGCTCGAGGATTGAAAACCCAAACATTGGAACCGGGGCCCGGCACTTACAGGTTCAGACCCGGTGCTCTCGGGGTGAGACCCCTTCGATGGGGGAGTCACATACCCGACCGAAGGAAGTCTTACGGCAACAGCCTCTACCTACAGCAGAAGGAATACCTCCATTGATAATGAATCATGACACGGTATGGGTTTATGTACTGTACCTATTCTGCGGCCTGCAGTTAAAGGCCCACGCCCTATGCACCGGGCCCGGCTAGGCATGCACTGCACTAAAATGCCTAACAGAGGTATGCAGTTACAACCTCTGAACAGGAATTCCGAGCCGCCTACTTAACGATATATATTCCCCTTGAGGTGAATTTAATAATGGAAGAGGTGACTGATAGTGATGTCGCGAACCCGAAATTTTCGATTCGCGAACGGCGAACGCGAACTTCCGCAAATGTTCGCGAACCGGCGAACCGGCCGAAACGCCATTGACTTCAATGGGGAGGCGAATTTTAAAACACACAGGGACTCTTTCTGGCCACAATAGGGATGGAAAAGTTGTTTCAAGGGGACTAACACCTGGACTGTGGCATGCGGGAGGG
>OW240912.1:212788957-212848538 GCA_933207985.1 Pelobates cultripes | reverse complement strand
AGATTTCAGTACAACATCCCTGTATGCGTACGTGTGATTCTCCACGACATCCTGGGAAGTGATCAGGAGGGAGAAAAGATTAACATCTTTGCCCTTCAGGATGTCTTTTTTGAGATTCGCAGGCACCATGTGGGCTGGGTTAAAAACTTAAAAATCCTGAACCAGAGGATGCACTATTACCTGGTTGTGTCTGGAACGGGCCTGGAAGTTCAGCAGCAATGGATCCTATTGTCGGTATGGGAAGACTATGAGCTTCTGTACTGACGATATCATCGTGTGGAGATTGGTGTTGCTTGAGCTACACGTGCCCTCTCAAGCATTTGTATTGTCCATATTGGTCCGGAAGAGCCTGAAAAGCTCTGCTTTCCTGGCTATTGCTGGAAAAGGGATGTTGCATCTATATAATTCGGCTGTGATGCGAGTAACGGTCCATCACCTGATAGATGCAGGGCTACTGGCAACACCTTTATGTGTAGGTGTAGCGGACCTGACAGGAGTAGTGGGGATTGACATGTCATCACCATCTTCGGGGATCTGAGATATACTGAAATATAGCAATAACGTAGCTTAGAACTGGATTTTTTTTTACTGGCTGGCTAGTTAGTGCCAAGTGGCGAAACAATTTACTAGGTTGGTGACAGGTGAGGCCCTGCTAGTTGCCAAGCAGTTTCAGAGTCTCTATTTATGCGTTGGCGTGAGGGGTTTTGTGGCCACCGAACATTGTGGTGGGGTGTTGGCCTCTCGTGACTATTAAAGCATAAGATAGATTTTTTTTTTATACTTACCCGACACAAAGTCTGAGATTCCCACTAAAGGAGGTGGAGAGGGGAAGGAGAGACCTATACCTATTAATAACAAAAATGGGTATACCAATTATTACACATGTAGCTTAGGAGATCCTAAATGTAATCACCTCATAATAAAATAAACCATCTACTTACTGAAATAGGATTCGAGGTCTGAAGAGCAAGTGCTTCTCCAAATTGAATAACCTCGCAATCTGTAAAATATGATGAGACATGACTTATACGTTGTAAGAAAGTCCATAGACAGTGCTGTAAAAGCATATGAAAATATGGACTGTGTTCCTAAACCTGTATCATCTACCAAATAACCTATCCAAATGCCACTTTGAAGGAAAACCAGTTTGTAGCATCATCAGAATCATATTAAGGACAAACAAATTCACTGATCCATAATGGAGAACCAACCGTCATAAAAATAAATCTGTTAAATTGATACCTGCAAATAAATATTAAAATGACCCATCTGCAATACCTTGGGTTGTCTACTTTTTCAAATGGTAAGCCATCATGGGGGTAATTCTCATTCCTGGGCTACCATACGGTCTCAAATGCAACGTAACTAATCTGGCAAATTTCAATGTGAAAAAAATGAAATGACTCTCCAAGACACCATAAAACCTGTACATAGGGGGTACTGTTATACTTGGGAGACTTCACTGAACACAAACATAAGTGTTTCAAAACAGTAAAACATATTACAATAATAATATCGTCAGTAAAAGTGCCGTTCGTGTGTGAAAAATGCAAAAAACTTCACTTTTACTAAATATATCCTCGTTGTAATACAATTTATCATTTTGAAACACTCATTTTTGTGTTCAGTGAAGTCTCCCGAGTAAAACAGTACCCCCTCCATGTACAGGTTTTATGGTGTCTTGGAAAGTTACAGAGTTGAATATAGCGCATGCAAATTTAAGAGGGCTCTGAAGGGGCTCTGAAGAAGTAAAGTATATTATATTCCCCTCCACGTCTGATGCCGGCTCGTCTGCATGTCCACAGGGTCGGAGGTCAGCAGGAGCTTCTGTGTGAGCAGGCTGTACGGGTGACCGTCGGAGGACTTGACTGTGGCAACGGAGCCTATGCTGAAGGGAATCCAGCCAGGATGTACCAGCAACGCCGAGCAGAATCTGGACATCGTAGAGCAGGAGACAGAAGCGTTCCAGGGACGGGTAAGTAGCGAGATTGGCATTCTGAATGCACCAGAAGTAGCATCATACAGATTGCCAGACCAATTATGGTAGGGTAGGAAAGTGGGGAGTCCTTTATATAGGTCCATAAGCCCCTCCCAAACTACTACTATTGGGAACCTTTTCAAATAATGCAACACAATATTCGGCGTGGTAATTAATTGGCAGGGGTATATGACAGTGCGAGGGTTAATTTGGTTCATTTTGACCTTGCTGGGTCCTAGTGAGTTGCCATAGTTGAGCTTACCTGATCTACCCCCCGGCGATCCCAACTGGGTTATCCAGTGATTGCACCTCTAACAGCCATAAAATCCTGCCACAATCAAACTTTGGTGATCTTAAGAAAGTAAATTTTTCTTTGATTGCCACCACCATATAAATTAGACATTTAAGCCATTTACTGTTTGCTTTTGTGTGAATAATGTATATTTTAGTGGATTGAAATAAAGGAAACATATATATTTTTTAACTGATTGGCAACAGTACATTTTTTATAGTGGGAAATCATATTTTAATTATTCTTTTGTTGAACATGGAGGTCTATTCAAGATTGGACCACCTTGAGGACAAGTCCCCTTTGGCTGGTGGATACTGCAATCTACATGCATAATAAAACAAAACAAACATTATTATAATTTTTTAATAGAGCACCATTTGGGATTCTCCACAATACAACGATACCCGGTTTGGCTTGTTACATATTAAAAATGTAGAATAACCATGATTGTATTATGATGTTTTGAAGGAACACTGCAAGCATCATAACCACTGCTGGTACTATAGTATTTATAGTGCCTCGAGTTCCCTGGTGCCCCCTTATGTAAATAGTCCAACTGTTTGCTAAGGGTTTGATTTCTAATCTGTGCAAAGCCATGCACCAGCCACCTCCTTTGTAAAAGCCGTAGGTTCTCTGTTCTCAACTAAACCTTAGCGGTGCAGGGATTTGCTCATTGACTAAGAGGGGTCCACTGACATGCTCAATAAGTTGGCCATGCATGGCAAGATTTAGCTCAGGAGAACTAATGGAAGCTCCGTGGGGACACCAGGTAAGAAGTCAAACCATTAGCAAAAGTACCATTGTAGTGGTTATGGGGCTTGTGGTATACATTTTATAAACACATTGCTTTGTTCTCTTTTTTTATTATAGTTATTCTTTCTGTGAAATAAATTGTAGCTATTATGGCTTTGTACTGTACTGTCAAATTTGTGTATATTGTTTGAGATGAATATTTATTTTGAATTATTTAATTATATTTAAGTAAACAAGATATCTTTAAAATTGATGCATATCACACATTTAAGAGATATATTAAAAGAAATGTCTGTGTGACAAAAAACAAACAAACAAATTCTAATTGTGAAAACAGATAGTAAGTTTAGCAATTTTATAATAATCTAAAAGTATGATAAGCCTTCCCTACAAACACATAAGCTAAAATTGCATTAAATTAATGTTTAACGCCACACAAGATAAGTTTATCAAGTGTATCCACTGATTCCTCTGTTAAAACAGTTTTATGGTTTCAGTTCCTCAACCTGCAGCCACAGTCCATTCTCTGCACGTAAGATTAACTCCGGCTTCCTTCGTACTGCCTTCGTTTCATCGATGCTCACTTTGAAACGGAGTAGAGTAAGAGCCAGCACAACCTTCATCTCTGACATAGCAAAGTTCTGTCCAATGCAGTTCCTATGTGGGATGAGTCAAAGTTTTAAGACCAACTCATTTATGTTACAGGAAAGAGTTTCTTAACATGGAATATATCTATGTGGCTAGGAGATGCACCTGTACTTGGAGTATCCCTGGAATCAGGGGAATATCTAGGAATAAATCTATCCAGGGGAAAAAGCAAAGGCAGCCCACCTAATGTAGCACATAAGACATATTCCTTAATCATGCAGGTGCCATGTTCACCTACCAATCCAGAGTCACCTACACCTGCCCTTGTCTCCATTTCAAGTGCCACATGACATAGTAACCGTCTCAGGCAGCATCTCTGCCCCTTAACATGTGTGTGAAAAGTTTTTTACAAAAGATTAAAATGCAGAAAATGTTCTTCCTATCTATTTTGGGACCTTGACAATACCTTGGGTATTATATCTGTGGAAAGTAGCTATCAACAATATGGTTCGCAACTGATTAGCAAAATTGAGGCTACATTAGGAAAGCTGTGACTATAACTCAATTAGATCGATTTTCTAAATCAGGTGTTTTATACAGAATTTTGCCATGCAATTTAATTTGCTTAAATTTGGAGTTTAGTGAATAAACCTGTCCATCTCTCTGCTCCAAGTGCAGTAGGTGGCATGGGGGCACATTTATCTTTATTTTAGGCTTTCACAAATTGGAGTTGCAGACTATCCTTTGTTTATTTGTTGACCTTCCGGCTGTCTATAATTACTTTGTTTACAGTGCTGAATTACTATTGGCTCTTGTCAGGGCCGGACTGGGAAAAAAATTAGGCCCGGGCATTTTTCAATTAGAGCGGCCCCCCAAAAAGTGGGCGGGGCCAGAGAAAGTGAGCATGTTGGTTCAATGCGCAGAGCCCCGCTGAAGAGCTCTAGCATTAGAAAAAGGCCCTGTATTTGTTCTGCGCAGCACAAGCAAATGTAATAACATGCTTGCACTGTGTTTGCTTTTAAATTGTCTCTGGTGTCTCCACAATTGGGATACCAGAGGACAAAAGGGCCAGGAAAGTGTATGGTGCATGTGTTTGGCGCATGCTTGTGGGATTGCCTGTGTGTAGAGTGTGGTGTGGTATTGTGTAAATAGGTCAATTTTGTGGTGTAATATGTGTGGCTAGGGGCTGTAGGGAGTGCGTGTATAGGGGCATAGTGTTATAGGGGATGTAGCGAGTGTGTGCATACGGGCAGTAGTGTGTGTGTATAGGTGACGTAGTGTGTGTCACTTATACACACACACTACTGTGTGTAGAGAGGGTGTGTTTAGAGAATGTTGTATGTGTTTGCTTACAAGGAATGTAGTGTGTGTGTGTAGGTGGTGCAGTGTGTGTGTAAGAGATCTAGTGTGTAAAGGACCCATAGTGTGTCTAGAAGATTGTGTGTGTGTGTTTGTGTGTGTGTGTAGAGGATTAAGAGTGCATATAGGGTAAGGGATCTAGCGTGTATCTGGAGCGTAATGTGTGTAGTGGTGCAGTGTGAGGGGTGCTGTAGTGTGTGTGTGTATGTATGTGTGTGTATATATATATATATAATATATATATATATATATATATAAAATCTCAAAAAAACAGGATGCTTGGCACTCTCCTTTAAGTAATAAGAAAGAACTAATAGCCTGGGTGCTATATCCCAAACGTCAGAAATATAAAAAAATCAAAACTGAGGATGCACTCACAGGACTTGGTTAAAGTGAAAAAAAAGGGACTTTTAATTATTCCATGTGAATGGAAAATTGATTTTTCTGTACATTTCACATGGAATAATTAAAAGTCCCTTTTTTTCACTTTAAGCAAGTCCTGTGAGTGCATCCCCAGTTTTGATTTTTGTGTGTGTGTATATATATATATATATATAAAAAATATATTTGGACGTATTGTATGTGTGAGGTGCGCAGCGTGTTTGTGTAAGAGGGGTGCTGTGTGCAAGGGTGTTTTTATCTGCCGTCACATTCTGGGTTTCTAATTTTATTTGTCTGTTAACTCACTGAGGGTTATTTTATATAATATATATGTGCTGTATATGTGTGGGAGTGAGGGTGCTGTCTGTCTGGGGGTGCGCTGTGTGTGTCTGGGGGGTGATGTGTGTGTCTGAGGGGTGATGTGTGTGTCTGAGGGGTGCTGTGTGTGTCTGGGGGGTGCTGTGTGTGTCTGTGGGGGCTGTTAGGGAAATTATTATTTTTTTTATTTTATTAATAATTATAATATTATTATAATTAATAATTAATAATAAAAAAAAATAAATAAAAAAAAGTTATGTCCCTCCCTTCTTACCTTTAGCCTGGGAGGGGGGGAGATCCATTCTGCGTGGGTGTGGGGAGCCGGATATCCATGGAGGAGGGGGACCATGCTGCCTTCCCTGGTGGTCCAGTGGTGAGAGTGAACTCTAACCTGCGGGTTAGAGTTCACTCTCGCGAGATCTGAGCATTGCCGCGGTAACCGCGGCAACGCTCAGAATCCCGCGAGAGGACCGGGCGGAGCTGCTTGTAAGAGCTCCGCCGGGTCCTCTCTTCTGCCTCCCTCCCTCCCTCACCCAGCCTGCGGCCGCCTGTAACAGTGCCTGTGGGCCGGTGAGGGAGATCACAGATCTCCCCACCGGCGCACGGAGGCACACAGCGGGGCCGGCGCTCGCATAGCGCTGGCCCTGCAGGGGCCGGCCGGGGAGATCCTGTGATCTCCCTGCCGGCCTCGGCCCCACGGCCATCGCGGCCCACCGGGCATTTGCCCGGTATGCCCGATGGCCAGTCCGGGCCTGGCTCTTGTTCAAACAAATGACTTTAAAAAAATGAAATGTCACAGACATCATCCAACAATTCTATTATGAGTATTATTGTACGAATATCTTTACCTGGGACCAGCAGAGAATGGAATAAATGCATGAGGAGATTTGTCCTTAGAATTCTCTGGATCAAAACGGTATGGATCATATACCTAGACACAAAAGACACATCAAGTCAGGATGTATATTCATAGAATGACAGAATGTAAGCAACTTATTATTTTAACAACATTTACCTGTGGATTTGGCCAGACTAAAGGGTTATGATGGGTTCCATAAATACTTATCAGGCAGATGTTACCTTAGAAGAGACAGGAAATCAATGTAACAGTTATATATAGATATTTTGTAAAAACATAGGCTACCCCATATTTTCCTTCTTCTCCCTCATTCTGAAAGAAATGTACTCTACCCATTTCTGTTTCATCATTAAATAACCTTCAGATGTTTACCCCTTTGTCTTTATCCAGTTGCATTATCTATATTCACCAAAACCTGCTTTACACTCTATTATTTAACTCTGCTGAACTTTTTGCTACGATAAAAGGTAGATCCATTCACCATACACATTTTGTTTATTTGAACTGGGAATTGTGAACTATCACAGGTCAGTATACAAAAAATGAGTTTCCCACTGAAAAAGCAAAAATATCAGCAGTTTACCTTTTGGAATAACTTTGCCATCAGGTAATTTGATGTCCTCGGTACAACGTCTGGAAACAGCAGTTACAGGAGGGTGTAGTCTTAGGCTTTCCTTGATGCACATGGTGGTGAAAGGCAGCTGAGACAATTCATCCCTAGAAATAAAAAAATAAGAGATCCACTCAGTTGGGAGGATTATAACTGTTTATGAATTGTTAACTTATAATAGAGGTGCACTTTCCTAAAATAAAACAAGCATAAGATAAAAAGGGGGGAAAAGATAAAGAAATGAAGGGAAATGAAAAGAGAAGAAAAAGAGAAAACGAATACAAAAATTTAAAGTATAAGAAAAAAAGAAAACAAAAAGCAGTTATTTCGCGAGAGCTGTGTGCATCTTGTTGCCTTTCCCCCACCTTCTCTTTTTTCTTTAATGATTTTTGATTAGTTTTTTTTATACCCAAAGTTAACTTTTCATTATATGATTTATTGCTGATTTTGTCTGTCCGTACATTCTAATTTTTGACCACTTGAAATCCATTACTTGGTTGTATATGGGCTTTATGGGCCATTCAGGATTTCATATTGACCTTTGTTTGGCACATGATTTTTTTCTGTGGTAGTTGGGGCTATTATGTTCCCCTCTAGATCTTTTTGATGATAACTGTAGCTGAACAGTGATGAGTTCTACCCGACTAATTGCCTGGCAGTGGATGGATCCAGGTCTCTTTCTTTCTCAGGCATTGAATTGTAAATACTTTGGTTATTGTATTTCTTTTTTTGTTTTGGTTTTTTTTTTCTTTGAAGAGAACATCCGATACTATTTTTCTTCAGTCATCATGACTTTTAAAGTAATTTCGCTAAATGCCAACTGCCTTAATGATCCTAAGCAAAATATTCCCTTCTTACGTGATATTGGGAGCTATTGATGATAACGTTAAGCTTTGGTTACATTGTCCATGTATTTGAAGCATTTTAAGAATTTTGTTACATTGTCCATGTATTTTAAAATTTGATCCACACTGGATGACTTCATTAACCTTGGTTAATATCTCATATTATACAGTTTGGCTATCCTCTTACAGTGGGACTTCCCCTCTTCCCTCCCTATCCCCAGCCAGATGCACATTTTCAGTGGAGGAATTATTTCTGCCATCCGGCCAGATCCAGATAAGAGGGCAAACCCTGGCTAATTGGTTTGCCCCATTGCTGGGAAATCCATCACATCATACAAAAGTACATATTTCATTGTCCTCCGATGAATGGGTAAAATGATCCTGAGGTATATCAGCTTGCATTTATGAGGATTGAACAAAAATGATACAATTGCCCGCCAATGTAACTACATACATTGTGAGGGACAACTTCATATCCAGTTGGCATATTTCAGTCTTTTCATAGCAGCCTCAGTTTGTCAGGTTTTAGACTCTACAGGGCAACAAAAGCATTCAACAGAGAATGTGGTCAATATTTTCTAAGATGTCTCTTTTCAGAAAACCAACATGGCTGCCTTTTCCTAGATGCTAGATGCTAGATAATACTAGATTTGGTAACTGGGCTGCTAACTGCAGTAATACAAAGTCACTGTTCAACTCCATATATTTGACTTGTTTGCTTAACTATATTATTCCCCTATATTCCCATTACTCTAATTAATTTTCTCTGTGATTTTTGCACTCCCCACTTCTTTTATTGATACCTACCCATATGTTTGTTTTGCTTGACTTACTCCCCATTCCACAGCTTTCCATAGTTTTATTGCAGGCCTATCTGACCCTATTATCTCTCTCCCACAGCCTGAGTTATGTTTCTTACCTCAGAACTGAACAGAACTCAGAACTCCAAAAGTTGATCCACGGCCATAAGCACATGCCTGAGTTAACTTTTTCCTGCCTCAGACCTGAACAAAACTCATCTACAAATTCGCAACTCACTTCACTGAGAAGATTTTTGCTATTAGGAAAGAGATATTTGAACTCTCTCCTACTCCTACCAATACTTCACCCAACCCCACTCCATGCTCTGTTCAATGCTTACTCACACCTGCTACACCAGCAGAGGTTCCTGCTCTGCTTCAGTCCTCTGGCCACACCACTTGTTCCTACAATTCTATTCCCTTATATCTCACTTGCACTCTGTCTCCTTTTCTTGCTCTGTCCCTCACTAAAATATGCAATCTCTCCCTCTCCTCTGGCATATTTCCTTTACCCTTCCAGCATGCAACCATCTGCCCAATTCTAGAAAGCCCAATCTTGTCCCTAATTCTCCATTCAACTACCGACCTATCTAGCTACTTCAAATAGCATCCAAGATCCTCAAGAGAGTTGTGTACACTAGATTGACTGACTTCCTTGGATCCAACTCTCTGCTCATCGCGCAGATTGTCATGACCAAAGTATCCAATGATTTAATTGGTGCTTAATTCAAGGGTAACTACTCTCTCCTACTTCTCCTTGACCTTTCTGCTGCTTTTGACACTGTTGATAATCAACAACTTTTTCTCATCCTCCGTAATCTCTGTCTATGAGACTCTGATCTTTCCTGGTTTTCCTCCTACCTCTCCCAGTGCTCTTTCACTTGTCTAACCTCAAGTGTTGCTACTCCTGTGTCTGTCTCTCCAAGTAAATAGCACTACCATCAGCTCTACCTCACAGGCTCACTGCCTGGGTATTCTGTTTGACTCCAACCTCTGCTTCACCGCTCATGTCCAGTCACTCACCGATTCCTACTGCTTCAACCTCATCTCTGACCTTGACTACTGCAATCCGCTTCTTAATGGCTCCCTGCTGACTCCTTTACAGTCTATAGTAAATGTGGGGGTGAGGCTCGTCTTCCTGTCTTCCTGTCTTCCTACTACATCTTTCAGTATATACACAGACTTTCCGTAAAAGTTAGGGCTCATTTTAAGATTCTGGTACTTGCTTACAAATCTGTACATAACGCTGCTCCTTCCTAATCTCACTAATTCACAAGTATGTCCTGTCCAGGCCCCTATACTCCACTGAAGAACTGTGTCTATTGTCTGTTTGTGCTCAAACCTCTGACGCCTACATTCAAGACTTCTCTAGGGCTGCGTGTTTCCTATGTAACACCCCTCTATGTTCTGTTAGACTCTCATCCAATCTCAGTTCCTTCAAAAGATCATTAAATCATTTAAAACTCACTTCCTTAGGAAAGCATATCAACTAAACTGTTAATAGCTTCCCTGGTTCCTCTCCTGCAACAGTGTCATCCAAAAAAGTCTAACTCTTCATTATAAACGATTATAGTAACTAACTTTTCCCCATGCATGAAATACATCCCACCCTTACCTCTTGGGCCACTATACCCCACTCCTTCTAGAATGTACGCTTGTTTGAGCATGGCCCTTAACACAAGGAATGTGTATGGGCAAAACTTTTGGTTCGGTTCGGAACTTCCGAAATTCGGGACTTCGGCAAATCGGGAATTCGGCAATTTGGCACTTCGGGAATTTTGGACTTCAGCAATTCCCTAACCTTAACCCTAGTTAAGGGATAGGGTTAGATTCCGGTCATCATTCCCTTAATTTTCCCTCTCTCTCCTGGCATCCGAATATCCGAAATTCTAAATCCGGAACAAAACTAATTTCACATGTTTATTCAACACCCTCTGTTCCTGAATTTGTTAGCACTGTATAAAAAATAAAAAACTGTACCTTTATGAAGCAAACCTTTAAAAACAAGCCATGCTTCTACTGCCTAGCCTGGTAACTAGGCGAGAGGTTAATTGTATACCTAGCAATAATCTGCCAGCGAGATTTGCCAGTTTCTTGGCTGTTTCATGTTGTAGCCTTTATCTCTGTTGTGTTGGCTTGGAGGTACATTTATAACTAGTCACTGAGAAAAATAGTGGACTAGCATAGCGAGAACTGTAAAACTGATTTCCTTCTCCTTTGTCTTATAAAAAAAAAGTGTTCAACTTCCTTCAGTATGCTAGGTAAGGATGAATAAGCAAATCTGTCACAGATGTATAGAAAAAAAACAAAACTACCCTTGTCTCTGTACAAATGTCCACATTGCCAATGAGATAAGGGAGTTCTATCTATGTAGAATTCCTTAGATACGTAAATACATTTGTAATTGCATATTCTAAATAGAACATTCTAAAGAAAAAAACAAGCCCTCATTTAAAGATTACAAAGTTTGTAGAAGCCAGGGAATGGCTGAGATTAGTCAATTAATGTTTGGAGCTTCAATGGCTTTCACGGGGAGTGCTGTACATACCCAATAGGCTCCTGCCCAGCAA
This sequence comes from Pelobates cultripes, assembly GCA_933207985.1. Classification (NCBI taxonomy): domain Eukaryota; kingdom Metazoa; phylum Chordata; class Amphibia; order Anura; family Pelobatidae; genus Pelobates; species Pelobates cultripes. The sequence goes on along the minus strand of OW240912.1, from coordinate 212,837,185 downwards.
AGATATATAACATATGTACAGCAAACTGTACATGTGAACAAAGCTAGGCTTGAAACATTTGTGCTTTTATCTTCCTTATTAGCCACAAATCAACAAGGCATAGAGTTCTGCAAAATGGGTATTGATAGGTTGTATTTGGTTAGTCAGACAAACGAAATAAACAAAATGAGCTTTAAATGTCAAATGTTGAAAAAATCCATTGTTTGGGTAATTACCAGTTCAGTTCTTCAGTGTCTTTTCCTCGGATTAGCTCTCTAATCTCCTCTCTGCACTTCTCTTGATATTCTGGGTGACGGGCCAAGTTATACAGTATCCAAGATAAACCACTGGCTGTTGTGTCGTGTCCTTTGAAAAGAAAAATATATGTATAAATAAATGTTGCGCTTTGGCTAATTGGAAATGATTCGCCATAACCTACACAAATAATAAAGTATTCTTATACTTGTTTTTTACATGCCTCCCCACAATTAAGGTATGAATGCAGGAAAGGGGGTAATGCAGGACAAGATGGGGCTTGGTGTTACCAATAAATCCAGGATTCTAGATGGTTTGGAAGTTTGTAATTCTTGTGAACACATTCATTCAATATTCACTACTTTTGCTAGAAAAAAAGTGTAAGACCCTTGAAATCTTTTAATTAGTTGTAAAGCCGTTAGCAGCAAGAACAAGAGTCAAACATTGCCAGTATCTTCTGATTGCTTTTCAAATAGTTTATAAATGACAACTAGTTATGTTTATCCTACCTTCAAACATAAATGTGTCCACTTCGTCTCTCATCTCCTCATCAGATAGCTGGCTTCCATCCTCATCCTGAACAAAAATTACACTTATTTGGTCAATTTTAGAGTACACAAAAAGTGCTCTGTCAGCTTTGAAAGTTCAAGTATCACTCTGGGCTCCAGAACAATTACATTGGAATTGTGAACGGAGGTCCATGGTGCTGTTTTACCTTCATGGGTTAAACTATGAACTAATGGTTTAGCCCCAACATGTTAAATGCAGTGCCATTTCGCTCGGCCCAATACCTTCTGTCCATGGCTTGAATCAGGAAGTCTCAATTGGGTGTAGCGCTGATAGTCTGAGAGTGTATTTTTTTCAAGCTGTTTCGGGAATGGGGAGCTACTGATAGGCTGAAAGCATCAGCTGACAATCTCAGCCTATCAGCGGCACCCCTATCCATGGCTTCCCGATTCAAGCCTCAGAAACAAGCGGAAGATGATGAGTAGAGCAATACACAGCACCTGATTTAACAATTTGTGGTTAAACCATTCCTTAACCAGTTGTTAAGCCAGTGCAAGGGACCTCCAGACACCATAACAACATTCCTTTCAGTTTTGTTAATTCACAACTGAACAGTAGCTGAATGGCAACGGACTGTTCCAACAACATTTTTGCTATCTGAATTTCCACAGGATAATTCACTGACATCTGGCATATTTCTATTACAAATGAGCTTAAATTATCTGTTAAACTCAAATCTATTATATTTAGCTGAATAAAATAAATTTTAATTATAAGGGGTTTATCACTTCTTTGGAATGTATTCCACTGTATATATTATTGAATATCACATATAACTTAACCGGTTTTTATGAGATGTTCAGTGGTTTTGGTGCATATACCCTGTCCCTTGACTGACACATGTAAACATTTACATATCTATGAAACAGCAAATATACTATTTAATTTGTTCATGAGTCAGCTGCCTTAGAGACCATAAATACATAAGTAATATAATAGAGAGGATGCCATATTATTATTTATATAGCTCCAACAAATTCTACAGTGCAGTACAACGGGTAGACTGAAAGACATGTATTTGTAGCCAGATGAGTTGGACACACAGGAACAGAGGGGGTTGAGGGCCCTGCTCAAATGAGCTTATATGCTAAAGGGAGTGGGGTATAGTGACACAAAAGGTAAGGGTAGGGTTGCTAAAATAAAATTCACTGAGGGCTTAGTGTATTTTTATTTGAGAGGAATCATGATGCGGGGAGGGAAAGCTATTAACAGTTTAATTCATATGCTTTCCTGAAAAAGTGAGTTTTTAATGATTTTTTTAAGGAATGAAGACAGGGTGAAATTCTAATAGAGAAGGGAAGGGAGTTCCACAGAAGCGGTGCAGCCCTAGAGAAGTCTTGAAGGTGAGCATCAGAGGTGGGAGTATGAACAGAGGATATACGTAGGTCTATTATAGTTGTGTATTAGGGAGGATAAGTAGGTTGGGGCAGCATTATGTAGATATTTGTAAGCAAGTACAGAATTTTAAATTTAGTCCTATGTAAGGCATGACAGAGGGGGAAGGAGTGGGTGGTGCAGGCAAACAGAAGATGAGGTTCGCCGCCGCATTCATTATAGATTGTAACAGGGTAAGTTAGGAACATGTAAGAGCACTGAGAAGTGGATTGCAGTAGTGAAGGCAAGAGAGGATAGCAGCATGGACTAGCACCTTAAATCAAGGCCTGTAATTTACCAGTATGCGAGCCATGAAAGGTGATGGAAGAGAAGGCTTTTATGTTCCTGCCTATGGGAGATCACTGCTGGATTTATCTTAATAGCCCTTAATGTTTCCTATATTTTATTCTATAAAATAAACATCAGCAAGCACGCTAGGTATTTATTCAAATAAAGGAATAAACAGGTCAGGAATGAATACAGTTTTACCTTGTAATGTACGGATTATATAATTATGTAATTTATATACTTGAGTTTTAAGAGGAGGGAAAATAATATAGACTATGGGACTACCTTTGAAAGTAACAATATATCAATGAAGTCTTTGGTTTTCCCTTGCTTTGACCTAATCCATTCAGCGACCCCCTTATCTCGCAGTGTTTCCTTTCTCTGCTGTACAACTCCCGCTGTGAAGCCATGCACGATATTGCAAGCCCGACGGAACCTCCGTCCATTGGAAGAGAGATAATATATGAAGTCAATGTGGTGGGGCAAAAATTGATTACGTTCCACCACTAGAGAACTCAGTTCATAAATTGCAGCAATGTAATCACTGGGCTTCCTGTAGAAAAAGAAAAATACCATGTTACAGTATTGGCTAAATTTGTTCTTTTAGCACCAAAATCTGTTTTTAATGTATATTTTGGCGTGGTTTTAGGTAGCGTGTTTTGTTTAATGTTATGAAAGTAATATCACTACCAGTAATAAGGAGATAACTGTGATATTATCATAATATAAATTATTCATATATGTTCTACCTGAAAAAAGGTGGTCACTTCTTTCACATCATAGTATTTTACCTTTCAGAACCTACCAGTTTGTCATTTTGTAACATAGACAACAGACATTTTGTCTCCGTAGTGATAATATTCTACTGGAGAACAAAATAGCAGTCACACAATCTACATTTATTTATAATAATATTACAAACGTTACCAAATCATTTTTTACAATTTAAGTTTTATTGCTTTACAAAAAACAAAAATGCAACAAAAAATAGAACAAGGAAAGGGGATGGAGGAGGACAATAAGTTCCATACAAAAGGCAAGATGCAAAGTTCACAACTGTTTCCCTTGTCATTATTAGGAATATAACGCACTACATTAATACATGGGGGTCCATTACAAGACAACATCTGAACACAGTAGAAACAAAGTTTTAAGAAACTATGGCGATACTATCCTCAAGAAGTATAGCATAATTTTCTTCAAGTACCCTGAAAGCACTCATGCTGCAAAACATCAACACAGTAAATTTAGTGAGATCAATGCCTCCCAAATATGTAATTGCTTAGGTTCTTATTGGAAATTAAGTTGTATTCTCATTGGAACTCTCCAAGTTTTGGTTGAAAGGGGGATTTCCAGTGGGATATAATAGGATTTCCAGCTCCCATTAACATATGAATAGCCACACAGGGGCAGGGATGACATGACACGTGAGCACTCACGCTACTGTCCCCACAAGGTTATGGGAAGGAGGAGGGGGTCTCACGTGTCGAGGGATAAACGCTGGGCGACAACAAGAACGCAGTGAGAACGTTGAAGCAGCCAACATCAAATTTGCCTCCCATGTTAAAGCCTTCTATTAATGGATCGATTTGTTACCTAATTTATCAACTTTTACCTTGGAGTGTGGTTCCCGAGGGCTCCAAGCCTGTTGACAAACCTATTGCTGCCTGCCGTATTCCCGCAGTTTTAAGGGCCATATTCCGCCTGCAGTGAGTGGCGAAAGCGGACAGCGAGGACTTGTGAATGGAACAGTTAAGCTGGGAACAGTCGAGCAAAGTCTAGGACTCCAGACAGGCGGTTACTTCTATTCGCTGTATTAAATCTAGCCAAAATAAGCAACAATACTGAGTTGTAATATTGTCTGATTGATGTTCTGAAGCAGTCTATCCTGCTAAATAGTGACATTGAATTAAGCCTTAGTATTGAAAGTATTGAAGTGAGCAGAAGTGTGCTGTTGGTGTGCTGTTGGCGAATGTTGCTGTCCTCTTCTGAACAACACTTAAGATCTAAGGCAATTGTAGTAGGACTTGGTATTTGATACTTAGTTACAGGTTAAAAGCCACTTGGAGCTAGTAGCATATCTAAATACAGGGAGTCAAATAAAAAGATTGAATATATCCCCAAGGCTGTTATAAGCTCTATTATAGCTTTGAAGTCAAAGTCAAAACAGCTACAACTATTTATATTATCTACCTGGTCCATTTAATCAATGTGTTTTGTTTTCTGCCCACTGTGGAACTTTCAGTTTAAATATAATAAGTCACTCAAGGCGCCTAATTGCTCCTAGTACAAGGAGATTAATAAGAAGATTGTTCGCAGTCCTATGACTGAGCTAAGCAGTATTCTGAAGATAAGTAAATCAAGTTACAATGAGCTGTAATATTATTTTGTTATAATGATTCTACTTGTTCAACTTCAATTAATTGAATTAAGTGGACGAACTAGCATGCAGTAATTAATTGGTTTGCCAAATTTGGATTTGAACTTCAGCAATTTGTATAATTTTTTTGAGGGGGGAGGGGGGTTGGGCTATACAGAAAGAGACACTGCAAAAATGTGGAAAATGCAAAAAAATATAATAAAGAGGGTAGATCAACGCAGTCACAAGGAACATGTGAGAGCGTAGAATCTAACCTGGGTTGGGCCTACCTCAGAGCTGCAGAGTAGGGGTTAACCCAAAAATATACAAATAAATTAAGGAGACCCTTGTAACAAGGGGATCCCGGTAGTAGCTCAGCATACACAGAAGTTACGTAGTAACCAGTTTATGAAAAAAGGAATGGGCACTCATTCAGTAGTAAAAAGATGGTAAAAGAATAGGTAAAAAAAAAAACTATATTATGAACCATCTAAGACTCACTGTCTGCAGGAGGAAAGAACCCTCAAAATAGTGAGAGATACAGATTATAGGGAGAAAAAAAAGGGGGGGGGGAGCAGTGCAACACTCCAGAGAACCTATCCCTCCCCTGTAACTCAAAATAGCTCAGACTGAGCGGACTGAAAGAGGCTGATACCTCACAAAGAGAAAAAAATTGAGAACCCATGCTATAATGGGAACACAGGTAAGGTAGCTGTAATACTAGGTGGATGAGTCTACAGAGGTGAGCAAACCCAACCCCTAAACTAAGACCAGACGACCCCAAAAGATCTAACACTGTCTACCCACAGTTACTAAATAAAGAGATAAACTAACTTAACCAAATCATCTAAGTGCTACCTAGTGATATGAAATAAAAAATAAAAAAAAGTGAAGAAACGCTCAAGCATATATAGTGGAATGTAGGTAGTAGGATCAGGGAGCAGCGCCTGTGAAGGAATTCCCACGCTCAGAGCGATATGGAGGTCTATTGAGATAGATATTGAGATCTTAAGTGATGGTAAATGAAGGGAAAGGAATTGCACTTACAATTTTCTGGAGCCTATACTCAGCTCCAGATATGTGCACCTGGACGGTACAATCCCCGCCTATGGATATGTAGATGGTCCTTGGATGTCCTCAAAAAGGGAGTCTCCAGTGGTGGTAGGGTATATCTCCTTTTCCAATGGCTGTAGGCCCGTATTTGAATATATGTAGGCGTAGGTGGTATGATCCCCACCAAGGATATCACTCCTTGAGTCCTCCATTGGGGGTGTTGGAGAGAGTAAAAGGAATTATATTATAAAATAAAATAAAATAGAATAAAAGGATAGGCTTGGAGGCTCCAATAGCGTAAATGAGCTATCTTTATTGTAGATAAAAAAATAGTAACATAAAACAGCGTTAAAAAACACTAATGTGTTTCTCCTGCAAAGAGGCTTTATAAATATAGTGGAATCCAAAAATATAAGGAGGTGCATAATTTAGGGTATAAATATTGGTACTGGATGGTTGTAGGAAGCGATATCCAGGATCAGCCATAAGATATAATTAGGTACAAGCTGATGTAAAATACCTAAACGTCTATAAGAATGACGAGAAGGAGAAACCTTCATTTAGTCCCTGTGGTGAAAGTGTTTTGAGTTTATAAATCCAGTAGGATTCTCTTTGCTTTATCTTATGGTCCCAATCCCCTTTCCGTTGGGTTTGGGGTATGAGTTCTATTCTATAGTCCCCTGTGGAGAGAGAGGGAAGGAAATTGTTAACTGTCAAACAATGTTCTATAGATTTTTTTTTTCTCTGTCTTTGCTGAATTTTATTTTATAATTCAGCTAAATTGTTAAAGAGATAGTAAGGTTAGGACTGTCTGATGTTATAAATAGAGACGTATATTTTATTGGTTGCACTCATTGGTAGTAGATTTTGAGGGTCAGGTGGAAGTAGGGAGGTGGTATTCACTTCTCAAGAATTGGAGAAATATATGTTTTCTCAACTCACATTTCCATATATAATTAATAAAAATGTAAAATAGTAATATAGGAAGATGTAAATCAGTGATGTATTTAGGGTCGGTATTATATAATAGGGCCTGAACTATATAATAGTGAGTCACATAGCACTTTTTTATATAAAGGACTCCCAAAAGGTGAAATTAAACTACATTAATTTAATAATAATGGTGGAAGAAGGCAGTTGGTCTTCACTTCTTAAGAATTGTAAAAATAAGTATGTTCTCTTAATTCACATATGGAAATATAAGTGGTTAGTGTTTGGAATGGTAATATAGGAAGATTTAATTAGTGATGCATTGAAGATTTGAATTATATAATAGTGAATCACATAGCACGTTTAGAATAATGTGAGTAATAGATACCATGATGTAGGGCTATTTTTAGGAGTTAAGCTAAGCTTGTGGGTTTTTGTTTTTCTTCTTTTTCTTCAGTTTTTTTCTCCACATATAAAGTACTCACAAATGGTTAAATTAAATGAAATCAATAATATAGATAAAGTAATTTATACATAGGAAAGAACTTAATTAACAGTGTATTAAGAGTTTGGTTTATATGATAAGGAGCTATATAGCTCCCCTAGAATATACCTTAAAATATCACTTGTGGTTATTCTTTAATTTTATTAGTAGATAAAGTGTCTACAAAATTAATATTAAATAATCCTATCAAATATCGTGGCTTTATGGATAGTTGTTGGTTTTTCCCCTCCTGTCCGAAGGGATATTTAAGACAGGGGATACCTCCCCCTCTTCCCATAATTCTCTTTCCTGCATTCTTGGCAGGATCTATCTAGGGGGAAATGTTTAATTATGTTTTTTCACTGAATTCCTAGAGAAGGACAGTTGCCCTTCTTTAGAGTGGATCTTTCTTGTTGTTTGGTCTTTGTTATGTGTATTTTTAGGTATGTTATTTTTGTCATAAGTTTGGGAGTCTACAAGTGGCCAATGGTTAGGAATATTACTGATGGCCTCACTTAGACTGATTTCTTGGAACGTCCAGGGTCTAAATTCCCCACAAAAAAAGGAGCACAGTGTAAACATTTTTGATTGAGAATCGCATAGACATGGCTTTTGTTCAGGAAACTCACTGGGTGGACCTTCCAAGTAGACTATGGAAGTTTAAAAAATATCCCATAGTTTATAACGCAAACATGAAAGGGAAATGAAAAATAAGAGGAGTGGCCATCATCTTCTCTACAAAAGTGAAATTCAAACGTGTTCATTTAGATAAAGACACGTCTGGTAGATGTTTAATACTTATTTAAAAAAATTAAGTTTTATATACATTTATTAATATATAGGCTCCGAATTATAACTCAGTGAGTTTCCTGGACGAGATCATAGAGAAAGTGGACGAACTAGCATGCGGTAATATAGTTTTTTGGGGGGATTTTAACTGTATAGTAGATCCCAGAGTGGATAAAAGTTATAAGAATATTAGAGAACAACATTTTCAGAAGTTTAAGCTGGGGGAGCTATCTGAGTTCCCAAGTAGGAACTCACTATATGATTGTTGGAGGACTTTGAATCCCACCAAAAATGACTACACTTTTTTTTCACAAGTCCACCAGACATATCCTCGCATAGATTTGTTTCTGGCAAAAGATGGAATTTTGGGAGCAATCGTCAACTCAAGTATTGGATTTATAGTTATATCGGACCATGCTCCGGTATTTAATCGATATTAAATTGAAATATAACTATAGATTGAGGACCAGGTGGAGATTAAATGAAATCCTTTCAAAAAAAAAAAAAAGAACGTAGCATTAATAACTGGTCATCCAAATGTGATAATTTCTTAAATATTAATGATAATGGTGAAGTCTCTACCCCAATGCTGTGGTGCACTTTTAAAAGTTTTGCGAGAGGCTTATTGATAAAGCTGGGTTCAGAATTAAAACGGAAAAATGAAAGAACTCTCCAGGAGTTGACGTTTAAATTAGCAATCAAAGAACGTTTAAATAAAATTAAGATCATTAGTGAACTAGTGAAAGAAATAGCTAGTTTAAGAGAATCTATTAAAGAAAGAATATATGATAAGGTAAATCAAAATATTGCTTTTCTCAAACAAAGGTGGTATCATAATGATAACAAAATAAATAAGGATCTATCTAACAAAATCAAGAACCACCTTAAAGATAAATCGATTAAACAAATAGTGATAGGAGATAAACAGTTAACTTCCCTGCAAGATATTGCGAAAGCATTTGAAGATTTTTATAAATCATTATATAATCTAAAAGAAGTAGAGAAAAGTAATAAGGAAATGGATGAATTTTTTAATAGTCCTAATTTACCAAAATTAAACAAGGAAAATTAGACATACTGAATGCTCCATTCTATTAACCGAAATTATGGATGCGATAATCTTAAACTAAATAAAGCTCCTGGTCCTGACGGTTTCTCTGCTATTTTTTTACAAAAAAACTTCTAGAACCATCGCTCCTATACTTTTCAGACTTTTCTTGAGGTCAACATCGATCAATCGGGCTTCGTCAAGGGGAGAAGCACTACTCACAATACACGTAGAATATTTAATTTAATATATAGAATTAATAAAGATAAATTGGGATCTGTTGTTATGGCCCTCAAAGCTGAGAAGGCCTTCGACAGAGTCAATTGGAGATTCCTTGACTCTGTTATGAGGGGGCTCGACGTCGTGGGCCAATTAAGAAATAGAGTTATGTTACTTTATATGAACTCTTCAGCAAAAATAATCAACCCTTTTTAAAAATCGGATGCCTTTAAGGTAAAAAATGACACTATACAGGGTTGCCCTTTGGCACCCCTGTTCTATATTCTTACCATTGAACAATTAGCCAATATGATTAGACATAATATTAATATAAAGGGGATTAAGACTCAAAATGGAGAGATTAAAATCTCCCTTTTTGCAGACGATGTGCTTCTCACTCTGACAGATCCTTTACTTTCAGTTCCATTGGTCCTAGAAACTATAGATTTCTATAGTAAATTTTAAAAACTATAAGATTAACATAAAAAAAATATCAAATGATGTCTTCCTTTTTATCGAGGACCCAATAAGAGCTTTTGGCCTCACAATTTCATTTTTCTTGGAGGAGAAATAATATTGATTATCTGGGTATTACAATCTCTCTTGATATAGACAACTCGATATGTGTTAATTATGATATTTTATTAAGGAGATTGCAAGTACAGTTAGACAAATGGAGAAAGATAGAGGCCTCTTGGATAGGCAGATTAAATATGACCAGAGCATTTCTAGTACCAAAGTTATTGTAATATTTTAAGGCTATACCCTGCAGAGTAGGGTAGGGTATTCTTGGTCAGTTTCAAAATATACTTTCCAAATTTATATGGTTAGATAGGCCACCTAGGATATCTCAATCCATTTTGTGTAAAAGCCACGTAAAAGGAGGTATATCCTTCCTAGATGTTTTTAAACTTCACAAAGTGAGTATGTTATCACATTTATTTATGTGGTTGAATTCACAAACTGAAAATCAATCATGGTCCATTTTAAAACAGGATGACAGTCCCAGGTATAGATTAGATATTTTATTTTGGTTTAGTATTCTAAAAATGGGGAAGTTGAATATTGATGTTTTTTTCTAATAAAATCCATATAGATATCTTAGATACAGCTAGAATCTGTAGTAGAAAATTAAAATTACAAGATAAATTAGTTCTTAATGCCCCAATAGAGATGCTACATTATGTAATGGAGGATATAAATGTTCAAATATGGAATCAACATGGCATTATGAATATCTTGGATATATGATATCAGAATAGTCTTATTTAATTTGCTCTTTTACAGGTATACTATAATCATTCTTCTAAGGAAAATTTTAATTTCAACCAAATTAATATTATATAAGCACAATAAAGACCCTTTATAATTTTACTTAAAACCAAGGGATTGATTTCTAGATCCATAAAATTGTTAGACTCAACCGAACAAGGGTCCCAAATAGCCCCTTTTAAGAAATGGGAACGTGATCTTGGGAAAACTCTTTTTCTTCTGATTTGGACCAAAGCTATAAGGTTAGTCAATCGATGCATACATAGTGTATTGCTTTGCAAATTACATCGGAACATAATATATAGGTGGTACATGATCCCAGCCAGACTGCATAAAATGTTATCTATTTATCCTAATGAGTGCTGGAGATGCGGTCAGGAAGTGGGATCCATGTATCATGTTTGGTGGGAGTGTATAGGCTTGACAAACATTAAAACTCAATTACGTAACTTTCTAAGCTCCCTATTTTCGGGGATAAATGAAATCTCCCCTTTAATGTTTCTCTTTAACATGGAATTTCCATCTCAAGATAGGTGTCAAAATTATCTTCTCACCCATATTCTGTTTGCAGTTAAAATATGTATAGCAAGGGCATGGAAAAGTACTACTCCCATCCCATAGAAGGAAATTATGGAACAAATAGAATTCCAATATAGAAAGGAACATAATTTTGTTTCTAATACAGGTTTGTGGATATCTTATGATAATATGTGGTTACCCTGGACAATATATAGAAATAATTATCATGGCTCTACTGGTGTTTAAACTGGCCTCATGTCGACTCTCAACTTTGGTAAAAAAAAATAAAATATATATATTGTATGTCTATTTTTGTTCTTAACTGTATTTGGGTAGAGCAGTAATGAGAAGGACTAGGAAGGTACGAGATTACTGGGAATATTTATACAAGAGATTTTGATGCTCCTCATGTTTCCCCTTCTATCTCGCGATTAATGTTTAGATATACAATTCTCTATACTAGTATTATTTGCTTTTTTCTATTTACTATAATTTTATTTATTTATTTATATTTATATATTGTATATGCTCTATAAGAATGTCTATTGTCTTTGTATAAAATGAAAACTTAATGTTTAATTAAATAAATAAATCTAAAGATATGAATAGCCAAGCTTTTGCATGAAAGTGCATTTCCTCCGGTAAAATGAGACATAAGAAGCAAACTGTTCCAAAAACAGTCAATTGATGGAAATCCCACCATATGTGCATACATGTGCCAACATATTGAAGACATCTCCAGCAGATTGGGGAAGAAGTAGAACAGTTTTTGTGCAATCGATCAGGAGTGAGATACCAGATAACAGTGTTTGCTTCAACCAAAGTATAACACCATGTAATACCTGTAGCAGAGATCCAATATTCAGCATAAATATCTCCGCTGTAGACTCCTTGTAACTGAGAAAGCAATACAATATCCAAGGCACAATCCCCCCCATTAACTGGACGACACACAGTTCTGGGAGTCAACTGATTTTTATTCAGCCACAGCTGGTTTTTATGCAACTCCCCATGCAAGTGGTTTCTTAACTTACATTCCAGGGGTTTTCCACTGGTGGACCTTGTTGGGGACAGGGGACAAAGCAACATTTCCTAGACTCCTCCTCTGTACCTTGGAGATAATCGAGTAAGAACAAATCTTTAATTATATTGTCACCCAGGTACAGAAAATAAACAATATTGTAAAACAATATAACATATATATTAATATCTCAGAATTCCACTAAAGTTAGTTTACACAATAGCAAGGATCTGAGCGCCCACTTTGTTCAAATATCACTCAGATCCATTTGGTAGATTAGGTAAGCCATTCGAGTGAAGTCTAGACCAGACAACCACGAGGTGAAGCCCCAAAATAGTTACAGAGCATTTTAGGCTTTGACCGGTCTTCTTTTGGGAGTTCTTGCAAGAATGCCGATGAAGGCTCCCCCTGGTTGCTAGCATACAAACGTTCCCCTTGTTCAGTAGTTTAGGTCTCCCGAACACAGTTCTCCTACTGGTTGAATGAGCAGTGGTAATAATTTACAGAGTGTTTGCAGCGTTCAGTAGCCGAAATTAGTTCCAGCCCGTCGCCGACCATATACCGCTGCCCACGTTCGAGAGACAAGAATGCCGCCGTTTGTTTGCACACGTGCGTTCAGTAATACGAATGGCAGCTACACATGGGAACCCTCCTTTAATGAGCAATTTTTAAGTTAACATCCAGGGGTGGTCAGTTGTTAAAATAACCGAGCTCAGGGACCACACAGAGGGTAGTTTGGTAAACGAATGAGGGGTACGGACAGCCAAACATAGGAAGGGAAAAAGGGCCATTCTGCTGCAATACCCTTCACACAGGTTGGTAACCATGCCCAACCATCAAGAGAAAGATTAAAGAAACAACTGGATTCCCATTATATCATATTTTGAGTTTTTGGATGGTGGAAAAGTACTGCATAAACATTGCATACATACACACAGAGATAGATTTGATTTTAAAGGAACACTGTAGGCACAGTAACTACTTTATTTTATTGAAGTGGATATAGTGTCTGGAGTCCCCTGGTGTTGTTCTTTCATTCAAAGTTAAACTGTTTTAATGTTCTAATGTCATACAAGAGTCGCCAATAGGGAAGCATTACCCTGAGCAACAATGAGCGGCAATGATTAACTGACCAGTTTCAGCCTATCATAGTGCCATAGTAGTATGAATTGGTATGGCTGTAAGGATGTGTGTAATCTCTAACCTAGGCTCACCTCCAGTAGGGACAGTCTTTGTGTGTGCCATGGACCATCATTCAATTTTAAACTGTTAAAATGGTTTAACATTGAATGGAAGGACCGTGCCAAGGGACTCCAGGCACTATAATAAATTCAATGAGAAGATAATTGCAAATACAGAAAAACCAAAAAGTTGAGGGCAACTGAAACTCTGCAACATAGGGAATGCAAGTATTCATTGGTTAATATCAATCATCTCATAAATATGATTACAGGCTTGATATGAGAATGAGGGAAAATGAGAAAAGATGTTTAGGGGGTGCATGATAAATAACTTGCAGGATCTCCTAGCTTAGATCAAAAAAGTCACAGATATATACCATGTTAGTCAGACAAGGGGAAGTAAAGCTAACCCTATTTCTTTTGTTTTTGTTTTTTGTGGTTTATAGAATTCTGATAATGGAGTCAATCCCCAATTGCTCCTTTTCTACATTCACCCAGTATATCAGACCAGCAGGGGCATGGAGCATAACTGACTGAGCCAATATAGTTGCACTATAATAGGACCCAGGGATGCATTTACCACAAGGCAAACAAGGCATTTGCCTAGGGCGGCACTTTCGGGAGGGCTCCAAAAAATGCAACCCCAAGCTCCCAGACAAATGCCTTGCTTGCCTTGTGTTCTGGGGCTATCCACCTTACTGTGAGTGAGTGAGTGAGTGAGTGAAGCTGTCAGTGTGTGTCTGTGTGTGAGTGAAAGTGTGTGTGTCTTTCAGTGAGAATGGGTGTGCCTGTGAGTGTGTCTCAGTGTGTGTATGTCATTTTATGTGTATCTGAGAGTGTGTGCCTGTCAGTGAGTGGGTGTGTCAGTGTGTGCCTGAAAGTGAAAGTGTGTGTTGTTAAACAATGTGTGCCAATAACTGTGTATCTGTCAGTGCATGTATCAATGAGGGCATGTGTCTGTCAGTTACAAATTGGGGGGTCAAATTTAGATTTTGGGGTGCCCAAATTTAATCATGCCTAGGGCAACACAAATCCAAAATACACCACTGATAGGACCCAAAATGTGCAAATCATATGGAGATTAGAACACTGTTCTGTTTTACTGCTGGTGGACAGAGCCAGTAGGATTTTTATTACACTAATATCCAAGTAAGTTGAAAGAAATAACTTACTCTTGGCAGTCACTGTCATAGCTGAAAGTACATTTCAGTAGGGAATCCAATGTCATTAGACTGATGTGCTCAAACATGTCCAGTGATATGGGACCATTTGCAGCCAATTTTCTCCACTTAGCCTGTAAAAATAGAAATCATGTATAGATAATAAGGTTGCTGAATGCTATTATGATAAGGTGTTAAATAATTACAATGGGTTTGTAGATCAAAACATATGCAAACAATGTAAGGCACTACATGTAGTGATTACCTTCAAATGTTTTCCAAAGTATTGAAAATGGGAAAATCAGCATAATTTATTTTGTTCCAAGCAGCCCCTTGCTAAACCGTGAAATGCATGAATAAAGAAACTGAACTAAAACCATCCTAAGTCAGCCTTTACAAATTAAATATATCATGATGTACACAATTTAAAATATACTTTTTTTTTTAATTGTGGAACTGCAGAAATGGCAAGAAGATAAATGTTCATAGATTATGAAGCTGAATTTCAAAAAAGTGGTAAAAGACAAGCTAGAGAATAACACATTTAAACACTGAACTCAGTAAAAAAAACAAGAAAACAACAAAAAAACACCTGTGATATATACTATGTGAAGGCATGTAACCTAATTTCTAAATGTGACTAAACTCAGCCAAGCCAGTGAATAAATGTTTTTTTTTCAGTATAGGTACAGAATTTTCACTACACTAGGAAATAAAACTGACTCATGCAAGTTCGTCAATATCATTTTCGTGAAAGGCAAAAATGATTGTGGCCGCCCCAAAGAGATCTCGAAATGTAATAAGTGAAAAAAAAAAATCTTCCAAAATCAAAAATATAGCAAATATCACAAATGAGAACAGAGTGCGTCTTTAAAAATGTACACACATATTCTCTAAGGAGGCCTTCTGCTATCATTGGGGTAACAGGGGACTTCACGTTTCTCATTGATTTACTAACTTTAAGTGTGTGACCCCAGCATGTATTAGTTGATTTACTTTAACTTTATGCTGCTCTTTGTTGTGGCAATGAAGGGATTAATCAGACTGGAATAGCCAGCTCAGTGAGACATTACAACTGGTCTCACAAGGTGTGACATTTAATCCAGTAAGTGGACTTTATTTCATCCTGAGAAACTGCAATGCCATTTAGTGAACAGCAAATAGTGTCATAGCTTCTGTGCTTTCCTATGGAGGATTTTGCAGCAAAGGTACCCCAATTAGCAACTAGCATTTTGGGCACAACTTTGATGCAATATCACTACAAAAATGTTTGAACCTTGGTTACTTATTACTCCTGAGCTTTAATGAGTTAAGTCTGTGAATTTCAGTAGAAGCACAATATAAAATCTCCACCTCTTGCAAAAATGCATCTTAATAATTGAACAGATAGCAAACACTGAGATGGACAATGGTTCTGGAAAAGCCAATATATAAATACATAAAAGGAAAAGAAAAAAATACAATTGTAATTGCTAAAAAAAAAAAAAAAAGTTCCTCAGATAATTAACTACTAGTAAAAAAACTAAAAGTTTTTTAAAAAAATATACGTGCTATAGTTTTATAACAAATGTATAGAAAATAAATATTGTAAGTTCAACATTTAAATTTGACTTTATGAGTTTCCATATCTTATCTTTTGATATACTAAAAGTCTGTAGACTGAAACAGAAATATCGGCCACTATGGACAAAAAAAATCCTTACTACTGTATCCTTTTAAAATATAGTCTCCAATCTTTATTAAAACATAATAAAAAAAAAATATAGTAGTGTAACAAATGCTCCTACCATGTTGCTGCCAACAGACATACGAGTTTTCTGCTAACTAAGCACTTTCTTAAGACCCCACAAATGTTGCAGATGATCCTCAATGCCTTTAAACCGCTGACTGTTCTGACTGCTGGGGTAGAGTAATAGCACAAAATGCGTAGGCCTTTGTATGTCTATTGGCAGCAACATTTTGTATTTTTTAATTACTATGTTTCAATAAAGATTGGAGAATATTTTTTAGAAGGATACAGCAGTAAAGATATTTTGTACATAGTGACTGATTTTCCTGTTTCAGTTTATGCAATTTCTGTGGGGGGACCCCCAACCTGGCTACATGGGACACAGCTGTTGAAGATTGTATTTTAGCATTGGCCTTTTAAATGTAACTATATTTGCTGTTATAAATCGCTGGCTTTAAACTTTATTCTTTGAGTCTGCCCCGGATATATGTATTGCAGTTAAATTATTGCTGGTTTTTAAAATGTTCTTCACCAACATGTCCATCCGTTAATAAATATTGTTTATATTGACAAAAATCAGATGCCTTTGATCTGCTATTTTCGGAATAAGATGACATAGTACTTTATTCACTGTACAATACTACAGTCATAACTTACATGCATGATGTCAGCACTCTGGTTGAAAATGTTCACATAGCCTTTGAGGATATCAAAGTGAAAGGCGGGGGTCAGCAGTCGGCGATGCTTTCCCCATTTCTCTCCTCGGCTGAGTAAAAGGCCATCTCCTACAATATGATATTAATTAACTATGTTAGATATGGACACTTTTATAAATGAAGGGATTATATCCTTTAGTTGTAGCTAAACTAGCATCATCTGTTGGCAATTGTAACTGATTTTACAGCTCATAGCAATCTGAGACAAATACATTAGATTATATAGGGAAATCAAAGAAGAAAAAAGAAACATAAAAAGCCAAAATGTCTTAGTAGAAATTCTGTTTATATAAGAAATGTATAATATGAATTTATGAATATATTAGTGACAATCAAATATGCAAACGAGTCTCTCTGCTTTAGACATGCCATTTTAACCTTTATGATATGTACTTATATTTTTGAAGAAAATATTATTGAAGTATAATTTCAATATGAGAACAGCTTTACTGACAGTGTTATATAATACATACAATATTTATTATCATTATTCTCTGCTATAGCATTAAAAAAAGGATTGCATAGAGGAAATTTACAAATGCAATGTAAATACTAATTAAATACATTTGTAAAATTATGTCACATAATAAAATATTTTATAATCAAAATATGGCATTTTAGACCTCATGATAAAAGTTATATGAAATAAAGGATACAGCAAAGAAATCACCTATATGGATATTTACATTGTGATGGCATAACATATTGGGATGATTGATTTGCCCAACTAGTTTACCCTAATGAAATATGTGAATATTGCATTATACAGTTCTCAGTTTAAATTACAGGTTTGAACCGTGTCATTATTCAATAACCCAGATATTTCTGATTTGGAACTGTGGAGTGGGAAGCCAAGACAGTTGAGCCAGAGAAGAAAGCCAAAGCAGTGCAATCTCTTACGGAAGAGTGAGAGCCAAGGAGTAAGGCCTCCTTCAGAGGAGGAAGCTAGGTAGCCCAGCCTAAGAAGTCGCCCTACCACTCTTTCTCAACCCGCCCAGCAGGGGAGGGCTGGCAGCCTCAGGCCTGGGGGGCAAATCCAGTCGAGTGGCCCATTGCACCCCCGAATCAGCTCACCATCCATGCCCACCTTTTCCTGGTTTTGTAATGGATATTGATGTTATGCTAATCAGTAGCTCTTTTGCCATACCCACTCCTTTGCGGCTCTGACTTCCAATGTTGTTAGAGCCCAGGCTGAGAATCTCTGACCACCGGAACCACAAAGGATAGGATATGATCTGACTGCACCTACTGCTGGTGCACACCAGTGGACCACCAGGGAATTGTTTAAATTAAATATGCTGGTGTCCCAAACTTGTGAGCTGTGATTGCCACTGGGCGCCTCTGTTGTCATGGCGCCCTACGTGACACCACAGCATGCACACCTCAAAGGCTAGACCTGCTGACAGACACACCGGCACTCACTTTCAATAACACATACACAATTCCTGACAGACAAACACTCACTGACAGGCAGACACATATACACACACACACACACACACACACACACTGACAGGCAGACACTTACTTGACAGACACACTTGCTGACACACACACTTACTGACAGACACCAGTGCCATCTTAACAACATTATGGGGCTCCGGGCAAAGCAGTGCACTGGGGCCCTGCCTACACAACTTACAGGAATAAAAACGTAAATTATAGATACAACGAAGATTATATTTAGAAGTACCTCCAACAAATGCAATGCATACATACAATACATATATACAGACTGCTGAATACAGTCACACACCGACTGCTGAATACATACGCACGACGAATGCTGAATAAACGCAGACAGACTGCTGAATAGCCATACACAGACAGACTGCTGAGTACACACAGACAGACTGCTAAGTACACATAGAGAGTGCTGAATACAAACACACAAACATACACACAGACAGCTAAATACATACACAGACTGCTGAACACACACACAGACTGCTGAATACACACACACTGCAGTGAGGGGTCCAGTGTATGTGTTTGTGTGTACGGGTACGGTGTGTGTGGGGTGCTGTGTGTGTGGAGTGCTATGTGAGTGGGGTGCTGCGTGTGTGTGGAGTGCTATATATGTGTTTGGTGCTGTGTGTGTGTTTGAGGGGTGCAGGTAGAAAATGTTTTTTGTTTTTTTACTACTATACATTAAATGAAATCCATATGTCCCCACCACCCTTCTTCTTACCTTTGGTGAAAGAGGCTGGAACACAGCCAGCCCTGGTGGTCCAGCTGTGAATTCTGTACAGCCTGCAACTTGTGGAGCATTGCCATGGTAATGCGCGGCAACGCTCCACACAGCCTGCTTGCGGGAGTAGCGACCTGCCTTACAGGTCGGCCTGTCCTGCTGCCCTGGGTCCTAGCTACCTCTCTCCCCAATCGAAGGGAGATCTCCCTCACCGGCTCAAGGCCAGAAAACAGGGCCACCTCTCCATTGGCCAGCAGGGGAGATCAAAGGATCTCCCCTGTCGGCCGGGAATGCTGGGCAACTGCCCAGCGTGCCCATGAGGAAAGACAGCCCTGATAGACACACACACTCACTTACAGACACACACACTTACAGACACACAGACACACACACTTACTGACAGACACACTCACTTTCAGACACACACACACACTCACTTCCAGACACACACACACACACTTCCAGGCACACACACACACACACACACACACTGACAGACAGATACACACACTTACTGACAGACACACACTCACTTCCAGACACACACACTCACACTCACACTTCCAGACACAGACACTCACACTTCCAGACACCCACACTCACTCACTTCCAGAGACACACACACACTCACTTCCAAACATACACACACACACTCACTTCCAGACACACATACTCACTTCCAGACACACACTCACAAATTAATTTTATTTCTTGTTGCTCCTACCTTTAGGAGTTCTCTGGGGCTTCTCCCTGGGGTCCAGTGTCTTTGATGATCTTCCTGCTCATCTCTGCTCCCTCGCACAGTTCATTAATGCGGGGCCGGAATGACATCATATTCCGGCTCCTAGCATCACCAGAGAGGGCTGGCGAGGGAGCAGGAAGATCATCAGCAGAGGCAGTGCTCCCTCGCCGACGCCTGCCTCCTTCCTTCCTCAAGCGGCCAGTATATTGCTGCAGAGTAGGCACCTGCCATCTGGGACAGGGGCGCCCTAGGTGGCCAGTTGGCCACCTGCTGGGCTCCCTGTGACAGGCCATCAGCCTGCTCCGCGCGGCACCCCCCTCCTTCTGGCCCCCAGGACCGGCCCTGCAGTGGCCATTTTTCAAAATATTTAGGGCAGCCTGGGGAGCAATTGCCTCTCTGCCCCCCGGCCCAGCCTGCCCCTGGTCTAATGTCTTTCAGTGAGACAGAGTCTCGCCGGAGTCTGGTTAAACAGGATCTCTTAGGCTTAGTGTCTAATAATTCCATAAAATAAATGATGTTCCAGGTCTCCGTAACTGTAAATCTGGTCAGTGTGGGGTTATCCAAATGTCGGGAAAGGGAAGGAGTTATTTATGATGCCTTGGTGCAACATGGTAGCTGTAGGTCTGGTTTGCAGAATCCAAGTTGATCAGCATATTGGTCGGGGTATGCAGGTTGTAGAGGTGTGTGCTTTATTCCTAACAGCCAGGATTGGGGACGTCGTCTGACGGTGCTGTTCTTCATTTCTTCTGCGGGGTCTGCCTTTTCTGGCACTGATGTTGTCCCAGTATTTGGTTGGTCAATAGCATACCAGTCTAAAATATTTACATCTGTTAGTGCCAATGGTCTGATGAAAGACTGTACATTTTGGAATGTAGCGATGGAGTGAGTGGCGCCTTCGTGTGCCACTATTTAGGTGAATAGATTTTATCTCCCGGGAACGAAGTTGGTTGGTTATCGGCTTGAGTATTCTCCGTGCCTGGAGGGTCAGCCATGAGAGGTCAGGGTATACCTGTATTTCATGTCTATTAAAGAGCAGTGGTAAGGTAGTGGAGCGCAGTGAGCACATAATCTCCTCTGACCAAGAAATAATGTAATTGTCAGATCACGTCTCGGTAGGTGTTACTTGTCATGTTTCTGGGTTTCAGGGAGCGGTGGGCTCTGTCAAATAGGATTTGGGAGCCAGTATATTTACCTAAGAGGAGGTTGAAGAGTTCTGATAGAATGCCCTTGAGATCTTCCTCTTCCAGCTCTGGGAGGCCCCTGTTATCAACATCATCCAGGGATCTTTGTATATGTGCCAGCTGTGTGTGATGGGAGTTTGGAGCTTAGAGATTTTATTTGTGTGTGCATCACATCCCTGTTGTCCTCCAGGTCCTGAACTCTAAGGCCTACGTGCCTGATATCAGAGGCCATGCTGTCCAGCCTGTTCTGAAAGGAGGCCTCGAGTTTCCCCAGCATTACTGCTAAATCTGCACAAGATGGTAAGTTTTTTTATTAGCTCCTTGACGTCGGTGTCTGCAAAGTTGGCGGTTCCCTCTGACTGAGCCGTGTTCGATGGTTCAGAGACCTCATGGAAGGCCACCGGCACCATATTGGATTTGGCGCAGTCTGGGATGAAATCAGCATAGTCACGGAATAGCTTTGTGAGGGAGCCTGATTTTTTTTTTCCGGAGTCTTACTTGGGACATGGTGGGGGTTTTGATTCTTTTTGGGATCCCCATTGTGGTTTAGCACCTCTGAAAATGTGAGTTTTCCGCCTGTAGTGCCCGGAGCTGCATTAGTGTGCGTCCATTCAGCCTGGTGGTTGGCCACGGCACTCAGCATACACATTTTTTATTTTATTTTTTTCCATGTAATGGCAAACAAATTCTTAATTCACTTTGCACAACAGTAAAAGTTTAAAAGTGATATATATTTCTTAAATTTGGAATGTGTTTTTTTGCATATTTTTTAATGCATTCTTTATAACGGATCAAAAAAACAACCCATAAAAGAGCTTCCTTTAAGTCTTTTTATTATTTTTTTTAACGTAACAATATAGTTGCTACGTACAATACGTTTTGGATGGGGTTTTTTTTTGCACAAGAGGAAGTAGAAATTGCATAAGAATTTTTAACAAGAATTTCAGAAAAAAATATAAATTGCACTAGATACTCACTTAAGTCCCAGCTTTTCAAATGGACAGAGAGGGACACTTTATTTTTAGGGGTGTGGTCAGAAGTAGGACTGTTCTGATAAATTTTAGGTGACTTACTAATAACAATTTTTGCAACTAAAATGTAATTTAGAACAATAGATCTTATTTACACAGACTGATTTCTAAACACATGTACTGTAGTTTAAAAACACATTATTTGGAGTATTATTGCTGTTGAGTTCTAATATACACTTAGACACACCAACAGTATGGAGCACCTAGAAAAGAGGGGCATTAGGATAGAAAAGATGGGCCGAAGGATTTGGGTCAAAATAGGGACTTCACTCATAAATAGGGACACTTGGGAAGAATGTACTCACCAAGCCAGGGTCTCAGAAATCCATAAAATAGCTCATCTTTAGGAGCAATGGCAGCTGGAAAACAGAAGTAAGTATATTGTAATTGTTGTTATTGCTGGATATCAGAGATCTATTATCAAAAGCATAGGTGTACCGCCTCCATTTCTAATTGGTTTTGATCCTTTGTTAACCTCAACCAGTAGTCCAACAGTTGCCGATATTTAGCTGATTCTATGAGCAGTTTAATATTTTTAAATACTTTGTTTTAACTATAGCATTGTTCTGTCACTACCTGTTCATAAGAAATCCCTTTGTATTTATTTTAGCAAATTTCTGATGAGTATTTGATGTTTAAGGATCATCTTATCTCTGGTTATTGGGGGCTGATTTGGTATTCCAAAAATGTGTGGTCTTACATATGTAGCTGATTTAAACTCATGTATGTATTGCAGAAATCACATATTAGGGTGATGTGGGCATAATCTAAATTAGAACAGCATTAAACCATGTGTTTAAAATGTTTTTTTTTTTTTTTTTTAAATACTGATCCTTTAATTTGATTATATCAGCAATAACATAATGTTTATGGGAACCCATATTTACAGGAAGCAAATTGAAAACATACAGCAAGCCACAGAAGCAACAAACCCATTGTATCTCAATCATCAAGACTAGCAAGCTATATGATTCCACAAAGGAAGTTGTGAGCATGTCAACAATAAATGTATTTCCTGACTAGAAACTTATATTTAGAACTAACCACTCGCAGTCCTTAACACAGACAGCAAAACCAGTACCATATAGGACACAGTTTTGACATATATATCTCAGATTGTGCAGTTAACTGTGTTTTGGAGCAATAAATGTTCGATCAAACTGTGAGAATATAAATGTGTTACAAATAAGTAAACACGACTGAATGGTTAACTATTAACTGTTAGTTTAATGTTTGTTCAGAAAATAATTTAATAATGTCAGCAAACAACCATTCGTTTAGCAGGTACAGTGTACAAGGTCCAGGAACAAGTTAATAAAATATCAACATTTTGGTCACTTACACAGAGGAAGGCAAAGAACTTTTTCCGTTCTCTGTCTTACATGTATTTTTCTAAGCAAGCCTACAATACTAAAAACAGCTGAAAATCAATTAACATAATTTTGCTATGGAAGTGGGTTGCATTTTCTATCATTAAAAGGACACTCCACTGCCCCCCCGCCCCCACCAAAAAAATAATAATAATATATAGTATCATTGTTTAGGCCATATACCCACAATGGAAACATGCATGCATATAATTGGTTTTTTTTTCATTTGGGTTATATATAAGGCTTTACAAGCCCACCCCTTCTAACCTAGCCCAGAGTTTATGTGGCTGCCCAATCACAGACTTTTCAACGCAACTCAATGAGAAGTATTTGAAAGGCAGGCACTCTGGGCAATTGCATGCCTCTTGAATTTAGCTCTACTGAATTAAACTACCATGAAGTAACAGGTTGATTGACAGCCCAGAGGGAGGTGTCACAAGGCTAATTTACAAAATTTCCAATTTCTATTGAAATATGCACTATTTTAAAATGAAAAAAAGAGGACACAGTCCCACATAAAGCACTTCAAGGATGTCACGTATCCTTCGTATCCATGTGGCCAAAACAGGGATAATTACCTTCCGAAGATCGACGGGAGTGCCGCTCGCCGGACTTCTGCCATGATGCCTGGTTTGTGTGGCATGTCGGTGCATGCCGGCCTCTGCAGACTCACACAATTATATAGCCCCACATTAGTCCACGGTAAAGACGACGTCGACGTAAGTTTGTGTGTAGTTCCTGGTTCTAATAATATTGCCTACACTTTGGAATTCGTTGGAGTGCTTGGATTATTTTCTACAATTTATAATTTTACATTTGGTCCACTTTGGTACTGGGACCTATCCATTGGAGCACCGTGGATTCCTTGATGAAGGGTTGAGTGCACTTCCACTATTTTTTTATATCTAGACGTCGTCGTAAGTGTGACGTCCCGCAAAAGACACTCTCGGACGTTTTGGGGTCAAGGGCTAGGTACAGCCAATCGGATTTGCAAGAGGGTTATTTAAGCTCACTTATTCCATAGCTCATTGCCCTGTCGTGGTTTCCCTTAGATGGTTATCCGAGGGTGTGTTCCTGATTGTGTTTTTCTGGTTTTTGACTTTAGCTTTGTTTTGACTTCCCTGATTTCTGGTACCCTTGACTTTTGGCTTTTCCTTATCTCTGTGTCTCGTTCTGTGTCCCTGATCTTGGCTAGTTTTCTGACTATTCTCGGTCACATTAAGTCTGGCCATTCTAAGGTCCGGTAAGACGTTACCCTTAGTTCTAGGGTGTGATACTATTCTGCGTGCTGGATCAATATAATCCTGACATTACGACAGGGCCATAGATCCTGCAGATATGTGTCATCACATAGTAGCTTGCGAGAGAAAACTAGAGGAGAATGATCACCATGTGGATCAATTTGCCCAAGCTTTCAATACGCTACTAATACGTACGGCTCATTTGCAGTCTGAGGTCCCTTCAGCAGGTACACCCCCACCTACTGTACCTACACCTATACACGTATATAGGGCACCTACTATCACCCTATCTTCACCCACGCATTTTGAAGGTAATATTTATGAATGTCGAGGATTCCTTAATCAAATTGAGTACCATTTTGAAGCCTTACCTGGATCTTTCCCCACGGATAGAGCTAAAATTGGATGAACCAACTACAAGGTAAAGCCTTAGCATGGGCCATTCCATTATGGGAGAGTAATAAGACTGTTGCCCATAATTACCAGGAATTCCTTGTGGAATCCAAATTAACATTTGAACCATTGGGAAGGGAGAGCAACGCCTCCACTGCCCTCATGCGTATCAAGCAAGGGAACCCGTCTGTCTCAGAGTATGCCATAGAATTCCACACCCTGGCTTCTGAGGTAGACTGGACCAATAACGGATTAATCACCGCATTCTCAGAGGGATTATCCGAGGCTATCCTTGATGAGATTGCAGCCAAAGAACTACCAGGGAGATTAAATTAATACATCACTTACGTGATGCATATATGTAATTGACTTAGGAACAGGGAGATAACTAGAAATAGAACCAGACATATGAATATGTCATTGGCGCCTCGCTTCTCTAGTCCTGTTGTTTCTAGTCCTCCTGTGCAGTCTGAAACTGAACCTATGCAGTTAGGGGTTATGAGACTATCAGAGGCAGAAAGACAGTTTAGGAGAAAAGAAGGCCTTTGCTTATACTGTGGCATATGAGAAATTCTTGCCCCATACGTCCGGAAAACTTGCGCACCTAAGAATCATAATGGGACCAGTCTTAGGTGTGATGGATATGTCCCCTGGTACTACCCAAAGTAGATTTATCCTTAATATTACTGCTCTATGCAACAAGAAAAGTTTTTTATGTATAGCCCTGATGGTGCTGCAGGAAAACTTATCGACATTCAGTTTGTCAGTAAACACCTCCTTACTATAGGAGATTCATCAAAGGTTTCTCTACTGTGATATCCCCCATCACCAATATGACACGTAAGGGGGTTAACTGTACTATATGGTCTAAAGAAGCTAGAGAAGCTTTTGAGCTTCTTAAGAAAGTATTTGCCTCTGCTAACATATTGGTACATCCTGACACTAGCAAACCTTTCATACTAGAGGTAGACGTCTGTGAGACAGGGGTAGGGGCTGTTCTTTCTCAGAGGGAGAGTCAGGATACCCCTTTGCATCCTTGTGGGTTCTTTTCTAGAAAGTTGTCACCAGCGGAGCATAACTATGATATTGGTAACAGAATTGTTGGCCATTATACTAGCTCTGAAAAAATGGTGACATCTTTTGGAAGGTTCCAAGGAACCCCTCCTGATCATAAAAGGCTGTCTTCTAGACAAGCTTGATGGTCATTGCTATTGTCACGCTTTAAACTTTATCATCACGTACAGACCAGGTCCTAAGAACGTTAAGGCTGACGCCCTATCTAAGCAATTTGACATAGAGTCAGAACAAGAACAAGAGACCTCCCCTATCATTCCACCTGAGTGTATCATTGCCTCTACTGTCCTTTCCTTGTCTTCTCCTCTTCTTTGTGCTATCATGGCGGCTCTGTCTCAGGCACCTAGTGATAAACCTCAAGATAGATTGTTTATTCCATTGCTAGAAAGAGAGGAGGTACTACGAGTGTTCCCCGATAATGTGACAGCTAGACATCCGGGTATTAATAAAACTGTATCACCTGTCTCCAGATCATTTTGGTGGCCTTCTCTTAGAAAAGACATTAGAGAGTATGTGGAGGCTTGTGCTGTTTGTGCGGTTTCTAAGGTTCCCAATAAACTACCATGTGTGTTAAGACTGCCTCTATTGGCTGTCTACCAGACCAGGCTGTCTTCTAGAGCAGCTTCTTTACTCTGTGAAATGACAATAGACATCCTCATGCTGTACATGAGGATGTCCAGGATCTAAAAATCCTGAAAGGAAAGCATTCAGACAAAGCTTTTCTATAGAGAAGACCTAATGCGTGTGTTACACTCACCAGATATGCGTATTAGGTCACCCCTATCGGTTGACATCAGCAGAGGAGGAGGGCAACCCAGCGCTGAGGGACATCGGTTCTGGTATCAGGTAAGTGTAAAAATATTTTTAATATACTTTTTTTTTACCCTTTTTTTTACTGCATGCGGGGCAAGGAGGGAGCGGGGGCAGAGGCACTAGTTTAGTAAAGATGTGTTTTAGGGATCTGGAGTGTCCTTTTAACTGATTTAGTCTGACAATGGCTTCATACTTGGAAAAAGAATGGGGGCTTTTCAATCACTAACCAGGAAGTACCGATATAAGGGCAAGACAAAAGTAATAAGAAAAAAAGTAAAAGGTAATAGAGATAAAGCAAAGCGGAGAAATACTTAAATACTGGGTGAATAAGATAGGAAAAGAGAGAGTGGATAATAAATAGAATCAGTAGACTACAAAATATAGCAAGCATACAAAGAAGGTGAAGAACATTGAGAATGAGGTATAACAAAATGTACAAAGGTAACATAAAGAAACCAAAAAGCAGAAAGGATAGAACAAAGAACTGGAGGGCCAAAATATAAAAAAGGTAAATATGCAGAAACAGAGAGAAAGACAAAATAAATATTCATATTGTAGAAGGTGAACTGGAAAGCATAATAATGGAGATTAGACATGTGCAATTTCGGGCAATTCGGACATTTGGGTACTTCCGAGTGTCCGAATAGATGAATTGCTGAATTGCCGAATGGTTGAAGTCACGAAATTCCAAAATTACCGAATTTCCGATGTGTCGAATTGCCGAAGTACCGAAGTGTCGAAGTGCCGAAGCACAGTATTGCCTAAGAACCAATCTACTTACCCAGTGAAAGAATGAAGAATGTTACACTGTATACAATTTTAAATAAAAAGTATATAAACATAGCCAGGATTCAGCTGTAAGCATTTGCAACACTTACAACAATCAAGTAACATACATTCATATAAAATGTAAGTTACTTCGCCAGTCAATGTAATGACAGGAATGAATAAGTACATAACTCCCTAATTCCCACGGTATTAGGGAGCTATCTACTAAAAGGCTGAAAGACCTAAATTGGTCTTTCAGACAAATTTACTAAAACTAAGTAAAGATTACTTAGTATTAGTAAATTATGCCCCTACTCGCTATAATGCGAGTAGGGGCATGTACATTAAACAGTGAGCAGCCTATGGCTGCTCACTTTAAAAAAATAAATAAAAAAAGTCCCCCCTCCCGAGCCCCCACCCGTGCTGCGTAAGTGGGGGCTTCTAACCTGAAGGAGGGACCTATTGCCCCCCCCGGCCCCCACCCCTGAATGGTGGGTGTGGGCCCTACAGTAAAATAAGGGGGAGGGACCTAATGTCCTTCCCCTGGCCCCCACCACTGAGCGGTGGGTGGGGCCCTAAATTGGAATAAGGGGGGGGACCTAATGTCCTCCACCCTGGCCCCCAACCCTGAGCGGTGAGTGGGGGCCCTAAATACTAATAAGGGGGGGACCTAAAGTCCTCACCCCTGGCCCCCACCCCTGAGCGGCAGTGGGGGGCCCTAAATACCAATAGAGGGGGGACCTATTGTCCTTCCCTCCGGCCCCCACCCCTGAGTGGCAGGTGGGGGCCCTAAATAAAAATGTTACCCCCCCAGGTGACTAGGGGTCCCCAAGCCCCTAGTCACCCCCTCCCCCCAAAAGAAAATTAACCCCCTACCTACCCCCCTCAACCAAAAAATAATGAGGGGGGGACCTTTAACTAAGTACCTGTAAAAAAAATAAAACTTACCATTTGATGTTTTCTTTCTTCTAAAATCTTTCTTCGCTCAGGGGTGGGGGCCAGGGGGGGAGGACATTAGGTTCAACCCCTATTAGTATTTAGGGCCCCCACCCACCGCTCAGGGGTGGGGGCCAGGGGCGAGGACATTAGGTCCCCCCCCTTATTAGTATTTAGGGCCCCCCCGACTGCTCAGGGGTGGGGGCCACGGGGAGGACATTAGGTCCCCCCTTATTAGTATTTAGGCTCCCCCAACCGCTCAGGGGTGGGGGCCAGGGGGCAGCACTAGGTCCCCCCCTTATTTTACTGTAGGGCCCCCACCCACCGCCAATTTAGGTCTTTAAGCCTTTTGGTAGATAACTCCCTAATACCGTGGGAATTAGGGAGTTATCTACTAAGCGGCTGCAATAGAAGTCCTGAAGTGCCGAAGTCCAGAAATTCCAAAATGCCGAAGTTCCGAAATTCGAAGTGTCGAAGTGCCGAAGTTTCCAAATTTCCAAAGTGTCGAAGTGCTGAAGTTCTGAAGTGCTGAAGTGCCGAAGTTCCGAAATTGCCGAAGTTCCGAAGTGTTGAAGTGCCGAATTGCGAAAGTCCCGAATTTCGGAATGCCGAACCGAAAATTTTCCCCATGCACATGCCTAATGGAGATAGGATGAACAGATAAAGAAAAAGGAAAACATTGAGCACAGGAAGAAATGTAACAAAGACAAGAATGCGTAACATGAAAAAACTGTAAGTGGTCAATGCATTAAAGGTTAAAGGACCACTATAGGCACCCAGACCACTTCAGCTTAATGAAGTGGTCTGGGTGCCTGGTCCATCTAGGATTAACCTTTTCTGCTGTAAACATAGCAGTTTGCAGAATGCTTTCCTATGAGACTGGCTGAATGCGCGCGCGGCTCATGCCGAAAATGGGCATTCAGCCGGTGAAGTCAGAAGAGGGAAGAGAGTCCCAGCGCCGAGGGAGCCCAGCGCTGGATAAAAGTTAAGGGATTAACCCCTTCCACCCCCTTCAGCCCTCAGGGCACTATAGTGCCAGGAAAACGAGTTTGTTTTCTTGGCATTATAGTGGTCCTTTAAAGAGGACCAATGCAAAACAAGAGTGGAAATAGGAGATAGTATAATTTGCTGGGAACTGAAAATGGTTGGCTGTGGGGTATTTAAAGGTTTTGCTAGGTCACAAAATATCACACTCATCTACTGTAAATCATGTACAAAATGTGTCAAAAATTAAGACCTGAAGGTAGGTAATCCTAGGTTGTCCATGCTACTTATATTTAATTAATTTGCTCACTGTTGTGATGGATTAGTTTATGCATTCAGTCTGCTTAGCATAGATAAATAAAGCACATATAGCTGAGAAGCTCAAGCAGCTTTGGCAGGTTAGGAGGAACATGGTAGTAACAAAGCTACCTGACACCTGAAGCACTGGTTTAGTGCAAATAGGGTGGAAAAGCCTCACGATTGGATAAAAAGGGCTAAACCACCAGGAACAAGCATGACCGTATGTCTTCACCAAGTTGTCTGCCACCAGCAATCCTTCTTCAGTATTCCTGATCTACATTAAGGGGAGGTGAAAGTCAGAACAAGCTTGTATTATCAAATATTGGGTTTTTGGAACAGATGAGTTTACTCCCCTGATTAAAAACATGGATTATAAAAATATTGCTTGTTTTTGTTATATACTTGTAGCCTTAATGCTAGAAAACGTGATGAATTAAGTTTGTACTTACTTTCCAATATACATATTTAGTACAATATACAATAATATACAAAAAGTATATTTTTAAAACAATATTTAGTTTTTCTTCTGCATAGTATCATCTTATTACAGCAAGAAATATATATATATATATATATATATATAAACAGGTTATAGTGGGGAAAAATTGTGATTGAAAACCCTTTCCACCTGAAGTCTGTGGATAGTTAATACAATGTTAAACAAAAATCTGCACACCAGTCAAGCCATAAGACTTGCTTTTCCCACAGAAATCCCAAATCTGCAGTGATGTTACAACCGCAAAGGATTCTGGGTGGGCATATGCAAATTAGTTTAACAAATAATCAAATTTTTGCCTTATTCTAATTTGCATATGCCCACCCAACCTATATGGACCTATCAGAGCCTAAGGAATCCAGGAGGCCTTACCCTTAATCTCTCAAGTTTTATCCTTACTCTACATATTAAGCCACTTTGGTCTAGCATGGTATTGACAATGTTACATATGACTAGTCACCTACATCTAGACACTTAATAATCATGTTGGTTATTTGCCTCATTTTGCTTTAATCACAGCCTCAGGAGGCCCTCCACTACATACAATATTGCCAACCTGGTATTGATGTCAATTCTCCATACCACTACATATGGACCGGTTCAAACAACAAAGGCATCATGCTTGACCTCTACACAACTCTTACAACCTTGATATGTTTATTCCACATTTGTTCGTTCCATATGTCCGTACCCCTCATACAGCCCTATTTTTTCCATTCTGCAGCTCAGGACTTATATTGGGCACTCTTGGCCTTTCGCTACGATACCTCTACACATGGCCCTCATTAGGCCTTCACCCCAAACGGCTACATAAGGTCCTCTTCGGGCAGACCACTACGATCCAATTTCGGCCCCCCATTTTGGCATTTACATACAACATTTTCCTGCTTACAAGGAAAACTACAACCCTTTCATATCACATTTTACTTTTCCACCTTGCCTCGTTAGGCCCACACAAGTCCTCCCTATATGGTTGCTCTCTCGGCACACTCCCAAGAACCCAAAAACCCCTCATTAAGCAATTATACGTATTCAGGCCTCTTCGATCAGTCTATTTTACTTAAATTAGTATAACCCACACTTTCATCTAAGGTGATTACTAGATCTCATAATTTGCTTCACACTACTAAGCTAGAGATGTTACATACATGTTTTGGCGTTTAATTACTTAGGCTATTTTTTCTCAAGCACACTTCAGGTCCTTCTAGTAGGACGCACAGTGGGAACTCATATCTAGATTCATTTCAATCAGGTATCTCTTTTCCTGACTCATTTTGTTTGGCATTTAGGTTCCTCTCTACGACATCCTTTCTCAAGCTCAACCTCACTAGTTGGGCAATGCATGTACATTCCAACATACTTTCTATCAATCCATTACGTTTCTATTCCCCTACACTTCTTAGGGATAGATCAACTGCCTGAAAAGGGTTTAGTGCAGGCCATTTTCTAGTATATATTAATAATTCAGTCCCACAAGGCCAACACCCATCCTCACGCAAAGGTATTCACCCATCGGCCCAACTCTTTGCTAGAGCCTCGCTCCAACCTCTACAGGTTATTAGATAGGGCCTCACCTGTCACTGCCAATCATTTGAATCTCTTACGTGTCACCGAGAGGCCAACATTCACGCCACTTCTTACTGTGGCCTCAGTCCCTCTGCCAAAATCACAGCTAGAGCCTCTCTGAGCCACTTGGCATTTAGCAAGGCCTCACCTTCCCCTTGTATAGCTAATTTCTTCCTCATCTGGCACTTAGCGAGCTGCCAGTTGATACAGGGCTACACTCTCATCGACATGCCCATTACATTTACTCATTGTTTATTCATCATATTATGTCTTTCACCACTAGAAGAGGTTATTTCATTCCAAAGTACCCCCACCAGACCCTCCACCCCAGCTAGTCCATTGTACCCTGGTCAAGTACAAGGATACCACCAACACAGTTCCTTGTAATCCTGGACCATTCCTAATTGCTGCAGAACTCATGCGTAAAGACTTAGCAGCTACAGCACTAAAGCCAATCTGTACAGACTCATGATTGCCAACTCTGAGCTCCAACTCCAACTCTGATTGCCAACAATTTACGCCTGTGCAAGTATCACAGCCAACTACCGGTGACATTAATAGGCGTACATCTTGACTTATTGTCAATACAGCCCTGCCCCCTGCGAACAGTGCCCGTCAGGAAGGACTACACAGGCATGCACTCCCTTTTAAGGTTACAGGTTAACCATTCACTACACCAAATTCATCCTTTACGTCAGGACACAATTCATAAGACTCTGATACGACCCATCATCATATTCAGGTCATTCTTTTAGAATAAGCACTGCTTCTGCAGCCTTTAGTAAACATCCCAGCTCACATCATAAACTGGGACATTGGAATCCTCTGCATACTCTAGATATCCCTCAAACGGAGAGGGAACGGAGGCAGGCATTTAAAGAACCGGTTGTGTAATGTCAACACGTATTAAGGATTAAACTGTTAAACCTTTTGCCCTCTTTTACAGGCCTACCTGAACGTCGGTTTCGGCACACCACAATCGACTTGTACCACCACTACTATAACTTGGCTTATTGTCCCCGACTACATAGCGGAGCCTTTAGTTTTGGGAGAGATTTGTCCGGCCTATAAATTCACAGGCCCTCCCTTCCTCTGGGCCACCCACCGCTCCCTTTTTTAAGCATTCACTTAGTGGGCCCTCTTTTACAGGCCTACCCGAACGTCGGTTTCGTCACACCACAACGACTTGTACCATCACTACTATAACTCGGCTTATTGTCCCCGACTACAACCATATATATATATATATATAAGCCCTCTCCTAACGCAGCCCAGACTTTCTGTGTAGCTGTCCAATCACATACATTTCATTGCAGCTCAATGAGAAGTCTTTGCAAGGCAGGTGTTATGGGCAATTGCTGCCTCTTGAGTTTACCAGGATGTAACAGGACCAGTTGTCTCTCTGTATACATAGATAAAGATAGAGAGATAGAGATTATTTCAGAGAGATATATATATATATATATAGAGAGAGAGATAGAGAGAGCTAAATGTAGCCTAACTTCCTACTCTAAAATTCTGTGAAAGCTAAACCAGAAACAAATTGTCTTTAACTGGTTTTCTAGCAAATTAAATGTTTAGTATGCATGCAAATAATACAAGTTACAGCCTTGATTTAAAGGTCTATTCCAACTACCCAAACTACTTTAGATTTGAGATATTTGTAATTTTGTGCTTGGACTAGTTGCACTTCCAGCACATGTGACATTGGCAGCCCGGAACTCTGAACGTCCGGGCTGCCAATGCCAATACAGTGCATATTTTGCATCTGTCGACACACGCATCAGACATGATAATCTTTTAACTTGCAGGCAGAGATCCTGCAAGGGAAGATTGTTCTCTTCCCTTCCTCTGTTGTCCTCAGTATTTTTTATTTTTTAAACCCCACCCTCACAAATCCCTCCTTCACTCCCTTCATCCCCTACCCTCGCCAGTCCAGAACGCAAGAATTTGCTTTATGCCGACGAAATGGACCAATCACTTGCTTCTCTGTGATTCGACAGTGCAAGGCCCCAGTGGTATCAGAAGGGACGTGGAAGATCAGCCCAAGGATTCCAGTTTAGTAAAATGCTCTTATTTGCAGGTTGTACTACAAACAGAGGGGGGAACCTTCTCCAAAGCACCCAATAGGGCATTTTGCACCAAATAATTCCCCCTCCAAAAGGGTTAGAGTAACTCTTTAATTCTTGTTTACTGTGTGGGAAAAAAGGACCTGCACTTGCCATGTTTATTTGATAATTTGTAGGAACTGAAAAGGGCTGGCGCAACCATAAGGTTTTAGGGTGCACCAGCCCGGGGGCCACTATATTCAAGGGAACTGGCAGGAAGTCCCACCATGTAGCATGGCAACGTAAACCATGTTAGAGGATCTTCTGTGTCATCTAGTTGCTCCCAGTCCTTTCAGACTGAGTCAGTGCGACACTACATGGAGGTAAGCAGGAGGGACGATGGAAGAGACCACAAAGGGTCAGGAGAGACACAAAAACCGTGGCTGGGGGTGCATACAAAAGGGACTGTAGGGTGTGAAAGAGGCACACAGAGGGTTTGAGAGTATGAGACATACAAAAGGAAATGTGGGAGGACAAAGACACACAAAGAGGGTTGGGGGAAGAGACATACAAAAGTGACTGCGGGGGGGGGGTCAGAGACAAACACAGGGGCTGGAAAAGGGAAGAAAGAGACACACAAAAGGGGTTGGCAAGAAAAGATATGCAAAAGGGCTGTGGGGAAGAAAGAGATACACATATATGCTTGGGAATAGGAGAAAAATACACAGAGAGGGGCCGGGAGGAGAGACACACACACATGGGGCTGGGGAAGGTGAGAAAGAGACACACAGATTGGCTGGGGGGAAGAGACATACACAAATGCTGGGGAAGAAAAGAAAGAGAAACCCAGATGGACTGGGAGGGAGGGAGGGAGGGAGGGAGACACGCACAAGGGCTGGGGAAGACACACACAGTGGCTGAGAAAAGGGAGAAAGAGGCAAACAAAAGGAATTGTGTGTGTAAGAGAAATGCAAAAGGGACTGTCGGTGAAGAAAGAATCACACAGAAGGGGCTTGGAGGAAGAGACACACAGAGGGGATCGGGAGTGAAGAGACACACAATGGTGCTGGGGTAAATAAGAGACATATGAAGGGGCTGGGGAAGATAAAGAGTCACAAAGCAGCTGGGGAAAGTGAGAGACACGCACACAAAGGTACTTGGGGGTGAAGTAAGAGACATATAAGGGGGGTTTGAAAGAGACACACAAAGGGGATGTAAGATACATAAAGAGGAAAATGGGATATAAGATACACTAAGTGTGGTGTAAGACACAAAAGAGGGGATAAGAAACACAAAAGAGTGGGAAATTTAAAATGGTGGTTAAGAGACACACAGGTGAAGATTCAATTGTCCTGGAACAGGTTACAGATGCTAAATAAACATTTTTCTTTTTCTGATGTCTAAATGTTAATTCTTGACAAAAATTGACCCATTATGACTTGAAAGGAGAGTTTTACGCTTAAAAATATTCCTACACTTCCGCTTCCCTTTTAAAATTAAATAAAAAAAATAAATAAAAGCCTGTCTCCTTTGGCTCTTCTGAGATCATCATGATGGATGATCTTCCTCTATTCCAATGTTTTTCATAAGGAGTCATTACAGACATATGGTGCATGCTCAGCTATTGATGCGCTCTGCCAATCTAATGCTTCTCTTTTAGAAGCTTTGGCTGTGTTTGGTGTCATCAATTTTCGAAGATCTTCATGAGGAAGTGCTTCTAGTGACTGTCAATGTTCTCAGAGGCGACAATATTTACACTGCAGATCAAACATCTTTTGTGGGTGGCTAAAAAAACCTTCCATAATGGTCAGAAGAAGCAGGGCCCGCACTTGGAAGATGCAGGTAAGTGTCAAAATGTGCAAAAACTATTCAAGGAGGAGGGCTTAGGAAATGTAACTGGTGTGAAGAAATAAGTGAAATGGCATAAAGTGACGATGGAAGCTGTTATTAGGATTTAATGAGAGCTGGTACTAAGCAAAGATGTGAGAGCTAAACAAATCTAGGGAAAGGAACAAGGCAACTATCATAAAGGGAGGATGGAAAATATGTTGGGAGTGCAAGGATGTGTCAGTTTTTTTATGTTAAAATTATTTAATTGTGCATAAACAGAGTAATGAATTAGTTTTGCAGCCTATATATTTTTTATGACATTTAAACATTTGTTTATCCAACAGGTTTGGATACTGACACCTGTAAAATTGCATAAGGTTGCTATTTATAACTGTTTTATATAATTATTGTGTACTGAAGCTGCATATGCGTACACTAATATTAAAGGAATGCCCAAGCGCCATAACTACTACGGTTTAATAACAATTTGACAAATTACATAGGGGGCACTCTGGATGTCTGCGATGCCTGCTTCTGGATCTCGATTCTGCAGAGGGAATCTGATTAGCTCCACTGAACTAAGCAGTGGGGTGCAGGACCACTATCATTGGCTAAGAGCATCAGCAGAGTGCTGTCAGCCAATGATCATGATTCAGGTTTATGTAAGTATCTTTTTTTTTTTATATATATAAATCTTTATTTTCATTTTTTCTTTTTAAAATTCATTCAGATACAGATACGGCTTTCAGCTGTAGTTTTAACACTGTAAAAAGTTACTTAACAGTAAAATAGTACATATGAATAACAGTAAAACCGTGCTTCAAATATACATCTACCAGTTTTCTGCTGTGTCAACAGCCGTACAAACATACCATACATACAATTCATCTTATCCAGATCACATTTTCACTACTACCTATTGGCTATCTATAGGGGGGCAGGGAGGTTTGAGTTTTTATAATTAATATATCTAACCCAGGGGACCCAAACTTCATTATACTTTTCTCTAGATATCAGGTTTATGTAAGTATCTAGGAGGTTTTGCTACCATTGGCTCCAGTTCTCTTCTTTTCCTTCTCTTTTCTTTTAAGTGAATAAAGGCTTATTTAAGTATCTCAGCTAGGTTTACACATCCAACTTATGCAGAAGAAGCTTGTTGCGGCACCTAGGAGACCCAGGCAAGTTGTCAAACCATACGTAAACAGTTTTATAAATTACTCTGCAAGGGTGCCATGGATCTCCTGGCACCATAATTGCCACAGCAGGCTATAACTATGCTGAGTGTTCCTTTAACTATGCTGAGTGAAATGTAATTTAAAACTATATAAAATATAAACTAATGACCCAGGTCAAGTCACTATTTTGTAGTATAAGTAATATTTAAGGTCACAATGAAAAAAAGTAAAATAGCAGCCTCCCCCAGGAGAGGGATATAGTTGAAATTATTTTTCATATATTCATAAAATCAGTCTGTTATCTGCTCTCTGGACCTCTTCCTGCTCTTCCATTTCTCTTCTATATTTATGTTATAAATATAAATGCTGTGGTTATTATTAAAATACATGAAAGGGGAACTGATTTTCAATGCAATTTGCACCAACATCATTGAATAAAGCAACGGAATATCAACTTACTTTTATAACTTGTGTTACCCTATCATTCATGAGATCCTCCATTTTCTTTTAAATTTGTATTAAAGATTTAGAAAATTGCATCATAATCCACATCAAACAAGGCAAGCTAAGGACAAACA
Organism: Pelobates cultripes; assembly: GCA_933207985.1. Lineage (NCBI taxonomy): Eukaryota > Metazoa > Chordata > Amphibia > Anura > Pelobatidae > Pelobates > Pelobates cultripes. The sequence continues at coordinate 212,799,525 of OW240912.1, read as the reverse complement.
TAGTAAATAAAGAGGCATCCAGCTGCAGGATAAAGATGTGTGAATTTCTTCATTAAATAAAAGGCTAGGAAGTTACAGAACTCCTTTAAAGGGACACTACAGTCAACAGAACAACTACAGCTTATTGAATTTGTTCTGGTGAGTAGAATCATTACCTTCATGCTTTTTGCTGTAAACACTGTCTTTTCAGAGAAAATGCAGTGTTTACATTTAAGCCTAGTGATAACTTCACTGGCCACTCCTCAGATGGCTGATAGAGATCCTTCCTGGGTCATGGCTGCCTAAAATGCATCCAAACATTCAGTGTCTCCTCCCTCTGCATGCAGACACTGAACTTTCCTCATAGAGATTCATTGATTCAATTCATCTCTATGAGGAGATGCTGATTGGCCAGGGGTGTTTTTGAATTGTGCTGGCTCTGCCCTTGATCTGCCTCTTTGTCAGTCTCAGCCAATCCTGTGGGGAAGCATTGTGATTGGATCAGGCTACTACTTCTGATGATGTCAGCACGCAGTGGGCAGGTCTAAAAGAAACATGGACAAACTAAGCAGCTGCTGACTTGAATACAAGTAAAATTATACTATATTTAGAGAGGCATGAGGGAACCAGGGGGGCTAGATGGTGGTTTTAACCCGATAGGGTCAGGAATACATATTTGTTTTCCTGACCCTATAGTGCTCCTTTCATGAGTGATGCAGATTTCATAAGGGTATGTTCTATTGAAAAAAAATGTTTTTACAAAATATAAACTTAAAGGAACACTATAGTCACCTAAATTACTTTAGCTAAATAAAGCAATTTTAGTGTATAGATCATTCCCCTGCAATTTCACTGCTCAATTCACTGTCAATTTGGAGTTAAATCACTTTGTTTCTGTTTATGTAGCCCTAGCCACACCTCCCATGGCTATGATTGACAGAGCCTGCATGAAAAAAAAAACTGGTTTCACTTTCAAACAGATGTAATTTACCTTAATTGTATCTCAATCTCTAAATTGAACTTTAATCACATACAGGAGGCTCTTGCAGGGTCTAGCAAGCTATTAACATAGCAGGGGATAAGAAAATCTTAATTAAACAGAACTTGCAATAAAGAAAGCCTAAATAGGGCTCTCTTTATAGGAAGTGTTTATGGAAGGCCATGCAAGTCACATGCAGGGAGGTGTGACTAGGGTTCATAAACAAATGGATTTAACTCCTAAATGGCAGAGGATTGAGCAGTGAGGCTGCAGGGGCATGTTCTATACACCAAAACTGCTTCATTAAGCTAAAGTTGTTGAGGTGAGTATAGTATCCCTTTAATTAATGAGGCACAAAATACAGAATCTGTCTTTAGTGACAACCTGGTTTCCAAAAAAGTCCTTATTACTATACCTGAGGCGGCAACCATAGGTTTGATGGTGTCTGGATGAATAAGTGATACTATGGAAATGTAGGGTCCGATCCAAGTCTTGAAGGATTTTGCAAAATGTTTTAATATATTGCTGACTTCTTGTAGTCCTTCTTCATTTGGCAAGAACTAGATTCAATGATAGGCATAAAGGGATATTAGAGCAAAGCCCAAGCGTTGTGAGGTTAGAAGCCAAGATTAGTCCGTTAAAGGAGCATATCCAGATATGTGCACTGACAATTCTACACATAGCGAATCACATGTTATATTGATTTATATATGTATAGCAAGAAAGCAAGGCTGTCATATGTTAGTACATTATTAAGATGGTATGACAAATATATTTTGTTGGAAAAAGATGCAACCATAAATCTTATAGGGTAGCAAACTATCAGGGAAGGAAAAGTCAGTAGATGAAGGTTTGAGGATGCCATAAATATGTTGAGTCAGCGAAGGAGTAGTGGAAAAGTATACCACTAATTCTTCATAGTTAGGAGACTGTTGCAACTTTTGAAATGGCTAAGGTTAAATCAACCTCTCAAAAGCCAAAATAGCTAAGAGTTATTGGAAGGGAGCTTCAGAAACATGATGTCTTATAAGCATTAGAGGGAAAATCCAATTACCTTTCGACTTAAGGGGACACTATAGTCATCAGAACAACTACAGCTTATTGAATTTGTTCTGGTGAGTAGAATCATTACCTTCAGGACTTTTGCTGTAAACACGGTCTTTTCAGAGAAAATGCAGTGTTTACATTACAGCCTACCGATAACTTCATTGGCCACTCCTTAGATGGCTGCTAAAGCTGCTTCATTGGGCAGTGCTGCAGAGTGTGACTGCCATTCAGTGTCTCCACCCTCTCAGGGCCGGATTAACATAGGGGCTGATGGAGCTGCAGCTCCAGGCCCAGGCCCATGGAATAGGCCCATTGATTTAAAAAAAATTTTTTTTTTTTTTTTTTTTTTTACACACTACTCTTAGGGATTCCACCTGCCTTTTATTTTATTGGCACAGCCAGTATTTGAGGCTGCCGGGTTGGTGCCAATATTGCAGTGATACTGGCAATATAAATGTTGGTATTTTTCTCAGTATGAATGGAGATTAGTATGCAATACCAGCACTGGCCAGTAGGGGTCGCTGTATGTGGAGACAGGCAGGCATAGGAAGTTGCAGCATATCCCTCCCTACCTATCTATACTCACTGATCTGCAGGGGTGCAGCTACAGAGAGTCCAGACAGCAACTCCCACCCTGCAGAGACAGCCTACAGCTCAGGGAAGTAAGGGATGGGGGGGGAAAGGCTGCATGGAGACATACACTGAGACACTAAGGGACATTGGGAGACATTATGGCACAGACACATGGGGACACAGTGTCCCCATGTCTCCCAGCCAGTGTCCCTGCTGTCTCAGTGCCCCCTAGTCTCCCAGTGTCTCACTGTCCCCATGTCTCCTAGTGCCTCCATGTCTCTCAGTGCCTCAAGTGTCACAATGTCCCCAAGCTAGTGTCCCTAGTGTCTGTGGCCCTGGTGTCTCAGTGTCCCCATGTCTCCCAGTGCCCCCATGTGTCATTGTCCTCATATCACCCAGCCAGTTTCTCTAGTATCTTTGTCCCTGGTGTCTGTGTCCCCATGTCTTCAAGTGTCCCCTATTTTCCCATTGTCCCCATGTGCCCCAGCCATAGTCCCCTAGTCTCCCAGTGTCACTGGTGTCTCCGTGTCCCTAGGTCTCCCCGTGTCCCCAGGTCTCCCCGTCTTCCTAGTGTCCTAGTGACATGGGGACCCTGGGATACATGGGGACACAGGGAGATATGGGGCATTGAGACACTGATCCATAGGATCACTGGGAGACCTGGGGACACAACACTAGGGGACACTGGGAGACATTGGGCACTGAGACACTGATACATAGGAACACTGAGACCTGGAGTAATCGACACATGGGGCACTGAGTCATGAGGGCACTGGGAGGAATCCATCTATACAGCAGATTTAAACTAAGTAGTTTTTTGGTGATTTTACAGCATTTTCTCTTATGTCACTCCTTGTGATTTACATCATGTGATGTCACCCACACATATTTAATTATGCAAATTAGTAAGGCCGGTATGTTTTTCCAAGAAAGGTGGCAACCCTAACTACTTTTCACATACTCTTACTTAACTATGGAAACTTAAGAGGGATGTATAGGAACAAAACGTGTGTGGACTGGCTGACAATGAATATAGTTAAAGGGACACTATAGTCACCAGAACAACTACAGCTTATTGAATTTGTTCTGGGGAGTAGAATCATTACCATCAGGCTTTTTGCTGTAAGCACGGTCTTTTCAGAAAAAATGCTGTGTTTACATTACATCCTAGTGATAACTTCACTGGCCACTCCTTAGATGACTGTTAGAGATCCTTCCTGGGTCACGGCTGCCTAAAATGCATCCAAACATTCAGTGTCTCCTCCCTCTGCATGCAGACACTGAACTTTCCTCATAGAGATTCATTAATTAAATTCATCTATATAAGGAGATGCTGATTGGCCAGGGCTGTGTTTGAATCATGCTGGCTCTGACCCTGATCTGCCTCTTTGTCAGTCTCAGCCAATCCTATGGGGAAGCACTGTGATTGGATCAGGCCACCACTTCTAATGATGTCAGCAGACTGCTTGTTTTTATGAGTCTAACAGCATGCAGAGTTACAGCTTCAGGCTTGAATATAGTAAGATTTTGCTATATTTATGGAGGCATGAGGGGCCCAGGGGGCTAGATGGTGGTGTTAACACTATAGGGTCATGAATTCATGTTTGTGTTCCTGACCCTATAGTGATCCTTTAAGGTAATGCTGACTTTGGTCTCTCTAACACTGTGGCATGTTCCCTTTTTTCTACACTCACTACATACAGCTTTTCTCTGTCCCAGACTATATACCAGGAGCTTCTGCCTACTCGTAAGAAGGTAAGGAGACAAGTGGCCAGCGAGTGCTAGGGGACAGTCCTTAGTAAGCGTTGAGTGAGCGCATCATTAGATGCATTTATGCCAGGCTCAGGGTGCTGTCTGCAAAGTATGCCCTTAGTTGGCCAGCTGCATGATTGGCAGGCAGCCTGACATGCATTCATGCCAGGCTGGCCTTCTAATTCTTTGAGCAGACATGTCCTCTTTTTGGGAATGTTCGCCCCTTTTGGCAGGTTACGTGATTTGTGTCAGGGGCACACCCTTTTACCATGCCCATTGACTTCCTGCTTGACTGGACACTGCTGTTACGGGCTATGGATTTACTTGAAAGATAAAAACATAAATTAGAGAGAGATTAGCCTAGGGTATGTGTTTTCTTATAGCTGCTGTTTTCTTTCTCTCCAGCACCATATCCATCAGATACATGATGCTTGGGAGTGTTTTACTGTTTTTGGTCGATATGATTCTGTAATTAGGCCCATCATAATTGTCAGCACCAGGCCCACTGGGCTCTTAATCTGGCCCTGCACCCTCTGCATGCAGACACTAAACTTTCCTCATAGAGATTCATTGATTTAATGCATTTCTATGAGGAGATGCTGATTGCCAAGACTGTGTTTGACTTGTGCTGGCTCTGGGAGTTAGATGGTGTTTTTAACACTGTAGGATCAGGAATACATTTGTGTTCCTGACCCTATAGTGCTCCTTTAATGTGAGATAACCCCTAAATTGCAATACCGATCAAAATAAAAGAGCTAGTAAATTTCTACAACATTTAATTTTTACATTTGTCTACTTAGTCTAAATTTGAAAGCTTTTCTTCAGATTTGACCTCAAATTAGTCATCACAAATCACCTCCTTTAACCATTTTGTGACATAAGTAATTGCACTGCTGGTCTGCTGTCACCCACTCCAGTGTCATGGCCTGCTCAATAAGTCTTTCTCATGATGCCTGCATGCTCACTCCATCTTTACAGTTGGAGGTTGGCAGAACAAGGGCACTGTGTAAGATTGCAGTCCATTCACTGCCTCTGTCCAGGGATACACTAGAAGCAATGGCCTGAAAATCAGTGTTGGACAAGGATATCTTACTAAGACAGACAAGCAGATGATGTGGCAGCAGGAAATTAAAATCAGAAAATCCGAAGCAGGAGTGGTGGTAAACAGCATTAATCTAAAAGCCCAGAGAGAACTAGATTGACTGCATCAGCACTGACAAAAGACAGGCACAGACAAAAACATTCCCTCAGGACTCATGTAGTAAGAGAGTGGCAGTGGCACTAACCACTGAAAATAATTTACCCTACATACCCCTTTCTAAATAACAACAACAGTATTTTCCAACAGTGGTGGCAGGTGATATTTTCAGATAGTGGAGCACCAGATTTCACCCATGGAATTTGACTCCATTTCCAATTCTCCACCTTCTTGTCTGTTGGACTCATATGAAATATCAAAATAGTTAAATATCAAAAAGTTTAAACAAATGAAATAAAAAAGAAAATTAATGAAATCTTTATTTTATTTGTTAACTCTTTATGCGCCAAAAATATAACTCGCACATAGCAAAGCAATGTGTTTCACACTTTTGGCACTGGAAGTGTTAAAACAGTTAGCAATTTTGTATCACTCAATATGCAGGAAACAACGTATTCTTATGAGTCGAACTATTCTTGCTGTGATATAATAAATTATGCAAAAATATGAAAATATTACAACTGCCAGTGAAGAAATATCAAATTTTACAGAAAACGCAAGTGGCCTGTCTATTTGTGCCTGTGTACGCATGTATGTACCTGTCTGAGTCTGTGTGTACCTGTCTGTGTTCTACCTGTCGTTGTCTGTTTGTATCTCAACGTGTATGTATGTGCCTGCAGGTGCCTGTATGTATCCAATCCCGTGTGTGCCTTTTTCTGTTTGTTTGCACCTGTCTCTGTATGTATGTACTTATCTTAGCCTGTGTTCGTCTGTGTCTGTTTGTACCACTCTGTGTATACATATGTCTTTGCCCGTGTATGGCTTTATGAACCTGTCTAAGTCTGTGTGTGCCTGTCTGTGTTTGTTTGTGCCTGTCTGTGTATGTATGTATGTGCCTGTCTGTGCCCTTATATGCCTGTACTAACCTATCTGAGTCTGTGTGTTCCTCTGTGTATCTGTCTGTGTATTTTTGTGCCTGTTCGTGACTTAATGAACCTGCCTGTGTATGTTTGTGTCTTTGAGTACCTGTTTGTGTATGTCTATGCCTATGTTTTCCTGCATGTATCTGTGTGAGGCTGTGTTTGCCGGTTTGAGAAGGTTTGAGACCATGTGTTGGCATGCATCAGTGCCTCTGGTGTGGGCTGGCCCGTCCAGTCATCTTTGGCAAATCACCAGTTGGCTTCTTCTTTGATGGCAGGAGCAGTGGCATGCCGTTTGTAGCCTCACTGTAGCATGCAAACTGACCGTAGAAATTTTTACTGCAGTCCCTAGGTTCCCTAAGCACATGTACACAGGTTTAGAGCTTCTTAGAAGGGGTGTTACAAGCTCAGGGGGAGTGCCGGTGAGGCAGGAATTATGTGGGGGGCTTACCCCTCTTTCCAAGTCCTCCATGCTCAGTATTGTGCTTCCAGAGTTGTTCATCTCTGTGTGTATACATAATGCGTTGCTATTGTTCTCCTGGTATTTTACCCTTTTGTGCTTTGCTTAAGAACCTGTGCCGCCTGAACTATTGCTATTCCTGACTATGCTTTCAACTTATCCTCGTCTGTACTTGGCTACTTTCTCCCTGTCAATTGCTGCTCAGCTCCCTGGCGCGCCGCAGAGTGAGGCTGGGAGCCGGAATATGACATCATATTCCGGCTCCCAGCCTCACTCTGCGGCACGCGAGGCAGCTGAGCAGACCGCTCAGTGGAAGAGCTCCCTCGCCAGCCGCCCGCCTGACCATCAGCCAGCGCCGCCCACCAGCCCAGCATGTCAGTTAGCCGCAAGGCTAACTAGGCATTTGCCCTGGGCATTTGGGGGTGGTGTTTTTTGCAAATGCCTTGTTTGCCTCGCGGCTAATACGTCCCTGATTATAGGCACGAACAGTCATTTCGTTATTTTAATGTATTTCTCTGCCTCTGAAAAAGACTGGCAACCCAGCTGAACTTATGGAACTATTCTGGGCAATAGCCACGTGGGCGGCCGGGCGGAAATGTGAATTCCAGCTAACTTTTGAAACCCTGGACCGATATGGGTGATTTTTGAGTATGTTGCACCCCCAGATCGGGGCTATCAGGAAATGTATATTTTGTGGGGGTCTCTTATGTTTTTGGGGTATTTCTAAAAATGTGTAAAATAGTTGTATTTTTTACTTGGAGATAATTGAGTTGATACAGTAATCAACTCAATTATCTCCTAAGCAGAGGTGAGGGATTGTGTACACTGTATGGGAGTGACTGAATGTGAAATACTGTTTTGATTGGCTTGTTGTTCCTGTCTCCTGGTGCCACACAAGCTCCACCTGGGTGGTAACCTTGTAGGGAAAACTGTGTGCCACAATAAACCTTCAGTTCCTGATTTACCCTCAACACAGAGCCTTGCCTCGTTTTTGTAGGGAAAAGCTATTCCTGCTGCAATCCCTGCCTTGGGATTGCTCTATAATCACTAGCTCTTCTAAGAGCTGTTCCTGCTCTACTCTACAGCCACCCTCTCACTATAGGGGAGAAAGGACATCTCTGGGTGGCGAAAACCCCTCACTCTACAGGGGTGCCGCTACACCTGACATTACACTAGTTAACAATATGGCTTGTTTTAAGTGGAATCCAGTTACCATATTATGTCTTAAAACAGACATCCTAGCATAACTGAGTTCAGAAGCAGCATATCCAACTGAACTAAAGTGTTAATATTTCCTTAAGAAAACAGCCTGATCGATAAATTGTGTAAGAGACAGCTTCCGCTGGTTAAATAGCATAACATTTGTTGCAAATACATACAGACGACGATGTTACATCAATACTAATTCTGTAATTATTAGGAAGGGTGATTAATGAAATACATATGAGTACACATACATTAGTCCAAGTTATCAGGTTCCTGTATATAATGCCTTTTTAGCTGTATTTTTCATTGATGTGCACAATGCACACCAACCTTGCAATAGTGCCAAGTTTTTATGGTACTTAGACTGACCATTTAAGTTTTAAAAAAAATCTTATATATACATTTTACTGGATAATTGTAGATGTAAAAAATACCATTACCATTCCCAAATGTCCAAAAAGCCAGCTACGCCTTGGTGGCTCTGGAAAACAGCGGAGCCTCTGTGCATTGACTCTGTAAGCATGGATGAAGCTCACCACCTTAAGTATTGTGCGACTAATAAAGAAGAGGAAAAGGAAGAGCAGGGCTGTGACTGCATAGACCCGGAATGGTGTATTTTCCAAATGCAAAGCTTCCAGGAGATGATCTACCAAGGGCAGCATCCTGAGAGGGAGAGAGACATGTAACGACAGGCAAACAACAGAATCTTTATGGTGAAAATGCACCGCAGACAGGACTGGCGCTACTTTAGGAGAGTCATACACATTCTGCAGCCCCTATTAACACCCACTCTCTCACTCTCTACAACCCCTATACACAAATACTACACCCCAAACACAACAAAAACAGATATATTCAAACACACTACACCACAAACAGACCCCTTAATACACACGCAATTCCACAAGCAACCTCCAAATACATTCACAATACCCTTTTCTGCCCATGTCCCTCTTATTTTCTCTGCTATCCCACTTATGTAGACACTAGAGAAAGGTCATGAGTAATTGTGAGATTAACTACAGTAGAACTCACATTATTCTGTGTGTGATAGCTTTGGAGCTTTTCAATACACCACTATGCACATTACTTTTTTGTAAAGCTCTTTGATACACCCATGCTTACCACACATTACTGTGATTTTTTAGATTTTTTTTTACGGTGGAGCTCTGAGATGCACTCTTACAATATTATTTACTAAAGTGAGATTTCAAAGTGAATTCCAAATTTAAAGCCAAATAGTCAAACTAAAAAAAAAAAAATATGTTTACAATTTGAAAACTTGGGCTTTAAACTTGGAATTCACTTGGAATTCTCACTTTAACATATTTCCAAACATTGGCATGTATGGGATCGGGATGGTGGAAGGGGATTCAAGAGGGTGTGTTAGCCTATAATGGGTTGGTCTGCCCAGAAAAGGGGCATAAAATTGTGAACTTGAAAATTATGTTTCTTGTAATTACATTAGAAATGATCCTATAATTTTTTTAAAGAAATTCCAAGTGCGTAAAAAAACACCTGATCCCGTAAAAGAAACACATGTTACCTTTAACAGCTATTTTCAACTTTATTGTTCAAATTAAATTTTAGCTACACAAGGTTTTGATTGATGGAGACTCTAGCTATACACTGATCAGCCACAATATTAGAACCAGCTGCCTAATATCATGTAACTCCCAAAACAGCTTTGATGCATCAAAGCATTGACTCCACAAGACTTCTGAACATGTCCTGTAGTATCTGGTACCAAGACATTAGCAGCAGATCCTGCTAAGTGGGGTCTTCATGAATTGGATTTGTTGCTCAAGCACATCCCACAGTTGTGCAATCAGATTAAGATTTGTTTAATTTGGAGGCCAAGGCAACACCTTGAAATCTTTGTCATGTTCCTCAAACCATCGTTACTTTGACATGTACCACCGACCTAGAGATTGTTGCAGACCAGGTACACCCGTTCATGGAAATAATGTTACCTGACGGCAGTGGCCTCTTTCAGCTTGATAATGCACCATGCCACACTGCAAACATTGTTCGGGAATTATTTTAGAAATATGACAAAAAGTTCAAGGTGTTGCCTAGGCCCAGGGGCGTACCTGGAGTGTGTGTGTATAGTGAATGCAGTGTGTGTATAATGTATGCAGTGTGTGTATAGTGTATGAAGTGTGCAGTGTGTATATAGTGTATGCAGTGTGTGTGTATGTAGTGTGTGTATAGTGTATGCAGTGTGTGTATAGTGTATGCAGTGTGTGTATGCAGTGTGTATATAGTGTATGAAGTGTGTTTACAGTGTGTGTATAGTAAATGAAGTGTGTGTATTCAGTGTGTGCATAGTGTATGAAGTGTGTATGCAGTGTGTGTATAGTGTATGCAGTGTGTGTATGCAGTGTGTATAGTGTATGAAGTGTGTATGCAGTGTGTGTATAGTGTATGAAGTGTGTATGCAGTGTGTGTGTG
>OW240912.1:212772706-212788857 GCA_933207985.1 Pelobates cultripes | reverse complement strand
CCCCTCACTGTGGCCCTCACTCTGCCACCTGTCACCCCCTTTACCCTAATTCTGACACCTGTCACCACCTCCTTCCCTCACTCTGTCCCGTCACCCCCATCTTCCCTCACTCTGTCCCCTGTCACCCCTACCTTCCCTCACTCTGTCAACCCATCGCAAAGCCCCCTGTCACCCCCTCCTACCCTCACTCTGACCCCTGTCACCCTCTCCCTCTCTGACACTGCCACCTGTCAACCCCTCCCTCAGCCACCTGCCCACCCTTCACTCTGCCACCCCCTAACTCTGTCACCCCATCCCTCCCTCAGCGACCTGTCACCCCCTTTCACACTCTGTTAATCCCTTCCACAATCTGTCACCCCCTTCCACACTCTGTCACACCTCTCCACACTCTGTCAGCCCCCTCCACTCTCTTTCACGTCATTTCACACTCTGTCATCCCCTCCACTCACACACACAGTCTCCCCTTTCGACACCCTGTCACCTCCCTCCACACACCCTGTCACCATTCCCCACACACACACTGTCACCACAGACAAAATGCACAAAGGCCACAGTCCATATACAAAAAATACCGCAAGCAGCTACCACACACACATACGGTCCTAGACACAAACATACACATGCTCACAGAAACATACATTCACATACAAGGGTACTCACTGTCAGACGCACTCTCAGGCACATACACAGACAGACAATGCCAGACACATTCAGAAATACACACAGCCAGATAAACACATTGTGACTGTATGTCTGTATTAGTCAATATGTGTGCATCAGTGTGTGTGTGTGTGTGTGTGTGTGTGTGTGTGTAAATGCATGTGCATGTATCAGTGTGTATATGTATTTGCGTATTAGTGTTTAAATGTGTGCGTGTGTCTGCAGTGTGGTTGTGGTATGATATGGGCAATGCAAAGATAAAGTTGCAAGCAACATATATATGCATACATACATACATACATATAAAATACATAGGGAAACACATATATGATAATATACATGTTAAGGAATTTAGAATATGTGGGGAAATGTCAGGCTATACAACCATACCCAGCAATCGTATACAAATGATTAGCAATTTATGTCATATCTACAGTAAAAGTGCTCACAACGCAGCGGCATAGGGAGCTGCGGCAATTTTTTTCACTAATGGTGTAAATGGGGGGCCTCATGTTTGACTTTCGCCTAAGGCCTTGCAAAGTCTAGAGCCGCCTCTGCACCTCCTTTAGTGTATCTTATCCTCACTTTGGGTGTCTTACACATATTTGTGTGTCTTTTACAATCCAGTTGTGTATCTCTTACTTCACCATCCCTTTTTTGCCTTTTGTGTCACTTACTTCCCCTGCAGCCCCTTTGTGTGTCTCTTACTGGGTTGGACTGGTCCCAGCCACAACTTATGCACTGGCTACAAAATTATTACAAAACCATGGTCAATAAAGTCAATACAAAAAAACAAAAAACAAATCTAGCAAAGACGTTTTGATAACATTGCAGCATGAATGACTGATTACACCATCCCTACCATGTCCCCCTATTTGGGAGGGACAGCAGGGCTTGTAGTACAATAAAGAGGCACACCAAGAAGCGTGGCCAAGCTCCAGCACCTCCGTCCAGCCCAGCCTGCATCTCTGGTTCATGCCGCAGGCTCCGTGCAGTATACCACACGGCGCTGATGGCGTGGCAGCACTTTAGTGATAGGGCTGGGCTGGAGGATTGCGATTCCACAGAGCTGGAAGCAATGATTTGCACAGGACTGAAAAGTATGTAATTGCAACTGCATGTATGACTGTGTCTGTATGACTCTGTATGTGTGTGTTCCTTTAAAAGGAGGATACAGGAAGTTTATCGGAAATGGGGCCTGCTTTTTTTTATGAACTATTTCAATTTATAGAAAAACAGAAATCTTCCCAATGCAGCATGCACAAAGGTTAAAATGATGTTCATCCTCATTACAGAAACTCCAATGTTTGATAAAGAGTAGTCACACAAAATATAACGCCACCTGTTAGACTCTCATTGCTCAAGACCAGTTTGAAAGTAGTAAAACTCCAAGTTTTCAGACACATCCACTAGGGGCATAGATTTCAATGTCATTGAGTCATAAGAATCATGATTGTAGGTCAGGGATAGCCAACCTCTTAGTAGTTCTGTGACAAAACAAGATTTTGGAGTCCCTTGGCATGCCGTTCCTGTTTTTCAAAACTAAGGTTGTCATATTCTGCTTATGTTATTATGGGTGATGCAGTTGCTTTGTAGCATTGTATTTTTGCGTATGTGGCCTGCTATATTGTACATGTTCATGAGTAGTTTGTGGTATTGTGTATGATATCAATAAATGTGGACTTTGTATTGTGACTACTTGTGGAATTGTGTTTGTATTATTATTATTATTATTAACATTTATAAAGCATCAACAAGTGGACTAACAGACAAGTATTTGTAACCAGACGAGTTGGACACACAGAAACAGAGGGAATGAGGGCCCTGCTTAATGAGCTTACATGCTAGAGGGAGTGTAGATGATATATCACATGGTGTGTTTGGTGGTGGGGCTAATTGTGGTATTGTGTGCATGATGTATGTGGATTGTCAGGGGTGTTGTGTTTGTAGGGACTGTGTGTGTGTTTGTGCGTGGGTTGTTTGTATTATTTCCATGAAGGGGAGACTGCAGATTTGTGTATATTTAGCAGTGTGGGTGGCTTCCTGGGAGTCCAGTGTCTCAATGCGCAAATTGAAGATTGTCCCTTATCACCATTTTGCACTAGCAGATATCTGAAGTCCTGTTTGGCTCTGGCAGCCTTGAGTGCCGTGCAAAGCCACCTTGAATGCCATAGGTTGCTGACCCCTTTTATAGGTGAAACACAGTCAGAGTCTTGGAAACTGGGCATGTGATAGAATGTACAAACAGCTATAATGCAGTTATGTTTATGACATCACAGCATTACATCATATATTGTGATTTCACTGCCGAAGATCACTGTTCCTGAGATATAGAGCAGAAGAATATATTTATAAATGTAAATAGATAAACTTGTAGAAGTGGTATTCACATTAAATGTACATTTTATGTTAACCTAAATCTAAAAATTGCAAAGTCAATTGCTTTACCTTCTTTTTTCCTTTTTACCCATAACTTTTGTTTTGTTTTGTTTTTTTCTTAATATGATATATTCTTTAAACAGAAAGTAGTGGGCAAATTTGCGAAAAGTAGGCCAAAATAGTTGAGACAGAAAAAAATATAAACCAGTTGGTGGGAGCATATGGGATGTATTATATTATACCTGCCTTATACTAATATGGGTGTCATATTAACCCCATAGTCTTTCTCAATTTTTTAATTTTTATTTCTGGTTTGTATGAATAATATCGTATGGACTAATCTATTTGGACTAACTGATTTATTTTTTTCTGCTGTGTATATGTTTTTGCTATGTATAAGAAATCCTCTAGTCTGGGTGCAGGAACTAAAGGAAAGTACATAGAGGAGTACACTTTGCCTCAATAATTGAAACACAATTTTTATGCTATATAATGCATATTATATTTTTATTTTGTTAATTTTATGCATTAAATCAGTTTTATTTTTATTATTTTGTAATATGCTAACCCTGCTAGAAGCCTGTGTTGCTAGTGTGTAAATGTGCATGTAAAAAGAATATGAATGTATTTAGTAAATCTGCCTGGTATCAGATTTGTTTAGAGTGAATCAGGTGAAATTGTTTTTTTAAATCCCTTCATGCTGCCAATAATGTATATATGATTGCCAGGGTATGCCACCATACCCCATAATCGGGTACACAATTTTAGCAATGTCATATAACATTTTTTATTGCAAACAAATTTTGATTGCAATAGTCGTCAGGAAAGCAGAGCTGGTGCTACCATACTAACACAGGCTCTGCTGAGCCCCGACAGTACCACGCAGCTGGTCTACTGATTTCCATGCATGACTCTGCTGTAGACTTAATCAATGGAGGTACTTCCTAAGGCTCGTCTCTACACATTTCTATAAGTCCAATAAAAAAGGTATTAAAATTTATGCAATAACTCAGTATTTTGCACTTACTTATTGCAAGACATTTTAAACAGGCAGACAGGCAGACAGAGAGATAGATAGATAGATAGATAGGTAGGTAGGTAGGTAGGTAGGTAGATGGGAAGATAGATATATAGATAGATAGATAGATAGATAGATTCATCATTTTTCAAGTGGATGCATTGATAAAGTCTCACTCCAGGAGGGGGAGCTCTAGGCCAACTTTCATTTGAAGCTGTGTTAGCTATTGCAGTGTCTGAATTTAGCAAGTTTTGAAAACCTAAATAGATTTTCAGAAGCCTTATTCTAAGAAATTGCTAAATGTTTTGTGTTTTGTTTATTTATTTATTTTTGCTCTTAATTTTGATTTCAGTTCAACTGTTTGCCGTTTTGTATACTGCCCGGGACATATAAATATGGGATGTTGCAATAGTATATGTGACAAATGTTTCCACATAAAGACACACCACAAAGTATAACAAAAAGTCATTCCTTCTCTATAGAAATATAGTGGGATAAATTAAAATGCCTAAAAGAAATAGTTAAAGAAGCAATATGAATATGTAAATTGTATTAATATGATCAGACAATACTGTGAATCAGTTTGATAACTTGAAGCGCTTGTTGTTTAAGGAACCGAATAGCTCTCAAAGTATCAGTTCCCAAATTCAACTACTGTTGGAGCTCAGTATCACTTAGAGTAATTTACTAAAGATTGAATTTTGACCTGATAGACAACATCCGGTGAAAATAGGCCAATTCCGACCCGAATGTCAATTCCCATATTTACTAAAGCCAAATCTGGTCGTAATTCAATTGGTCCAAGCTTATCTGTAGCAACTGGCTAGAGGCTTTCAGTGTCCAGAATAAAATCAATGCTTTTTGCACTGGAACCCTAAACAAAGTATAGAATTAAGAAGATTTATAAATCCCCAGTTGTCAAAAATAAGATCTGAATGCATCCTTCAGGATACACATTGGCAAATTATCAGTCTCTTGCTTTTTGCAAGCAAACAATAATTTTAAATACTATTTACCCACTGCTAGCAGCATGCGGGCTAATAGTTACAAAACCCTCAGTAGTGCAAGGGCTTAATTGTGTAGCAGCTGACCGACACGTTCTAGCCAGTCGCCACATTAAAATAGTTGAACATTTTTTAAAAGTCTATGGGGGGGTCAATATTAGTGCTTTTAGTCAATATAGAGCTTTTAGACCTCCCTTATGCCTCCTCCTGCCTTGCAGCAGGTGGGGGAATATCTGCTAAACATAGAAACAAAAAACTAGGCAGCCATTGCCTAGGTGATAGGAAAGTCCAAACCCGTGGGTATAGAGCCTGCAAATAACAGGGGGACCTACCCCCATGCTCCATCCGTGGGCAGTGTGTGGGAGATGTTAAAGTAAGTAAAATAGCGGGGACACTAATTCCCCACAAGTGGCTGGTGGTTGGGGGCTATTAAAGTAAATAAATGTGGGTGACACCCTAATGGCCCCCTGTTCCTACTTGTGGTCAGCAGTGGGGGTTACTAACTTTATACGGGGGGGGAGGGGTTGCACTAGGTCCATTTTAATCCTAGCAGCCACCCATGACTATGGGTGGTGGCTACATACTATTGTCCACCCCACCATTGTCCACCCTCCCCTCCCCTCCGCCCTCCACAACTGGTAGGGGTTCCTACGCCCCTAGCCATGTCGGATTAAAATGAAGTAAAATAAAGTAAAACTACCTGCCCCTTTACTTTAATTAGCAGTAACACTAATACCTATAACAAAAATAAAATTATTCTCACCATCAGATGCCTTTTTTCTTCTAAATCTTTTCTTCCGCCCCACATTAAAATCCACAATAACACAATATAACTGTTGAAAGAAACACCAACAAAAAAAGTAATCTGTCCACCTCCCATTATTTCATTTAAAGCCTGCGACCTGATGACCATGAGTTGGGCATGAAGAGGACTAGGTCAACCCCATTTTTATTTTTACATACCCTGTTATTTTTGTTGTGTGTTTTTAAATTTAGTGATTATTATTTTATTTTATTGTTTTCAATGTATATATTTACATGTCTTTGTAACTACAGCCCGTGCTAATCATACTTTGCATATCCCTGGCACATTGCTTATTTTCTCACCTTTGTCTTGTCCATTATGTTAAATGTTAGTTTAACCAGCTCATATTTCTTGTTATTTGTTTAGTACACATGTATGCAGACGACACTCTAATCTGTGCTAGTAAATCCAAGCTACCGCAGCTTAAGGCTGTGCTCCAAAACCAATTCACAGAGGTAGAAAAGTGGATAGCGGATAGCAAACTCTTCCTAAACACTGACAAAACTGTTACAATGATCTTTGGAACTGTACCTAAATTACGTAAACTACAAAATCAACAACTGTGTATCAGAACAAATTCAAATAGCACATTGACAGCAGTCTGCTCTTTTAAATATCTAGGTATGTTGCAAGACCCCAATCTATCATTTGGCCTTCACATTGAAAAAATCTCTTCAAACATTTACCAAAAACTAGGTGCCATGTACAGAAACAAATCCTACCTAATCCCTACAGTAAGGAAACAGATAGGCATTAGCATTTGTTGCACTGTCATTGATTATGGGAACATAGGGTATGCACCCGCACCGCAAACCCACCTTAATAAACTTGATACATTATATAATTCATTCTGCCGCTTTGTACAAGAATTTGATTACTTTACCCACCACTGTGACATGTTAAAAGAACTAAACTGGCTGTTGCTGGCACTCTTCATCTTTTCAGCCTTGTGCATGAGAGCATTTCTGGGAAGCTCCCACCCTACCTGAGTAGAATGCTCTCCCCGGCTGTTCCCACCTCCTATAACCTCCGATCCAGTAGTAGCACGATATTTAGCATACCGCAATAAAAAAATTAAGTGGCTCGATCCTTCTTTTCCTACAGAGCACCACAATTATGGAATAACCTCAGGGACTTCATTCAATCTAAAATCTTTAAAGAGATCTATGGCAATATACCTCAGCACAGAATGCACCTGTCATGGTTGAATATATTTATTACCTGTTATGTATTAAATTTATATATATATAGTTTGTTTATTGTATTTTTGTAATATTGTGTCCTATTGTAACAATGCTATGTTTTGTGGACCCAGGTGGATCCATCCTGGTAAGATATTTTATAAATAAAAAAATATAGCATGCCCCGCTGCGTAAGGTAAGAGTAAAAGGGGCACATATAAATTTAATCTCAGCTGACCTCATACAAATGTACCAGTTTCGGGATTCATTGTGGTCAAAGTTCAAACGTATTGGATCTATGAACGATCACTGTGCACACAGACAATGGTGAAATATATGCACAAAACAAACAAAATTGTCCAAGGCCCAATATTTCAGTGAAAAATTTAACAATAACATCTCAAACCCAAGAAACATTTGGAAAATCATAAATAACTTACAAACTCCCCCAATCCACTCCCAACCCTCCACTGTCAAAGTGAACAACCAAACCCTGCAACTTCCCTTAGATGTAGCACATGCCTTTAACAATTATTTTGTTGGATGCTCCACCACCCTGATTGCCAAGCTAATAAATGACACACATCCTGAAACTACAAATGTGGATCAGGCCCACTACATTTGCAAAGACCCAATATAGACAAGTTCAATTTTAGACCTGTACCTATTTGTGTCATTAAGAAACAACTTAGTAATCTAAAAATGTCAAACCAGTCGGACCTCATCAAATCCCATCAATGCTGTTGAAGCTCAGTGCGCTGGCAATTGGTAAACCTGTCACAACCCTAATTAATGAATCATTGGTGTCTGGATACATATCCAAACTTTGGAAGACTGCGACAGTAGTGCCTGTCCATAAAAGTGGTGACATTACTTTGGTTTCTAACTATTGCCCAATATCATTGCTCCCATTATTGTCAAAAATCGTAGTAAAATGTGTCCATACACAACTATGTGAGTATTGCAAACAATCTAACTATATGACCCCTGATCAGGTTTTCACCCGAATCACTGCACTACAACTGCCCTCTTAAAAGTTTCCAATGACATCCAAACTGGCAAGGAACAAGGAGACCTAACTGGAGCTATTTTCCTGGATTTTACAAAGGCCTTTGACACAGTAGACCATGACATTCTACTGCACAAACTAAAAAACTCAGGTATTGGTGATCATCCGCTAACCTGGTTTCGATCATATGTATCAGAACGATCACAATATATGTCCATTTCTGACAGCGACTCCCTCCATCTCCCAGTCACGTGTAATGTTCACCAAGGTTCCATTCCCCCCTACTATTCACATTATTTATAAGTAATCTGCCTAATGTCTTCACATCCTCAAATGTATACATGTACGCAGACAACACCGTAATCTATGCAAGCAAATCCAATCTACCACAGCTCGAGGCTGTGCTCCAAGACCAGTTCACAGAGCTAGAAAAGTGAATCACAAAAAACAAACTCTTCGTAAACACTAACAAAACTGTCACAATGATCAAATACCTGGGTATGTTGTTAGACGCCAATCTATCTTTTGGCTTCCACATAGAAAAACTTGCATCTAAACTTTATCCAAAACTAGGTGCCCTGCACATAAACAAATCCTACCTAAGCCCTACAGTAAAGGAAAAGATTGTACAGCAAAAGCTGATGCCAATCATTGATTATAGGGATGTAGTATATGCACCAGCACCGCAAACCCACCTTCATAAAATTAATGCATTGTATAACTCGTTCTTCTGCTTTCAGCTACAATGTAATTACATGACCCACCATTGTGACTTGCTAAAATAACTATACTGGCTGTCGGTGGAATCCAGACGTACCCTTCATCTTTCCAGCCTTGTGTTTAAGATTAGTGATGTCCCGAACTGTTCGCCGAACGGTTCGCCACGAACAGTTTGCCGCGGACTCATCATTGAGTAAACGTTGACCCTGTACCTCACAGTCAGCAGACACATTCCAGCCAATCAGCAGCAGACCCTCCCTCCCAGACCCTCCCACCTCCTGGACAGCATCCATTTTGAAGCTGCATTCTTAGTGAGCTGTCCAGGAGGTGGGAGGGTCTGGGAGGGAGGGTCTGCTGCTGATTGGCTGGAATGTGTCTGCTGACTGTGAGGTACAGGGTCAAAGTTTACGCAATGATGAGTCAGTGGCGAACCGTTCGTGGCGAACCGTGGCGAACCGTTCGCGAACCGTTCGGCGAACAGTTCGGGACATCACTATTTAAGAGCATTTCTGGGAAGCTCCCACCCTACCTGAGCAGAATGCTCTCGGGCTGTTCCTACCTCTTATAACCTCCGATCCAGTACCAGCACTTTATTTAGCCTACCTCAATACAAAAAGAAAGAGACTGGATCCTCCTTTTCCTACAGAGCACCGCAATTATGGACGACCTCCTGCACACTTTCAAATCTTCTCCAGGCCTAAAATACTTTAAGAGATCCCTCTCTACATATCTCAAAACAGAATGCAGCTGTCATGGTTGATTATATATTTTTTACCTGTTCTATGTTAAATTTTGGACATATTGTGTATTAATATTGTTTTTGTATTTTATTGTACCCTAGTGTATCAATGCAATGTTTTGTGGACCCAGGACATACTTGAAAACGAGAGAAATCTCAATTTATCCTTCCTGGTTAAATATTGTATAAATACATATGGAGGTCACACATTTTTACACTGATCTGCCACAACATTAAACCCACTAACAGGTTAAATGAATGACATTGATTACATTGTTATAATGGTACCTGTCAAGAGGTGGGATATATTAGGCAGCAAGTAAACAATCAGTACTTGAATTTCGTGTGTTGGAAGCAGGAAAAATGAGCAAGCAAAAAGATCTGAATGACTTTGACAAGGGCCAAATAGTGATGGCTAGATGACTGGGTCAGAGCAACTCGAAAACAGCAAGTCTTGTGGGGTGTTCCTGGTATACAGTGCTTAGTGCCTACCAAAAGTGGTACAAGGAAGGACAACTAGTGAACTGGCGTCAGGGGCGTCCAAGGCTCATTGATGCACGTGGGGTGCAAAGGCTTGCCCTTCTGGTCCCATCATACTGAAGAGCTACTGTAGCTCAAATTGCTGAAAAAACATAATGCTGGAATCAGAACACACCAGTCAGAGTGCCCACTGCTGAGAGCACCTTCAATGGGCACTTGAGCATCAGACCTGGACTATGGAGCAATGGAAGAAAGTTGCCTGGTCTTATGAATCATGTTTTCTTTTAGACCAGGTGATGGCTGGGTGCATGTGGGTTGGTAATCTGCGACAGAGATGGCAGCAGGAAGAAAGCAGGTCGGCAGATGCAGTGTTATGCTCTGGGCAATGCTCTGCTGGGCCCTGGCATTCATGTGAATTTTACTTTGACATTTTCCACCTACCTAGATATAGTTGCAAATTCCCCAAACCTCAATTGATTAAAAATCTGTGGGATGTGCTGGAACAACAAATCTGATCCATGTAGACCCCACCTCACAAATAGCAGGACTTTGAATAAAATGCTTTGACCTTGCGTATATCCCAGATCGTGCGAATTTGGATTCACTCTAGTCAAGCCATTAACAAAGGTCAAGTGTTGAGAGGAATTTTTCTGCATCCAATAGCTGCAATATGAAGATTCGCTTTCCCTCATTGAACACCATAAGTTTTCATCACAGACATCCAGCGGTGGTAGTATTTCTTTCCCTCGGTAGTTTTGTCACCAGTCGCATGAATTATCTACAGGTCAGACCAGACCAGTGTGCTCAGGACTTCATAGGGCGGCATCAATGCCGCCCTATGAAGTATGTGTGCATGTGTGGTGCAGCCGCGCATGCGCACAAGGGAGCAATGATGCTTCCAAATGGAAGCGTCTGATTGCTCCCTGCTCGCGCACGCCTATTTCATCATTTTCACGAGGCTCCCGGGGCTCCCGGCGCTGGAACCAGGTGAGTAAAAACGGCTGCCTGGTGAGTCCTTTTAACTAAAACAGTGAATTGTCAGAAACGTTAAAAAAAAAAGGAATTACAAATGTTCAGATCAAATTGAATAGTTAATTAGCAATCTAGGTTGAAAAGGGCTCAAGTCCAGGGATTTCAACCTTAAAGAAATTCTGCTATGTGTCCAGCTCTGCTATTTTGGTCTTTAGTGCATATCTTCATAGTTTAGATCTAGATAAATCATTGTAGAAAGACACGTCAGCTCCTTCAAATTGGTATGTGGTGGAGGTCCAAGTGGCCACTTGCACCATTTGCTTAAAGAAATTCTGCTATGTGTCCAGCTCTGCTATTTTGGTCTTTAGTGCATATCTTCATAGTTTAGATCTAGATAAATCATTGTAGAAAGACACGTCAGCTCCTTCAAATTGGTATGTGGTGGAGGTCCAAGTGGCCACTTGCACCATTTGCTTGCTTCTAGTCGGTTGTAAATACAGAAATATGTGAGGTGCTTTGGTACCTTGTAATAGTGATCCACCAAAACTGTTTTGGCCTTAACTGAGGATAGGAGAGAACTTAGCAATCGCTGTATGTAGTGAGGAAATTCAATGTAATCCACCTCCTCGGGTACTCCCCTAAGTCGGAAAATGTGTTGCCACCTGAAATCTTCAAAAGCTTAAGCTTTGCCTAAGCTAGTCTTTGTCTTGCCGCATGTCATCTTGTCTTCTCTGCGCAGAGTTGCCTGCGTTCTTGATGGCCTAAACATGGGCCGACATTGCGTTCATGTCCTCTCATACCTGCACTATTTCTGCGGCAGGGAGGACTGTCAGCTCCCACAGGAGATTTTGTATGTCAGCTTTGCTTGCAAGTATTAATTCCAGCGCTTGATTAGGGTCTGCTTGAGGTTTCACTGGCTCTTTAGATCTCCCAGCTTCATCAGCTTCACTCTCCTCCGATGTAGAGTCTGAGGCATTCCACGCAAGCCCCCTCTTAATAGGCCGCAGCTATAGTGTAACTCGGAGTAACTCTCCAAATGCTTTGATTCCGGGACAGGTTCACTCCGGCGAGGCTTGTTCTTGCATCCTATGACGTTCATTGGTAAGGTCAGGCTTTTTTTCTACATCGTAGAGCTGATAATATAGTAGCAATCCAGAGTCCGCACATAAGCGCCTGTTATGGTTCATAGATAACTCCTAGTTACAGGGTCAAATATAGGGCTTGCAAATTAAATTTTCTGGACTTTCTGCTTGGGTTGTCATGCAGGTCCCCCAATATATTTAAGAAAATAATATAATTATATATAAATGATATATAAATACACTTCAAATTAAGTTTTATATATATATATATATATATATATGTATATATATATATATAAAATTCAAATTTAACTTAATTATTATATGGGGCAGGCCCTGACCACAGAGCAGAGCAGCCGCACGCTACCGAAGCTCCTGCTCCAGGTAGCAGATTTCACAGACTACCGGCAAAACCAAGCGACCACTGACCCAATACCTGCTGCCGGGTGGTAGGGGACAGCAAGCCCTACATGCCGATACCAAATATACGGACTAAACTGCTGGTTCCGTCCAAGCGACCTCTGCGGCCTACAAGCATGGCCAGTGTGGGAGAGATGGCTGGTCTCCCGCCAAGGCAAACAGCAGAGATTTCCAGCAAGGGCACCCCCCATGGACCGGCGGGGGCTATCCCGGTCCCCACCGACATGAATCACGCTCACTCACAGACTCTTACTGCCCGCAATGGTCTGTGATCAGCACAAGGCGGACCTAGTAACCAGGCCTCACCACAACCGGCGCCAACACGTGCGCACCCCGGTGGTTAGATGGTTGAGCGCTCCCTCCGACGTCTGGACAAGATATTTCAGCGCTTCTGGGAACAGCTGGAACAACGCCTGACACCACGTTCACCAAAGTAAGTGAAGGAGGTTAGGAGGGATGGTGATAAGGGGGCTAAGCTGGCCAAACTCAGGCAGAAACCAGCACAGAGCACACACCACCCATGCTTCCTACCAACCTAGCCTGAAGGCCATGCCAAGTATCCCTCCAGAGCATCGTCCACAATGGTGGAAAACCGACCACTACTGGCGGTGGCAGAACATCGAGGCCTTCAGCAGCACCCGCAAAGGGAAAGCCCTGGCTGCACAGCACACCCGAGTTTGTGGACCACAGATGCGGACCTTCCAACAGGCCTGTGGCTGGAGAGGGAACCCCCGCTGCCCAGACATATGGATCCTCCATTTCCCCGCTGTTTCACAGCATCGGCTGACTGTGGACACTAAGTGGGTATTTCCAGCTGCTGTCTCTCTTGCATAACCTCGTTGCCGCTGCCAAACACTGTTTTGCCCATACATGCGGACACTCCAAGCTTTTCTCTTGTATTATTTTTGCTGTATAGTTTGAATTAACTCGTAGAGCTCTAAATGTGAAGGGAGGGAGATAGTCTGCTGGATCTCAGTGATCTCTTTACCATGATCCTTGCTTATAGTGCAACCATTTATCACACCAAATATGATAATATAGCTGTGCTAATTAACAAGCAGTGTTTCTCCACTCATAAAACACGCTTGACGAGATAATAACCCTCCAGGTAGCATCGCTGGTGAAGTGCAACCCATGGAGCGCACCAGGCATTACACTGACCTGACATACAGCGTAGGCAAAACAGATCGTGGGGAACTAAGGAGGCTTAGTTTCAGTGGAATTTAATCCTCTCAGTGCACAGAGTTAGTTCGGCATAACAGTCTCCTCATACACAGGCTCCATTAAACGCAAGTTTGTATTTTAACCCTCGATATGCCGTGTACTAACGCCAGACCTTAGATGTGTAACGAGCTATCTCTAATTACTTTAATGCAGACAGTTCTATATAGCCTGATGTACTATGTCTACTTAATATAAAAAAATATGGCAGTCTCTCTTGGGAGTTTACTCCAACATACATTGATACATTTATTTTATGTGTCAATGTCATAACTCCTCTATTTATTCTGTAAACTGTGAATCTAATGCCATAAAAGAAAATTAGACTAATTTCCCACCCTTTGATATATAATCAATGTTATTCACTTCACCTGTCAGTGATTTCAATGTTGTGGCTGATCAGTGTATATATACTGTGTCTAAGAGCATGGTACAAGAAGGTGCAGGGAATTTTTTTAATATAGGTCACGCTCAGGCAGGCGTACAGTTGTACTCCTTACATCAAAGCATCCAATTGGTAAATGGGTATCCGAACTTAATTATTATACATTTGTAATTATGTTATTTTATGAATTATATATTGGAGGATATACCTATTACTGAGGCAGTCCCCTGCAGTCAATCATGCAATCCAGCCGATTGGAGTCATGTGATTATGGTGTCAACATGGTGTCATTGCAATCTCATGACTCGGATTGGATGAACTGGCTACAGGGGAACTGCCTGGGTTGTCAGGCAGGTCCCTGATCATGATCACCATGTAGGGTAAGTAAGCTAGCCAGAGGCAAAGCTTGATCATTAATGCTTTCTTTTTGTAGGATGTCATAGCATGCCCTTACATCTGGAAAGGGTTAAAGGAAGACACTTAAAAACACAACAACTACAGCTCCTTGTACTGCTTTTGTCAAATGAGCTGAAAATAGTTTGAATCAATGAGCTGTAGTGGTTATGGTGCATAGAGGACCCCTTTAAGGCAATATTTTCATTGAAGTTCATTGTGAACAGAATACTTATCTGAAATTAAAGCATTGTATTTTGAAATACCAAAAGCATTATGTCATGATGTTGATATATATTGTATTTCATTTGGCGTCTGGCCATGTGTTAAAGACAGGATTGACTTTTTTTTAGAAATGACTTGGCACTTTATTCACTTAGTATACATGCTATTTTTATAGGGGTTTGTTTTGCATGTATAACCTGCAGGTAAGTGGCTGGAGGTTTATTAAAGGGACACTATAGTCACCTGAACAACTACAGCTTAATGTAGTTGTTCAGGTGAGATCTATAGCTCCCTGCAGGCAATCTAATGTAAACACTGTATTTTCAGAGAAAATACAGTGTTTACATTGATTGATAGGAATACCTCCAGTGGCTGTCACTCAGACGGCCACCAGAGGGACTTCCTATCATGTATGGCCCTAAAAAGGCCATGTACACGTCAGACGTATTAAAATACGTCTGACATGCGCAGGAGAGAGAAGGCACTGCGTGCGCGCCTTTTCTCTCCTGCCTGTCAGCAGAGGAGAGGGGGCGGGCAAAGACTGCGAGCTGAGCTGTCAGTCAGCTCAGCGCGCAGCCGCGCACACCGCGCCCATGCGCGGTAGTGTGCTCAGGACTTCATAGGGCGGCATCAATGCCGCCCTATGAAGTATGTGTGCATGTGTGGTGCAGCCGCGCATGCGCACAAGGGAGCAATGATGCTTCCAAATGGAAGCGTCTGATTGCTCCCTGCTCGCGCACGCCTATTTCATCATTTTCACGAGGCTCCCGGGGCTCCCGGCGCTGGAACCAGGTGAGTAAAAACGGCTGCCTGGTGAGTCCTTTTAACTAAAACAGTGAATTGTCAGAAACGTTTAAAAAAAAAGGAATTACAAATGTTCAGATCAAATTGAATAGTTAATTAGCAATCTAGGTTGAAAAGGGCTCAAGTCCAGGGATTTCAACCTTAAAGAAATTCTGCTATGTGTCCAGCTCTGCTATTTTGGTCTTTAGTGCATATCTTCATAGTTTAGTACGTATCCTTGTTTGTCTTATTTAAAATGCTAAAGTAAAGATTTTTAGCAATATATTCATATACAGGTGGTCCTCATTTTGCAACCTACCCGTTTTACGACGGCTCGCACTTACAACCAGCTCTCTGGCGGGGTGGTAAGTGCCAGCCGTCGTGGGGATTAGAGGGATTCCCTGCTCTGCTGAGCTCGGTGATCGGGGGTTCATCTGTGTTCATCTGCGCACCAGAGCAAGGAATCCCTTAAATCTATGTTCGGGGAAATTTCCCCGAACATAGACGAACGCACCAGAGGAGGGAATCCCTTAACTCCTCACTTACCGACCAATTCGTTCTACAGCTGGGTCATAAGAACGGAACCTAGTCGGGAAGTGAGGAGTACCTGTATTGGAGTTTATTGATATATGTTATATGATATATTATTTGATATTTTAATACTTTGAATTAATC
>OW240912.1:212752625-212772606 GCA_933207985.1 Pelobates cultripes | reverse complement strand
CTTTTAAAAGTGTATCTAAACGTGCTTGTGTGTATTTATTTATTTTTTAAAATTCTTTATTTTGGTGCAATTTTTGCATAACACAGACACGTATATGTTGCCACGACATCATAAGCAGGTAAAAACATAATACGTAATAGCAAGTCATTGTCAGGTATGGCAAGCTAGCCTGTTGCACATTTTTAAAATATAGTGGTCTTTTCGGTTATATTGAGTTGGCCATCATATGGGACAATTACTCCTCGCTATGCGTAGTGCAGCAAAGCTGTGTGTTAGTGGGGTCTGCTAGGCCCTGTTCTCCTGGGTTTGGGAGGGATTGTTGGTGATGCAGGTGCCGTTTTTTGGGTGTGGGTTATGTGCGTGACTCGTTGGGCTCAGAGAGTCGTGGTAAAGCCCAAGTTAAGGCTATGGGGGTGGGGGATGGAGGGGTGGAGTTATCGTATCCCAATGTAAGCTCTTTGTGTGCCAGTTAAGCGTCTCGGTGATGTAGGGCGGGTGAGATACTGTTACCTCTCCACATTGGTGTTTATGTACAATATATCAACTGGTAATGAAAATTATAACAAACTTGCAAAACATATTTAAAGAAAGAAATCACATGTAAGTCACTGCAGTGTGAGCTGGTCAGGTACAGCGAACTTTTCAGGTCGTTGGTCTCTTGTCTCTTCTGGGCTCGGTATTTCAGCAACAGTCCGAGAGTGAGTGCTCGGTAGTCCTTGGTTAGGGGTGTTTCGTGATAAAAAGCCCAGTGCTGCCAGTAGAGCAGGAGCTTCTGCCAGTTTTGTGGCTTTGTAAGATTTCCAATCTTTAGTGATCCACAATGATCTCGGTTTCGCCCATTGATAGGTCAGGCCTTCCTTTTGTAGAGTCTTCATCGATTTTCTCCACAGCAGTCTGGCTCTGCTTAGATCCTGGAAGAAGTAAATTTGGCATGCTTTGAAGCCATATGGTGACTTCTCTTTTATTGCAGCTACCAGGCCCATCTTGTTTGATATCGTATAATGTCACGTGGTGCAGTGGCTGAGGCCCTTGGGGACTTGGCAATTCTGTACACCCCATCAAAGGTAAAGTATTTGGCTTGTCTTGCGGGCAGGAGGGACATCACCAACCTTCTTATGAAGTGTGGTAGTTCTTCCAGAGGTATTGACTCTAGGACTCTTATCTTAATATTCTTCCTCCGGCCTCTGTCATCTAGTATGATCACCTGTCTGCTGGTTTCGTTCTGCGCTGCCTGTAGCTGTTGTACCTTTTCATCCAGTATCTTCAGGCCTTTTTTTAGGTCGAGTACATCTTCCTCGGTGGCCTGGGCGCGCGTTGTGTTGGCCTGTACCTTAGTAGTGAGAGCCGCCAGATCTGCTTCCCACATTTTCCTGAGGTTGTGTTGGAGGCCGGTGAGCATGTCCCTGATTTCTTGCTTTGTTGCAGGAGCTGTTACCTCTGATGTGCGTGGAGTCCCTCGGTAGCGTCAGATTGTGAGGGTGAGGGCTCCTGCGAGACTGAGGTCTCCCATGAGGCCAGCACTGGTTTTGGTATTGAGTATTGCATCATCTGGCCAATAACGCAGTGCGTCCTGGTGGTGGTCGCGGGCGGTTTTTAGGATCTTCTGCCCATGTCTCTGGCCGTGTGAGAGTTGGACTGCAGTGCTGTTAGGCCTTGCTCCCTCCACACCGGTAGGCCTCCGGGGGTTACGAAAGGCTGTCTGCTCACGTGGTAGACCTTTAGGCCTCAGCTCTGGTTTTTCTTGCCCAGAGTGAGAAAAAAAAGGCATTGGCAGCTTCAGGACTGCGTTCTACAGCTATATCTGCCCTTTCAGCCATTTGCGGTAAGAAGTGTGGATTGCAATTTTGGCGCTCGGAGCTTTGAAACCTGCTTGTGAGTATTTATAATGAACAAGCTGGCATTTTTGGAATTACAGGTACCTTGAAACTAAGAGTTGAGATAAACACGCAAATACACAAATTAAGAAATGAACACTTGTTCTCACATTGCATGTGCACAAATAATCGGCTGATCGTATGGCAAATTTTGTGGGATGAATTGGAATGCTGACTGAGAGACAGATATCCAACATGAGCACCTGTTCTTGCAAATGTTATTTTGGTTGAATGGGCACAAATTTTGAATCACAATCCAAAATGTTGTGGAAAGCCTTTCCAGAAGAGTGGGGGCTCTTATGGCAGCAAAGAAGAGGTCAACTCAAACTTAATACCCATGGTTTTGAAAAGAGATGTCCAACAAAAGTATGATTGTGTAATGGTCCACATACCTTTTGCCTTATTGTGTTTATAGTGTTCAATGTTTCTTTTTATTTTTCCATAGAAGGATACATATGGTATGAAAGAAAACATATGACTTCTTAATACAAATTGATTGATTCAGGAAATTTTGAAATGATGTGTCCTAGATTCTATACAATTTTGTTTTACTTCTCAGAGAATACCAAAAAATAAGGGCAATGATTGTAAACATGTTTGAAATGGTTTACATTTCTTTTATTAATAGTATTTTTTAGGAGAAGAACGGTGAACAAAGCATAAAATACAGATATAAAATTTAAAGTGGTACAGTGATAAATAAAATGCATAAAGTAAGTAGTGGAACAGTTTTATAGGGAGTTAGCACCTGAGATAGTGCTAATATCAAATAAAAAATCTACTTCACATTTGTTTCTTTACAACAATTTTTAACTTACAAATTACAGAGGGTGAGTTATGTATTCATCATGGTCTGATGGAGTCTTCCCATTGTCTTGAATTAGACATAGCAATATTTGGCAACGTGGGAGGCAGAAAACTGTGCCTCCATTGCATTAATCTGTAACCTTTAAACGTACATATACTGCTATATGTATTCCTCCATTTGATTGTTCAGACATTGCCCTTTGGTCCTTGATACATCACCATTCAAAATGCAAAATGAGGTTTATCACCCTGCCAGAAGGTTCTACCTGCCAATACAAGTGGAACATCTGACAAATCAGCCAGATTTGTCTTCTGATTGCTATACATTTCAGGCCAAAGACTTTAACTTCACGCCTCTCTTTTCTACCTGATTTATGAAATAATTGATGCTAAATTTGAAGCATCACTAGTAATAACTGTTAGCTTGTTTAGCCTTTTATCCATCACCTTGTGATTCTTAATTGATATCACCACCCATCTCTATTTCATATTACAATTCGTTCACTCAAAACTGACATCTTAAACTTCACAGCTCATTAAATATAAAACTCAGCAGTCAACACTCACTATCCCTTCTTATGAAAGATGTAAACTCCCTCCATTATTAAGACAAAAGCTTGAAAGTCTAGTTTATTAGACTTAGAGTTCACCAGAAATTATACCTGATTTGTAGACGTGTGCACATTGAAAAAATCTGATTCATCCTAAACTATTTATCCCCCCAAAAATTATTTCAGGTGATTCAATTTTCATCAGACAAATTACGTTCATGTGGTCATTTAATGAAAAACTCACAAATCAAATAAATATAAAGATTATGCATATATTTTGCAGTACATTGATAGGCACATTTTTTCACCATTTGGTTCACAGATTGAATGAGAAGTAACTAAGAGAGGGGAAAATTGGTGGATAAACCTATATTTATATATTATATATTTATTAAATATATTGGTCCCTTCTCATCTGTAATCTGTGATCTGTAAATAAAATAAAAATGTATTGCATGTCTCTTGACCATCATCTTTTTTTCCAATGCATTATCTTTTTTTGGGGGCCATGTACAGAAGTTCGATTCACGAAACAAATGAAATGGTTTATCCATTGTCCGTTTCATTTATTTTGTGATACGGTCATATGTTGTTCCAGAATTCGGAATTGCATGCATTGTGTGACAGTAATCTAGTTTATTAATACCCAGACAGAAATATTTGAATCTTAGGAGGAAAATAAACTAAATAACTCTGCAACTAACTTATATATAGGTCTATTTCCAGTCAAGAATTCAGAGAATCTACCACAAGCTATGTTTTTACTAAAATAGTAAGGATTCCAGGTATGTACTTGCAGTATCATTTTATGAACTGCAGTAGAAAAAGAAGCAGTTTAAAGGAACACTATAGGGTCAGGAATAGTGATGTCCCGAACGGTTCGCCGAACAGTTTGCCACGGACAGCGAACATAGGCTGTGTTCTATCCACTAGTGGGTGAATCTGTACTTTTTCTATTTGGTTATTTGTAGATTTACTAATGAATATATATTTTTTCAACAAATAGTTAAATTGCTATTCAAAATCTAGTGCAAGTATTTTAATTTAGTAGACTACTTTGTGATTTAAATTGCCTGTCATGTTTGCCTCTTGTTAATTATAGGTTGTGCTAGTTACACCTGAGACTATTTAAAAGAATCTTATTTCTTACAAGTTAATTCAACATACTCCAAGGATCCACTCACACCACAATCCATTTCCAGTTTAATCTTTACTAAATCCTGTACTTAATTTTCAATGGAATATTTAACACCTGCAATTTGCTTCCTGCCAAAATTACTTTTAGATATAGTAAACATACAAGAAAATTGTTAAATAAAAGTTTGCTTACACCTGGACCAAACTCTGTCTTTTGCGGTACAGATAGCATGTAATTTGATTATATAATGTAAAAATATACATTTTTACATTTTGAATAGAATAACTTAGCCTCTAAACACAGCAGTACTATTTCAATTACATTGTGTAACGCTAAAGTTTTTACATTTGCATGAAACTTCAATGAATGGTCATATAGATTGAGTAACACAAGAAATTTTCAATTTATATATGTTTCCATATATTTTAGAAATTATATATTTTTTTACATCTCCAGTCTGGTGTATCACATCATAAAAAGGATGTCAGATATCTCAGGGTGACATAGAAAAGTAGCAACAATCAGATGATGTCAATCACTGTCCATTAATGCTGCAATCTTGAAACACTATTTCCACAGAACATTTTCATCCTATAATTGGACATTGGAGACATAAAGAAGTTATCCCAAAAGTTATCCCAGATAATGTCAGCTAATGAGCTCTCTACTTCTCCGTGACTGTTTAATAAAAAAAATATAAGTACACATTACCATGTAGGGAAACATTAAACATCATAATAACCACAGAAAAGCTAAAGAGACAAACAGAGGATAAAGGTAATTAGAGTTGTAATATCCCGTGAAATTCAACATGGTGGTGGAACCAGGGGCGTACCTAGAGCATTTGGCACCCGGGGCGGATCCTGTGCTTGGCACCCCCCCTCCCCCCCCAAAAAAAAGTTAAAGGTTTTATTTCTTTTATTTTTACAATTTGTAAACTTTGCAAAACCGCTGTCAGCCCCTCCTACAAAACCCTTGTCCTGCCCTGCCCCTCCTACAAAACCTCTGTCCTGCCCCTTCTACCAATCCTGTACTGCCCCATCTACAAAACCCCCGCAACCCCCTTCCACAAATCCCCTGCTTATCCCCCCTTATAAAGACTCCTGTTCCAATACAAAACCCCCACCCCCTTCTACAAAATCCCTGCAGCCCCACACACACATTTACAGGCAGACAGTCACACACTCAGTTACAGACACAGTCACACACTCAGTTACAGACACAGTCACACACTCAGTTACAGACAGACAGTCACACACTCAGTTACAGGCAGACAGTCACAGGCAGACAGTCACACATACACATTTCCTCCGTGCGGCCAGTTTATCAGCTGTTTGCTTGAGTGAGCTGTACTGGCCGCACGGCACCCTAACTACCATGGGACACTGTGCGGCCACAGCTCACACAGCCCCCTCCAGCCAGGGCCAGTACAAGGATTTTTGCCGCCCAAGGCAAAAGTAAAGTTTGCCGCCCCCCATGTGACATCACAATGCCCCAGCCATATGATTTGCCATGTTAACTAACGCCAGTGCTGCAGTGCCGCCGTGTTTACATTAAAAGGCCTGCAGGGACAGGCTATAGACACCAGAACCACTACATTAAGCTGAAGTGGTTCTGGGGACTATAGTGTTTCTTTAATGTGAGGTAAATTAGAGATTAGTGCCACGAATAATATACTAGATTGCCTACTTACAACCAGATGAGGATGATGATGATGGGCTCTAGCTGCAGTCTGGCTCCACTGGTCTGGTGTAGAACAGGCTCTCTGGAGGCTGTTTGTAACTGTGGTCACAAAATCAATGTTCTGGGAGAACGGGAAGCAGCTCCATTTTTTGGGGGGCCCTTTACACAGCTCAAGGTCTGGGTCCCAGGGTCCACCTTCATGTTCCACCAATGAGTTTGTTCACAGGGGGTGGAGTGTGTAGGGGATGTCCTGATATGTGTGTAAGGAATGCATTGTGTGAAATTGTGTTTGTATGTGTAAGGACTGCAAGGTGTGTTTCTGTGTATGTATGGGATGCATTGAGTGTGTGTAATGAATGCATTGTGTGTAAGGGATGCATTGTGTGTAACGGTTGCATTGCTTGTGTATGTGTGTTTGTGTGTTTTTCTGTGTGCAAGGGGTGCATTGTGTGTATGTGATGAATGTCAATCTCTCCTCCCGCTCCAATTTCCTTCTCACCCCCCCTCCTTTCTCTCTTTCTCACCCCCCCTTATTTCTCTTTCTCACCCCCCCCTTATTTCTCACCCCCTTTCTCTTTCTCCCCTATCTCTCTTTCTACCCCTTATTTCTCTTTCTCCCTTATTCCTCACTATATTTCCTCTATTCCTCCCACCCCCCTATTTCTTTCTCACCCCCCTTATTCCTTTCTCACCTTTTATTCCTCACCCCCCTTATTCCTCACCCCTATCCCTCACCCCTTATCTCTCTACCCCTTATCTCTCACCCCCTTATCTCTCTTTCTCCCCCCTACCTCCTGTAGGCGTGGCCGAGCTCTGTATAGTCCGCTGGTGCAGGGACTGTTCCTGTACCGGCCGGACTAACAGGAAGTGCACACTCAGTGTGCACTTCCTGTTAGTCCGGCCGGGTAAAGCTGCTCTCTGTACCCGTCGGACCATCAGGGCTCGGCAGTACAGGAGGGAGCTGACAGGTGCGCTCCCTCCTGTCAGCCCCTCTCCTCAGGCTGCGCCCGGGCGGTGCGGTCCGCCCTCATGGATGCACCGCCCGGGCAAAGCTGCAGCCGCCTGAGGCTCTCTGCAGAGCGCTCGGGCGGCTGCAGCATGGGGGGGGGCGGCGGGGCTGGTCATGGCACCCCCCACCCTGGTGGCACCCGGGGCGGACCGCCCCCCCCGCCCCCCCCTTAGTACGCCACTGGGTGGAACCAAACTACTTAAGAAGTTTGATGCTAAGGTCACATCACTGCCGTAGAGTGTGATTGTCTCACACTATACGGCAGAGAAAGAGATGCTTGAGGTTAAAATGACTCCTTGCCACGAATTTATCTCTGGGAAAATCCTCAGCAAAAAGTACTAAAACAATCCAATATAGGAACCAATTTAATGCAGTAAAAATCTTCTAGAAGCTTCTGTAAACTGATAATGCAAACATATTGATGGATGGATGTAAAGTAAATGGATGTAAAGTAAAACTCTTTAAATATTAGCATTCTGCCAAGTGAATATTTTTGTTCTTCTTGGTTTTGAGCAATTAGTATGAAAATTTGGAATTCTAATTCAAAGATGTATTGCATTTCTGTTGAAATATAAATAGAAGTTACCTTTTTGCATTTAAAAAAGGAAAAAAAGATGATATATATACTTTTGGAAAAAAAACTGCTGTCATTTCTAAGTGAAATGTGCAAAAAAGGCTAAAAAGACCCTTTTCATTCACATTTCTAGTCTTTTGCAATAAGCCTGAGGCCTAACTGCATCTGTCATTAAACACATCTATTTTCTTTTAACCATGTGTCACAGATTATCCTGTGAATTGAAAACAGAAAGTTACAACAAGGTGGTCTTAACAACGGCCAATTTGAGTTTGGGTGAAGTAAAACAGAGAGTCACATGAAAGTGTGTGGTGGATGTTGTAAGAGACTTTTGTTTCAGTGAATTGTTGCCTACGCTGTTCTTGACAGATAGAACTGCCGTGTGGGTATCAATTTACCAAACATATAACAACGGAAATAGTGTGGGTGTGTGAAACGCTTACAGGAACAGAATTGGACAGGAGATAAAAGCAGCCTGTGCCATACAGTCTACTATTGTAACTGCTTTATACATTTCATATACATTAAAATTAATCAGTGTATTTTAGAAATTATCTCACAAAAGAATTACCCTTTTTTTTTTAGCCTCAAAAAAACTCTAGCAAAAGTGTTGACATTTTCTGTCTAATTTATTCCCACACTTCTGGTAAACGGGCCTGCTGTGCATCTGTGTGTAAGCTTATTTGAGAATTTGAGTCAAAATTGTCCCTTTACCTTTACTTGTTTATATCATTCATCCATTGTATATTGCTGCGCAATATGTTGGTATTTTGCAAATAATAAGAATTTTTTGAAAAATACACATTTTACATAAATTATGTGGCTGGACACATTAAAGACTCAAGTCATCTGCCAAAATCCCAAATATCATCTGGCCAACTGCATACTTTTCCCTACTGCCATTTTTTCACTTGCAAAATTATCCTTCATCACTTTTGTATCCTACTATTTTTTTTTTTTACCTCTTCACTCCTTCTTATCTACCTGTCCAGTCTCCCATCCTCTCTTGACTCAACTTTCTTCCTCCAACCCTTTAAAGGGAAGCTGTCACTTCCCAGGATATGTACTATTTTATTTACTATATTTAATAATACAATTAAATGTAGAAATGAACACCTCTTTAGATATAGATATCAGGTTATTAACTATATATATATATATATATATATATATATATATATATATATATATGCACATTCAGAAATGTTTTGGCAACTCTTGAAATAGAGCATCTCCCCAGGTTGAAATGCTTTCTGGAACGCACCTTCACTTGCCACTAACTAACAATTTTCAATGGTGCCCGGAGTCCGTGGGAGTGGGGTCACAACACCAGAGATGCTCAGTCCTTAGCAGGCTGGAGCCTAGCAAGTAGTTATGCTATGTTCCACCTGTGATAGGCTTAGATGCTCAGCTGACACTCTGACCTTATTACTAACTGCCAGGGCCACCATCAGGGGTGACAACCATGGTTGTCCCTTGGGGGCCTGGCCGCCCGGGTCCCACGTGCAGCTGCACCAGGGCCTTCACGCTGATGGGGCCTACCGGGTGGCCCAAGCATTTAGGGCCACCCGATGGGCCCTATATATTTAGGGTCCCAGTCAGCGCTGCAGCAGTATAATAGCGCGACCGGGCCCCTTTAAAAAAAATGACAGCCGCACCGATTCCTGGGAGGAAGTGACGGCCAGTCACTTCCTCCCAGCTCACTCCATGAAGGATGTATTTATGTGTATGTATGTGTTATGTTTGTGTCTGTATGTATGTGTCTGTATGTATGTATGTCAGTGTATGTGTGTGTGTGTGTGTATCTATGTGTGTGTGTCTGTATGTCCTTATGCATATGTGTGTGTGTGTCTGTATGTATGTAAGTATGTGTCTGTGTGTCACTACGTATGTCTGTGTATCTGTATATGTGTGTATGTGTCTGTATGTATGTATGTCAGTGTGTGTGTGTGTGTGTTTGTATCTATGTGTGTGTGTATGTATGTCCTTATGCATGTGTGTGTGTGTGTGTCTGTATGTATGTAAGTATGTGTCTGTGTGTCACTACGTATGTCTGTGTATCTGTATATGTGTGTATATCTGTTTCAGTGTGTGTGTGTCAGACATACACACATGTAGGCATACATACTGTTTTAGTATGTGTGTATCTTTGTGTATGTGTGTATTTGTGTCCTTTTGTATCAGTGTGTGTGTTTATGTCTGTGTGTGTATTCCTGTGGGTGAGATTTGGAGGCGGGCCCAAGGGGCGGGCTTGGAGGCGGGTCCCCAGGGGACCAGACTGTGAGCTGTGTTAGGGGCACCAAAATATCTGATCCACTACCCCTGGCATGGTGCGAGGAAGAGCATAGTTCTGCCTCCATTTTTTCATCAATCAGTTGAAGTGGTTATTGTACCTACAGTGTCCCTTTAATACTTTACAATCTTGCTGCCAGCTTGAATTAAGTTAGCATAGATATGTGAGACCTACTAAAAGAAGGCTGTCTATTGGCAAGATAGCATCAACGATCATCTTGATAACTATTAGAAAGGTTCGTAATATTAAGGCTAAAAATGTTTAGGGGCAAGCCTCACCTAAAAATAAAAAAGTCTCTATGACAGTGCTCTGCTCTCTCCCATATTTCAACACTTTCATCTTCCAGACCATCTGATAACTTTTCACTGTCTTTCTATTTTGAAATGATGGCTTATCATTATCGGTTTCTGAAACTATGAATAATCATTATTCTGGCTAGTAGTTGTGAAGTGGAGGAGTAGTGATTTCCATAGTGAGGGCATATTGCGGGTAAGGAATGGCCACATTCTCAGAACTTTTGTGTTTACTTTGCTGTACGAAAAAAAGATGATATAACCTATTTTATACACACCGTACTGTCAAGATGTTACCATTATTAAGTTGATGTGTGGCTTGTTAATGCCAGTTCCACCCTGTTAGATTAACTTCAGTGATTGTGAATGCTTTATTGCTTGTTATCATTCTGAAACAGTGACATCACTTCTTGGAAATGCAGAAACACGCACTGTATAGTATTTAACTATTTCAAAGCCAGAACTAAAAGTAATGTCATCTAAAGTAGATGTAAAATTCTCACACCCACTAAAACACCTGAAATGAATTGCTGAAAATTTCGCCCAAGCATGTTCTTAAACAGTACCCAGGTAGATATTGGCAATTTTATCCTTTCAGGTCTTGATGCACAATAGTATTACTATGAACAACACAATGCACAAACTTGATAAACAAAGTGTAATGAACAAACAGACCACTGGCATGACCACTGCAGTTGCTATTTCTTCATTGCCTATTAGACGTATGTACTAGATCAATGATAGGTGCTTTGACCTTATTGTGTACAATTTTGTTAAGGAGCTGTCACTGATGATTATCATGGATACATGCCAGACAAAAGTATACAGAAGGATCAGCGCTTAAAAATTTAAATAAAGGCAGCACACCTAAAGGATAGGACTCCCTCACAGGCCCTATAGTTATAAGGGAGTAGAAAAAGGTGGCACCACAGAGATAATATGTACAATTAAACATAAGCAAGTAGTAATATAGAAATAAACAACGACATGTAATACAGAGAGAGAGCAATAAAAATAATAATAAAAAAAGTTCAAGGTATTACATCTATAGTGTAAAAGGTATTGCAAGATACAATTTTTTTCTCACGTTTTTGAGAGCTAAAAACTAGCTCTAGTATCAACAGCGTACAGTGGTATAATCCCCACTTATGGGATACGTGAGGGAGTGTTGTAAATAGATATCTCATCAGATGGGGACCATATGGAACATAAAAAAACAACAATAGTGCTCACTGTGATAAAACCAGGAGAGTGTATAAAAATAACAAATGGTTACTCACATTTAATTGGGCAGACGCACTGCTCAATGATAGGGCGTAAGTGGTATAATCCTCACCAAGGATGAACTCTGATGCCAGGTAGTAAAATAATAAAAATGGTTAACTCACAACAAAGAAAGTGGCAAAAATGCATTTATTAAAATACAGTTAGTGAAAATTTCCACAACGCGTTTCTCCCCTTAGGGCTTTCTCAAGTGGATAAAAACATGAACCTGACAACACTGGCTTTATATAGGCCTCAAATTACTTAATTTTGGCGCCAAAATAACATCATTGTCACATGACCTTTTCTTTTTTTTTTATAACTTTATTATAGAACATATATCAGCCATGTTAGGGAGGGCAATAAAACTTGTGTGCGCCATATTAGGGATGGCATTAAAAAATATTGGAAGGAGGGGAGCAGCCACATTGGGAGTGGAAAGGGAGAAGGGGAAACTAGATAAATCTAATAGAAAAAGAGTGAGTGATGGGGAGAGAGTATAATAAATAACAGCTGATAACATTAGTAAAAGGGACATCAACAAAAGGGACGAATAAACTAATTGGGTAAAGCAATAAAGTACATAAGGAATAAACCACAAAACATACAGTTGCAAGAAAAAGTATGTGAACCCTTTGGAATGATATGGATTTCTGCACAAATTGGTCATAAAATGTGATCTGATCATCATCTAAGTCACAACAATAGACAATCACAGTCTGCTTAAACTAATAATACACAAAGAATGAAATGTTGCCATGTTTTTATTGAACACACCATGTAAACATTCACAGTGCAGGTGGAAAAAGTATGTGAACCCTTGGATTTAATAACTGGTTGAACCTTTTTTGGCAGCAATATCTTCAACCAAACGTTTCCTGTAGTTGCAGATCAGACGTGCTCAACGGTCAGGAGTAATTCTTGACCATTCTTCTTTACAGAACTGTTTCAGTTCAGCAATATTCTTGGGATGTCTGGTGTGAATCGCTTTCTTGAGGTCATGCCACAGCATCTTAATCGGGTTCAGGGTCAGAACTCTGGCTGGGCCACTTCAGAAGGCATATTTTCTTCTGTTTAAGCGTATTTTCTTCTGTGTTATTAGTTTAAGCAGACTGTGATTGTCTATTGTTGTGACTTAGATGATGATCAGATCACATTTTATGACCAATTTGTGCAGAAATCCATATCATTCCAAAGGGTTCACATACTTTTTCTTGCAACTGTATGTATAAATGAATGAATAAAACAGATAAGTGACAAAAAGCAAATACAGATATGGTTACTCAGACCAAGGTTTTGTAGCATACATTTTAAAACATGATAGTATAAGATAAAAATAAAAATACATATAAATGGTCACAGTAAATTGCAAATATCACAAAACAATTGCTGAAAAGTATGATAACAAATAATAGAAATAATGGAAAATAATAAATTAATAAAAAATAAATAAATAAAAGATAAAAACTGTAAGAAAAAAAACTAAAATAAAAATGGATATGAAGAAACACAGAAAATTACAGAAAATTAAAAAGATCAAAATCAGCATTTAGTCCTTCAGGGCAAGTTTTTTTTAAAATGAATACCCAGGACATTTCATTTTTTCCAAGAAATTTTCTAAAATCACCACCCCTCTAGGGAATGTTGCGTTTTTGGACACCGATGCATTTAAGCTATTTTGGGGTTTTGTCATGTTGGATGGAGTGTTTTGAAACTGTGTGATTAGGATAGCCTTTAATGATATTCCAACAATGTTCTGCCAATCTAATTTTGAGGCGTCTTGAAGTCATCCCTACATATTGGAGGTCACAGGGGTAGTCCAATAGGTAGATAACATTCTTGTAGTGTTACAGCATATGAGGTCTTTGATAGGATAAGTAATATTAGTATTATTGGAAGTAAAACGTGTGGTTTTGGATTTGATGTGTGGATCTGTTGTTCTACATACAATACACCTATTGCACTTAAAAAAACCTTGTAATTTGGATAGGAAAGATGAATTGGTAGCAGCAGGGTCTTTAGTTTATTTTTGGTGAGAATAAATCTAACATAAGGGGCTCCTCTAAAATACCCAATGTCATTCCAGCAGCTCTAATGGTATTGCAGTGATGCCTCGATGTAAAGGCATCGCTGCAATACCCCCCTCGCTGCCTGGGCCGTCGGAGAACACCAGGTGATCGCTCCCCCCCAGAGCGATCACTTCCAGGTTGCTCCACATGGAGCCCGGCAGTGAGGCAGAGCATCGGCAGCCATCAGATAGGCTTCCGATGCTCTGCCTGTACTGAATGCCTTGAGGGGTTGAGGCACTCAGTAAAATATATAATTAAATAAAATTTTATTTAAAAAATGTAACCTTTTTCCTCCCTCCCTTCCCCTCTCTCCCTCTCTTTCCATGTACTTACCGATCGCCGCCATTTCCCCGCTGGCGATTGGTCTTCTTCTTCTATGGGGGGACTGTCTGGTCTCCCCTCTGCAATTTAGGACTCCTAGGGGCCATGTGACCGCTCGAAAAGAGCGGTCACATGGCCGCAATAGGTGTCCATAGTGCTGCCAGCTGGGGAACTGCCTGAACTAACAGGCAGTCCCCTTGCTGGTGAAAAAAGTAAAAAAGTTAATAAATTTAAAATATATATACATATAGTATATCTATAAATAATCTGTATTTATATATCTTATATATAATGTCATACTAAGTGTATTTTTTATTAATATATATAGAAAAATATATAAGAAAAATTACACATGTGGATATCTATAGCATATATAATAATATATAATAAGTGCGGACCATCTTTTAAATTCTCTCTCTCTCTCTCTCTCTCTCTCTCTATATATATATATATATATATATATATATATATTATAAAATAATAAAAAATAATTAATTAAAAATATAAAACGGAAAAATGATTTAAAAAAATAAAAAAATATATACATATGTAATTTTATTCTAACTGTATTTTGATATTAACATATATATATGTATATATATATATGTATATATTAATATCAAATACACTTAGAATTAAATCATATGTATAAATGGATATATTAATAAATAAAAATAATATGAAATATACATATGTCCATATACATAATTACATAAATAATTTAAAAATATACACGTAGACTTCAAATATATGAATATGTAATAAGTAATTTTATTGATTGCAATTTTGGGGACCGACCTGACAACCCAGGCCAAAAGTCCAGAGAATTTAATTTGCTAGCACTATATTTATCCCTGTAACTTTCCAAGACACTCTAAAACCTGTGTTGGTAGTCTTCGTTGAACACAAATATTAGTGTTTCAAAACAGTAAAACATATCACAGCGATGATATTGTCATTGAAAGTGAAGTTTTTTTGCATTTTTCACACACAAACGGCACTTTCACTGATGATATAATTGTTGTAATATGTTT
Organism: Pelobates cultripes; assembly: GCA_933207985.1. NCBI lineage: Eukaryota > Metazoa > Chordata > Amphibia > Anura > Pelobatidae > Pelobates > Pelobates cultripes. The sequence goes on along the minus strand of OW240912.1, from coordinate 212,757,697 downwards.
TACTGTTTTGAATCAATATTTGTGTTCAGCAAAGTCAAAGTATAACAGTACTCCCCATGTACGGGTTTTATAGTGTTGTTTAAAGTTACAGGGTCAAGTACAGGGCTCGAGTCCTGCAGGAACGCATGGGAACGGCGTTCCTGCACTTTTTCCGTGGCAGGAACGCCGTTCCCTTTGCTCCTGCAGGACCAGGGCAGCAGCCTCTTGAGCCCAGCTGGTGCTCCTCCTGAGCAGAGCCTTCACTATGCGAGCGAGCGGCATCGCATAGTGAAGGAGTCAGGACTCAGGAGCGGAGGACGTACTTCCGGGTTGCTCCTCCTCCGACCTCCACTGCCCTTTGCGTACGCGGAGTTTTGTGACATCACGCGGAGGCGGAGTCACGTGTCGTGTCGGCAACCGTGACGGTGAGAAGGAGGGAGCACACCTGAGGCCAAGCCAGCCAGCACCCCTGAGTCTTCAGAAAAGTAAGTATATATGATGGGGGCTGGGTGGTTGAAGAGGGGGGGCTGAGTAATTGGAGAGGGGGGCTGAGTAATTGGAGAGGGGGCTATAATTGGAGAGGGGGTAGGGTGGTTGGAAGAGGGGGGGCTGAGTAATTTGGAGAGAGGGGGCTGAGTAATTGAAAGGGGGGCTGAGTAATTGAAGAGGGGGGGCTGAGAATTGGAGAGGGGGCTGAGAATTGGAGAGGGGGGCTGAGAGTAATTGAAGAGGGGGCTGAGTAATTGAAGAGGGGGGGCTGAGTAATTGGAGAGGGGGGCTGAGTAATTGGAGAGGGGGTTAGGGTAAATGGAGATGGGGGCTGGGTGGTTGAAGAAGGGGGGCTGAGTGGTTGGAGAGGGGGGATGGTGGATGGAGAAGGGTGGATGGAGGGGGTGGGGGGCTAGTGTAAAAATAAATCAAATAACCCTAATATCACCACATTTGTTTAACCCCTTAAGGACGGCGGGTGTTCTATGCTGTCCTTAGGGAAGCGGCTCTAAATGCCGGAGGGCGGCATAGAACGCCCAAACCATCCATGTCCAAGTATATTTTGATATTAATATATATAATTATATATATCAAAGTACACGTACAATGATATTGATTAAATATATATATAGTTTTCATTATATATATTTATAAATAATATAAAATAAATATGTAAATACATTAAAAAATAAAATTAAAAAAATAAATTTAAAATTAATATATATTGCTATCAAAATACACGTAGAACAAAATATATACATCTATATACATAACTATATATATATATATACCTAGATATAAATAAAAACAATTTTTAAAAATTATATATAGATATATATATATACACGTGTGTATATATATATAAAATAATTCTATGTATATATTTATGTAATAATTTTACATAATTAGGTATTTTTATTAATTACAATTTGTGGGACCTGCCGGACAACCCAGGCCGAAATCCAGGGAATTTAATTTGCTAGCACTATATTTAACCCTGTAACTTTCCAAGACACCCTAAAACCTGTACATGGGGGGTACTGTTTTACTCGGAAAACTTTGCTGAACAAAAATATTAGTGTTTCAAAACAGTAAAATGTATTACAGTGATGATATCGTCAGTGAAAGTGAATTTTTTTTTGCATTTTTCACATACAAATAGCACTTACACAGATGATATAATTGTTGTAATACATTTTACTGTTTTGAAACACTAATATTTGTGTTCATCGAAGTCTCCCATGTATAACAGTACCACTCATGTACAGGTTTTATGGGGTTTTCAAAAGTTACAGAGTCAAATATAAGGCTTGCGTTTCAGTTTTTTTTCTAATTGAAATTTGCCAGGTTTGTTATGTTGCCTTTTAAGAATGAAAATTACCCCCATGATGGCATACCATTTGCAATAGTAGACAACCCTAGGTATGTGGTATGTTCAGACTTATTTAGTAGCCACTTAGTCACAGTTACTAAAAAAGACTGGACATACCCCATTGCAATACCTTGGGTTGTCTACTTTTGCAAATAGTATGCCACCATGGGGGTAAATCTTATTCCTGTGAATTTCAATGTGAAAAAACTGAAAAATTTAACATGCTATATTTGACCCTGTAACTGCCCAAAACACCATAAAACCTGTACATGGGGGTACTGTTTTACATGTGAGACATCGCTGAATACAAATATGTGTGTATTATTGCAGTAAAAGCAAACAGTATTATGACACAGTTAAAATGTCACGTAGAAGATTTGTTTTAAAATTCTTATTTTTTTCCAATTTTTTTATATTTTATTCATATTAAATTATGTTTCATACCTAAATATTTGATGTTAAATAGTGATGTACCGAACGGTTCGCCGGCGAACGGTTCCTGGCGAACATAGCATGTTCGCGTTCGCCACGGCGGGCGAACATATGCGCGGTTCGACCCGCCCCCTATTCGTCATCATTGAGTAAACTTTGACCCTGTACCTCACAGTCAGCAGACACATTCCAGCCAATTAGCAGCACAGCCTCCCTAGCAGACCCTCCCACCTACTGGACAGCATCCATTTTAGATTCATTCTCAAGCTGCATGTTTAGTAAGAGGAGGGAAAGTGTAGCTGCTGTTCATAAGATAGGGAAAAGCATAGCTAGGTTAGGGATAAGGGTATGCTTTTTTTGGATTTTTTTTTTCTATCTAATGTAAATGCACTTAGTTGTCTGCCACTGCTGCCAGCTTCTGTGTCAGGCTCACAGTGCCCATTTCCCCAGTCAGTGCCACCAATTACATCTGGTGTCACAATAGCTTGGATTTAAAAACAAAAAACTTTTTTCACTGTTATAGATTGAATAGCAGTCAGTTGTCTGCCACTGCTGCCAGCTTCTGTGTCAGGCTCACAGTGCATACTGTGCCCATTTCCCCAGTCAGTGCCACCAATTACATCTGGTGTCACAATAGCTTGGATTTAAAAACAAAAAACTTTTTTCACTGTTATAGATTGAATAGCAGTCAGTTGTCTGCCACTGCTGCCAGCTTCTGTGTCAGGCTCACAGTGCATACTGTGCCCATTTCCCCAGTCAGTGCCACCAATTACATCTGGTGTCACAATAGCTTGGATTTAAAAACAAAAAACTTTTTTTACTGTTATAGATTGAATAGCAGTCAGTGTCCTTAAAGCGGGTGTGTTACGCTAACAGTGGATACGGTGACCAGTGCCACCACTCACTGGTGTCATAATAGCTTGGATTTAAAACAAAAAAATATTTTTCACTGTTATAGATTGAATAGCAGTCAATTGTCCTTAAAGCGGGTGTGTTCACGCTAACAGTGGATGCGCTGACAAGTGCCACCAATTAGATCTGGTGACACAAAGCTTGGATTTAAAAACAAAACACTTTTTTCACTGTTGTTATAGATTGAATAGCAGTCGAGGGTGTCCTTAAAGCGGTGTGTGCATGCCAGCAGTGGATGCAGCTGACAAGTGCCACTAATTAGATCTGAATTGTCTACAATAGTTTGGATTTAAAAAAAATAATAATCTTTTTTCACTGTTATAGATTGAATAGCAGTCAGTGTCCTTAAAGCGGGTGTGTTACGCTAACAGTGGATACGCTGACAAGTGCCACTAATTAGATCCTGTGTCACAATAGTTTTGATTTAAAAAAAATAATAATCTTTTTCACTGTTATAGATTGAATAGCAGTCAGTGTCCTTAAAGCGGGCGTGTTACGCTAACAGTGGATACGCTGACAAGTGCCACTAATTAGATCCTGTGTCACAGTAGTTTGGATTTAAAAACAAAAAACTTTTTTTACTGTTATAGATTGAATAGCAGTCAGTATCCTTAAAGCGGGTGTGTTACGCTAACAGTGTATACGCTGACAAGTGCCACTAATTAGATCTGGTGTCACAATAGTTTGGATTTAAAAAAAAAATAATCTTTTTTCTCTGTTATAGGTGGAATAGCAGTCAGTGTCCTTAAAGCGGGTGTGTTACGCTAACAGTGGATACGCTGACAAGTGCCACTAATTAGATCCTGTGTCACAATAGTTTGGATTTAAAATCAAAAAACTTTTTTTACTGTTATAGATTGAATAGCAGTCAGTGTCCTTAAAGCGGGTGTGTTACGCTAACAGTGGATACGCTGACAAGTGCCACTATTAGATCCTGTGTCACAATAGCTTGGATTTAAAATCAAAAAACTTTTTTTACTGTTATAGATTGAATAGCAGTCAGTGTCCTTAAAGCGGGTGTGTTACGCTAACAGTGGATACGCTGACCAGTGCCACTAATTAGATCTGGTGTCACAATAGTTTGATTTAAAAAAAAATAATCTTTTTTCACTGTTATAGATTGAATAGCAGTCAGTGTCCTTAAAGCGGGTGTGTTACGCTAACAGTGGATACGCTGACAAGTGCCACTAATTAGATCCTGTGTCACAATAGTTTGGATTTAAAAAAAATAATAATCTTTTTCACTGTTATAGATTGAATAGCAGTCAGTGTCCTTAAAGCGGGTGTGTTACGCTAACAGTGGATACGCTGACAAGTGCCACTAATCAGATCCTGTGTCACAATAGTTTGGATTTAAAAAAAAAAACAAACACTTTTTTCACTGTTATAGATTGAATACAGTCAGTGTCCTTAAAGCGGGTGTGTTACGCTAACAGTGGATACGGTGACCAGTGCCACCACTTAGATCTGGTGTCACAATAGCTTGGATTTAAAAAAACAAAACACTTTTTTCACTGTTATAGATTGAATAGCAGTCAGTGTCCTTAAAGCGGGTGTGTTACGCTAACAGTGGATACGCTGACCAGCGCCACTAATTAGATCTGGTGTCACAATAGTTTGGATTTAAAAAAAAAATAATCTTTTTTCACTGTTATAGATTGAATAGCAGTCAGTGTCCTTAAAGCTGCTGTGTTACGCTAACAGTGGATACGCTGACCAGTGCCACTAATTAGATCTGGTGTCACAATAGTTAGGATTTAAAAAAATAATAATCTTTTTTCACTGTTATAGATTGAATAGCAGTCAGTGTCCTTAAAGCGGGTGTGTTACGCTAACAGTGGATACGCTGACAAGTGCCACTAATTAGATCCTGTGTCACAATAGTTTG